>CM038678.1:483345270-483945270 GCA_021605205.1 Aegilops longissima | reverse complement strand
GCGAAGCTTATGCATTATTGAACCAAGTGATGTAGGGGAAGAACAAGCGGAAGAAAACAAAAATCAACTCTGGTGCTGTAATGAAACCTTTGGGCTGTGATGACACAAGTAATGATATAGTTTTGCATCTTAATTTATTACTATGGCTGGAACGAGCAATTGTTTTGCCACTGATTTGATACCACTCTTAATGTAATACGTATTATCTCTACTTGTGCAAACAGGGAACTTCTTTGAAGATACCATATATTTTAGTGGAACTGCACAAGAAGATGTTGGAAACATTAATCTAATCGAGGAGTATATAGTAAGCATGGCCACCACAAGAGATAGATAGCAGATGGTTCTGAAGAAGTGCTTCATCTGTATGCTCTACACAATAAGCCTCCTGACAAAGGTTGGTACTCTCCCACTGATTTCATCCATATGATTGAGCTTTGTCATCTCTATTGGTGTTGTGCTACTGTTTAGATCTGTCATCAAAAGTGGTATTGTCCTTGAGAAGTGCTTCATCTTACATTTTAAATATTTCCTTTCCTTTTTTCGAGCAAACAGGGATGCTAGCATTTAGTTATCCTCTTGTCTTTGCGAACAGGATCATCCTCCTCACGAAGAAGAATATGGAGTGCATTGAAGTGACTAGTTCCGATTATGCCGGGATGAAGAAGCCCTATCTATCTTCTCATCAGAAGGAGCAGTTGAAGGATGATTACATTACCCCCCACAAGACCA
Source organism: Aegilops longissima (assembly GCA_021605205.1). NCBI lineage: Eukaryota > Viridiplantae > Streptophyta > Magnoliopsida > Poales > Poaceae > Aegilops > Aegilops longissima. The sequence goes on along the minus strand of CM038678.1, from coordinate 483,944,538 downwards.
AACTAACTTCAGCTCAGAAGGACTGACAAATCTCCATTTTATTGCTGTGATATGCGAGTACAATGTTGTAGTAGGATTCTTTCCGGTGATTTCCATTTTTGTAGAAGTGTGCTCTACATGGACCATGTAGGTGCCTGTTTAAACTGTCAATTCATAGTACAGTTTGCTTTATACTAATCACTTTTTTTGTATTTGTGCAAACAGGGGTGCTTAGCTTGATTTCAATGGGAACTGCACAAAATGTTCATGAATACATCGAATCATTCATTTCCACCACAAGAAAGGAGGTGCCGATAAGTTCAAGGCGTTGCAACATATAAGGGCAAAATCATACAAGCTACGCACGAATTTGGTTGATTTTGGTGGAACTGCACAAAAAGAACAGCTGGTTTATTTAGCACGAGGTGCCATGTCAATGTCCGAACTGATGGCAAACCCTGCCCATTCCACAATCGTAGGCATTTGATATTTTGGAATGGGAAAACCTTGTCAAATTTTGCTCATTGAATTTAGCAAGAAGACATCGTTTGATATTTTGAATGGGATGCCCTTTCTTTGTCAAGCGTCGATCCATTTTTCTTTATTCTTTAGTTGTGAAGTAAATATTGGCTTTGACATGTGAATCGCTGAGATGCATAATCATCGATTATTTTGAATGTTCTCTATGACATGTGAATCGCTGTGATTGCAATGTCTGAGAACGCTAAAAGCTGCTCAAACTCTTTGTACTCCTACATTCCTTTTACTTCACACATTGTCGGTAGCATACAACTGAAGTGATCAAGTTCTCTAGCAAATGACTGTATCTCATGAGCTTGCTCAACCATGGAGCGCTCTTCAATCAGCCTGTAATCATAGAATTGCTCCATGATGTACAACCCAGTGCCAGCAACCGGAGGGTAGCAGCAGTGGCCTTACTTGGACCGGAGCGGCGGCGACCTACCGTGTTCTACTCTTCCTTGTTTTCTGTGTGGCGGTGCCTCGTTGGCAGCAGGGCGGGGCCTCGGCGGAGCCGGCGATGTCCTCTGTCTCGTTGCCGGCGGGCGGTGCCTCGGTGGAGCGGGGGAAAATCCTCCCCCTCGTTGCCGGCAGGGTGGGGCCTCGGCGGAGCCGGCGGTGTCCTCTGCCTCGTTGTTGGCGCCGCGGGGCCTTGGCGGAGCAGGGCCTCGTTGACGCCAGCGGAGCGGGGACTCGTCGGAGCCGGCATTGTCCTCTGGCTCGTCCTCGGTCTCGCCAAACAGCGCCTCGGCCGCTTCATCGCCCTCTTTGTAGGTGGCCGCAACCTCCATCACCCGCATGCGGTACCGCCAGCGGTCGAGGCGGCCCTCACGGGCGGAGCGGTACGAGTCGAGCAACGCCTCCTGCTCCGCCCGCTCCGCGGCGATCTGCTCCTCTTCCTACAGGTGATCCTGGAGGAGATGGTGGTTGTAGGCGGCGTCGGCCTGCGCCTCCCGGAACTGCTCCTCACGCTTCTGCCTCACCGTGTCCATATATTGGGCACATGCCTCGCCGATGGTCATGGTGCAATGCACCGGCGAGGATGGCGCGGAGGAGGGGGTTGGCGCCGGATCGTCGACTACCATGTTCTCCATTGGGACGTCGTCATCTTCCGCCTACCTGCCGGCTAGCCAGTCGGCAGCAATGGCTGCCATCTCGTTGTGGTCCGTCGTCCGCCCGTCCCGAAGAGCGCTGGAGCGCGAGGAAGCCATGGTGGGCAGTAGTGGTGTGGACAGGAGAATAGGAACGGATGCGGATGACTGCGGCTATGGCCGGCGTAGTAGTTTATATAGCAATGGTGGGCAGCGGAGGGACAAACGTGTGGCGCCAGAGTAGCCGCCTCGGCAAACGCGTATAATTAATGTGGGCAGCAGAAGGACGGACGGATGGTACTTGTGTCGTTTGAAGGCGGAGCAATCGCATGCACCGGGAAGCGGGGCGGGGGTGCTGACCGTTTCGGGCAGAAAGCGCGCGCGGGCGAGGGACGCGGCCTGGGTGGGCCAGGGCAGTCAGACTCATGCTTGGCAGCGGGTCGGTCTAGCAGCCGGACATGCTGGCTCGCCAGCTACCTCGCCGAGCTGAGTGACGATAATCAGACGATGGACGTAGCTTCCGACCAGGAGCTGGCGCCTCTGTCCAAGCCGGTTCATGTCGTGTTCACCATAGAGCAGGTGCGGCCGCACTTCGACGCCCTAATGGCGGAAGAGCTACCAGCACAGGAGGACCTGTGCTGCAACCTCCGTCTCCTCAACGAGCACCGGTGAACAAGCGAACGACAATGCCGTCGCGGACATGTGGCCCTATGATCCTGGCTTCCCGAATGAGCAGCGGGCGCTGCATCAGACCATCCGCAGGGCCCGCGAGTCCCTCTCCGTCGTCCTTCGAGTTGTTGCGCTCGCCGTGGCGCTGCCGTCTCGCGTTGTCAACATGGTCAACGGACATGAGGATGAGGAGATGACTTTACTTGGAGAGGATGACAGCAAGTGCCTCCTTATTAGTATATAAAACTATATTTTTTGCTTCCTCCTGGTTTCCTGACGTCACGGTCCCACACCATTGTGAACCTATGTAGTCAATAAACAAGAGAATTGCACAAGAAGCGGCCGACAACTGGGACCAAGCAGCTCGAGCAGTATTTGTGTTTTTGAGGTGTGAGCACTGCAGAGTTTTTCTTGAGCGATGTTTAGCCCATATATTAATTTTTCTCCTCTTAACAACAATGAAAACATCGCTGCAGCTATTAACTGGGCGGGCTGTGGCCCATCTAGCCCAGGCCAGATATCCAGCCCAGATATTAATTTTTTTCAAGCTGAAAATGGCTAGCCCAGCTATACTTTTTATAGGAATACCCAGGCAAGGTCAAGTTGTTATTCTCCGCCCCGCTGGGCTGCAAATCTTTCATAGGAGGGATGCATTAGGCTTAACAAGAAAATGGGCTTTAAGAAATAATAAATGGGATGTAATTATAAAAACTGGGCAGTAACTATAAAAAATGCACCAAACACGTAATTACTTTATAAAATATTATTTTGGATATTGAAAATTTTAATTTCATTAATTGTTGAGTGCGCAATGTTTAGTTGGATTTTACGTAATATAAATTTATATTGAAATTGTATTTAAGCTGACTAGAAATTTCAGGATAAAAATATTTCGGATCCCATCAAAATGTGGGAAATTTTATTGAATTCTGTTTTGAACGGTTGGTTGAAATGGGCTGTACTTTTAACAAACTGTAAATGGGCTGTAGTAAGTTCCATTAGAATTCAAAATTGGCTGCACATTCTTACAAATCATGAATGGGCTATAAGTTCTCTGCCACACACTTGTGGCCTTACTAAGTTGACGCGTCCCCTAAAAAAGAGAGTTGACGCGTATGCAAGGCTTTGTCAACTTATAGTCAACACACGGTTCTAGCAGCAGTGGCCATTGGATGTCCATCCAATGGATGTCGTGCTTCTTCTTTAATCTAGGATATTCTAGCTTCACCCGCCCAAAAAATGATTCCTCCCCCTGACATCTGGGGCGCACCATTTCGGAAGCTGACCTGTGGGCCTACTAAGTTGAAGGGGACAGAGTGCTTTGTCAACTTAGTCAATATGAACGATTCTAGCTCTAGTGACCATACGATGTCCATCCAACGGCCGTAGTGCTTCTTCAACCTCTGGTCTTCTTGCTCCAGCCGCCCAAAGCAGCGCCGGTCGTGCCGCGTGCTCCTGCCTCCCGTGGCCGGCTATGATGCTGCGGAGGCCTCACCGCCCCCTACTACTCCCACCGCTGGCCACGCCATCCCTCTACTCACCCACATCCCCTGTTATTCCGCGGTGATGGTAGCCTCACACCACAGCCGAACCAGTTAACCCTCGTACTCCTCTCCGCGCGGGCTTCCACTGCCACGTCATCCCCGGCTCCGCGTCGTCCCCTTCCTAGGCCTCGCCGTCGTCCACCGCCCTGGTGCTCTCGACGCGGCGTGGTCAACGTGGTCAAGGAACGGCTTCCATTGGACGTGGACTGTACGTGGAGAGGCTGACAGCTGGGTCCACGATGGCAGCAAGGAAGTGCCTCCTTATTATGCGGAAAATAATGATTCCTCCACCTGACAGCAGGGACCCACCGGACGGGCCACCGTATTTCGCGAAAAAAATATTTCCACCCTGACTGCTGGGACCCATCGGACGGGCCACCGTATTGCATGAAAAAAACGTTCCCCCCGCTGTCAGCTCGGACCCACCAGAAGTGCCTCCTTATTATGCACAAAAAATGAATACCCCCTGCTGGTTGGGACCCACCTTGGTGGGAGGCTGACTTGTGGGCCTACTAAGTTGACAGGGACGGAGTGCTTTGTCAACTTAGTCAATATGAACGATTCTAGCTCCAGTGACCATACGATGTCCATCCAACGGCCGTAGTGCTTCTTCAACCTCTGGTCTTGTTGCTCCAGCCGCACAAAGCAGCACCGGTCGTGCCGCATGCTCCTGCCTCCCGTGGCCGGCTGTGCTGCAGCGGAGGCCTCACCGCCCCCTACTATTCCCACCGCTGGCCAGGCCATCCCTCTACTCACCCACACACCCTATTATTTTGCACTGACGGCAGCCTCACACCGCAGCCGAACCAGTGAACCCTCATACTCCTCTCCGCGTGGGCATCCACTGCCGCGTCTTCCCCAGCTCCGCGTCGTCCTCTTCCTAGGCCTCGCCGTCGTCCATCGCCCTGGTGCTCTCGGCGTGGCGTGGTCAAGGAACGACTTCCATCGGAAGAGTACTGTCGTGGAGAGGCTGACAGCTGGGTCCACGACAGCCGCAAGGAAGTGCCTCCTTATTACGCGGAATATAATTATTCCTCCACCTGATAGCATGGACCCACCGGACGGGCAACTGTATTTCGCGAAAAAAACGTTTCCCCCTGACTGCTGGGACCTACCAGCTACATCTTCGCACGCAAGGAAGTGCGTCTGGGCAAAAAAAAAAACGATTCGCCCCCCTGACTGCTGGGACTCACCAGCTACATCTTCGCACACCAGGAAGTGCCTGACAGTCGGGACCCACCTGGTCGAAGCGTACGTAGCTTTGTCATTCTGGTCGCGAACGTGTACGTACATACTGGTCGATGTAGAGGCACACACGTGTCGTAGTAGAGGCGCACACGTAGCATGTACACGTACGAACAACGACCAGTGTGCAAGAAAGAAAATACGACCACGTACGTACATACGGGCAGGGTCTCGAATGCCTACTCGCTCATACGTACGGCCAGGACTCGTGTACATGGCTGGGTCGGAATGGAGAAACAACGTCGTCGTCGTGTTCATGGGGAGCCAACTGGCTGGGTCGGAACGGAATGCGTCGTCGTGTTCATCGGGAGGGCTTGGACGGAACAGCCGATGGAAACGAGGCCTGGCGTACCGCAGAACGGAGGAAATGGCCTTGTGTTTGACCGGCCACGTACGAAACGGGATCCTGTTCATCGGGAGGGGTGCAGCGTCTTGCAAAACAGAGAAGCAGACCTCCTACGGTCGAAGCGGGGTCCTGCTGATCGGGAGGGTGTGGCGTACCGCAAAAGCGGAGAAGCAGACTTGTGTTGGGCCTTCACGGTCAAAGCAGGGGTCCTATTCGCCGGGAGGGTGTGGCGTACCGCAAAGCAGGACTCCATGGGATCTGTTCATCTCCACCGTCGACTCCCTCCAGCCTCCACAGACTCTTGTTCATCCTTGTCGACCTCCTCCGGCCTCCACTGCATTTGTTCATCCACGGGCTCCTGTTCATCCAGCCTCCACCGCGCTTCTCCACGGCTACTATTCAACCAGCCCTCTCCACGGGCTCTGTTCAACCACCCCTCCACGGACTCTGTTCATCCAGCCCTCCACCGTCTCTGTTCATCTGCCCTCCACAGGGGTGGTCATGTTCATCCTGCCCTCCATGGGTCCTGTTCATCCAGCCCCAACCGCTCGAGCGATCGGGTCTGTTCATCCACCCCATCAAGAACTGTTCATCCAAACCCCCAAAGCGCTCCTTTGTTCATCCAGAGGCAACACCACGGGTCCTATTCATCCACCCCACCGGAACTGTTCATCAACCCCCCGGCAACACTCACTATTCATCCAGAGGCATCATCGATCGGCTTCAGTTAGCAGCAGTAGCGAAGGAATCGCTCGATCGGGTTCAGCTAACAACCATTGATCGATCGCTCAGGTTCAGTAACGCGTAGCCTGCAGTGCAATTGCTCGGGTTCAGTTAGAGCCCAACGCCTCGCTCGGGTTCAGTTAGAGCCCAACTCCTCGCACACACGCGCGTACGTACGAGAGAAACGCGCATCGCTCGGCCCCGACCACCCATCGTAACCGGGGACTCCCCGATATTTTCTGCACCCTCGCTTCTACCACAGTTTTTCCCGTCATGGAAGGCCCAAAGAATGTCATGCAGCTGCGTCTCCGGCCCGCCCAGGATGAAAAGCCCATTTTCTAACATGATTTTTTGTCATAGAAGTAGGACCCTACTACATCTATGATGATACCGGGTTTTGTCACAATTATCGTCATAGAAGTGTCATAAGTATGACAAAAGATTTTTGTTCGGCCCAAAATGTCACGGATGTGTCTTTTTTTGTAGTGATGTTTGTCACTTGTGAGCAGCTACTTTTGTTCCTGAGGTCACGGGAGAAATCAGGTTGCAAGTAATCATGTGAACTTGATATGTGTTCGATATTTTGATAGTATGTATGTTGTGATTCCCTTAGTGGTGTCATGTGAACGTCGACTACATGACACTTCACCATATTTGGGCCTAAGGGAATGCATTGTGGAGTAGTAATTAGATGATGGGTTGCGAGAGTGACAGAAGCTTAAACCCTAGTTTATGCGCTATTCCATAAGGGACCGATTGGATCCAAAAGTTTAATGCTATGGTTAGAATTTATTCTTAATACTTTTCTCGTAGTTGCGGATGCTTGCGAGGGGGTTAATCATAAGTAGGAGGTTTGTTCAAGTAAGAACAACACCTAAGCATCGGTCCACCCACATATCAAATTATCAAAGTAGCGAACACAAATCAAACCAACATGATGAGAGTGACTTGATGAAATTCCCGTGTACCCTTAGGAACGCTTTGCTTTTATAAGAGACCGTTTTGGCCTGTCCTTTGCCCCAAAAGGATTGGGCTACCTTGCTGCAATTTTGTTACTATTATTGTTATTTGCTCGTTACAAATTATCTTGCTACCAAACTACTTGGTACTTACAATTTCAGTGCTTGCAAACAATACCTTACTGAAAACCACTTGTCATTTTCTTATGCTCCTTGTTGGGTTCGACACTCTTACTTATCGAAAGGACTAAGATTGATCCCCTATACTTGTGGGTCATCAAGGCTCTTTTCTGGCTCCATTGGCAGGGAGTGAAGCGCTCTTGGTAAGGAAAAATTTATTGTCACTTGTTACTATGGAGAACAATCCTTTGAGGGGTTTGTTCGGGGTATCTTCACCTCGACCGAAACCACAATTAGTTTCCCCTCAACCCACTGCACCTACTGAAAATACTGAATATGAAATTCCTTCGGGTATGATAGAACAACTGCTAACTAATCCTTATGCAGGAGATGGAACTGAACATCCTAATATGCACTTGATATATGTGGAAGAAATTTGTGGATTATTTAAGCTTGCAGGTTTGCCTGGAGATGAAGCTAAGAAGAAGGTTTTCCCTTTATCTTTGAAGGGAAAAGCATTGGTATGGTATAGGCTATGTGATGATATTGTATCTTGGAGTTGGAATCGATTGAAATTGGAGTTTCACAAAAAAAATATCCTATGCATCTAGTTCATCGTGATCGGAATTATATATATATAATTGTTGGACTCGTGAAGGAGAAAGTATCGCTCTAGCTTGGGGGAGGCTTAGGTCAATGTTATATTCATGCCCCAACCATGAGCTATCAAGAGAAATTATTATTTAGAATTTTTATGCTCGGCTTCCACATAATGACCGATCCATGCTCGATACTTCTTGTACTGGTTCCTTTATGAAGAAGACTATTGACTTCCGGTGGGATCTTTTAGAAATAATTAAATGCAACTCTGAAGATTGCAAACTCAACGAATGTAAAGTGTCAAGTATTAAGCTTAAGTTTGATTGTGTCTTTTATGAATACCGATGCTTTTCAAAAGTTGAGCACTAAATATGGACTAGACTCTGAGATAGTAGCTTCTTTTTGTGAATCTTTTGCTACTGAATATGAAGTTGAAGAAGAAATTAAAGAACCGGTAATAGCTAAAGATGACACTATTATTTATAATGTTGATCCAGCTGTTCCTACTGCTTATATTGAAAAACCACCTTTCCAAGTTAGGATGAAGGAACATGCTAAAGTTTCAACTGTGGTCAACAAAAGTTATATTAGAACACCTAAACCATCTGAACAAATTAAGGTAGAACCTAGTGTTGCTATGGTTAAGGATCTTCTGGTTGAAAATAAGATGGGCATGTTATTTACTTCTGTGATGAAGCTGCTAGAACTGCCAAACCCGATGAAAATGATAAACATAGGCCCGTTGTTGGCATGCATGTTGTCTCAGTTAAAATAGGAGATCACTGTTATCATGGTTTATGTGACTTAGGTGCTAGCATGAGTGATATTCCTTTTACTTTATATCAAGAAATTATGAATGACATAACACCCGCTGAGATAGAAGACATAGATGTTACTATTAAATTTGCTAATAGACACACCATCACACCTCTTGGGATTGTTTGAGATGTTGAAGTCTTGTGTGGAAAAATAAAATACCCTACTGATTTTCTTGTTCTTGGTTCCCCACAAGATGACTTTTTTCCCATTATCTTTGGCAGACCTTTCTTGAACACCGTTAATGCTAAAATAGATTGTGAAAAACAAACTGTCGGTGTTAGCTTTGGTGATGAGTCTCATGAGTTTAATTTTTCCAAGTTTAGTATAAAACCTCATAAAAAAGAATTGCCTAGTAAGGATGAAATAATTGGTCTTGCTTCTATCGTAGTGCCCCCTACTGATCCACTAGAACAATATTTGCTAGACCATGAAAATGATTTACATATGCATGAAAGAAATTAGATAGATAAGATTTTCTTTGAACAACGTCCTCTGCTTAAACACGATTTGCCTATTGAAACTCTAGGAGGTCCTCCTCCACCTAAAGGTGATCCCGTGTTTGAATTAAAACAATTTCCAGACACTTAGAAATATGCTTATCTTGATGAGAATAAGATATATCCTATTATTATTAGTGCTAACCTTTCAGAACATGAAGAAGAAAGATTATTTAAAGTTCTAAGGAAGCACCGAGCTGCTATTGGATATACTCTTGACGATCTTAAGGGCATTAGTCCCACTCTATCTCAGCACAACATTAATATGGAACCTGATGCTAAACCCATTGTTGATCACCAACGTCGATTAAATCCGAAGATGAAAGAAGTGGTAAGAACAGAAATATTAAAACTTCTGGAAGCAGGTATAATCTATCCTATAGCTGATAGTAGATGGGTAAGTCCCGTTTATTGTGTCCCTACGAAGGGAGGTATTACTGTTTTTCCTAATGATAAGAATGAACTTATTCCGCAAAGAATTGTCACAGGTTATAGAATGGTAATAGATTTTAGAAAATTAAACAAAGCAAGTAGAAAAGATCATTACCCTCTACCTTTTATTGATCAAGTGCTAGAAAGATTATCTATGCTCACACATTTTTGCTTAAATCTTGTCTTGAATTGGGAGAAGTGCCATTTTATGGTTAATGAAGGTATTGTTTTGGGCCATAAAGTTTCTGAAAGAGGTATTGTGGTGGACAAATCTAAGGTTGATGCAATTGAGAAAATGCCATGTCCTAAAGATATCAAAGGTATTCGTAGTTTCCTTGGTCATGCTGGTTTCTATAGAGACTTTTCTAAAATTTCTAGGCCTCTTAAAAATCTTTTTCTAAAGGATATTCCTTTTGTTTTTTATGTTGATTGTTTAGAAGCCTTCGAAACACTCAAGAAAGCCTTAATTTCTGCACCTATTGTTCAACCACCTGATTGGAACTTGCCTTTTGAAATTATGTGTGATGCTAGTGATTATGATGTTGGTGCTCTTCTAGGACAAAGAGTTGATAAGAAACTGAAAGTTATTCATTATGCAAGTAAAACTCTATACAGTGCACAAAGAAATTATGCTACTACTGAAAAAGAATTTCTAGCGTGGTGTTTGCTTGTGATAAATTTAGATCTTATATTGTAGATTCAAAAGTAACTGTTCACACTGATCATGCTGCTATAAAATATCTTATGGAAATGAAAGATGCTAAACCTGGACTTATTAGATGGGTTCTCATGCTACAAGATTTTGATTTGCATATCACTGATAGAAAAGGAGCGGAGAACCCCGTGGCTGATAACTTGTCTAGGCTTGAAAATATTCGTGATGACCCACAACCTATTAATGATAGTTTTCCTGATGAGTAGTTAGCTGCAATAAATGTTTCTAATAGTACTCCTTGGTATGCTGATTATGCTAATTGCGTTGTTGCTAAATATTTACCACCTAGTTTCACATACCAACAAAAGAAAATTCTTCTATGATTTAAGACATTACTTTTGGTATACTCATATTTCGGTTGCTGTTGATTATCTTACTAAGTGGGTAGAAGCTCTTCCAACTAGTAGTGTTGATCACAACACCTTCATTAAAGTGCTTAAAGAAGTTATTTTTCCAAGGTTTGGAGTCCCTAGATATTTAATGACTGATGGTGGTTCACACTTTATTCATGGCGCTTTTCGTAAAATGCTTGCCAAGTATAATGTTAACCATAGAATTGCATCACCCTATCATCCTCGGTCTAGTGGTCAGGTTGAACTTAGCAATAGAGAAATAAAATTAATTTTGCAAAAGACTGTCAATAGGTCCTGGAAGAATTGGTCTAAGAAATTAGATGATGCACTTTGGGCTTATAGAACAGCATATAAAAATCCTATCGGTATGTCTCCTTATACAATGGTTTATGGAAAAGCTTGTCATTTGCCTCTTGAGTTAGAACATAAAGCTTATTGGGCAATTAAATAACTCAACTATGATTTCAAACTTGCTGGTGAGAAGAGGTTATTTGATATTAGCTCATTAGATGAATGGAGAACCCAAGCTTATGAAAATGCCAAGTTATTTAAAGAAAAAAGTTAAAAGATGGCATGATAAAAGAATCCAAAAGCGTGAGTTCAAAGTTGGAGAATATGTTCTTTTGTATGACTCTTATTTCAGATTCTTTGCAGGAAAACTTCTCTCAAAATGGGAAGGACCCTATGTTATCGAGAAGTTTTATCGATCTGGAGCTATCAAAATAAATAACGCTGAATGTACTAATCAGAAGGTTGTTAATGGGCAACGGATAAAACATTATATCTCATGTACGCCCATTAATGTTGAAAGCGATGTTATCCAAACTATGACACCGGAGCAACACATAAAAGAAACCTTCCGGAACATTCCAGAATCGTGAAAAAGAGGAGGTACGTGATACGGTAAGTAAACGAACTCCGAAAAATTTGCAAAAATATTTTTTGTCAGTTTTGAAATATTTAAAAAATTAGGAAAATAAGAAACTACCAGGAAGGTGACCCTGGTGGGCACAATACACCAGGGCGTGCCTGGCGAGCAAGGAGGCTACCGGAGATCAAGCGTCGGTGGCTGAGTAGGCATGGCCTCTCGAGGAAGAAGAAGAAGAAGATATTCTTAAACCTTACTATGATCAACTCACCCCCACTGAGATCGAAGCCTTTCGGATCATCGAAACGGTTTGCGTGCAAAATAAATATCTCACCCGTGACAATATTCTATTGCAAGAGCACGTCGTCGCCCTCGGAGCATCATCCGTAGACTGGAGAATCTCTTGATCGTGAAGGACAAGATCGCTACCACTTCATCTCCACCACCTCCTTCTTCATCACCAAAAGAAAATTGAGTATCGGGTATGGGCACTCCCCTTGGCTTGTGCCAAGTTTGGGGGAGGTGTCCCGGTATCGTGTCACCTCCACTATCTTTTGCCTTTACTTTTCTTAGTTTGATCCATAGTTATCTTTTGCTTTAGATGAATAAAATTTTATTTCAATCCTTTCTTTTTGAGAGTTTGCTTAGTGATCTATCATTGTAATCATGTGCGAGATATATAATAAAGTTTAGTTTGAGTTTTGCTTTCTTTACTTTCATGCTTCAATAAAAGAAAGGAAATAAATGAAAAAGATCATATGCTAATCTTATGGTGAGTAATGACACCACATAAGGAAGAGTATAAGTAGAAATTTTATTGGAGATTGACAAACATAGCATTGGTCAATGATGCAATTCATGAAAGAATTAATAAGGTAAGAGAAGATTCACATGCAAATACACTATCTTAGAAATCTTTTGTGATTGTGAGCCCCCATCAAAATATTATATGCCAAAATTGTTAACGTTGGACAAGGAAGACAACATAATAATTTATGTTTTTTCATATTCACATAGAAGTTATATTATCATAGATCTTTCAACATGTGGTGCTTGCCCCCATCTTTGCTAGCCAAAAATTCTGCACTAAGTAGATATACTACTTGTGCATCCAAAAACCTTTAAACCCAAATCTTGTTTTGAGAGTCCACCATACCTACCTATGGATTGAGTAAGATCCTTCAAGTAAGTTGTCATCGATGCAATAAGGCAATAAAAATTGCTTCTAAAAGTGTGAGGTCACTTAGTGTAAGAGAAAATTGAGCGTTGTACGAACTTGTGATGGCAAATAATAAAAGCGACATACTGCATAATAAAGGTTACTATCACAAGGGGCAATATAACGTGATGTTCTTTTTCAATAAGGGATTGAGCGTACAAACAAATAAGTGCATGGCAACCTCTGCTTCCCTCTGCGAAGGGCCTATCTTTTACTTTTATGTATTTACTTTCATGCAAGAGTCAAAGTTTTCCTCTCTATTCCTTTTTATTTTTCTCTTTTGGCAAGCATCATGTGGTGAGGAAAGATCTAGGAACATATATCCAGTTGGATATGGGTAGCATGAGTTATTATTGTTGACATCACCCTAGAGGTGAGTATGTTGGGAGGCAAAACTATAAGCCCTATCTTTCTATGTGTCCGGTTGAAACATTTTGCTCATGTGTAAACGGTGAGTGTTAGCAATCATAGAAGACTATATGATGGTTGAGTATGTGGACTTGCCTAAAGGCTCCGATATGTGACCCTTCCTGAAAAGATGATGAATTGCAGTTCCAAAGTTGACTGAGAACATAGTTTGTTGATTTCCAATAGAGTTTATGCTTTATACTTCGATGTTGTGATGAATTGTGACTTATTCATGAGAAGTTTTATGATTTCTATGATAAAATCTTTATGTTAAAGATTGTTGATGTTATAATAATTTACATGATGCTTCTATGTCCGTATTTTGTTTTTATCGACACCTCTCTCTTTCTCTAAGAATGTTGACATGTTTTTCGATTTCCGTTTTTGCTTGAGGACAAGCGAGGTCTAAGCTTGGCGGAGTTGATACGTCCATTTTGCATCATGTTTACCTACTGTTATTTATAATGTTTTTATGCATAATAATGCTTTTTGGCGTAATTCTAATGCATTTTCTCTCATAATATGCAAGGTACACACAAAGAGGGAGAATTCCGGTAGCTGGAAATCTGGACCTGAAAAAGCTACGTCAGGCCACCTATTCTGCACAACTCCAAATGAGCTGAAACTTCATGAGAAATTTTTATGGAACGTATGAAAAATACTGGTGCAAATAACTACCGGAGGAGGGCCACTGGTGAGCACAAGACACCAGGCGCACAGAGCCCCAGCGCATACAGTGGGTTGTGCTCAGCCCAGCCCACCTCCAGTGCCCATCTTCTGGTATATAAGTCATTTTGACCTAGAAAAAATAAGGAGAGGAATTTCGGGACGGAGCGCCGCCGTCTCGAGGCGGGACTTGGGCAGGAGCACTTTTGCCCTCCGGCGGAGCGATTTTGCCAGGGGAACTTCCCTCCCGGAGGGGGAAATCATCATGATCATCATCACCAACAACTATCCCATCTTGGGGAGGGCAATCTCTAGCAACATCTTCAACATCACCATCTCCTCTCAAACCCTAGTTCATTTCTTGTGTTCAATGTGTGTACTGAAACTATAGATTGGTGCTTGTGGGTGACTAGTAGTGTTGATTACATCTTGTAGTTGATTACTATATGGTTTATTTGGTGGAAGTTTATATGTTCAGATCCATTATGCTATTTAATACGCCTCTGATCATAAACATGTTTATCACTTGTGAGTAGTTACTTTTGTTCTTGAGGTCATGCGAGAAATCGGGTTGCAAGTAATCATGTGAACTTGATATGTGTTCGATATTTTGATAGTATGTATGTTGTGATTCCCTTAGTGGTGTCATGTGAACGTCGACTACATGACACTTCACCATATTTGGGCCTAAGGGAATGCATTGTAGAGTAGTAATTAGATGATGAGTTGCGAGAGTGACAGAAGCTTAAACCCTAGTTTATGCGCTATTCCGTAAGGGACCGATTGGATCCAAAAGTTTAATACTATGGTTAGAATTTCTTCTTAATATTTTTCTCGTAGTTGTGGATTCTTGCGAGGGGTTAATCATAAGTAGGAGGTTTGTTCAAGTAATAACAACACCTAAGCACCGGTCCACCCACATATCAAATTATCAAAGTAGCGAACACAAATCAAACCAAAATGATGAAAGTGACTTGATGAAATTCCCGTGTACCCTCAAGAACACTTTGCTTATTATAAGAGACCATTTTGGCCTGTCCTGTGCCCCAAAAGGATTGGGCTACCTCGCTGCACTTTTGTTACTATTATCGTTATTTGCTCGTTACAAATTACCTTGCTACCAAACTACTCGTTACTTACAATTTCAGTGCTTGCAGACAAAAGCACAAAATAAAATAAATAAAGAAAAAGTGCAACAAGGTATTTTTGTGTTTTTGGAATAATAGATCTAAAAATAATATGATAGGAAATTGACCCCGGGGCCATAGATTTCACTAGTGGCTTCTCGAGAAAATAGCATATGGTGGATAAACAAATTACTGTTGGCAATTGATAGAAAAGCAAATAATCATGACGATAGCCAAGGCAATGTTCATGTATATAGGCATCACATCCAAGATTAGTATACCGACTCCTGCCTGCATCGAGTACTATTATTCCACACATCGACCGCTATCCAGCATGCATCTAGTGTATTAAGTTCATGGAAAAACGGAGTAATGCAATAAGAACGATGACATGGTGTAGACTAGATCTATCTATGTAGAGATAGACCCCATCGGTTTATCCTTAGTAGCAACGATACATACGTGTCGGGTCCCTTTCTGTCACTAGTGTAAGATCGAACCCATTACAAAGCACCTCGTCCCATTGCAAGAAAAATCAATCTAGTTGGCCAAACCAAACCAAAGTTTCGGAGAAGAAATACGAGGCTATAATAGTCATGCATATAAGAAATCAAAGAAGACTCAAATAATATTCATAGATAGAACTGATCATAAACTTGCAATTCATCGGATCCCAACAAACACACCTCAAAAAGTCTACATCAAATAGATCTCCATGAACATCGAGGAGAACATTTTATTGAGAATCAAAAAGAGAGAAGAAGCCATCTAGCTACTGCCTACGAACCCGTAGATCTGTGGTAAACTACTCAAGCATCATCGGAGGAGCACCAATGAGGATGATTAACCCCTCTGTGATCGTGTTCCCCTCCGGCAAGGTGCTGGAAAAGGGCTCTAGATTGGATCTCGTGGTTCTGGAATTTGCGGCGGCTGGAATTGTTTTTTGTTGACTCCCCTAGGGTTTCTAGAATATTTGGGTATTTATAGAGCCGAGAGGCGGTGGAAAAGACTCTCGTGGGCCCCACTACCCACCAGGGTGCACCCGAGGCTTGTGGCGCGACCTGGTGTCTTGTGGGCCCCACAGGCCTCCCCTGTGGCACTTCCTTGGCTCCCAAGTTGTCTTTTGGGCAGAAAAATGTCCAAAAAGTTTTGCTGCGTTTGGACTGTGTTTGATATGGATATTCCGCAGAGTAAAAAACTAGCAAAAAACAGCAACTGGTAGTGCGCACTATGTCAATAGGTTAGTCCCAAGAAATCATATAAAGTTGCTATAAAATGAATACAAAACATCTAATAATAGGATGGAACAATCAAAAATTATAGATACGTTGGAGACGTATCACCCCCCGGCTGCCTCAAAGTTGGGTGACTGTGTCCTGGACTAGGGGTACTCACCACGTCATCTCCCGACCTGTTAGATTGGGCCGAGGACCCCCATGGCCGTATACTCATGCGCCAGTTCGGACAGCTGCCACATACAAGGAAGATTCCACAAGACTTGGCGATCAAGACAAGGACTCCTCCCCACCGGCATATTCGGCTAGGACTCTTGTTATCCTAGGCCTCTGGTGCATTATATAAACCGAGGCCAGGCTAGTCGATAGAGATATACACAATCATAATCTTAGGCTAGCGTCTAGGGTTTAGCCTCTACGATCTCGTGGTAGATCAACTCTTGTAATACTCATATCATCAAGATCAATCAAGCAGGAAGTAGGGTATTACCTCCATCGAGAGGGCCCGAACCTGGGTAAACATTGTGTCCTCCGCCTCCTGTTACCATCCTCCTTAGACGCACAGTTTGGGACCCCCTACCCGAGATCCGCCGGTTTTGACACCGACATTGGTGCTTTCATTGAGAGTTCTGCTGTGTGTTCGACAATGGATCGATGGCTCGCCTGCAGATCAAACTGCGACTTCGGCATCTTCGTCACCAGCTCAACTGGTCACCTTGGTTCGACCAAGAACTGTGCCCTGCCTTCGATCGTCATGTTTGGACGAGGGCCTTCATCAACACCAACTCCGATCTCTATCAAGATCATGGAGGAATCGTCCATGGAGCTCGGGGGCTCAATGTCAACATTGCCCTCGGGCAACCGTGCTATTTTTCTGGACAGCGAACTTATATCCGCCGTCACCGCCTCCTCGAGCGCCGGTTTTACGATTGCTTCGATGGAATAGTGTGGAATTACATCTACAACAGCCATGCAAAATTTCGTCGAGTTCCGATGGAGGAATCTCCGACAATCTACGATATACCGGGGCCTTGTCAAATCTGGACGGGAATCTGGACGAGTTTAGGGCGTGGTCTCCAGAGCCCAGCTCGGAGGTCCTTTGGAAGATCCAACCGTTCATCTACTGAGGAATTCCCATATCTACCACCCCTCTAAATTTCAGCTCGAT
Organism: Aegilops longissima; assembly: GCA_021605205.1. Classification (NCBI taxonomy): domain Eukaryota; kingdom Viridiplantae; phylum Streptophyta; class Magnoliopsida; order Poales; family Poaceae; genus Aegilops; species Aegilops longissima. The sequence continues at coordinate 483,927,236 of CM038678.1, read as the reverse complement.
CCGACGGTTCAAACTCCGGGAACCTTCCGATGAGTGGACCAATTTTTGGATCTGTTTTCTGCGCGAATACGGATCCGACCCGAATTCATGTTTCTTTATGAGCGTGATATTTGACAGCCTTTTTTGAGGAATTTTCTTCTAGCATATCATGCGTCGTTTTTAAACACGTGCCCGTAAAATTTTAAGCCTCCCCTGAGGTCATCTTCATCATCATGCTGGTGTCAAACCAGTCCGGCAATATTGCTCCAAGGCTGCCGACCTGCGCTAGACACGTCGTCGCTTTGTTGAGCCGAGCTCAACTTCTTCGGATCATCATCTCGGCAAGCCGAACAAGAGTTCAGCATCGCGAAGGATAAATCATCACCAACATCGCCGCCCCATGGAATACACGGAGCGGGCACACCGGCATCGCTGCATGATCACTTCATCAAGCCGGCATTGACCACGTCACGACCTGCATCGGCAGGGCCGCACTGTTGCTTCTTCAAGCCGATGTCCATCACGCCGACCTACTTCGACTCATCGGCTGACATCGAGGCTTCGACATCTCGGCTGGACCGGAGGCTTCGCCATCTCTTCATCAACCTACTCCGTAGACTTCGGCGTCACTAGCCGACCAGCTCCGTCACGTTAGCTGAACCAAGGGCTTTGCCTCGGCGAGCCAACCTTTGCCAGCATCGCCATGCCGTCGCTTTATCGCCCATCAGGCAATAGGTGTGCGGATCGAGTCCCAATTTTGGGAATCCCCTTTCTTCGGATTGCTACAACAAATAAACCAGGTGCTATTAATCCTAGTATTTTTTGCTCGTTTGGGTTCATTTTTCCCAAGGAATTATTACTTTGGTTTGTCCATCATATGTACACAGGTCTATCAAATGGTGGCCGCATTAACAACGGTCGCATGGTGGTTCGGTCAGTTTCCGTACATAGTCCGGCGAACGCCGCATCCGGAACTCGGATCGACCTGTGAATTCAGGCTTTGCCATGCCTTTACCACATCACGCCGACGCCCTGCATCGACATTGACTTCGGCGCCAGGCCATATTTCTTTTATTACTCACTTTGCATTAATTATTTATTATGCAACCTTTTTTAAATTTATCATTATTATTATTATCTCTGGTTTGCACTATTTTTTGTGCACAGGAAAATGATCCAGGTTTGGCAGTATCGTCAACTCGGCGTACTGACATACCACGTCACCTCAGCTGGAAGAGGGGCTTCTTCAACACCTCATTAACCCACGCCGGGGACTTCGTCGTCACTCTGCCGGCCTGCATTGGTCATGCTATGACACCACTTCGGAGTGCCGAGCTCTTCGCTCCGCCACCTCGGGACCGGCTTGGGGGATGGAACCTTGTCCCGCATCAAGCTCGGATCGCGTCATCAATGCCGAACACATTAACCAGCTAAGTCGCTTTCATGCTCAAAGTTTTAAAAATTTTAACTTGTGTTCGGTTCAACCAAGCATTATACCTTTTTGCCAACAAGTTTTTTGTGAAAAAAATGTCTTGTCATAACTTTGTTTGTGACGCACAAATTCAAATACCCTGTTTACTTGGGGGCTTCCTTTATGAAGCTTTTCCTCTTGCATATGATTATACTTATGCGGCCGTTCCTTGTTAGTGTATTACATACAATATGCACCATGTTGACTTAAGCGATTTGCAAGCTGGGTTGCCTCGCTCCTGTGTTTACCCCTACGTTCCCGATTGTTCGGCTAGGGAGTAAAGGGAGGACCTCTGCGAATGTCACGATCGGGTCATCCGAGCCGGACCTCAGACTGGGTGAAGCCGAAAGCTAGCGCTCTTATTGTTTTCAATTATGGTCGGCACACAACGGAACTCATGAGTACAAAAAATCTATTGCACAAGTCTCATAGTAACAATGAGCACCGAAGAAAGGTATCGGTGGGGGTACTATTTTCTTCGAAGATGCTTCTTACACTTCGTCAGTAATATAGCATAAGTTCCCTGAGCGCACTTTGTCTCTTACAACCTTATGGCCTGATTGCCTGGTTATCAGAAGCACCGTCGATATTCTCGATAGGTGGAGTGCATAGCACTTTTTGGCCCTTGGCCGAAGAGGGAGAAGCCGACGGTCGGTTAAGACGCGTTTAAAGTTCGGGTGAACATAGATATGATATAAGTACTTCAGTACATACAATCATTATACATAAAATTCTTTTACCCAAGTGATTTGGGGGCTCATAAATTTGCATGAGCCGTTTTACAATAAAATTTTCTTCTCAGTCGATGCAAAGTCTTTTTCTATCACTCCTTTTTCGACGCGAGTGTGTTGTCAATAGCCGTGTAGCCTGATTTCTCTCTCAAGCCGCTCGGGTTTTAGTTCGCTAAAACTGGCCTAATGAGAAACATTCCACCCTCGGGATAGGAGGTTGAAGCCATAGGCTGACCCGCTTGAAGTCTTGAGATAGGATGTGTCATGTTAAAGCACGACAGAAGCACAATTTTCTTTTTCTAAGACCAATTTTCGGATTGGCACCGAACACTTGATCTAGTTCGGACATTAAAACTTTTGAATAAGTTTTTTGGCTTTTCGAGCCTATGGCACTTTTAAACTATTTGCGTGTTTCCCGCATAAGTCTCGCAGTGCAACGCCGGACACCTTTAGGGATTCGGCAAAAACATTCTCGGATATTGCTATATATGCATCGGTTTCGAATTGTGTCTTCGGGCAATAGTTGGGTAGACCGGCTCCTGTGCTTGCCTCCTATGTCCCGCTTTGTTCGGCTAGGTGTGCAAAGGGAGAAACACTGCAATTGTGCTTCCAGCTCGCATGGTCAAGCACCTCAGTGGAGAAAGCCGAAAACTGATTATCACAATAGGCGTAAACTGGTCAGCAATCTGATGACTATGTTAAATGACGGGCCGTTCATAACATTGGCCGAAGTGTTTACGACTTGACCTCAGATGTCACCGAACACTAACCGGGGGCTCATAGCTAGCTTCCCCAGTTTAAAGCTCCTATGACTAAGCGAAAGTTATAAGCCCTCATATCTGATTGCCTCGTTTCCGCTAACACAACCGCCTTCAGGCACCGAGACGTCGGCTAAGGGTTCTCTTGTTATTGCGGAAACACCCTGCGTAGTATCTACAAAGGGGTAGAAGCCGACGATAGGCCACTTTCAACTGATAAAATGGTCGCAATGGAGTCAAAATAATGATGTAAAGTACTTGGATACATAGAATCATTACACATAATCTGTGATTTTACTTTGGATATCGATCCTTAATTGACCACCCGTGCCCACATTAAGGCTCGGGGCTCTTGGGCTTCGTGCTTATTATTTACAAATATTAAAGGGTACATCGATCCTCGATGCGGTGTTGCCACCCGACCGGTGTATCGGGGCTCTGCATTGACAATCAATGCAGAAAATTTAAAGTGCAATATAGTTTTCGAGGAGATTATTATCCTCAGGTTAGTCGGCCGCACCCAACATGAGTCTCGAGGACTTTGCACACTGTGTTTCTATCCCTGTGTATGCTGCCGAGCTAGGAGTTAATCCTCAGGCCGATTTGACGACCTGGGTCTCAGGGGCTAACAGGATCAGCAGTTTTATGTTTTTCTTCAGGTGCATCTCAGATTTTAGGCCGATAGACACCTTGAGGGCTACTAGCAATACATCTCGTCAGCAAATAAATTTATACGCATCGGAAATAAAATCCGCAAACAATCAGCCCATGACCGAGGTGCTGAACCACCTCGGAAGCAGTTCGGCATATAGCTCGGATGCAAGTGGCTGGATCCTTAGAGGGCATTCCCGGCATTAAGCTCGGCTAAAACTTTTTTGAACCCAAGTGATCTATGGCACCTCAGATGCAGTTCGGCGTTGGAGCTCGGTTGTAACAATACTCTTCGGATACAGTCCGCGGTGGAGCTCGGATACATTCCGGCGATGGAGCTCGGATACATTCCAGCGTTGGAGCCCTGAAGCGGTCCGGCGTTGGTGCTCGGCTGCAAAAGATACCTCAAATGCAGTCCGGTGTTGGAGCTCGGACACAAGAGGACACTGCCACCCGGGAACAACTTCAAACCTGAGGCGTGGCATAAAAATAACAAGGCATCGATAAAGGTCGAAGACTTAAAGGGCTCCTTAGATACCCGACGTATAAACTCGTCAGATTTAGGTCGGCAATCCTCAAGACAGATGATGGGAAAATTTGTTGAACCAGTTTTTAAGACCGACGACCGAAGATGAAGAACAGTTCCGAAGAATCGAGGAGCATCCCTAACTTGAAGACCGGTTTAGGGGGCTACTGGCGGTGTCCTGGACTAGGGGGTACTCACCACGTCATCTCCCAATCTATTAGATTGGGCCGAGGACCCCCATGGCTGTATACTCATGCGCCAGTTCGGACAGCTGCCGCATACAAGGAAGATTCCACAAGACTTGGCGATCAAGACAAGGACTCCTCCCCACCGGCGTATTCGGCTAGGACTCTTGTTATCCTAGGCCTCTGGTGCATTATATAAACCGAGGCTAGGCTAGTCGATAGAGATATACACAATCATAATCATAGGCTAGCTTCTAGGGTTTAGCCTCTATGATCTCGTGGTAGATCAACTCTTGTAATACTCATATCATCAAGATCAATCAAGCAGGAAGTAGGGTATTACCTCCATAGAGACGACCCGAACCTGGGTAAACATTGTGTCCCCCGCCTCTTGTTACCATCCGCCTTAGACACACAGTTCGGGACCCCCTACCTGAGATCCGCCGGTTTTGACACCGACATTGGGGAACCGACATCGTACGTATTCAACCTGGCTTCGAGTCGGGTACGGTGTTCGGTTTGTAATGTAGTTGGTGCCCCATCCAAGTTGTGCATTGGGGATTTGAACAAATCACACACCACCCATACATATTTTCGGGCCGCATGCAAGGTATAGGGGCTCTTCTGATCGACTATGTCTCTCTGTGCAGTTTTTTGTGGCGACTTGAACACATCACACACCACTCATACTTATTTTCGGGCCGCATGTAGGATATAGGGGGTCTTCCGATCGACCACGTCTCCCTGTTGGTTTTTTGTGGTGACTCACGCATATCTGTGGGCTCCCCAGATCTATATATATCATCCCTTTGACCGATAACGAGGGGTACGTGTTGGCCATGAATGGATTCCTCCTAGTTTGTGTTAGGGCCGATCACATGTCGTTCGAGCAAAGTTCGAGCTCATGCATTCTCATGATTCCCTCCCACACGCTTGGATTGGTGGGTTGGACTGACACTGTACCCTGCGTATCTTGTCCTTAATTACCTGGCTTTCATGGTGGTTGTCTGTATCGAGAGGCAGGCACCACATCTAAATTGTAGATTATTTGATATTAAAACACATCACCCTTCCAACGTACATCATTTTGGGCCGCATGTAGGCGGTGCTGGTTTTGTGGCCCCTCTCGTGCGATTTTTTATGATGGTCCAATCTATATGGCCAAGCGGTATATATATATTCTATCCATTTCTGATCGACAACAAGAATTTTTGTTTGACCAAGCGATAGATTCACTGGTCCGTCTTATGGTAGGTCATGGCGACATGCATGTATAACCAAAGTATTAGTATGTGCATCCATACCGGTGGCACGGAGTGGGAGGTGGGTCAAGCACCCTAGCTAGGTAGCTACGACATTACGTCATTATAGATATATCCAAGGGGGCTTTCCAGTTTGCGAGGCAGGTGAGGGAGTCCTGGATTAGGGGGTATCCGGACAGCCGGACTATATACATCGTCCGGACTATTGAAGCGTGAAGATACAAGACTCAAGACTTCGACCCGTGTCCGGATGGGACTTTCCTTGGCGTGGAAGGCAAGCTTGGCGATCCGGATATTATATTTCCTTCCTTGTAACCGACTCCATGTAAACCTAGCCCTCTCGGTGCCTATATAAACCGGAGAGGTTGGTCCTAGAAGGCCGATCACAATTACAATCATACCATCATAGGCTAGCTTCTAGGGTTTAGCCTCTACGATCTCGTGGTAGATCTACTCTTGTACTACCCATATCTTCAATATTAATCAAGCAGGAAGTAGCTAGGGTGTACCTCCATCGAGAGGGCCCGAACCTGGGTAAACATCTGTGTCCCTTGCTTCCTGTTACCATCAGCCTAAGACGCACAGATCGGGACCCCCTACCCGAGATCCGCCGGTTTTGACACCGACAGCAGGTGCCACCAAAGTTGTGCATTGTGTATTTAAAAATCACGCCCTATATTCCTACATATATTTGGCCACTCCCAGGTGGTTCTTGACTTCTGGCGCCTCTCATCGATCTTCAACGACGCGCCCAACCGTGGGCCCGGGCGGTCAAAGTTGTGCATTGGAATTTTGAACATCACACACCACCCTTTTCATTCATATATATTTGGGCCACATGCTGGTGTGGCTGTCTTCTGACTCTCTCTTGCATTTTTTTGTGCGAAGACTCAGATGACGCTCAACGAACACAGGTGTACTGGCTTAACTGTGTGCAGTGCAAGTGTGTTGTGAAATCACCACGACTGCACATGCGCGAGCAAGGGTGTAGGTAGTGGATTAACCGTGTGCGATGCTAGTGCGCTGTGAAATCACCACGACTGTGCAAGCACGAGCTAGGGTGTAGGTAGTGGCTTAACCGTGTGCGATGCAAGTGCGCTGTGAATCACCACGAATGCGCAAGTGTGAGCAAGGGTGGATGTAGTGGCTTAATCGTGCGCGATGCAAGTGCGCTGTGAAATCACCATGATTGCGCAAGCGCAAGCAAGGGTGGTACTGGCTTAACTGTGTGCGATGCAAGTGCGCTATGAATCACCATGACTGTGCAAGCGCGAGCAAGGGTGGTACTGGCTTAACTGTGTGCGATGTTAGTGCATTGTAAAATCACCACCTGCGCAAGCTAAAGGCGGGTAGTTTATTTAGAATGAATTTCACGCTTGCGTCTAAAAATTAGGACGAACCGTGTGCGATAGAACAGCTAGCTAGAAATCTAAAAACAAACTACCCGCCTTGAGTGATGCAAAAATCGGCGATTCCGCCGCTTTTCCATATTATCATACACGCATATTCTTATTAGACCATGTGCTATCTTGCGTGCTCCTGTCCCGCATTGATACGTCCATTTTGCATAATGTTTTCCTATTGGTATTTATAATGTTTTTATGCATAATAATGCTTCTTGGAGTATTTCTAATGCCTTTTCTCTCATATTATGCAAGGTTTACACAAAGAGGGAGAATGTCGGCAGCTGGAATTCTGGACCTAGAAAAGCTACGTCAGAGTTACCTATACTGCACACGTCCAAATGAGCTGAAAATTTTACCGAGAATTGTTTTGGAATATATGAAGAATATTGGAGCAAATAACTACCAGAGGGGGCCCACTAGGTGGGCACAACCTACCTGGGCGCCGAGGAGCCAGTGCGCATACAGTGGGTTGTGCCTGTTAGGAAAGCAACTTATGTTTCAAGGAGGCCATAGGCTAGTATATATACATGTACCCTTATACAATAGGGTAAAATACGAAAGGTTACATGGCTATATATATACATATATATAACTCTAACACCCCTCATCAAAAAATCCGCCAACTGTAACTCGGAAGGCACATACTGAAGAACAATAACCTGATCCTGCACACCAGCGCGCACATAGAAAGCATCAACACCAATATGCTTGGTGAGCTCATGCTTCAGGATCGCGCAATGCTAATAGCACTGTCTTTGTCGATAAGAGCGGAGTGGGTGTAGTAACAGAAACACCAAAATCCTGAAGTAACCATCGTAACTAACTCACCTCTGCCGTCAAAAGAGCCATAGCTCGTAACTCAGCCTCTGCACTTGAACGGGAAACTGCAGTATGTTTCTTCGTCTCCTAGGAAATGAGAGAACCACCAAGAAAAACACAGTAAGTAGAAAGTGAACGGTGATCGGAGGGACCACTACCCATGTAGCATCCGAATAGGCCTGAAGCTGTAAAGAACTGGAGTGAGGAAAGAATAGACAATGAGAGATCGTGCCCCAAAGATATCGAAGGACATGAAGGAGGTGACTATAGTGAATCAAAGTGGGAGCGGAGACAAACTGACTCAGAATATGAACCGGATAAGAGATATCCGGACGAGTGACAGCTAGATAGACAAGACTACCAACAAGATGACGATAACGCATTGGGTCAGGCAAGGGGTCACTGAGGGAGTCCTGGACTACGGGGTCCTCGGGCGTCTGGCCTGTTAGCCATGGGCCGGACTGATGGGCTGTGAAGATACAGAGACTGGAGACTGCACTCGTGTCCGGATGGGACTCTCCTTGGCATGGAAGGCAAGCTTGGCGACCTAATATGTAGATTCCTTTCTTTGTAGCCGACCTTGTGTAACCCTAGATCCTCCTGGTGTCTATATAAACAAGAGGACTTAGTCCGGAAGGGGGACTCATGACCATAGTCATACAGGCTAGACTTCTAGGATTTAGCCATTACAATCTCGTGGTAGATCAACTCTTGTAATACTCATATTCATCAAGATCAATCAAGCAGGAAGTAGGGTATTACCTCCATAGAGAGGGCCCGAACTTGGGTAAACATCTTGTCCCCTGTCTGCTGTTAGCATCGACCTTAGACGCACAGTTCGGGACCCCCTACCCGAGATCCGCTGGTTTTGACACCGACATTGGTGCTTTCATTGAGAGTTCCACTGTGCCGTCGACGACAGGATCGATGACTCGCCTCGTCCTTAAAGACAATATCATCACCGGAGGAGAACTGGCCCTAGGCCAAACCCTCCGGCTGGGCGGCTTTACCATGACCGCCCGTTTGGCCGCTAAGCCGATGATGACCTCTCGGGCCATCGAAAAGCCCCTTCGCATCGACTCCAAACACTCCAAGCAGATGGATCCGGCGGAGTTTTCGTCTTTAAACGAGATCCTTGATCGCATCGCCGCCCTGGGAATCGCTACAGATTACGATCGGATCGGGCTTAAACCCGACCAAAGATAAATCAAATCTCCACCGGTCACCCACCAGATAGTGGTAGTCGAGGAGCAAGACGGCGACTCTTCCCCTATACTGAAGACGGACTATGTCCGGATCGCCAACCCTACAGAGCCGGACAGTAAAAGGAGGTGACCGGCCTTCCGAACATAGAACCGGACGGCGGGTATAAGCAACCAGAAGATACTCCAGAGCCCGGACTGTTAAGTCTTGAAAACCTTCAGACTCCAGATCGTCGATCGAGTCAGGTTCCGAATCCAATTCCACCCACCCAACCAGACATAAGCACTCTCATGAGCATACAGCAGCAGTCTCAGGAAACGGTCCGCCACTTCTGGGCCATATTCCTCCTAGTCAAGAACAAGGTTAAAGACTGCCGCGACGAGGACGCGATATCTGCGTTCTGCAACAATTGCACGAACGAAGGAATCCTCAACGCCATTAATCGCCGCCATATACTACACTTCGCTGACTTGGAAACTATCGTACAGAAGTACAGCGCAATGGAAAGCGCCTGGGAAGATCAGGCAGCTTGTTGGGAGCCATCGGTCCCAACTCAACCGCTGGTCGAGCCAAAAAGGGCGCATCCCCGTGACACGCCTAGTCCAATAGCCAAGAAATATAAACCCGTTACGCGGCACGGAACCGTTCTGGAGGGATGGCTCGACGGCCCATGCAAAATACACACAACACTGGACACCATACCAACCCACAACCTTAGAGCATGTTGGATACTCCGGCAGGTAGCCAAGAGCGGCGAGGACATCCTTACCAAAAAGCCCCAGAGAAACACCCTCCAGAAGACGACGACCCCAGAGTATTGACGGTCTTCGAGACATTCACTTCAAACAATAAGCGCAAAAGGGCACTCCGCGACCTCGCCGAAGTCTATCAAATCGCCGCGATAAACCCCTGGAATGACACGGCTATAACCTTTAATCCTGGTGACGAACCGAAATACAAGACAGTCCGAGCGCCAGCCGCATTAGTTCTCATTCCCATCAAGGACAGCTTTAGACTCACCAAGGTCCTCATGGACGGCGGCAGCGGACTAAACCTCATCTATGAGGATACACTCCATAAAATGGAAATAGACAGGAGCCGCATCAAGCAAAGCAGCACGACCTTCCGAGGAATCATTCCCAGTCGGGAGGCGCGATGCGCGGGAAAATCACACTTGACGTGGTATTCGGCACACCGGAGAATTATCGGTCCGAAGAAATATCCTTCCAAGTGGCCCCTTTCAGCAGTGGATATCACGCCCTGCTGGGGCGAGATGCTTTTACACGCTTCCAAGCTATACCTCATTACGGGTACATGAAGCTCAAAATGCCCAGGCCCAACGGCATAAGCACTCTTGTGAGTGATCCGGACATAGCACTCCGCGCCGAAAACAAAACCGCATCCCTAGCCCTTGAGGCATTATCTGAACCCATCACAGCTGAGGAATTAACCGCACTATGCTCCATGGTGGATAGGGACGATGTGATCTTAGACAAACGACCCAAATCCACCTCCTTCAAACCGGCAGAAGAAATAGTCAAATTCCAGGTCCACCCAACGGACCCCAAGAAGACAGCATCTATTGGGGCACAACTAGACCCAACTGTCGTGGATTTAACACGTCAGATGTCCTTAGTGTTAGGACTTAGTCGCGAGGCCAACGCATCTATGTGGTAGCTTGAGAGAGGTTGAGCGGGACGAGAGACGCGAGGTTTTACCCAGGTTCGGCCCCTCACGGTGGAGGTAAAGGCCTACGTCCTGCTTCATTGATATTGATGATGATGATCACGGTTACAAGAGTGCTCTAACTCGAGAGCCATTGTCTAAACCTAACTTGTCCAACTTGTGGAACTTGTCCCTCTTTGGGGAGCCCTGCCCCTCCTTATATATGTTGAAGGGGCGGTTTACATGTGGAGTCCTATTAGGATTAGGACTATTCTATCTCTAATACAAACCGGATACAAGTCCTGGTCTTAACTCCTTGTAAAATATTCCTCATGCCTTTCCTCTTAAACCGCCCACAATAGTTGAACTGCCTTCGATCCGCCGCCGGGTTACTAATGAACCGCCAAGACCGGCGGGTAGCCCGTGAACCGCCGAACTCGGGCGGGTTACCGATGAACCGTCCTGACCGGCGGGTTAACTTCGGCGGTTTACACCGCTGGGTATATCCCGACATTAGCCCCAAGTTTAGCTTGGATTTATCCATAGTAAACTTACGCTGCAAAATAAACACCGAACAAATTTGGCAGGTTGTACTCCGGGTTAAGAATTCTTGTAGACCGGCTTTGATCGTCCTTGTCATTTCCTTCTTCTAGAAAATCCGGGTCAATAACCAACTTCATAACCAATTTGCTGATGTTGGTTTCTTATAGAAAAATATTGTGAAGAATAATCCACTTGAGTCGGCTTCCAAAGCGCCGGTTTAAAAATATTGGTCTTGAAATACTCATCGATATTCAACCGGTTTGAAGATGTAGAACTTGCGGTTTATCATTGCCAAAACTGTCGGGTTATAAAACTGATAATTCAGGTTATGATTGTTACCAACGCGGGTTATGATTGTTGCAAACACGGGTCATAATGGTTGGTGGCGCGGGTCAATCGGTTTGCTCAAAACAGAGAATTTGAAAATAGTTCTTCCATAATAATATAATACCTGTAGCCCCAAGTCTTGAGTAGAACAAAGTGATGGCTTAAGACTTGTTTCAATAGAAATACTGCCACTTAAGAAGAAATCCATGTTGTTCATCCCAGTCACTTAGTAAAAACTGAATACTCCATATTATGTAGCCCCCAAGTGCGGGTCATTATGCAATAATAAGCAGGGACTTTGTAAGTATAATCATATAGATTTGAGCAATGATGTGTAGCCCCAAGGGCGGCTCGAGAAGATAATATTGAGCTGGGACTTAATATATACTTCAATGAAAATAACATCATATGATGTAACTCCCATCATGGGACTTGAATCCACGTCCACAAGGTTAAGAGCCTTGTGCTTTACCAATGAGCAGCAGACCCTTCAATATAATGAATAAAAGCTTTGTACCTTCAAGCTGTTGGTGAGCAATTGGCAGCCCCAAAGGTCGACTCATTATAATATGATGAGTCGGGTCTTCAATAATATGAGCAAAAAAAATTACTTTGCATTAGCCCCCAAGTGTCATGGTGCATGCTTGCAGCGACATGAGACTTGCATATTTAATATAATCTCAACTTAAATAATGTAGCCCCCAAGTGCCGGGTTGTAAGCCTGCAGCAACTCGGGACTATTCCTTCAATTGTAGAATAAATTATATCCATTGATAATATAATAGCCATTGCGCTAAAGCGACTTTGAAAACCTTAATCATAATACTGGTTATTGATAACCATAATGGAAATCCAGCCATGTTGGCTATTTAAGATAATATAATCCGGTATGAAAAATTCATCCAATATCATAATGAAAATTCAGCCAAGTTTGGCTATTTGAATAATATAACCCAATCATTTATAAGCGCATGATTCCAATGGCGCAATCCAAATATATCTCGCGACGTATAGTCCAAAGCCAGGCCGGTTTAATAAACGCCGCGATTTATAATCATGCTTTATTCAACCTGTTTTGTATACAACAAGTTTAAAATGTCTGGCGGTTTATCACGGACGGGTCAAGAATAATCAAATATGAAATATATCATACATGTGATATTGAATCACATTGCTGGTTTGACCAACTTTATGTAGTAAAAGTGATAACCCCAATCTTGAGTAATGATAACTCCTTTCATCTGTGCGGTTGATGATAAACCGTGCATCGGGTTGTGATAAACACCGTTTAACCATATATAATATTGGCGACTCAGAGTCGAACCAGACCGGGCTGATAGTCTCCGGATCATAATTTGATCATGTATTGACAACTTGTAATTGAAATTCAAGCGGGTTAATGAACACTGGTTTACTCCATAATAAGATGGTAACATAAAATCAAACCGGGCAGATAGTCTCCGGATTAGGATTTGACCGTGTTCCGCCAATTTGTAATGGACAGTTTGAACCGAATTAATAATGTCGGTTTGAAAACACAACAAAAGAAATAATTTAAAAGAGAACAAAATTCAAGCAAAGGCAAATATAAAACCATTGCAAATGAGGCTTTGAGCCGATCAAGAGGCATTACCATGGTCGGACACGACCAAGCCCCCAAAAGGCGTAGCTATGGTTCGAGTCAGCCAGGTCCCCAAATGATGCATTGGCATTACGCCGATCAAGAGGTGTAGCGATGGTTCGGGTTCGACCAAAGCCCCCAAGTGATGCTGTGGCACTAGGCCGATCAAGAGGCGTGACTGGTTCAGACATGACCATGTCCCCAAGTGATCTGGTGGCTTTCGCCTATCAAGAGGTGTTGCATTGGTTCGGACACGACCAAGCCCCCAAGTGATATTGTGGCATTGCGCCGATCAAGAGGTGTGACTATGGTTCGGATACGACCAAGCCCCCAAGTGATCAATAATATGATAAACCATCAAGGCATGATACCCATGTTTGAACCGCGCGTCATGGCAGCAGGTCCTCTTTGGCACCTTTTAACTTTTTGTAAGAGATAAATCCTTCTTGAACCGGATGTTAAACCGGATATTGAGAGCTTCAAAGCTTTGTGGGAGACATCTTTCCCTTGAACCGGATTTTAAACCGGAATCTTCATTTTTCAGCCAGAAATTTTCTGACGGCCTGTAAACTCGAACTTGCGAGAAGTTAATTCCTTTTTGAACCGGACATTGTTAAACCGGATTTGAGAGCTAAAGAGCTTTGTGAGAGAACAGATTTCCCTTGAACCGGATTGTAAACCGGATATTTGAGAGCTTCGGTGAGACTGACTTTCCTTTAGCCGGATTCTAAACTGGAATCCTTTCTGACGACCCGGACCTTCTTCATTGAGCCGGGATTTGACCGTGATATAAACCGGCATAACTTGTATATCATTGATGTTGATAGCATGATGTGAATCCACAGAAGGTTGAGGTGACTGTGATATAAACCGGCATAACTTGTATATCATTGATGTTGATAGCATGATGTGAATCCACAGAAGGTTGAGGTGACTGTGGCGGGTTATAAATGATCCCGTATGAGCCGTGTCAAGAATCTCGCCAATGGTTCCTTCAATGGCGATTTGAAGTTAACCAAACTGTAGTGACGGCGACTTGTGCGCCTGCCTATTGAGCCATCTAGTGCAAACAGCGGTTTGATGATAATTTGCCTCCAATTTGCTGAAAGAAAACCGGGCTACCCAAGCTGTGACTTGTTCATACGTAATATATAGCTCATGCAGATAGGTGCGGCCCGGTATGTTGATGTAGACCAGGCCGCGAGAGACGGACGACAAAAACGACCGCAACATCAGAGACAGCTCGGATAGATGAGTCGGCCGTGGCATTGTAAACCGGTGCGGACGGGGAAGATCGGCACCGGTGTCGTAAACCGGCACGGACGGGCGAGTCAAACGCAGGCACGGTCCCGGCAAGCTGATGTAAACCGGGCCGTAAGGGCGGCGTCTTGCACGCGTCCATTCACCGTGTAATGTGGCATGGGCGAACCTTTGGGCAGGACGCTGCGGTAGCGTGCGGTTTGCACCCATGGTATAAACCACGTTTATAATGAATAATTGTCCTGCATACAATATTGCGATCAAGGCAAAGATAAACTGCTCTTTGACAAAATAACATGCACTAAAAATATATTTTAGATGGATATCACCGATGTGCGAGGCGGAAATAATCCGCCATGAAATTTATGATCGCTAGGTGTATTTGAAGTCGCTCACGGGTGAACCGGCCGCGGCGTTTGTGGCCGGTGCGGACAAGTGAACCGGCCGCGAGGGCGGACAGGTGAGTCGGCTGGCATTTTGATGTAAACCGGCACCGTGATACACGTGTCCGTGAATGGCATAGAAAATTGTCCTGCGTAAAAATATTATAAAGTCTGAGTAATTGTTCTCAAACAATTTAATATGCATTAATAAAATATGAGAGAAGATAGCACCGATGATTTGTCGGATGAACATACCGACGCGATAACGCATAATGTTTGTTTTTGGTCTTTGGGATTTATCCCAGCATCTTGATTGCCATCAACCTGGCGTACACCTTAATGACAATACTTGCCCATTGGGATTCCGACTATTGTTGTTGGCAGACTAGTTGTTGAATCAACATGCATGCATGCCCTGCTCCATTATCCTCGGCTGAACCCCAATTTTCTTTTGCTTTGTACTAGCAAGACAAGGTCACACCAGCGAGGGTGCCTTGGCAAAACGGAGACGAGTCACAAGTGGAAGAAACGACCGTGACAGGCACACCGGAGTTGGCGGGGCGACTCAACCCAAGCGCCGGATAGCGGGTCGAGGCAGCGCCTCGGCGGGCGTCGGAGGCAAGGAACCAGCGGCGGTGACGAACTACAAAGCAGCCGGCATAGGTCGGTTCAAACAAGCGAGGCGCAATGGCGGTTTGAAGAAGGCAAGGCCACAGAGAAACGGAGGCAACACGATGATATCTCGAGCGACGGCGACTTGAGGCGCAGATTGTGGCGAGGTGTAATGGTGCGGCAAAGACTTGTGCGTGTGAAACAACGAGCCATAGCGATAGCGATCTGCTGCGGCGCGCAGGTCGCGTGGAGGCTTGAAGCAAGCACGGCAACGAACCGCCGCAGAGGAGGTGACTAGTTGATCCTCGTACTAGTACTCATGGCTGGCTCCGTTTCCGGGTCGTGGCCATATTTTCCGAATCGTGGTCGCCGCTAACCCCGGTGTTTTGCCTTTGACCACGTGGATGTCTTCTTTGATGTATACTTCCTGCATGAATTTTCCAAAGCAGATCCCACCTGGTCGCTTCCCCATGTAACAGTTTTGGCCAATAAAAAATTTGGAGTTTGCAGGTCAACTTGGCCATCACGTAGCAGAATACTAATTGAAGTAGTACCATTATACTGTGGGCCCTTTCCATCGTTTTGCAAGCTTTCACGTGGCAGTTGGTCTGATCCTTTGTATGTACGCGTGCCCAACTTGGTCGATTGGAGGAAAACAAGGACTACGATGACTCGGACCACAGTGCAAGTTTGCTTTACGTCGGCCTCGACGTATACGCCGCATAATCCGGGAAGGAAAAATTGCATAGGAAAGTTTTAATCTCGATCTCCGTGATTTTTCTCGGGCGGCGGAGGAGCGGACGCAACCCTAGCTCTCTCGATCATAATCTTGTATATGCTCTTCCGACTGTTCATCTTTGACGTAGATCCTTTCTTCATTCAAAAAATTGCGAACTCCTCGATTCCTCGGAAGATCCCTTCAAGAACTCATCACCACCGTGCGCAGGCCCCACGGTGGGCGCCTAAACGTCGTGGATTTAACACGCCGATGTCCTTAGTGTTAGGACTTAGTCGCGAGGCCAACGATCTATGTGGTAGCTTGAGAGGGGTTGAGCGGGACGAGACGCGAGGTTTTACCAGGTTCGGCCCCTCACGGTGGAGGTAAAGGCCACGCCCCGCTTCATTGATATTGATGATGATGATCACGGTTACAAGAGTGCTCTAACTCGAGAGCCATTGTCTAAACCTAACTTGTCCAACTTGTGGAACTTGTCCCTCTTTGGGAGCCCTGCCCTCCTTATATATGTTGAAGGGGCGGTTTACATGTGGAGTCCTATTAGGATTAGGACTATTCTATCTCTAATACAAACCGGATACAAGTCCTGGTCTTAACTCCTTGTAAAATATTCCTCATGCCTTTCCTCTTAAACCGGCCCACAATAGTTGAACCGGCCTTCCGATCCGCCGCCGGGTTACTAATGAACCGCTAAGACAGGCGGGTAGCCCGTGAACCGCCAGTTCGGCGGGTTACCGATGAGCCGTCGCATCGCCGGTTAACTTCCGGCCGGTTTACACCGCGGGGTATATCCCCGACACCAACGGTCGATGCCGCGCTACGGGACTTCCTTCGTGAAAACTGGGATATATTTGCCTGGCACCCTTCTGACATGCCTGGAATCCCATGCGAACTGGCCGAACATAGCCTCAATATATTAAAGGGATACAAACCAGTCAAACAAGCACTGCGGCGCTTTTCCGAACCCAAACGCCAAGCTATGGGGGAGGAGCAGGCCAAGCTAATTGAGGCCGGATTCATTAGAGAAATAAAACATCCGGACTGGCTGGCAAACCTGGTGATGGTACCAAAGAAGGACAAATCCTGGCGCCTGTGTGTCGATTTTAAAGACCTCAATAAGGCTTGCCCTAAGGATCCCTTCCCCTTCCCCAGCATCGATCAAATCATTGATGCTACTGCAGGACACGACTCACTATGTTTCCTAGATGCATATTCCGGATACCATCAAATCAAAATGAAGGAATCCGATCAAGCTGCAACAGCATTTATTACCCTGTATGGGCCATTCTGCTTCAACACCATGCCCTTAGGGCTCAAGAATGCCGGTGCCACATACCAACGCATGATTCAAACATGCCTGAAGAAACACATCGGCAAGACAGTAGAAGCCTATGTGGATGACGCCGTCATCAAAACTAGGCACGTTGAAGCACTAATAGACGATTTACGTCTCACATTCGACAACCGCCACACATATGATATTAAGCTCAATCCGGAAAAGTGTGTTTTTGGCGTCCCCGTGGGAAAACTGTTGGGCTTCATCGTTTCCAATAGAGGAATTGAAGCAAATCCAGCCAAAATTTGAGCTCTGTCTCAATTGGCTACACCAACGGACCTCAAACAAGTCCAATAACTCGCGGGCTGCGTGGCAGCTCTAAGCCGCTTTATCTCCAGATTGGGAGAAAAGGCACTGCCACTCTATCTCCTTTTACGGCGAACCGATCACTTCGAGTGGACGGACGCGGCAACAGCCGGACTGGAGGAAATAAAAACCCTTCTAGCGAGCAACCCAATCCTGGCCGCACCAAATGTCGGTGAACCCATGTTATTATACATATCGGCAACACGGCAGGTGGTGAGCGCCGTGCTCGTCGTTGAACGAGAACAGGACGAACACAACTTCCCGCTTCAGAAGCCAGTATACTATGTATCCACTGTCCTTACACCATGCAAATCCCGGTACCCACATTATCAAAAGATAGCATACGCGGTCTTTATGGCATCACGAAAGCTACGACACTACTTCCAGGAGTGTTCGATCATGGTGGCTTCCGAAGTACCACTCAACGACATAATAAACAACCGCGATGCCACGGGCTGGATTGCCAAATGGGCCATTGAGCTCCTTCCATTTGATATTACATACGAACCACGTCGCGCTATTAAATCCCAAGTACTGGTTGACTTCGTCGCCGAATGGACAGAGGCCGAACTCCCTAAAGAGTACGGCACATATTCCAATTGGGTTATGTATTTCGATGGCTCCAAAATGCTGGCAGGGCTAGGAGCGGGCGTCGTTTTAATGTCCCCTACTGGAGACGTCATTCAGTACGTACTCCAAATACTATACACAGACTCCAACAACGCAGCCGAATACGAGGCCTTATTGCACGGTCTCCGGATGGCTGTCTCCATGGGCATACAACGCCTGGAAGTGCGCGGGGACTCAAACCTTGCAATATCTCAAATAAATGGAGACTTCAATGCCAAAGATCTGAAGATGGCAGCTTATCGTAATGCCGTCATAAAAATGTCGGCTCGGTTTGAGGGGCTCGAGTTCCATCATGTTGCTCGAGAAAGTAATCAAGAGGCGGACGTTCTTGATCGTATCAGCGCCAAGCGCGACCCCATCCCACCTAATATCTTCTGGAAAGGCTTTTTAAGCCATCCGTGGTGTGGCAGGGGGAAAACGGCAACACTAGTCCGGATCCGAACATAACACCAGATTCCGAACACACCGGTATCATCGGAGGCTCAGCCACCGAAATAACACCGTCAGCGCATCTCATCATGGCAGTCATTGCCCCATGGACCGAACCCATCCTGGCCTACCTTAACAGGAAGGAACTTCCCGAGGATCAGAATGAGGCCCGCCGCATTGTCCGGCGTTCGAAGGCCTACAAGGTTCATGACGGAGAGCTCTATAAGAAAAGCGCTACCGGAGTCCTTCAAAGATGTATCTCCGAGGAGGAGGTGCGGCAGCTCCTGGCTGAGATTCATGCCAGTCTCGGCGGGCACCACGCCGCAGCTCGGGCCCTTGTTAGCAAGGCCTTCCGTACAGGGTTCTATTGGCCGAGGCCCGAGCGGATGCACAAGACCTTGTCCAACATTGCGTTGGATGCCAACTCTTCGCCAATCAAAGCCATATGCCCCCCCACCGCCCTACAAACAATCCCCATCACTTGGCCTTTTGCGGTCTGGGGACTGGATATGGTTGGACCCCTTAAAGGAGGAAGCCATAAGAAAAAATATCTGCTGGTCATGGTGAATAAGTTCACCAAGTGGATAGAGGCCAAACCAGTTAAAACGGCCAAGTCCGGGCCAGTAATAGACTTTATATCCAGCGTCGTACACTGTTATGGAGTTCCACACAACATCATCACTGATAACGGCTCCAACTTCACAGCCAACAAAGTGAAAACCTGGTGCGCTAATCTGGGCATCAAGCTCGATTACGCCTCTGTCTATGATCCACAGACAAACGGTCAAGTCGAAAGAGCCAATGGTCTTATTATGAGCGGCATTAATCCTAGACTAGTGCGGTCTTTGAAAGAATCAGACAAGCACTGGGTTGAGGAGCTCGACTCCGTACTCTTGGGGCTGCGGACCATGCCCAATCGCACTACCGGATACACACCTTTCTTCATGGTGTACGGAGCAGAGGCAGTACTACCCTGCGACATTATTCATGACTCACCTCGAGTGCGCATGTACGAAGAGAGAGAGGCCGAGCTCGATCGGCAGGACAGCTTAGATGCCCTGGAGGAGGAGCGCGACATCGCAAAAGCCCGTTCCGCATTTTATCAACAGCAGGCTCGCAGGTATCAAAGCAGAGAGGTGCGGGCCAAAACTTACAACGTTGGCGAACTCGTTCTACGCCTGCCGGAGAAGAAAAAGGACAAACTCAAGCCCAAGTGGGAGGGTCCCTTCATCATTGACGAAGTTCTCACGGGAGGGGCATACCGCCTGCGTGATGCTTCAGACAATCGACTAGAGCCGAACCCCTGGAACGCGGCCAGACTCCGAAGATTCTATGCCTAGCACCGAAATCTTTGTTCGTCTCCTTCCCCCTATTGTTTCCATCATTTTTTCTCTCTCTTTTTGTTTTTTCTCTTTAGCTTTAAAAGCTTTCGTGCGGTTAGACCGTGCAACCCCGACGCATACATCTTGAAGTATGTACGTCTATTATACCTGGGGGCTTCTTGGACAAAAGCTTGCTATTATTATTTTCCAAGCATCAAGATCTTCACATATGTGTTTTCTACCATATGTACCTTTCCTTCGCCATTATATCCATCGATATGACTTAAGTTTTGGCAACGCTGGTTTGCCTGGCTCCTGTGCTTATGTCGTACGTTCCCGTTAGTTTGGCTAGGGCATAAAGGGAGCACCTCTGTGATTGTTACTGCCGGGTCATCCGGATGTGTACCTCAGACTGGGTGAAGCCGAAAGCTAGCGTTCTTAAGGGAATATTCGGTCGGTGAATTAAATATGTTTTTTGCATTCGTCCCATCGTGAACCCCCAGAAGCTATATACATTGTGATTTATTCATCACAGTTTGGACATGCACATCGATGCATGCACACCCAGGGAAAGGAACCCTTAACGGAACTATTCTCTCTGGAAGATGTTTCTTATACTCTTAATTTAATATAACATAACTAGCCGGATAATTGTCTGTTCAAGCAACTATGTCCCCTATGCCTGGTTTCCATGCATACCCGGTCTACTCGGCCGTTCTAGTATTCGGAAACACTCCGCACCTTCGGGTCGAGAGGTTGAAGTGAAAAGGTTCGCCATGACAACCATTTTACAATTCAGCTAGAGTTACATATGCAAAGGAAAGTACACAGTCACTTGGACTCAAAAACTTCTCCTCTATGCCGTCCAGCAGGCTATCTAACTTACAATCCTGCTGGCAATACTTGGCGGCTACTTCTACTTGGTTATATACTAAACTGACGAGAATTTCTTCCCCATTTGACCCCAGCGGTCCTACCCGGGCCATGTGATTTGGATCCAGCCTGGTGTACCGCGTTTTCACCATGGCCAAGGCCTCTCGCGCACCCTCTCGGCAGGATGATATCTTCCATAGTCGAATACGCCGCCGCTCTCCCTTGAATAGCTCTACAAGCTCCTCCATACTCCCTGGAGGGGTGGCGGATGGCCATAAGGCCTTGGCTACACTCCGCATTGCCTGTCGAGCCTGCTCATGCAATTGCGACAGCCCTTGCAGAAGATCACTTGATGATCCGGACACCTCCTCTTCGGGATGGCCTGTCAGCATACCTGTAATCATAGCTATATCAGCTACTTTTACCTCCAAACTGTTATAAGGTAAATCCGGCCACGTACTGAATATGCCGCCTCGCAGCTTTTTGTTCTCCTTCACGGTTTCGGCTAGCTGGGCTCGCACATCTTTCAGTTCTTCGCCCAGTTTGGTATTTGGAATCTTGGAGTTTGTTTTTCTCCTGTCTAACTCGGGTCAACACCCGTTCGCCTGCGGCATGTAGTCTTTTCGACTCTTTTTCCTCCAGTTGATCTGACGATCCTGTTATGAGAGAAGCTGCAGCGTTAACACAGTCGCTATACAATTACTGTTTCTCGATGGAGGGAAATATTACCGGAAGACGCCTTCTTGGATTTCTACAGTTCGGCAGTAACTGCATTTAACTCCGCCTGACACTTTTCTAGCTCTTGAGCCAGCAACTCATTCTTCTCAGAGAGAACCTGATTATGCAGCGATCCTCAAATCAGTTGTACCAACTAGTTTAAGTCTCGGGGGCTACTGGCATACGGTTATCATACTCAGACACAGTAAACTTACCTGCACATCTTTTAAATGCTGCTTTGTGGCTTTGCCAAGCCCATCTCGAGCAGCTCGAATGTATGCATCAGCCGAGCTAACGGCATTAAACGCCTCTTCCGAGTTGGTGACGGACATATTTTCTGAGCCTTCGGTCGAAGGACAGTCCGGCGTCACTCCCATATCGGCTCCCGTCTCCTCGGCTGGGGTTGGATCTCGTCTGTTGGGAGTATAACTAGCCGGATCCCCGGACATAGTCCGGCGAACTCTTTTCCTGATAAAGGACGAATGTGAAGGTCACAGTTGGATGTGACTATCAAACAAACATATTTGCAAACCCATACCTCTTTGATGAGGGCCCGACCGTGTCTTCGTTTGCCTTCCTCTTCGAAGGCTTGCCTGATGCGGGAGCCGCTCTCTTCGGAGTCGCTCCTGGAGTAGCACAGTATGTCGAACGCCTCCCCTGTGAAGCATGAGACAATGCGGTGGGTGAGGCAGAACGAGGGAATCCTCTCGGGGGAGATGTATCCTGATTACTTACATGTGAAGCAGGGAGAAGACCAGGGTAATCGGTGATGATGGCCACTTCTGTGCCGCCGTAGCTCGCCTGGTAAAACATGCCATTCTCGAGCACCGCAAATATATCCGGATCCTCTTCGAATCCTGGGTCAAGGTCCCAATCGTGGCCCTCGGGCTGCGGGGCGGGGTTGTGAAGCCCCTCGGAAATCTTTCGCTAGTGCTGTTATAAATAGACGGGTTAATGTTCATTAAACAAAGCTCAGGGAGTGGAATGAGTAGAGCAGAAGAGTTGGGGGCTTATCCAGCCAGGAGGACTGTACATTGTAGCGACCCGACCTCAAACAGTCAAGTCTCTGTGCTTCAGTGTCATCCCTGGATCAGTAATGCTGACACACAAAGTACACGAATGATTTATAACAGACTAGCAATCACACACTTATTACATCGATTGTCTCAGAAGAGAACTTATTACAATAGATATGGCTTAAGGCCATCTAATATGATAACAGCAGAAGGCTTGGAAGATAAAGTGAGTCCATCAACTCCAACGGCATAGCTAAGCTGCACGGCAACGACCTAACAAACCTTACTCCTCGTCTGAAAAGTCTGCAACATAATACGTTGCAGCCCGAAAATGGGTCATCACATGGAATATGCTGGCAATATAACGCAGTAGAGCAAGAATAGAATAATGCTATCACTACATGCATATGTGGCTAGTGGAAATCTCTATGGTTATAGTTTTTGCGAAAAGCCAAACTTTTCCCTACAACAAAGGAATAAGTTTTATTTTAACTATCATGGTAGTTGAAACATCATTGAGAAGGTTCCTCCAACTAAATCCCAATTAAAAGTAATTACCAACCCAACAATATTAATTTAGAGTGATGAGACACTTAGGATAATCCAAGTACTAGATACTCAAGATTTTCATAACCGCGGACACGACTAACCAAGATTAGATTGTACACTCTACAGAGGTTTGCGCACTTTTCCCCACAAGACTCGAACTCCTCCGTTGGATTTCTCGCACTACATGGTGTTTGAGAAACGGATGACCGAGACACAGTCTTTCAGAAACATTAACTCTTTACTCCGGGCAGACCATACCAACCGACATCCCTCTACCTGCCGATCCACCTCTTCAAGAGCTCATGCAACTTACTCAACTATGCTAGAGCCCATAACAGCTTGTGGCTGCACACGGAAGTTTCTAGCATGAAAATATCTCAGTTCCCTTTGAGCCTGGGTGGCGGACCTTAGGATTATCACACGGGTACTCCGGGATATCCTAGGACAATACTAGATTCTCCAGGTGCCCGACAAGCAATCCACCCAGATGTGTATTAAAGTTGCCACCTTAAGTTGAACCATTAATTAAAGCATCTCACATCTGTCATCGATTCACTCACCCAAACCACGTCTGCGAGCATAGCATAGCAATATAAGCAATACATAGAAGTAATCCCAAGGGTTTGAATATAACAGGGCAATAGGTTCTACCTCATCAACTACTTCCCAATACCCACAAGTTAATCACATCCTAATCATGCAATGTTTGAGTGTTGGAACTAATGCATAAAACTAGGTATGAAAAGAGTATGATCAATGTGTTACTTGCCTTGCTGACGATCCGCAAAACCTAGAGACTCATAGTAGCACGCTTCGCACTACGGGAATTCTACCGCAAACAGACAATAGCATACATAAGAATTCAAGCAAAGATGCACGGGCAAAACTCAAATAAGAAGAATTGACCAGAAAGTTCAACTTAAGAACTCCGGTTTGCGAAAAGAATCAAATCAAACGGAGCAACGAAACTCAAACTGCGAAAGAAACAAGATCTGTTTACTAATCTGAACTAAAGTCAAATTTTACAGTACCAAAATCTTGTTCAAGTTGATTAAACAGAAAGAGGGTTTCGAGACGAAGATCTAGGCGCTTGAATCGCCTGATTCCGACAAACGAGCGAAAAGATAAACTGAAACCAAAATCAGATCAGAAATCACGATCGAAAATAATCGCGAGAAATCCGAGAAAAAGAAAACTGACGAACAGGCTAACGAACGAACGTTCGCTGTCTGCTACTAACGAGTGAACACCGTTTGTTAAAACGAACGTACGAACGAACGTCCGCTAAATAGACTAAACCGGAAAAAATAAAACCGATCTATCAAAAAAATACGAACCTAGGGTTTTCTAAAAAAACCGGATCGGTTTTAAAATAAAATCAAACGGGGGCAACGGCGGCTTATACCTCCGGCGAGGTCCGGCGAGGTGGGATCTTGGCGCGGGTGTGCGGGCAGCGACGGTGAGCGGCGGCGGCAAGGCTGGTGGGCGGCGGCGGCGGCAAGGGGCTAAGGGCGGGCGGCTGGCGGTGTTCAAGCGGCGGCGGGTTCGAGGTGGTGAGGGGTCCGGGAGGCGATATAAAGGAGGGGGTTAGCTTGGGGAGGGGCAGGCGGCGCGGGAGAGTCCTGGCCGGACTCGGCGTCGTGGGCGGCGGCGGTCTCCGCGTCGGGGACGAGGCGGACGTCGCGGCTGGGCTTCGGCCCAGTCGGCGAAGAGAAGATTTTTTTTTAAAATAATTTCGCCAAAACTTAAATAAATCCTAGAAAATAAAATAAAAATCTAAAAATGCCAAAACAAATTTTCACCGTCTAAATAAAATATTAGAACGAGATGAACATTTTCTTGGCTCTAAAATGCAATTTTGAAAAACGTGCAATTTTTCTAATGCAAATAAAATAGCAATAAACTCCGAATAAAATCAAATATTTGATTTTAATATTTTTCCTCCAATATTTCAACTATTTTGGAGAAGTCATATTATCTCCTCTCATATATTTTAATATGAAATATTTTCGGAGAGAAAAATAATTAAAACCAATAATCCTCGTTTCAATATTTGATAAAACTCAAATATGAAAACAGGGAAATCCCCAACTCTCTCCGAGGGTCCTGGAGTTGCTTAGGATTTCGAGGATCGCGGAACGAAATGCAATAAAATATGATATGCAGGTATGATCTATGTATAACATTCCAAATTGAAAATTTGGGATGTTACAAACCTACCCCCCTTAAGATGAATCTCGCCCTCGAGAGTCGGGTTGGCTAGAAAATAGGTGCGGGTGGTGTTTGCGAAGATCATCCTCTCGTTCCCAGGTGGCTTCATCCTCGGTATGGTGGCTCCACTGAACTTTGCAAAACTTGATAACCTTGCTGCGGGTGACTCGGCTGGCAAATTCAAGAATCCTGACCGGCTTCTCCTCATAGGTCAGATCACTGTCCAACTGAATCGCCACCAAGGGCACGGTATCTCTTAACGGTATATCGGCCATTTCAGCATGACACTTCTTCAGCTGTGAAACATGAAACACATCATGAACTCCCGACAGTCCTTCAGGTAACTCCAACTTGCAGGCAACTTCTCCCATACGTTCCAAAACACGATACGGTCCTACAAATCTCGGGGCTAACTTTCCCTTGACTCCAAAATGTTTCACTCCTCGCAAGGGTGACACTCACAGATATGCTCTTTCTCCAATTTCATAGGTTACCTCCTTGCATTTCAAATCTGTAACTCTTCTGCCTGGACTGAGCTACCTTCAGTCTATCTCGGATCAACCTAACTTTCTCTTCAGACTCCTTGATCAGGTCTGGTCCAAACAACTGTCGGTCTCCAACTTCATCACACATCAACGGTGTTCTGCACCTTCGTCCATACAGGGCTTTGAACGGGGCCATCTTCAAACTGGCTTGGTAGCTATTGTTGTACGAGAACTCTGCGTAGGGCAAATTGTCATCCCAACTAAATCCATAATCCAGCGGACAAGCCCTCAACATATCCTCCAGAATCTGGTTGACTCTCTCGGTCTGTCCATCCGTCTGCGGGTGAAAAGCTGTACTGAACTCCAGCCTTGTTCCCAAAGTCTGGTGCAACTGATGCCAAAACTTTGAGGTAAACTATGTTCCTCTATCTGATACGATGGTCCTCGGAACTCCATGCAGACATACGATCCCGGTCATGTATATCTTGGCCAACTTCGCACTTGTATAGGTTGTTTTCACCGGGATAAAGTGAGCCACTTTGGTCAAGCGATCAACTACTACCCATATAGAATTAATCCTGATTTGGTCCTGGGCAATCCGGTGATGAAATCCATGCCAAGTTTATCCCACTTCCATTCGGGTATCGGCATAGGCTGTAACAAACCTGCTGGCTTTTGATGCTCTGCCTTCACTCTCTGACATACATCACATACGGCTACATACTCGGCAATATCCTTCTTCATACCAGTCCACCAGAAACGTTCCTTCAAATCCAAATACATCTTGGTGTTTCCAGGGTGTATCGAGTATGGTGAGTCATGTGCCTCCTGAAGTATTAACTTCCTAATCTCTGTGTTATTGGGCACATGAACACGGTCCTCAAACCATAAGGTGTCGTGCTCATCCTCACGAAAACCTTTGGCCATTCCTTTGCTCATTCTTTATTTTATCTCGGCAATCTCTTTGTCATCCTTCTGAGCTTCCTGAATATTTCCTAACAATGTAGACTGAACTTCCATTGTTGTAACAAAACCTCTAGGAACAATCTCCAATCGAAGTTCCCTGAGATCCTCTACTAACTCCTTTGGCAATCCTGTGCTCACTAGGGTGTTAGCATAACTCTTCCGACTCAAGGCGTCTGCTACGACATTGGCCTTGCCTGGATGATAGTGCAGCTTCAAGTCATAATCCTTTATAAGCTCCAACCATCTCCTCTGCCTAAGGTTCAACTCCTTCTGTGTGAAAATGTACTTCAAACTCTTATGATCCATGTACACATCACAACGATTTTCAATAAGGTAATGTCTTCAAGTCTTGAGCACATGCACTACTGCTGCTAACTCCAAATCATGGATGGCATAATTCAATTCGTGCGGTTTTAGTTGTCGTGAGGCATACGAACAACTCTTCCGTCCTGCATAAGCACACTTCCAAGTCCTAGGCGAGAGGCGTCGCAATACACTTGGAAATCCTTGCGTATATCCGGCAGAATCAGCACTGGGGCCGTAGTCAAACGTTTCTTTAACTCCTGAAAGCTTGCCTCACATTCTTCCGTCCATTTAAATTTGGTATCCTTCTTCTATAACAGCATCATTGGCTTTGCAATCGTGGAAAAATTCTCAATGAATCTCTGATAGTATCCTGCGAGTCCAAGAAAACTGCAGATCTCGCTAACTGAAGTGGGTGCCAACCATTCAGTGACTGACTAAACCTTGGTGGGGTCTACTGCTATACCTTCTCCTGATATAACATGTCCAAGGAATCCGACTTCCTTCAACCAAAACTCACATTTGCTGAACTTGGCATACAACTGGTGTTCCCTGAGTTTCTCGAGAACTAAACACAAATGCTCTTTGTGCTCCTCCTCATTCTTCGAGTATACCATTATATCATCAATGAACACCACAACAAACTTATCCAAATATTCCATGGACACTTTGTTCATCATGCTCATGAAATAGACAGGGGCGTTAGTCAGTCCAAATGACATGACCGTATATTCATACAACCCGTATCGTGTGGTGAATCCTGTCTTTGGTATATCCTTCTCTCGAATCTTCAGCTGGTGATACCCTGATCGCAGATCGATCTTTGGAAACACCTTAGCTCCTTGCAGTTGGTCAAACAAATCATTGATCATCGACAGTGGGTATTTGTTCTTGATCGTCACCTCATTTAACGCACGATAATCAACAACCGTTCTTGGAGACTTATCATTCTTCTCAACCAAAAGCACTGGGGCTCCCCATGGTGATGAACTCCGTCGAATGTAACCTTTCTCCAATAACTCCTTGATCTGCTTCTTAATCTCCTCCAGATCATTTGCAGGCATCCGATAGGGTCTCTTTGATATTGGCCCTGTACCTGGCAATAGCTCTATCAAAAACTCGATGTCACGATCCGGTGGCATGCCAGGTAACTCCTCTGGAAAAACATCCGGGTAATCCTTCACTACAGGCACTTCCTCCTGAACAACTCCCGTGAGGGTATTTACTTGGCTCCTCCTGGGCGCATTCCTAGATAAATACTTAATCCTTTTTCCCTCCGGGATGGTGAGATAAATCGACTTACTAGCACAGTCAATGCTTCCTCCATACTATGACATCCATTCCATGCCTAATATCACATCCAATCCTTGTGACTCCAAAATTATTAGGTCTGACGGGAAAACATGGCTACCAATGGTTAGGGGTATCTGGTCGCAGCATCGACTAGCCATATACTCTGCTCCAGGTGAACTCACTAACAGAGGGGTCCTAAGGGTTTGGGTTGGTAGTTTAAACTTGTCCATGAACCCCCTTGATATGTATGAATGCGATGCACCAGTGTCAAAAAGTACAAGGGCGGTAAAAGACTTAACCAAAAACTTACCGATAACCGCGTCTGGCTGCTCTTCAACCTCCTCCACATTAACGTGGTTCACTTGTCCTTTGTTGAATGGATTGGGCTTCTTCCCAGCACTCTCATTGCCGTTTCCATTCTTCGCTTCAGGGCACTCCGTGGCATAGTGTCCAGTCTTCCCGCACTTAAAGCAAGTAATGTGACTTAGATCTCTCTTGGTGGGTGTGGCTGGATTGGAGCGGTTCTGATTGTTGCTTGTTCCATTCCCAGTCCCATTCTTAGAACCATTGTTGTTATGCGAGCTTCCTCCGGTGTGGTTATGACCTCCATGGTTATGAACAAGTCCTCCCGAGTTCGGGGTTAGACGAGGTTTCTGTTGAGCTCCTGAGTTATACCTCCCTTGCCCATACTTCCTCTTACGGCTCTCAATCTGCTGCTGCTTCCCTTCAATCATAAGAGCCTTATCTACCAACTCCTGGTAGTTGTTGAATGTGGCCACCATCAACTGCATGCTCATCTCATCATTCAGCCCTTCCATAAACTTCTCCTACTTCGCGGCATCTGTGGCCACATCATCAGGGGCATAGCAAGATAACTTGCTAAACTCATCCACGTACTGAGCTACAGCGGGGTTCCCCTGGCGTAAGTTCTGAAACTCACGCTTCTTCATGCTCATAGCTCCAGTTGAGACATGGGTTGTGCGAAAAGCTTGCTGAAACTGATCCCAAGTGACGTTGGCTATGGGGAAAGTGGCCGTATAATTCTCCCACCATGAGGTTGCTGGTCCATCCAATTGATGTGCGGCAAAGCGCACCTTCTCAGCATCTGTGCAACCTATGGTGGTCAACTCCCTTCCAATACGGTGTAGCCAATCATCAGCAACTAGAGGCTCGGTGCTACTGGAAAACACCGGCGGCTGCAACCTCAGAAAGCGAGCTAAGTTGTCAACTGGAGGCGGGTTGTTGTTGTTGTTGCCTTGGTTCTGGACTAACAATTGCATCAAGGCATTCTGCTGCTGGATCAACTGAGTAAGCTCTGGCGGGAAGACAAATCCGGTGTCACATCTCGGAGGCATCTGGTGGGTTTAGAGGGGAGAGATTAGAATAGAAAAGGGGTCTAGTGAGAAAGCACTACCCATATGCACATGAGACAAACACAATCATTTCACTCAATCAATCAAGCAAGGGCATACAAACGGTCTAGAACTATCGTTGAAAGTGCTCAACTACTACTATATACATGGGGGAATACTACTAATTATTTGGTGGTCATCTAAAAGTTTTGATCGGTAGAGGACTCCATAATGTCTGCTCCAGCTTCGTCTTCAAAGTCATCTTCATAGAGGTCGGAGTCGGTGTCGTCGATGATGATGTAGTTCTCCGGGCAAGTGGAATCGTCGTCCTCTCCTCCTGGCGCGGGGTCTCCCATGAATACTCCGATCTTCTTTATCGGGTCGTCATTCTTCTCCAATAGT
This sequence comes from Aegilops longissima, assembly GCA_021605205.1. Taxonomy (NCBI): domain Eukaryota; kingdom Viridiplantae; phylum Streptophyta; class Magnoliopsida; order Poales; family Poaceae; genus Aegilops; species Aegilops longissima. Next base: position 483,896,908 of record CM038678.1, on the reverse strand, counting down.
GTTGCAATTTCCTCCTCATATCCATCGTGTGTAGACTTGAGTTCTTCTTCCAGCTCGATGATCCTTGTCTTCGCCTTCTTCAAATCTATCATGTCTGTGCACATCTAATTCTCCTAGCGTCGAATGTGCTGGTTTAACTCCTGGATGAAAGCTGCAATGGATCTGTCCTTCTTGGTGCTGATCATCTCCCATTTCTCATCTCGACACCCACATATTTGGTAAATAGTGTACTTGATATCCTTGTTGTAGACTTCTCCAATGCGTCCCATGGTAATGTGGGCTGCCATGCTCTTGCCTAGACTCCAGGTGGGTGCTTCAAAAGAAAACTCTATGGGCTTAGTGGTTGGCGAGAACGTCCTTCCTGGAACTTGAACTTGAATCATCCAGCGCTCCTCTTCTGGTAAAGTGGCATTGTAAGTCTCGGTGAAGCTTGGTATTCCAATGTTCAGGTACCTAGTGACTTCCTTCAAGTGGCGTCCAAAGGGTGTATCTTCATCCGGTTGTGCAAACTTGTTCTTCGAATCCGCCATCCTAAAGAGTAGAAAATGGAGAGGAGTCAGAAATGAGTAGAGAAGAGTGACCTATGGCTTATCTTAGTGGTCGTGTCCTACACTCAGCGTGTGCTCTGATACCATCTTGTAGAGATCCGACCTCAAACGGTCAAGTCTCTGTGCTCCAGTGTCATCCCTGGATCGGTAATGCTGACACACACAGTACTCGAAGGATTTATAGAAGAGTAGCAATCACACACTTATTACATCGATTGTCTCAGAAGAGAACTTATTACAATAGATATGGATTAAGGCCATCTAATACGATAACAGCGGAAGGCTTGGAAGATAAAGTGAGTCCATCAACTCCAACGGCATAGCTGAGCTGCACGGCAACGACCTAATGAACCTTACTCCTCGTCTGAAAAGTCAGCAACATAACATGTTGCAGCCCGGAAACGGGTCAGCACATGGAATATGCTGGAAATATAACACAGTAGAGAAAGAACAGAATAATGCTATCACTACATGCATATTTGGCTGGTGGAAAGCTCTACGATTATAGTTTTTGCGAAAAGCCATTTTTCCCTACAACAAAGGAATAAATTTTATTTTAACTAGCATGGTAGTTGAAACATCATTGAGAAGGTTCCTCCAACTCAATCCCAATTAAAAGTAATTATCAACCCAACAATATTAATTTAGAGTGATGAGACACTTAGGATAATCCAAGTACTAGATACTCAATATGTCCATAACCGGGGACACGGCTAACCATGATTAGATTGTACACTTTGCAGAGGTTTGCGCACTTTTCCCCGCAAGACTTGATCTCCTCCATTTGATTTCTCGCACTACATGGTGTTTGTGAAACGGATGACCGAGACACAGTCTTTCAGAAACATTAACTCTTTACTCCGGGCAGACCATACCAACCTGCATCCCTCTACCTGCTGATCCACCTCTTCAAGAGCTCATGCAACTTACTCAACTATGCTAGAGCCCATAATAGCTTGTGGCTGCACACGGAAGTTTCTAGCATGAAAAGTTCCCTTTGAGCCTGGGTGGCGGACCTTAGGATTATCACACGGGTACTCCGGGATATCCTAGGACAACACTGGATTCTCCAAGTGCCCGACAAGCAATCCACCCAGATGTGTATTAAAGTTGCCACCTTAAGTTGAACCATTAATTAAATCATCTCACATCTGTCAAGGATTCACTCACCCAAACCACGTCTACGAGCATAGCATAGTAATATAAGCAATACGTAGAAGTAACTCCCAAGGGTTTGAATATAACAGGGCAATAGGTTCTACCTCATCAACTACTTCCCAATACCCACAAGTTAATCACATCCTAATCATGCAACGTTTGAGGGTTGGAACTAATGCATAAAATTGGGTATCAAAAGAGTATGATCAATGTGTTACTTGCCTTGCTGACGATCCGCAAAACCTAGAGACTCGTAGTAGCACGCTTCGCACACCGGGAATTCTACCGAAAACAAACAATAGTATACATAAGCATTCAAGCAAAACTCAAATAAGAATAATTGACCAGAAAGTTCAACTTAAGAACTCCGATTTGCCAAAAGAATCAAATCAAACGGAGCAACGAAACTCAAACTGCGAAAGAAACAAGATCCGTTTACTAATCTGAACTAAAGTATTTTACAGTACCAAAATCTTGTTCAAGTTGATTAAACAGAAAGAGGGTTTCGAGATGAAGATCTAGGAGCTTGAGTCGCCTGATTCCGACAAACGAGCGAAAAGATAAACTAAGACGAAAATCGGATCAGAAATCGTGATCGAAAATAATCGCGAGAAATCCGAGAAAAAGAAATTTGACGAACAGGCTAACGAACGAACGTTCGCTGTCTGTGGCTAACGAGTGAACACCGTTCCTTAAAACGAACGTACGGACGAACGTCCGCTAAATAAACTAAACCAGAAAAAAATAAAACCGATCTATAAAAAAACGAACCTAGGGTTTTCTAAAAAAAATTGGATCGGTTTTAAAATAAAATCGAACGGCGGCAACGGCGGCTTATACCTCCGGCGAGGCGGGCGGCTCCGGCGAGGTGGGCTTGGCAGCGGTGTCTGCTGGGTAGGCTGGCAGCGGCGGCAGCGGCAGTGGTCTTGAGGCTGGGCGATGATGGCAGGCTGAGCTAAGCGGCGGCACAAGCGAGTTCGGGGGCGGCGGGGTTCGAGGTAGTGAGGGGTCTGGGCGTATATAAAGGAGGGGTTAGCTTGAGGGAGGGGGCAAGGCGGCGCGGGAGAGTCCTGGCCGGACTCGGCGTCGCGGGCGGCGGCGGTCTCCACGTCGTGGACGAGGCGGATGGCGCGACTGGGGCAGGTCTTAAATTGGTGAGCTTGACCCAATCGTGAAGAGAAGATTTTTTTTAAAAGAAATAATTCCGCCAAAAATTAAATAAATCCTAGAAAATAAAATAAAAAACTAAAAATGCCAAAACAAATTTTCACCGTTTAAATAAAATATTTAGAACGTGATGAACATTTTCTTGGCTCTAAAATGCAATTTTGGAAAACATGCAAGTTTTCTAATGCAAATAAAATAGCAATAAACTCCGAATAAAATCAAATTTTTGATTTTAATATTTTTCCTCCAATATTTCAATTATTTTGGAGAAGTCATATTATCTCCTCTCATATATTTTAATATGAAATATTTTTGGAGAGAAAAATAATTAAAACCAATAATCCTCGTTTCAATATTTGATAAAACTCAAAAATGAAAACAGGGAAATCCCCAACTCTCTCCGAGGGTCCTGGAGTTGCTTAGGATTCCGAGGATCGCGAAACGAAATGCAATAAAATATGATATGCAGGTATGATCTATGTATAACATTCCAAATTGAAAATTTGGGATGTTACAACATGGAATATCCTTCTCTGTTCGTGATGCGCAGGAACTCCTCTTCCTCACCCTGAAACAGTTCGGCCAATATTTTGGCTAGGGCGGCAGGGGTGTCCGGACCCTTCCGGCCGCAGCGGGAGGCGTCATCTTCCCCATTGTAGTTCCACATGGGAAGTCCTCTGTATTGGAGTGGCTGGACCCCCCGCACTATGGAGGTCGCCATCACTTGGACTATCGTATATCCTGACTGGGCAAGCGTCCTGATCTTGCTCAGGAGTTGGCGAACTTCCGCACTATCCTCCTCCTCGAGGCTCCGAGGGCGCCACCTGTGGAGTTTCTTCAGAGGAACACTTGTAAACTTGGGGAGACCTCTTCGGACTGGATCTAGAAGCATGACATCATCAATGTAAAACCATTCAGAGGTCCACTCTTCTGAAGCTTTCTTCGGTGTGCCGGACAGGTATCCGGTCTCAGCAATGCACCATATTTCGGCCCCGCCCACTTCAAATATCGACTCCTCGTGGTTGCGCGGGACAAGACAAAACAACTTTCTCCACAAATCAAAATGGGCCTCACAACCCAGGAATAGCTCGCATAACGTGACATAACCCGCAATGTGCAGGATGGAGGCTGGGGTAAAATTGTGCAGCTGGAGGCCATAATACTCCAGAAGCCCTCAGAGGAATGGGTGAATTGAAATCCCACCCTCGGCAGATAGGGGACGGCACACCCGCCCCCCAGATGGATTGGGAAATCCTCACTTTGGGTTTTGCCGTTGAAGGAAGCCAACCCTGCTCGAACAGGGACCGGACCCGCAGGGGGGAGAAATCCCTGTGTTTGCAACTTCGCCAATTGACTGTGGGACACAGAGCACCTCTCCCACTCGCCTTTCTCTAGGTTGGAGCGGGAGGGGGAGCCGGGAATGCTAGCCATATTGGAAAGGTCTTTCCTGGCGATCTCTGAGAATTTTCTCCGCGTGGTGCCGAATGGATCTGAGGCCCAATCTCTTTAAATAGACGCTCCTTCTTGCATGGCCAGGGTGTTATTTGCAAAAAATACCCTGACCGTCCGCATTCGCCCGACATGTGGAAGCTGAAGTCATTGATGCACAGAAGTCATCGATGCATTGAATTAAAAGCCGAATACGTTACTTGGAAACCGTCGGAGGAGGAACCCGCCTTGCAATGCCGAAGACTATCTGAGCGCCGAACACCTCGTCATTGAAGCCTGGTTCGGGGGCTACACAGGGAGTCCTGGACTACAGGGTCCTCGGGCGTCCGGCCTGTTAGCCATGGGCCGGACTGATGGGCTGTGAAGATACAGAGACCGGAAACTGCACTCATGTCCGGATGGGACTCTCCTTAGCGTGGAAGGCAAGCTTGCGACCGAATATGTAGATTCCTTTCTTTGTAACCGACCTTGTGTAACCCTTGATCCTCCTGGTGTCTATATAAACCAGAGGACTTAGTCCGAAAGGGGGACTCATGACCATAGTCATACATGCTAGACTTCTAGGATTTAGCCATTACGATCTTGTGGTAGATCAACTCTTGTAATACTCATATTCATCAAGATCAATCAAGCAGGAAGTAGGGTATTACCTCCATAGAGAGGGCCCAAACCTGGGTAAACATCGTGCCCCTGTCTCCTGTTACCATCGACCTTAGACGCACAGTTCGGGACCCCCTACCCGAAATCCGCTGATTTTGACACCGACAGTCACCATCAGTATCACGGAGGTGAAAAATGAGCTCCATGGGAGTCTCAACAATGCGCTCATCGGTAAGAGCAGCACGAGCAAGAAGATCCTGCATATACTTTTCCTAGGATGTAAAAAAGGCATCAGAGGTAGAAGAGACCTCAATCCCAAGAAAGTTGCGAAGAGGTCCAAGATCGGACATAAGAAACTGCTCACTAAGATGGGCCTTTACAAAGGCAATATACTTGGGGTCATCGCCAGTGATGCTCATGTCATCAACATAGAGAATAAGAAGAGTCCGACCACGAGGAGAAAGGTGGACAAACAATGCTGGATCATGAGCACTCGCTGAAAAACTAGCGGCAGTCACCATAGAGGCAAAACGCTCAAACCAGGCGCGGGGGGATTGCTTAAGGCCATAGAGCGAGCGACGAAGACGACATACCATGCCATCAGGAACAGAATACCCAGGTGGTGGCTGCATGTATACCTCCTCACGCAGCTCACCATTAAGAAAGGCATTCTTAACATCAAGCTGAGATACAAACCAGTGGCATGTAGAGGCCACAGCAAGAAATGTACGAATAGTGGTCATATGGGCCACATGAGCAAAAGTCTCGTCGTAATCACGACCATGCTCCTGCTGAAAGCCACGAGCCACAAGACGAGCTTTGTAACGCTCAAGAGAACCATCAGAGCGAGTCTTAAGCTTGTAGACCCACTTACATGTGATGGGACGGACACCTGGAGGAAGAGAAACAAGATCCCATGTAACAATGCGTTCAAGAGCAGCAATCTCCTCTGCCATCACAAACTGTCATTCAGGATGAACAACAGCCTCACGATAAGAAGTCGACTCAAGGACAGCAGCACAAGCGGTTGGGAAACCAAGGCGATCAACAGGCGGAAGCGGACGAGGACGCAAGCCATAGGTAGGCTGAGACGAGGAGGACGACACGTCAGCAGACACATCCACATTGTGTGAACGACGAGCGTAATACTAAGGAAAAGATGGAAGAATACAAGGAGGAATAGCCGAGGTAGAATCCGGAGGTAGAGATGAAGAAATCATCGGGGATGAAGGTGTAGAATCCGGTGACATGCGAGGTGAGGAAACCGTGGGAGATGGTGGCGGCAAATCGGCAAGAGGTGGAGAAGTAGAGTGAGTAGGGTGGAGAGACAAGGGCTCAACTGGAGTGATAGGTGTGTCGGGAAAAGGGAGGAAATAGATATCCTCCACTGAAAAGGTCGAGGAAGATAGACACGGGTAGAAGGGACGAGACTCATCAAAAGTCACATCCTGAGAAATACGCATCTGACAACCAATAGGATCCCAACAATGATAGCCCTTATGCTCATCACTATAGCCTAAGAAAACGCACTCAACAGACTGAGCGGTCAGCTTGGTGCGTTCGCGAGGGGCAAGAAGAACATAGCAAACACAACCAAACAAGCGAAGTGTGGAATAATCAGGAGAACGATCAAAGAGATGCTCGAAAGGAACACCACCCTGGAGAGCAGCAGGCGGCTGAAGGTTGATGAGATAGGTGGAGGTGAATATAGCCTTAGCCCAAAAATGAGGTGGAAGAGAAGCGGCGATCATCAATGCACGAGCCGTCTCAAGAAGGTGGCGATGCTTCCGGTTAGCCACACCATTATGAGCATGGGCACCAGGACAAGAGAACTGAGGAAGAGTGCCCTGCTCAGCAAGAACACCATGCAACATCTTGGAAATATACTGCCAAATGAGTCAAGACGGACACACGAATAGGCGAAGAGAACTGAGTGTGAACCATGGCAGCAAAACGCTTATAGATGGAAAGAACCTCACTGCGAGAAGTCATAAAATAAAGCCAAGTGTAACGAGAGAAATCATCTATGAAAATAATATAGTATCGATGGCCCCCTTTCAAAGCGAAGGGAGCCGGACCCCATACATCAGAATGGACTAGATCAAAAGGACGCTGAGACACCGACTCACTAGTAGGGTAAGGTAACTGAATCTATTTTCCTAGTCTATAGCCCTGACATTCTAAAGAGACATCTCCTGAGACAGACCCCAGAAGACCTCGACGAACTAATGACGACAAGCGAGACCCACAAAGATGACCAAGTCAATGATGCCACTGCTGGAGGCAGCCGGTAGCTGAAGCGACAGAAGCGGATGGACTGGCGATAGTGGTGGCAGCGGAAGGAACATGAAACTAGTCTTGCTCCCAAAGACCCTATGTCACGACAGCGAGGGCCAGATCCAACCATAGTGTGCGTTCGATGATCCTGAACAGAACAAGAGTCAACGTCAAGGATGACGTGACAACCAGAATTAGTAAGTTGACCAGCAGAAAAAAGATTCATGGTAATTCGAGGAACATGAGCAACATCAAGAACATAGTAAGAAGGTGTGGTAAGATTGCCTCGACTAGCAACAGAAAGAGGAGTACCATCAGCAGTGAGTACATGAACAGGAAAATCAAGCGATTTAAGAGAGGACAAATTGGAAGAATGAGAAGACATATGAAAAGAAGCTCCGGTGTCCAGAACCCATGAGGATGTACCTGACTGTGTAGAGGGTGGTTGCTCAGTGCGGGAAGCATCAATCACAGAACCTGCAGTACCCGTCGAAGGAGAACCTGAAGCGGCAACCAGACGCTTAAATCGCAGAATATCCTGCTCAGTCAAGGCGGTGGCTGAAGATGTTGAAGTAGAAGAAGTCCCTGAAGCTGATGATCGCGCCTTACGCAGGTGTTTCTTCTTCTTGAAGCACCGAGACTCAACATGACCATCCATATCGCAGTAGCCGCAGTGAGGACGAGACCGACCCTGGTCGCCCGTAGGAGTAGGCAAGAACGGCGGAGCACTCGAACAGGAAGGAGTCGGTGCAGCAGGCGGCATAGCAGGAACTCAAGCAGCAAGCACATAGGGAACCTCAAGTAAACCAGCGCCACGGAGGCGAGTCTCCTATGCATGGATCTCAAAAAGCGCCTCCATGAGGGTGATATGACCATGAGCAAACAACTGAGCGCGCCGGGGCTCAAACTCCTTACGGAGTCGAGACAAGAACTCGTAGACATGATGAAACTCCAAATCAGCCTGCACAGCTTGGCAACACTAACAAGTACGACAACCAGCAATGCAGAGAGAATCAAGCTGAAGCCAGATAGTAGAACTCCGTGCATAGAACTCATCAACAGTGGAGTCACCTTGCTGAAGAGCATGCTCCTAACGGACCACAGACGGGTATAAGGCATCACCAGAGGGCTGATAGCATTGACGAAGCCGAGTCCACACTACAAAAAAATACACTTCCGTGATGATACGTGTTTGTCATAGTAGGTCGCGTTTTTTGTCATGCATGTACATCCATGACAAATTTATGACAGAATCAAGATAGTCACACCTGTGCTATCGTAGAAGTGTTCCATGACATTACCATAATTATCATCACGGAAGTGTCCACTTCCATGATGATAAATCGCGCGTCACAGAAGTGCTTTCGTCAAGGGTGACCGACATGTGGCATCCACCGTAACGGAACGCCGTTAAGCTATCGGGTCGGGTTTTGGATCCGATAACCCGTTAACAGCCCCGACCAATGGGGATTTTCCACGTGTAAAATCATCATTGGCTGGAGGAAACACGTGTCGACTCATCGTTGGGACAGATGTCATCCACTCATTGGACAGAAGGTGCCTATGATACGTTGACACGTGACACGGCCCAACAGAGGACCATTCCTGTGAAAAGGCCGACCCGTTTGACTTGGTCAAAAGGTGGCGGGCCGGCCCATGGAAAGCCTGTTAACAGCATGTTCGCATATAGCCCATTTACGGCCCACTAACCCAAGGCCCGTTACGCCCTATCCGAATTAGGCCCGATGGCGTCATCTGGGCCATCCAATATGATTCGGCCCGTTTTCGCCGGCCCATGTATGGCCCATGACGTCTTTCGGCCCATATGAGGCCCTATGTAACTCTTGGCCTATTAACGGCCCGTGATCAAATTGGCCCGCAATGAACAGTGTATCACTTTACACCCATTAACGGCCCGTGGTGAAACTGACCCGTAATGAACAGTATATCACTTTATACCCATTATGGGCTCGTTATTGAGTTGGGCGTTTCAAAGATAAATGTTATCTTCGGCCTTCTCGAGCCCATTTATTCTTGGGCTCATTTCAAAGATTCGTTTACTTATGGCCCGTTCTTGTCATTTTACGCTTGTGGGCCAAATTCAGCCCGTGGTTACATCGGCCCGTTTGTGGTCCGTTAATCGTTGGGCGTTTTCATAGCGTCATCAAACACGGCCTATTAACGATGGCCGTTATGGTCATCGACCTGTATAAGGCCCATTGATGATCTGGCCCGTAGAAGCCCCATTGTTTCTCGGCCCGTAGAATGCCCATTGGTTCTCTGGCCCATAGAAGGCCCATTGTTTCTATGGCCCGTAGAAGGTCTCATCGCTTTCACGACCCGTAGAAGGCCCACTGTTTCTACGGCCCGTAGGAGGCCTAGTGTCACTACAGTAAATATTAGCCCATGGTTATTGTGGCCTAGTTTTAAAAAGAACTGCACTGACTACAAGCAAACAAATAAACAAGACAACAAGGAAATAAATAAGCAAGCAACTTATGCTAGGCTATCATGGCTGTTACATATTACATCCTTTGGGCATCAAAGTTCGCCACCGGTGCAAATATAGGGAACAAAGCGACATATCATATACTTTGGTTGTCAAAGTTGGCGACCAGCGCAAATAAACGCGCAGACAAAACAAATCCAGAACTGAAACCACTTGAAGATCTCAAGAAACAATATCACAGGTACCCATAATATCGGCAAGATGCTTAGCAAGCTTATTAACTTTCTCTTGTTTGGCGCTTAAATCCTCCGGACTTGTCGTTGCACCGAAAATATGCATCTTTGCGGGGACTTCCTCGATCCTTGACTTCTGTCGTCAAAGACATCATCGATCGATGTCTTTCAACTTGAAGTTGAGACTCAAGAAGACGAACTGATTCAGCAGCGAGTTGAAGAGCTTGTGCCGAAGTAGTGGCGATAACTTCGAACACTACATCAAGACAGGACTTTTGGGTTCCCTCACCGTCGTCAAGATAGTTTTATCAGCTTTCTTGAAGACCAACAGGATGTCTCACTATCTTGAACCTTATCGCATTACTTCCTTTACCATTGGATAGCAGTACTGTTCTCCAATATTTTGTCCGCATTCTAAAAGAGAAACAAGCAGACATATCACATGTTTACCATGTTGTATATGAAACTCATTTTGGTAAATGAGTTCAGTAGTAAAGTGGACAGGATAACAACATGAAACAAACATATATCTATGTACCATGGTCATTTTATGGTCTATATCATTCTAGTTTTTGTTGCCAAATCAAGATAGAGACACAGTTCAAATAATATTTGTTCAAGACAAAGCAGAATAGACAGAATATAAGTGTGGGTAACTATAGAGCAATAACAACACTTGTAATGTGCATGACATGAGAACATAACTATTTATTCAATTGAAACTGGAATCAACATAGAGCAGGTTACAACATCAAACTAGTTATAGAAACAGGTTTAAAACATACCTGTTGCGCCATTGGAGTTTCAATTCCATCCTTCAAATTTGAAAATAGTTGGTATGAGTCAATACAGTAATGCAAGAGCAAAGGAGTATGAACCATAGCTACAGAAACTGACCTGAGAACAAATCTTCTTCTCCTTTAAACTTTGAGTTGGGATTCGGAGTGGTGGTCCTCGTGTTTTGGGCACTGCAGTTCCCTTACTAACCGCTTCGTGTTTGGGTGCTCTGTGGTGGAGGCGGTCTTGTGTCAAGCTGGAATCAGGTTACTATCTGCGGGGTTGGGGTTAGAAGGGTGTAGCTGGTTCTCTGTCCAAGCTGGTAGGGGTACAATCTGCGAGAGTCAGGTTATGTGTGTTGGATCTGGTCCTTGGGCAAGTACAACCGTGGTTCTATCTGCATCAACTGGTAGCACTATCTTTTCTGAAGACAGTGTTGTTACTCCCTTAGATACGGCCATCACGCTCTCCAATTCAAATGGCTGATAAACAAGAAAAGTAATTGAAAGTATAGACATTGTATGATAGACAGGTGCAATGGATAGTGGGGAATAAAAGAGGGCATGAAATAATTCATTTTATGTTGTCTAACCAAACAGGATAGCATGACACAATTTCACATATATGATGGCTAACTAAACAGGATAGCATGACACTATTTCACATTATGATGGCTAACTAAAAAAGATGGAAAGACATAGTTGAAAATATGAGACTATGTAAACAGGATGACATGACATAACTATATAATGTGTTTATTAAATAGGTTGGCATGCCATAATTCACATACATTCATGGATAGAATGCCATAATTCTAAATATGATATTTGTAAACACTAAACAGGATGAGATGATATAACTATATGATGTCTTTATTAAATGGGTTGCCATGCCATAATTCAGATAGATGATGTATATGTACTATGTAAACATGATGGCATGATATAATTAAAATATATGATTTATATAGTAAGCAAGTAAGCAGATGTCAATCTATATATGATGTAAAAACTAAGCAATGCAAGACAACATGCATGACATGGGTAATATAACCCTGCCAAGTTTGAGCATAGACCTCAGGGGAAATAGGACTGGTCATCAGTCTCGAATCCTCCTCGAGGAGCTCTCTGTAACAAGCAAGATGTGCCAAAGCGAGTAGCATTATCTGCTCTGAATACCTTGTTTTCACTCTAGATACTTCCATCACCGCTTCAAATGGCTGATGCACATGAAGAGTAGTTGAATATACAAACGTGGTTGACAAATGGAACACGTAATACAAAAAAAATGATAGCATGATATAATTCACATACATGATGATTGGCTAAACAACATGGCATTGCATAATTCACATATATAATGCCTTTGCAACAAGATAGCATTGTATAATTCACATATATAATGTCTTGCAACAAGATGGCAATGCATAATTCACATATATGGTAATTAGACCTTTGAGCAGTGGCATTCACACAAAGCATGTCTAAAATAATCAAATGGCATAGCAATGCGAGACACCATACGGACGATATGAGCAACATAACCGTGCCAAGTTAGAGCATACACCTCAGGGGGGGAATAGGACTGGTCATATGTCTCTGAATCCTCCTCTGAGGAGCTATCCGTAACCAGCGAGATATGCGCTTCGTCAGATAGCATAGTCTGCTCAGAAGACCTTGTTTTCACTCTAGAATTTGCCATCACCGTGTCAAATGGCTGATGCACACGAAGAGCATTTGAATGTACTAACATTGTTGACAAATGTAATATGTAACGAAAAAAAGGATGGCCTGATATAATTTACATATAAGATGACTGGCTAAGCAGGATGGCATTGCAAAATTCACATATATGATGCCTGGCTAAACAAGGTGGCGTTGCATAATTCACATAAACGATGAATAAAATACACATATGGCATTTGCACAAAGGATGTCTAAACTAAGCAGATGACATATTTGATGTATAAAGTAAGAAATGCAAGACACCATATGCATGATATAACCAACATCAAGCATGCCAAGTTAGGCGAAGACCTTAGGGGTAAATAGGAGTTATCTTCTCCTACGAATCCCCTCGAGCAGATATCTTCCTCTCGATTACAATCCGAAATGCATGGAGGGGGGGGCTGCGTTTGCACCTACCATGGGCGGCGTCTCGCATGAAATTATATTGCCACGCAAGGCTCGTCTCTTTTGCTCTACATGTTCAGTTCCATTGTTTACAATAAGCTGTCATGCATAGGAATAAAACATAGTGAGATTATGTAAGGAGTGCATGCAGAAATCCGAGTGATGGTAGCAACTTGAGGATAGACCCAAAACCAATAATAGCAGGCACATAATGGCTTCATTAATAAATCTGAGATAATGGCTTCTTTCTGTTTGTTTCCCACCCAACATGAAACTCATAGTAGACACGGAGATTAACGGATAGTAGATAGATACTATTGATAGCGGCCCGATATGTACCCCACAACCATTTAAAAACTCAAGTTTGACCATTAGTTTGGAGCTGACTCGAGTCTAATCGGTGAACAGGATGATAAAGTAGCATGTAATATTAGCGATGCATAACGTGGCGGAACGAAAGAGTGAGACCTCTCTTGCGGACCCGTGTAGTCCTCGAGGTCATCTGCTCGGTTGATGATGGTAATGCAGTTTTCATGGCTGCGCAGCGGGAAGAAGATCGAGGCGGCGAAAGACAGATCTGGAGGCGGATCCCTGCTGTCTTTGGACCCTACGTCGTTGGAGCAGGTGAGCTGGGGTGGACGACGGTGCAGCAGAGAGCGGGACAAACCACGCAAGATTTTCTTTGACAACTATCTGTAAGAGAAGTAATTACTGTAAGGGCTCGTTTGAATTGGAGGATTCCAACAATGCAGAGATAGGAAATAGACAGGAATAGGATAGGAATGCACATGCAAAGCAGAGAATTTAAAACACAGATTTCGCCAATCTGGGTGTTTGATTCACAACAATTGGAAGATCACAGGATGCAAAGAAGCATGGTGAGATTAAGTCAAACCACAAGAAAATGTACGGTTATAATGCTATTATGCTACTATCTCTTAGTCTTGTGCTTCATGAATAGGAATTTGAAAAGGAGGACAAGTGAAAATTAAAATTCCTCGTTTTTTCTTTCAAGGAGACACTAAAGGAAAAAATCCGTGTGCTCAGTGGACAATATATATAACATGTAGAGTAAAAAAGAGATGCAACAAGTGTACAACCTCTTTGGCGAAGCCATGTCGATCTCAGCGTGATTGGGTTGGCGGTGAGGATGCTCCGTGACTTTCTTTGTCGGAGGAGGGGAAGAAGATCTTAGGCGTCTGGAGATGGAGCCCGAGGTACTGCTCCGCTGTGATGGAGGGCTTCGTTGTAGGAGCAGCTCCGGTGAGTTGTACGACGCCAAGGCTGAAGCAGGACAAGAGAGACAACGAACAATGTTAACATGAGTGGAATTCTAATAGCATCTCCAATACATGACGTAAAATACATAACCACAAAGTGCTAGATGTAAAATACATCAGCCGCTCATCTCTGAACTTAAGCGTCGAAACTGAACTTAAGCGTCAAACTGAACTTAAGCGTCGAAACTGAACCTAAGCTGTCAAAATTGAATTTTCTTTGTCGAAACTGAATTTTGCAAATAAACTGAACGCACTAGCAAGGTGAGGCTACACGTCGGTCGACTAACTTTTTCATCTCTGGTCAGTCGATTTTGCAGCCGTTGGATACGAAATCAAGGGCATGCGGTTCATCTTCAACCTCCACCCCCCTGAGCCGCTAGCCACCACTGGCCAAACAGCAGCCTCCCGCCGCCCGCGGCCGGCGGTGCGCCGCCTCGCCCGCCCCTAAAACACTCCCCACCGCCGGTCCGCGCCGCTCCGGCCATCCCTCTAGGCCCCCATGTGCCGAGCTTTTTCTCCGGCGATCCCCACACTACCGCCCCGCCAACGCCCCGCCACCGCCGGCGACCACCGCCCCCATCCTGAACCCTAAGATAGACAGTGGGTTACCTCTCCGGCGAGCCCCCCTCCCCACTGTGGCTGGTCCTTCCTTCACCCCGGCGAGCCCACCCCTTGAAAATCGACTGTCCCAAAAGTCGATTCAGTCGACTGAAGTGTAGCCAAATCGGAGCAGCATCGCAAGCAAGAGCAAGCACGAGAGCAGCAGCGAGCAAAGCAATAGCAAGAGCAGACCAGGCGGGGACCGAGAGCAAGAGCGAGCAGCAGCGCAAGCAAAGCTAAAGCAGCAGCAGCTCCTCTCGATGTGGGCGTCGCCGCCGAGGGAGCGACGCCGTGGAGGAAGTGGCGGCGACGCCACCGTGGATGGAGCAGCGCCGTGTCGTTTCGGGACCAGCGCCCGCAGCACCGTGAGACAGAATCAAGAAGAAAATGCGGCGATTAGTGTACAACCTCTTTGGTGGCGCCAATTAGGCGGTAGCTTCATCCGAGGAAACAGTGATGATGATGCTCTTCCGGTGGTGCAGGTGAAGATGGCGGTGTGGGAATGGAGGTGGTGTGAAAGACGAGGGGAACGTCGGGGCAGCTCCTTGGAGGTGGAGGATGGGGTGGCTGAACGGGCGGGACGATGAGATCAACGAAGGATCCTCATCCGGGACGGTGGATGAGGGACGTCGAGGTGTTGCTGTGGACGACGTCGTCGGGGAAGAGGCTTCGGCTGTGTGGCGGACGGAGCAGGGTGTGGGGTTTCGTCGCGGGTTTCCGTGGCCTCGGTGTACGAATGGGTGGGCGGATGGGATGGCAGTGGGGAACCATGGCTTAGAGACGCGCTTGTCCGAAATGTGGTGTAAGTTCGAAAGTACCCCCACCGATTTGAGGCGGTTCTTTCGGTTCAGGGTACCACGGGCATTTCACGTGTCGGGATTTCACAAGAGGTGGGAGTTTTCGCGCGTTGTAATTTCAGAATAGCAAGGTGCGGGTTGAGATGGAGGAGTTGCCGAACTGTGAGACAAAGATATATCTTAAATATTTCGGGCTAACAAAGCGCGGGTTGAAATTTCGGACAAGCCTAATGTGTACTGTACCAAATCAATCGCACTACAAATGTCATTCAAAACTTTGAATTCATGTTATGTTCAATTAAAATATTTCGCTTCGTGTATAATGCATGCAACCTACTACTCAAATGAGCGTTTTAGTGCATTCCAAACATATATACTACCGCTTCAATATGAACTAAATTTGAATAAGATCTACAGTAATGATTGTTGTGAAGTCAAAGCATTTGAATTCGTTTCTCTGTTTTAATAAGATCTACAATCATCATTATTGTCAAGTTAAACCATCGTTTGTGTATTATCTTCACAGCACACCACATGATTAGTGTCGAGTTACATATGAACTATGCGTACTATATGAACTCGAACTAGATTTTCTGAATCCACTTTATTTTGATTTCAAATCACAGTACATTTCTAGCTCTATCTAGATCTTCATAATCTAAACCATGTCTCATATGTATAATGTGTTTATCACATTATGTATGGTGCCTCGCCCCCTACGCCTACAAGTATTTAGATGTGAGTTGCAAACACCACATATTACCACAAATTCAAATAAAATGTGAGAATGTTCGATATATAGTATTGTTTAGATTTCTCGATATTTAGTTGTAAGCAGCAAACGCCGCACATTATCACAAATTCAAATAAAATGTGAGATTGTTTGATGTATAGTATGGTTTAGATTGTTCGGCATTTAGCTGTGAGTTGCAAACGCCATGCATTATCAATTATAGTATAACATGTGCACAGCAGGTGTATCACCGCTATATTCATGCATGCAATGTTTAAAACACTATGATCTCCTATTCAAATATCTGAATCCGCTTTCATATCAAATTATGATCTTTGTTAGTCTCTTACACCCACACAATCCTCTAGCCTTTGTAGCTACCACTAACTTTCTCTCGTGCATGCACACGCCCTCCTCGCCCTCCCTCCCTCGGCATTCTATCCACGGGCACATTCATTTTTTCTTTAGGTCGTTCTCCCGAGTCTCCACAACTCCTTTCCGACACACACCGATCGATAAACCTCTCCAGTGATGCCTGCCTATAGCATACACACACAACTTCAATCTCCTCCTTTATGTGTCCTTGCCTCGTGTCTCTCATATGGTCAGACACACGTGTAAACTCTCGCCCCTCTTTTCATCGATCTCACGACCGCACACTCCTCCCCCTATCTAGCTAGTAGTTGGGCCTCTCGCACACCTCCTAGCTCCATTCTCTCTGTCTATCCGTCTCGCTGGGCCTTATTTGCCTCTAACAAATGGACGTACACCGACCGATCTCTCGCTATACATATAGCCAGCTAGGTCCTTATAACTCGTTTTTACCCACACATCGATCGATCTACGTCATTAGTTGTGTCTCTCCCTTCCTCCGACAAACAACAATTGATCTATCGATCTAGTTAGGTTTTCTTACGAAACACATGGTTCCCCTTCATCATTCATGGATGCGTCCCGACAGATCTATCACGCACAGGCACACACAGAAACACATCCCCACTCTTATTGATAACATTGCAGTTCCACCCTCAGTTTGTCTAGTAGGACTCTCCCAACATCTCCGAGAAGCAACTCCATCACCCATCCAGCACTCTACCCCTCTCCTCCCTCTCTCCCTCCCTCTCTCTCTCTCTCTCTCTCTCTGTCCCATCATATTTCTCGTCCTTGAGTTATGTATGGATGTCGACCGATTTCCCTCAAGACATAGCTGGGTCTCTCCTTCTCAACACATATATGAGTCGTTCTACCTCTATAGTTAGGCCTCTGCCTACCCCTCCCCCACCCCTCCCCCACACACACCGATATATCAAGCGCTCTAGTCATGTCTCCCCGCCACACACAAACTTGACATGTGCCCTCTAACGTTCCAGTAGGCAGTCGCCCTATATCTTTGACACACACACACACACACACACACACACAATTTCGATGGCTCTCTTCATCGATCTCGCACCCACCCACTTGATCCTCTCTTCGACTCTATCGATAGCTATGACCTCTCCCTCTCTTCTCGTGGATTGCCCGACCCTCTATGTATGATATGGATAGGCCTCCATTTCACACACATTGCATGCAAAATTCTGTTTGAGATGTCATCGACACATATTCCCACAAATAATTCACAAAATCAACCCCCCACCCCACCCCCACCCCCACCACAAAACAAAAAACACTCACGAACGCGGTTTGTTTCTCACACACACACACCCACGTAGGTGGGGGACGTTCACGAAGAGAAGAGGTGCATGCACGGCGCACGTACTCCCGTCTCTTTCCCAACCACACCCGCAAGGGTACATGGTGGAGCTCATTTCTGTATGAAAAAGGCAGCCCACGTGGTAATTTGGCACGTGTCTTGGTTGTCCACTTGGTGGAGGGAGGATCGTCTACCACAGTGAACAAACAAATTGCGACTTGACGCGTTATGTTAAATTAAAAAGAGGCAAACCATGTGGGGCCTACCTTAGAGGCAAGGCTCTATACACTGGAGTACTTTTGATGTGTCCCGTCAACTCATGAGAACAAGGACAAGCTTGCTTAGTACACGTCTCCCCCATGCAGGCGCGGTGGCTCGCAGGATGAGGTGAAGCTTGCTCCTCCCTCGCCCATCTTGTGCTGATGGCTCGCAGGACGAGGAGAAAATTTACTACTCCCTCGATTTACTCCTCGTCCCTACTACCTTGGTTATAGAGATTATATCATATTGTTTGGAATATATATGTCCTTTAGTAGATTTCAATATGAACTACTAGTACATACTCCAAACACTGATGTATATAGACATATTTTAGAGTGTACATTCACTCATTTTGCTCCGTATGTAGTAGCACTCTCCCTCGCCCTCGACCCTCGCCCACGTGGTGGGCGTGCAGCAATTCATTCGGTCTCATATAGCGAGCGATATATCTGCACTACCATTATTGCTCGACTTCAAGAGGCGAAGAGCCAATCGCAAGGTTAATATTTTGGATATGCCAAGCGCAAGGTTATAGGAGAGCGAGTAGTAGATGTCGCGTCATTTATAAATATTTTTTTCTTGATGGCACGTCACGCAATATGATAGGTTCATATGGAGAGAAAAAAACCGCTCCACTATATACATAGTCGGGACGGGCCAGCCTACGGTTGCTTGTTGGGGTTGCTCTCTTCACACTCTCTCGCACAAAACGCAGTTGTGGCCACATCTCTAACATCCCGGCGGATCACGTCCGCTTGGGGAAGGGGTGGATGCTTAGTGTAGATGCGGTGGCCGTCACCGATGGCGAAAACCCACTGTCGGCACATCCCGATCAAGGGTCCCCGCCGTTCTCTCTCACAAAGCCGGTGAGGTTGCCTTCGTCCCTTGCTCACTGCCGCGACGTGGGCAGTTGCCGCCTCCCGCCGCCCTCCTCAAGGTTGAGCTATGTCCCTCGGGTACAACTCCCTTTACAGCCGGCTTGCACCACTGCTCCAGCTGCCCACATCACTCCCTGTGGATATTTCTCTACTTCTTTGGCCCGCACATACCTGATACCTCTACTGGCTTCTACGCACTGTATTTGTGATGAGTTTATGTCTCATCAACTAGTCCTAGTAATCTTATTCTAATCACGCTTCTTCAATTTCTTTGCCACAGGGATGCTCATCTTGATTTTGGTGAAACTGCACAAAATGATCCGATGGTCAAAAGGTTGCAAACTTCATTTATTAGGAAGCTCAAACGTTGCCAGCAAATTGAAGCCTGGTCAGGGTTCACGGTTCAAGGGCTAGGGACTGCATGGATCGTTTTTTTCTTTAGCTGCCTCTGTTCCAAGATAAGTGTCAACTTTAGTAGTAATACAACTTTGTACTAAAGTTTGCACAAAGTTGAGACACTTATTTTGGAACAGAGGGAATACATATTTGCTATGATCTGTCAATCATTGAGATGCAATAGCATGCATGTTAGTCTCCTTTGTATTTGATGAAATGTTGCAACGAGCAACCTTGGGCATAAGATACATGTAACAGGAGCTGGAAGCTTCATAGCATTGTACAAATTTATCTCGCTGATAAATTATAGTACGCACTAGTACTATACTAGTACTTCCTCCGTTCCTAAATATAATTCTTTGTAGAGATTTCACCATTAACCACATGCGGATGTATATAGATGCACTTTAAGTGTAGATTCATTCATTTTATTCCGTATGTAGTTCACCTAGTGGAATCTCTACAAAGACTTATCTACTAGTAATAGCTAGCCCCCACTACTAGGAATTCTCTATCCTCTCCTTGAGCCACATCATCAAAATTGACGTAGCCGTTAGATGAAGTAAATCAGTCATAATAGTTTTCTGATCTAGACGTTGAGAGGCTCCGCACTTAGCCACATGCAAGCATGCAGAAATACCGTGGCACATGCATGTGAGTGGGTTTTAAATCACATCAACATGTCTGCATGCAAGCATGCACCGGTAGCTTGCATGTAAGTGAGCTTTTAAGTCCCATTAACATGTCAAAAGAAAATTATAATCCCATTATGCAGTAGGAGTTGGCTGATCTTTTTTTCTTACGTGGGATGATCTAAATGATGATGGGAGTTTATTTAGTTTGGCTACCACATTTGTCATGCGGTTATAGATTTTTTAGTTCTATGAAATCGATAATTTCATGAGAGAGATATACCGTTGTTCATGACAGCGCTGGGTCTCATCTAGTAATATTTAGGAACGAAGGGAGTACTATGTAAATAGTTAGGTGTCGCATGGTGATAGTTTGAGGTGGGCCATGTAATCACTGAGCCTGCGTGTTTTCACTGCTCTTGCACTCCTCCGCTGTAAGAATGGAGAAAATTGTAATCTACTACCTCCTTTCGCCGAAAGCATGGGACATCCAGCAGTCATACCACCTCAGTAATAAAGACCAATGAGCCATCAAATCACATAGACCCAGCAGTAAGTTGGACGGACGAAGCAACCATCACTCTTGCGCCAGTGAGAGGTCGCTTCCTCTCTACCCTGGCATGAATGCGGCACCGATTCTTTGGAGCTGCGCTGGCCGTTTCGGGCGGGAAGCGCGCGTGGGCGATGGAGGGGCTTTGGGTGGGCCAGGCTGGTCAGGAGCGGGCGTGGTAGCTGTCCGCATGTCCCTACCGGACACGCCGGGAAACGAGAGGATGCACCGACTCTCGCGGCTAAAATCGTACACTACACACCATATCTCTGTAGGAGTAGGTCGATCTGTCGCACTCTCTAACACACACATGCTGTTAAACACACACACGCACACGCACGCACCTTGATCCCGTTGCACCTTCTAACGTGACTTATTACACCTAGACGGAGGGAGTAGTAAGTATACGAGATATGGTGGCACACTGACTTAAGTCGAATACAAGTGCCCAAAATTTGTGTGCATGTTATAATAAGGATTCACTTAAAATAGTACGTGAGCGAACAGAGGGATCAATTGGACAGTGTTCCCGAGCAGTAGAGAGATGTGTGAGGTAGTAAGATACACCGCTGGCGCTTTTAATTTTTCTTATTAATTTGTTTGTTTCACCCTCTGACTGGTGGGACCCAACGTACTACGTGGAGAGAGGTAAGGTGACTAAGGCTGCATTATTTGTACACCATTGTGGATAGTCTTACCACCAAAGCCACATGACACGATATGATTGAAATCCTAATGACTCCCACAAACACACACACAAAAAACACGGCATGCCTATCACACGAATGCAGGAATGTATAAAAGGTTATTTTCCTCTCGTTGAACATAATGGGAGGGTTGTGTAGCTGGTTAGCCTGTTCGCTCATCAAACTTGAGGTCTCGGGTTCGATAACTACACTTGAGCATAATTTTTGCGGGAGGATTCTTTGGTGGTCAAAATGTTTTCTAGGGTTTGCACGCTTCACAGTCTCTCTCCAATATATATATATACACGCTGGAGCCTCGGTAGCTTGTAGTTGCTCTCTTCACACTCTCTCGCCCTCTCCAGATCTAAACAAGACTTCGTTGGCCCTCTCTCCCCTCACTGCTGCTCAAAGAGCCAGCAGGATCAAATCCACCGGGAAGGAAGGAGGCTAACGCTGTCATTGTCGGCGAGGAGGGAATCCTACGGCGCTGTTGTTCACTTTCCACCCAGTGGCGGGGCGGGAGGGCCTCCGCCCCTTCTTCTTCGCTTGATCGTCCGTCGCCCACGAACCACGCCCCAAGAACCTTAAGGTATATTTTACTTACTCCACATGCATTGCTCTAGCTGCATGTATACCATGAATCTAGGGCGTGGTTCAAAGAGGAAAGGAGTGGGGAAAGTAGTGGGAAAAGTTGTATATAGCATGAACCTAGGATGTGGTTCAAAGAGGAAATGAAGGGGAAAGTTGTATAGCATGAATCTAGGGCGTGGTTCAAAGAGGAAAGGAATGGGGAAAGTAGTGGGGAAAGTTGTATCGCATAAATCTAGGGCGTGGTTCAAAGAGGAAAGGAAGGGCGAAAGTACTAGTTCAAAAAGGAAAGGAAGGGACAAGGCTGTAGAGTTTGAGCAGGACTAGATTTGCTGCGCTCACATAGGGAAAGGTGTCTAAAGATAACAAAACTGGGACCAACACAAATATGCTCCTTGGTTGCTTGTTCTTTGTTGCAACAGACTGTGCATGACCACAGTACATCGGTAGATGCACATGGTGCTGGTGCGTCCACTGTCCCGTGCAACTCATTAGCTATTGTTAATCTAAGGCCCTGTTTGGTTAAAAACTCACTAGTCCCTACCTGCTTGGTTCCAGGGACTAAACATGGACTAGAGGTTATCAAATGACATGATAAAAGACCATGTTACCCCTAGTAATGAACTAATAGAAACAAGGTGTGATGCATGGCAGGGGCAACTGTTGGAAAATTCCCAAAAAGACTCCCTCGGGGTCTTCTTTCTTTAGTCCCAAATGCCCACTTTTAGTCCCGAAAAGTCCCTCCTGTTTGGTTTAGATGTGATTGACACGGAGTTTTTTTAGTCCCTACGCCAAAATGTCCCTGTAAACAAACACCCTCTAATAATGCCGCTGGAAAATTGATGTAATGCCACAGTTAAAAGTAAATTACATGTTTAACGAATTTTATTGTTAATATAATCTCTATGTTAATATTAATCAATGCCACCGTTTGAGAAATGCTCTTGTCTTGCTTTCTTTCCCATTTAGATAAGGTAGATGCTTCTTTTGTTGGCTTCATGTCATCCACCGTTATTGACCACTAATTGTTTCCTTTGCACCTCTGTGTAAGCAGGGTTATCTACTTCACCTTGTTGCCATTGTGACCTTTTGTTGCCTTGCACAAAACACTTTTGTTTTAAGAGTGTTTTGTGCAGTTCAACAAAATATCACACCGACAACGTTGCTTGATTGCTTGATCTTAGTGGAACTGCACAAGAGGAGATCTTACTTCCTATCCGTTAAGGCGAATTTGGTTCAGATCTTCTTCTTGTGAGTTGTTTGAATTCCGCATCATGAGAGGTCAAGTACTAGCCTTCTTTCACATGATTACGTAGTGTGCTTTCATATGTTGTGATACTTATGCGATAATGTTGCTTGATTTTAGTGAACTACACAAATGGAACAAGACTTCCAATCTGTATGTGCACGAATATCCCATTGAGGTAATATAAGGATATTTCTGGCTGCTGGCTGTATTTTGCCACTTTCATCAGAAAATTAAGTTTAGTACTATACTTTTGCTCCCTAATTGACATGCCAAATCTTACATTGAAGGCGAAGCTTATGCATTATTGAACCAAGTGATGAAGGGAAGAACAAGCGGAAGAAAAACAAAATCAACTCCGGTCTTTGTAATGAAACCTTTGAACTGTGATGACACAAGTAATGATATAGTTTTGCATCTTAATTTATTGCTATGGCTGGAACGAGCAATTGTTTTGCCACTGATTTGATGCCATACGTAATTATCTCTACTTGTGCAAACATGGATCTTCTTTGAAGATACCATATATTTTAGTGGAACTGCACAAGAAGATGTTGGAAACATTAAACTAATCGAGGAGTATATAGTAAGCATGGCCACCCTCGTAGATAGCAACAGATGGTTCCAGAGAAGTGCTTCATCTGTATGCTCTACACAATCAGCCTCCTGACAAATGTTGGTACTCACCCACTGATTTCATCCATATGATTGAGCTTTGTCATCTCTATTGGTGTTGTGCTCTGTTTAGATCTTGTCATGAAAAAGTGGTATTGTCCTTGAGAAGTGCTTCATCTGTGCTGTTTTAAATATTTCCTTTCCTTTTTTTCGAGCAAACAGGGATCATCTTCCTCTGAAGAAGAATATGGAGTACGTGAAGTGACTAGTTCCGATTATGCCAGGATGAAGAAGCCTTGTCTATCTTCTCATCAGAAGGAGCAGTAGTAGGATGGTTACATTACTCCCCACAAGACCAAACTAACTTCAGCTCAGAAGGACCGACAAATCTCCATTTTTTTGTTGTGATGCGCTAGTACAATGTTGTTCTAGGATTCTTTCTGGCGAGTTGCATTTTTCTAAAAGTGTGCTCTACATGGACCATGTATGTTCCTGTTGAAACTGTCAATTCATAGTACAGTTTGCTTTATACTAATCATTTTTTTGTATTTGTGCAAACAGGGGTGCCCAGCTTGATTTCAACGGGAACTGCACAAAATGTTCATGAATACATCGAATCATTCATTTCCACCACAAGAAAGGAGGTGCCCATAAGTTCAAGGCATTGCAACATATAAGGGTGAAATCATACAAGCTACTGTGAATTTGGTTGATTTTGGTGGAACGCACAAAAGAACAGCTGGTTTATTTAGCATGAGGTGCCATGTCAATGTCCGAACTCGATGGCAAACCCTGCCCATTCCACAATCGTAGGCATTTGATATTTTGGTATGGGACAACCTTGTCAAATTTTGCTCATTGATTTTAGCAAGATATCGTTTGATATTTTGAATGGGGCGCCCTTCTTTGTCGGCGTGGCGATCAATTTTTCTTTATTCTTTAGTTGTGAAGTAAATATTGCCTCGACATGTGAGTCATTTGAGATGCATAATCATCGATTGTTTTGAATGTTCTCTATGAATTGCCGGGCATGTGTGTTTGATTGCAATGTCTGAAGCGCTAAAAAGCTGCTCAAAATCTTTGTACTCATACATTTCCTTTTTACTTAGCACATTGTGAAAGTGCATACTTTTTGTATAAGGTTGGTCAAAGTAGAGATACTTTGTTGCAGATAAAACTTGTATGCAGACTAAAAAGGACGGAGGAGTACATGTGAAAACTCGCTGCAAGCGTGGTGATCACCACAGGAATAATGCTAGTACATATTGTTTTGCATGTTCATCCAATGCCGTGATCAGAATTGAACTAATCGAAATAAATTCATTCATACGGTCGGTTCATATAAACATGCCGGATTTCATTACATTTCATACATTCTTCAACTAAAAAGGGGTGTTTGTGGCCACATGCATCTCCCAGATGCAAAGGCCGGGGGTCATCCTCCTTTTCGAAAAAAACTAAAAAGGGGTGCGGTGGAGGTATAATTAATTAACCGAAGCTACCCACCTGTGTTCTGCTGAGCCGAACAGAAGCTTCAGTGACTTAACTGCAGGGGCAGTTGCATAACTGACATGTGGCCTGTTGGGCCCACGTGTCGATCACCAACTACACCAGCGATTAAGTAAGCAGCGTTCTTCTCCAGCGCAGCTCTCCGACTCACGTCGCCGCCAAAAGCTAACCGGCCGTCAATGGTCAACCCGCCTAGCTTGGCTTCAACCGGAGGGTAGCAGCGGTGGCCTTACTTGGACCCGAGCGGCGGCGACCTACCGTGTTCTACTCTTCCTTGTTTTCTGTGTGGTGCGGCCTTGTTGGCAGCGGGGCGGGGCCTCAGCGGAGCTGGCGATGTCCTCTGTCTCGTTGCCGGCGGGCGGCGCCTCAGCGGAGCGGTGGAAATCCTCCCCCACGTTGATGGCAGGGTGGGGCCTCGGCTGAGCCAGCGATGTCCTCTGCCTCGTTGTTGGCGGGGCGGGGCCTCGGCGGAGCCGGCGGTGTCCTCTGCCTCGTTGTTGGCGCCGCGGGGCCTCGGCGGAGCAGGGCATCGTCAATGCTAGCGGAGCGGGGACTCGTCGGAGCCGACATTGTCCTCTGCCTCGTCCTCAGTCTTGCCAAACAGCGCCACGCCCGCTTCATCGCCCTCTTTGCTAGCCTCTTTGTAGGTGGCCGTAGCCTCCGCCACCCGCATGCGGTACCGCCAGCGCTCGAGGCGGCCCTTGCGGGCGGAGCGGTACGAGTCAAGCAGCGCCTCCTGCTCCGCGGCGATCTGCTCCTCCGCCCTCAGGTGCTCCTGGAGGAGATGGTGGTTGTAGGCGGCGTCGGCCTGCGCCTCTCGGAACTGCTCCTCACGCATAGGCTTCACCCTGTCCATATATTGGGCACGGGCCTCGCCGATGATCATGGTGCAATGCACCGGCGAGGATGGCGCGGAGGAGGGGGTTGGCGCCGGATCGTCGACTACCATGTTCTCCATTAGGACGTCGTCGTCCTCCGCCTGCCTGCCGGCCAGCCGGTCGGCAGCAATGGCTGCTATCTCGTTGTGGTCCGTCGTCCGCCGTCGTCAAAGCGCTGGGGCGCGAGGAAGCCATGGTGGGCAGTAGTGGTGTGGACAGGAGAAAGGAGCGGATGCGGATGATGCGGCTATGGCGGCGTAGCGATTTATATAGCAATGGTGGGCGGGCGAAGGGCGGACGTGTGGCACCGAGTAGCCGCCTCGGCAACAGCGTATCATTAATGTTTCTGGCAGATGGGCGGACGAGCGACACTTGTGTCGTTTGAAAGCGAACAATCGCTTTGCACCGAGGAAGCGGGCGGCCATTGTTATTTTGGGTAGCAGCAGCAAGGCGAGAGATGACTTTACTTGGATAGGATGACAATGGGACCCACCAGGTCCATAGCCTCACGTCACATAAGTGCCTCCTTATTATTATTATTATATATATATATATATATATATATATATATATATATTATAACTATAATTTATTTTGCTTCCTCCTGGTTTCCTGACATCACGGTCCCACACCATTGTCAACCTATGTACTCCCTCCTTTCCGGTTTATAGGGCTTATCTCAAAATTTTAGTTTTTCCATTTTATAAGGCTCAATTTGGTTGTTTTCCATCACCATGTTCAGATTCCAAGGTGCATTAAATCATTGCATGCAAGTATTAAGAGAAAATTAACCAATGCATGTACTTTATGCATGCTTGCATTGCAATTAATGCATTGATAAACATTTTTTTTGAGGATAACAAGAGCATTAATTAGGTGCTTTTGCAAAACTACAAGAAGTATTCCACCACTCGCCATCTACCTTGATTGGTTAGATTTTTGAATTGAGCATTATAAACCGGAAAGGAGGAGTAGTCAATAAGCGAGAGAATTGCACAAGAAGGGCCGACATTTGGGACCAAGCAGCTCGAGCAGTATTTGTGTTTTTGAGGTGTGAGCACTGCAGATTTTTTCGATGTTTACCCAGATATTAATTTTCTCCTCTGAACAACAACGAAAACATCGCTGCAGGTATTAGCTGGCGGGCTGTGGCCCGTCTAGCCCGAGCAGATATCCAGCCCGGATATTAATTTTTTCAAGCTGAAAATGGCTAGCCCAGCTATACTTTTTTAGGAATACCCAGGCAAGGTCAAGTTGTTATTCACTGCCCCGCTGGGCTGCAAATCTTTCCTAGGAGGGATGCACTAGGCTTGACAAGAAAATGGGCTTTAAGAAATAATAAATGGGATGTAATTACAAAAACTGGGTAGTAACTATTAAAAAATGCACCAAACAATGATTATTTATAAAATATTATTTTTGGAATATTGAAAATTTTCATTTCATTAATTGTTGCGAGCACAATGTTTCGTTGGATTTTTTACATAATATAAATTTATATTGAAATTGTATTTAATCGACTAGAAATTTCGGGATAAAATATTGGATCCCATCAAAATGTGGGAAATTTTTTGAATTCTGTTTTGAACGGTTGGTTGAAATGGCCTGTACTTTTAACAAACTGTAAATGGGCTGTAGTAAATTCCATTAGAATTCAAAAATGGGCTACACATTCTTACAAATCTCAAACGGGCTATAAGTTCTTTGCCACACTTACGGCCTTACTAAGTTGACGCGTCCCTAAAAAACAGAGTTGACGCGTATGCAAGGCTTTGTTAACTTATAGTCAACACACGGTTCTAGCAGCAGTGGCCGTTGAATGTCCATCCAACGGATGCCATGCTTCTTCTTCAATCTCGGATATTCTAGCTTCACTCGCCCAAAAAATGATTCCTCCCCCTGACATCTGGGGCGCACCGTTTCAGAAGCTGACCTGTGGGCCTACTAAGTTGACGTACCAAGGGCTTTGTCAACTTAGTGAATAATAAACGATTCCACCATGCGGTAATTTACCGTATGCTAACGGGACGAACCACGTTGACTAGATTCCACATGGTAAATCACTCAGGCCAACACCATGTGATACAATCACACGGCCAAACCCAGCCCTCAGGGCGGAAATCATACAGCTGCCGGAGTAGCGAGTCACGCATGCCTATCAAAATTTTGATATGACAACCAACTATCTGGACACCAATTGAGGAGTCCGCGCTACCCAACGGTATAACCGGTGGGTTACCACGGTCCGATCAGGAGCCCTCGGTCCAACCACAAGAGGATGCTCGGCTACCTCCGAGTATTTGCCTTACAAACTAACTTTGACGCAGAATAGGTTTGGTGACGTGGAATCGGCCTGGACACACAAGGAGCCCCCCCCCCCTAAAAGAAGGCAGTCCGGATTCACTCTTGATCCACTGATAACTCCCTCCAATCCGGCCATCACAGGTTCCGCCAAAAAACACCTCTTTTCATAATCATAAATCGTACTCATATGCATAGACATATCATTTTACTACAATGCGTAGACTTAAATAACACTTACCGGCCGTCGCTTTTCATCGACACCTCGTGTTACGCCCGATTATGCCAGGGGCTTCATAATACGGCAATAAAACCTGACCACCTTCTCGGTCTTCCGGCACCCCAAACTTATAGCACTATATGCATCAGCTCCGAATCATGTCTTGGGTCATTGGTTGGGTTTTGCACGGGCGAACGCCATACGTGCACCCTCTATGCAGACCGATCGCTTAATAGCATCAAGCCGAGGACAAGTGCCCACAATCCGCTTCACGAGCCCGAAGTATGCGCTCGGAATTGGCTCCGCCGCCACACCGGACAACCAAGTCCTTCATGGCTAGTTCGGCCGCTGGTGCGATTCGACCAGCTGCTTCAGCTGATCGATAAAGGGCACCAGATAGTTCGGTGCCAAATACTACGACCAGAAATCCCTCTCCGCAGACTTCTTTCCTCGGTTCGGTAGAATTGGGCGGCATCTGATATGCTGCGAGGAAGATCCGCAAACGCCCCTGGAAAAATAAGAATTCAGCTTCCTGCTTATAATTCTTCCCATTATCATGAACAAATGGCTAAGAATACAGAAGGCCTTACCAGCCACAACTTTCCGGGCCTCCTGAATGTCCCATACAGCACCTCGGGCTTCTTCCCGAGCATCTTCCGCGGCTTGGAGCGCTTGGGCGAGTTCGGATTCTTTCCCTATTAGACTCTGCTCCAAGCCCTCGCTTTTCTTCACAGCCTCATTGAGGTCCTGCTCAGCTGTGACAACCCTGGCCTCATGTTTTTCACGAAGTGCCTGTTCGGCGGCAGCCTTCTCGTTGGCATCATCCACAGCCTTTTTCAGTGCCTCATATTCGACACTCGCTCCTAGGGCATACAACACAAATACTTTTCAATAAGCACAATTACTTATTCGTGCCTAATGCAAGACAATGTTTCAACATACCTTTTTGATCTTCTAATTGCTTCCTCACGCGACCAAGTTCTTCCTCGGCCCGTTCCAGGCTCCGCTTCAGGTCGGACACTTCCGCATTATGAGCGGCCGTCTTCTCCGCAGACGCCTGTGTTCAAACAAAGAGGTACACGTCATTAACATAAGTTCACACGACAAAAGAGGGTTTGATCCCCTGCCCAGCTCCCTCTCCTTCACCGGACAGTGTATCAGGGGCTACTACTCATATTATGACGATTCCTCAAAGGTTTCTCAGGAAACATACCTCAAAGGCCTTTATAAGGCCAAGGCAGGACTCGTTCAGCCCGCTCTCGGCGGACTGCATCTTTTCAACCACCGCACCCATAAGGGTCCGATGTTCATCGACGATAGGCGCGTTCTTTAACACTGTCGATAGACCGCTTGGCAACTCTGCTTGAATAGAGGTTGCCGGCGGAGTAGGCAGGCCTCCCACCGTTGAAGGTGGCTGCTCGCCCGATCCGGGAGCCTTAGAGGTCTCCGGGACCTTGTCCAGCTGAGGGCCGAACCCAAGATCGCCCCCGCTGACGGCACACTTAGGGGCCATAGCTCCCGTGTGTCCGGATCCAGTGAAATTCCCCCCTGGTCCGAGCCCCGTTGAGACAACACCTCAGTGTCGCGCCGGGACTTTGGGGAAGGGTCCTTTGGAGGCGTCTCGCTCGCCAAGGCGTCCGAACTTAGCGAATCCTCGGATGAGGACTGTCCGGCGCAAGACCTTGCCGGACTGTGAAAAATATAGCAACAGTTAAAACTACTATACCCAAAAACAATCCCGAACGCATATGCGTGTTTGGATTTTGTATACTTACGACTTCTCCAGGGGCTGGGCCCTGGGATCCCACTTCGGGCTGCTATCGACAGCCGTGGTGGATGCCCCTGGAAGGGAGCCTTTTCTCCTCTTGGGCGATTCGGCCTCGGGGGCGAGGAAGCTACATGCTTCTTCCACCTTGAGTGAGGCTCGTCCTCCTCTGCTTCTTCCTCTTCGTCTTCTGAAGAAGGAGCGTCGCTTGAGTCTTCGGATTTTGCGTCCGAGGCCTCGCGGTGACGGAGGCCACTCCGGGACTTCTTGACCTTCTTGGAGGCCTCCTTCTTTGGCGCCTCGTAAGGCGCGGGGACCAGCATCTTCGTCAGAAGAGGTCCGGCCGGTTCCTCCGGCAGCGGGGTCGGACAGTGAATCCGCTCCACCTTCTTTATCCATCCCTAAGGTCACGACGAAACACGAATACGATGTCTCCCTCATGACATGCCAACCGAAGCATGGATGGACAGAGCGTGGTTGTAACTTACCGGGCTTGCAGCATGGGATGATTGATACCCACGGTCCTTGGCGGAGCCCGGCCACGATTTGACGGGATTGAAGAGCACCTTCCAGATATCCTTGTGGGAGGAGTCGTAGAGCTCCTGAAGAGTTTGGTGCTCGGTTGGGTCGAACTCCCGCAGAGTATAGGCTCGGCGCTGACAAGGGAGAACCAGGCGAACTAGTATCACCTGGACCACGTCAACGAGTTTGACATCCCTGTCAACCAAACTCTGGACGCGTGTCTGGAGCAATGACAGCTCATCGGTCGAGCACCAGTTCGGGCCCTTCTTGGGCCAGGACGTGAGCCGCAGTGGAGCTCCAGATCTGAACTCAGCAGCTGCAGCACACTTTTTGCCGCGTGGTTCGGTGATATAAAACCACTGCTGCTGCCACTCCTTGACGGAGTCGTTGAAAGCGCCCTTTGGCCAAACGGCCTTGGGCATCTTGCTCACCATGGCGCCGCCGCACTCGGCATGTTCTCCACTCACAACCTTGGGCTTCACATTAAAAATCTTCAGCCACAGGCCGAAGTGAGGTGAGATCCGAAGAAAAGCCTCGCACACGACGATGAATGTCGAGATATTGAGGAATGACTTGGGGGAAAGATCATGAAAATCAATCCCGTAGTAATACATGATTCCGCGAACAAATGGGTGCAGGGGAAACCCAAGCCCGCGAACAAAATGGGGAAGGAACACGACTCTCGTGAGGTTTGGATGGGGCGACCTGTCCCGCCGGGGAGGCGGTGGCCGATCTTGGGCGGATACCGGCGTCCGGAGCTTCTTGATATCCTTCTCCCGGACAAGTGAGGCCATCCATCGCCTCCTGCTCCGGATCTGAACATCTTTGGAAAGCCTCTCTTTGGTGGAAAGGAAGAGTGCTTGGGCGTTAGGGCTCGAAAAGAGGGGAATGAGCTAGCCGAAGGAGAAAGGCGTGGGTAAATAGAAAGAAGCCTTGTCTCTTTATAGGGGTGGTAAGTGCTTTTTGTGCCTCCCCACTTGCCTAGTTGAACCCGTCTGCCTCCCGCTCGCCGCGATTAGCGGTGCGGTTGGATTACCCATGCCCGTATTGATGAGAATCCCACGATAAGGGGACACGATCTCCGCTTTGACAAGACGTGTCGAGGAAACCGCCTCGCAATATGCGCTGTGGCTGGTTGTGGGAAAACGGTTCGAATAATGACCTGACAGTGATGACACGTCGCGCTGCCTAAAAAGTAGTGAGCAGATTGCATTTGTGAAATACCATTCTCTCTACGGTGGCATGTGAAGATCATTTTGTGGATCCGGACACGGTTCAAGTGTTCGATAACTACTTTGGAGTATTCAGGGGAGGAACCCGCCCTGCAATGCCGAAGACAAGACTGCGCACCGGACTCATCGTCATTGAAGCCTGGTTTAGGGGCTACTGAGGGAGTCCTGGATTAGGGGGTATCCAGATAGCCGGACTGTATACATCGTTCGGAATATTGAAGCATGGAGATACAAGACTCAAGACTTCGGCCCGTGTCCGGATGGGACTCTCCTTTGCGTGGAGGGCAAGCTTGGCGATCCGGATATTATATTTCCTTTCTTGTAACCGACTCCATGTAAACCCTAGCCCTCTCCAGTGTCTATATAAACCGGAGAGGTTGGTCCTTAGAAGGCCGATCACAATTACAATCATACCATCATAGGCTAGCTCTTAGGGTTTAGCCTCTACGATCTCGCGGTAGATCTACTCTTGTACTACCCATATCATCAATATTAATCAAGCAGGAAGTAGGGTTTTACCTCCATCGAGTGGGCCCAAACCTGGGTAAACATCTGTGTCCCTTGTTTCCTGTTACCATCAGCCTTGGCCTTACAGATCGGGACCCCCTACCCGAGATCCGCCGGTTTTGACACCGACAACAGTGACCATACGATGTCCATCCAACGGCCGTCGTGCTTCTTCAACCTCTGGTCTTCTTGCTCCGGCCGCCCAAAGCAGCGCCCGGTCGTGCCGCTTGCTCCTGCCTCCGTGGCTGGCTGTCTTTGCCGCTGAGGCCTCACCGCCCCTACTACTCCCACCGCTGGCGGGCCATCCCTCCACTCACCCACCCCTGTTATTCTGCGGCGGCGGCGGCGCAGCCGAACAAGTGAACCCTCGTACTCCTCTCGCGTGTGCATCCATTGCAGCGTCTTCCCGGCTTTCGTCGTCCCTTCCTAGGCCTCGCCGTCGTCCACCGCTGTGGTGCTCTCGGCGTGGCGTGGTCAACGTGGTCAAGGCGACTTCCATCGGGCGTGGATGCGTGGAGAGGCGACAAGCTGGGTCCACGGCAGCCGCAGCAAGTGCCTCCTTATTACGCATAAAATAATTATTCCTCCACGACAGCGGGGACCCACCGTGACAGACCACCGTATTTCATGAAAAAATGATTAGCCCCGATTGCTGGGACCCACGAGCTACATCTTCACACGCAAGGAAGTGCGTCCAGAAAAAACGATTCGCCCCTAACTGCTGGGACCCACCAGCTACATCTTATACGCAAGGAAGTGCGTCCGAAAAAACGATTCTCCCCATTGCTGGGACCCACAAGCTACACCTTCGCACGCAAGGAAGTGCGTCCAAGGCAAAAAAAACGATTCGCCCCCCTCCTTTGCTGGGACCCAGCAGCTACACCTTCGCACGCAAGGAAGTGCGTGGCAAAAAAAAGGATTCACCCCGACGGTGATGGGACCCAGCAGCTACACCTTCGCACGTGGGAAGTGCGCCGGGCAAAAATAAACAAAGCGATTCGCCCCCATTGCTGGGACCCACCAGCTACATCTTGTGAGCAAGGAAGTGCACGGCGGTCGGGACCCACCTGGTCGAGCGTCGTAGCATTGTCATCCTGGTCGCGACGTTATGCGTACATCTTGGTCGATGTAGAGGCGCGCGTATGCCGTAGTAGAGGCGCTACGTAGCATGTACACGCGTCATTACAGCGGCGGGTGCAAGAAAGAAAATCTGACCGCGTATGTGTACATCTGGCGGGTCTCGAACGCCTAGTCACGCGGGCGTATGGCGAGGATCGTGTTCATGGGGAGGCAGCGGAATGCGTCGTGTTCATGGGGAGGCAGCGGAATGCGTCGTGTTCATCGAGAGGCAACGAGCGCGGGAGCCAACCGGCTTGGGCCGGAACAGCGATGGAAGCGAGGCTGGCGTGCGCGAGAATGGAGAAAGCGGCCTTGTGTTCGACCGCCACGTTCGAGAATGGGGTCCTGTTGATCGGGAGGGTGTGGCGACCGCCAAAGCGGAGAAAGCAGACCTCCCACGGTCGAAGCAGGGGTCTGTTGATCGGGAGGGTGTGGCGTACCGCAAAAGCGGAGGGAGCGGACCTCCTACGGTCAAGCGGGGTCCTGTTCGCCGGGAGGGTGTGGCGTGCCGCAAAAGCGGAGAAGCGGGCCTCCTACGGTGAAAGCAGGGGTCATGTTCATCGGGTGGGGTGTGGCGTACCGCAAAACGGGACTCCACGAGATACTGTTCATCTCCACCGTCGACCTCCTCCAGCCTCCACGGGCTACCGTCGACCTCCTCCAGCCTCCACGGGCTCCTGTCCATACAGCCTCCACCACGCGCTACTCCACCGGCTACTGTTCAACCACCCCTCCACGGGCACCCCTCCACCGTCTACTGTTCATCCAGCCCTCCACACCATGGTGTCCTGTTCAACCACCCCTCCACGGCCACCCCTCCACCGTCTACTGTTCATCCAGCCCTCCACACCACGGGGTCCTGTTCATCCAGAGGCAACGCCACCGCTCACTGTTCATCCAACCCCCTCCCCGCCCATAGCGCTCTTTGTTCATCAATCGATCGGCTTGATTAGCAGCGATGGCGAAGAATCGCTCCATCGGGTTGATTAACAGCCATCGATCGATCGCTCGGGTTCGATGAAGCGTAGCCTGCAGTGCAATTGCTCGGGTTCAGTTAGAGCCCAATGCCTCGCTCGGGTTCAGTTAGAGCCAATGCCTCGCACACACGCGCGTACGTGTATGAGAGAAACGCGCATCACTCGGCCCCCGACCTCCCACCGTAACCGGCAAGTCCCCGAAATTTTCCTACCCCTCGCTTTAGTGCCAACAAACTCAATGTAGTTGGTACCATAAAAAATCATCGGACAGTGAGGGACAACAACGTAGCCTAAGGACAGAGACATCACACCTGTTTTTTTGATGAACGGAAGAGAACCAACAGAGGGTCCAGATGAGAATCGCAGCAGCAGTCAGGGGCGAGATCGAGGCCCGATCTGGAGAGGATCTGGAGGGCGAGCCGCTTGTGCGGGCAGGACCACGAGCGAAGCAGCAGCAGTCAGGGGCGACTCTACTTGGTGGTAGATTGGAAAACAGGATGGGGCCGACGTCCTAGGCAACAACAGCACCTGGTCAACACTTGAGAAGCAGCAGCGGGAGGATCAGATGGGATTGCACGGGCTGGAGGCGGAGACCAGCGGACGAGCCGGCCGGATCGAGCAGCACGAGTTGACGGGTGAACTCGAGGGTGAAAGCAGCCGGCCTGGGTGCTCGATGAGGAGAGAGCAGTGCCGCTCGGAGAAGAAGGATGGCGGCCGCTCGGCGATTGGATCGGGAGCACGAGTTGCACGTGCGTATAAAAACCCTAAGGCTCTAATACCATGTTAGGAAAGCAACTTATGTTTCCAGGAGGCCATAGGCCAGTATATATACATGTACATGTGTGGAATATATGCAGGAAACCCCTTATAAAATAGGGTAAATATGAAAGGTTACATGGCTATATATAAAACTCTAACAGTGCCCTCCTCGGCCCACCCCTGGCGCCCCTCTTCTGGTATATAAGTCATTTTGACCTAGAAAAACATAAGGAGAGGACTTTCGGGACGAAGCACCGCTATCTCAAAGCGGAACTTGGGCAGGAGCACTTTTGCCCTACGGCAGAGCGATTTCGCCGGGGAACTTCCCTCCAGGAGGGGGAAATCATCGTCATCGTCATCACCAACAACTCTCCCATCTTTGGGAGGGCCATCTCCATCAACATCTTCAACATCACCATCTCCTCTCAAGCCCTAGTTCATCTGTCGTGTTCAATCTTTGTACCGGAACCTTAGATTGGTACTTGTTGGTGACTAGTAGTGTTGATTACATCTTGTAGTTGATTACTATATGGTTTATTTGGTGGAACATTATATGTTCAGATCCATTATGCTATTTAATACACCTCTGATCTTGAGCATGATTATCATTTGTGAGTAGTTACTTTTGTTCCTGAGGTCACGGGAGAAGTCATGTTGCAAGTCATTATGTGAACTTGATATGTGTTCGATATTTTGATGATATGTATGTTGTGATTACCTCAGTAGTGTCATGTGAACGTCGACTACATGGCACTTCACCATATTTGTTCCTAAGGGACTGCATTGTGGAGTAGTTATTATATGATGGGTTTCTAGAGTGACAGAAGGTTAAATCCTAGTTTATGCGTTATTTCAAAAGGGACTGATTTGGATCCAAAATTTTAATGCTATGGTTAGATTTTATCTTAATACTTTTCTTGTAGTTGCGGATGCTTGCGAGGGGGTTAATCATAAGTAAGAGGTTTGTTCAAGTAAGAACAGAACCTAATCACCAGTCCACCCACATATCAAAGTATCAAAGTAGCTAACACAAATCAAATCAACATGATGAAAGAGATATGATGAAATTCCCGTGTATCCTCAAGAACGCTTTGCTTATCATAAGAGACCATTTTGGCCTGTCCTTTGCCACAAAAGGATTGGGCTACCATGCTGCATATTATTTACTGTTATTTTTACTTGCTCGTTACAACTTGCTATCAAACTACTTGTTACCGACTATTCCAGTGCTTGCAGAAAATACCTTGCTGAAAACCACTTGTCATTTCCTTCTGCTCCTCGTTCAGTTCGACACTCTTACTTATTGAAAGGACTACGATTGAATGCACCAATTCCTTTACCCAAATTTTAGTAGCCGCGATATTTCAACCGTCGCCCCCACTCCTCCACCACCGACCTTATACTAAAATTACAGTAGCCGATGCATTTGAACTGTCGCCCTCCCTCGTCCACCACCATTACTAAAATTTTCAGTAGCCGTGGCATATCCTGAAACACCACCCCCCTCCACAGCCCCCACTTGCCCCCTTCCCCTCTCGAACCCTAGCTCGCCGCCGCCAACCCCTGCCGGTCTGCTTGTGCCTCCAAGCTTAGTTAATAAAGTTCAGGTTACCCAGCAATTCCCATACCGTTGCCCCCAAGTTTTAGATGGGGCTTGCGGTGTCCTGATACATCTCCAACGTATCTATAACTTTTGATTGTTCCATGCTATTATATTATCATTCTTAGATGTTTTATAATCATTTTATAGCAACTTTATATCATTTTTTGGGACTAACATATTGACATAGTGCCCAGTGCGAGTTGCTGTTTTTTGCTTGCTTTTTTACTTCGCAGAAAATCAATACCAAACGGAATCAAAACGCAGCGATACTTTTTGGAGATTTTTTGGACCAGAAGACATCCAGTGTGCCAAACAAGTACTAGAGGGGTGCCCTGAGGGGGCCCAGGTGCGCCCTGGTGGGTTGTGCCCACCTCGGTGGGCTCCCGCACCGCCTCTTCGCCCTATAAATTCCCAAATATTCCAGAACCCCCGAAGATAACCCTAGATCAGAAGTTCTGCCGCCGCAAGCCTCTGTAGCCACGAAAAACCAATCTAGATCCCGTTTCGGCACTCCGCCGGAGGGGCAAATCATCACCGGTGGCCATCTTCATCACCCCGGCGGCCACCATGATGAGGAGGGAGTAGTCCACCCAAGGGGCTGAGGGTTTGTACTAGTAGCTATGTGTTTAATCTATCTCTCATGTTCTTGAGATGTCACGATCTTGATGTATCGCGGGATTTGTTAATATAGTTGGATCATATGGTATTTTTCCTCTCTATCTTGTTGTAATGAATTGAGTTTTCCCTTTGAGACTTTGTTTTATCGGATTGAATATTTTTATGGATTTGAGAGCACTTGATATATGTCTTGCATATGAATACCCGTGGTGACAATGGGGTATTATATTGATTCACTTGATATATGTTTTGGCACTCAACTCATGGATTCCCGAGGTGACATTGGGGTAATCTATGCATAGGGGTTGATGCATGTTTTCGTCCTTGTTTCTCCGATAGAAATCTTGGGGCACTCTTTGAGGTTCTTTGTGTTGGATCGAGTATTATGAATGTGAAATTGTTTGATGCATATCATATAATTAACTCATGGATACTTGTGGTGACATTGGAGTATCTAGGGGACATTAGAGTTGGTTGATGCGTATCATATGGTGTTATTTTAGTACGAACTCTTGGATAGATCAAACAGAAAGAATAACTTTCCGTTATTTTAGTACGAACTCTTGAATAGATCAAACAGAAAGAATAACTTTAAGGTGGTTTCGTATCCTACAAACTATCTCTTCTTATGTTCTCCGTTGGATAAGAACTTCGGAGTGATTCTTCATCACACGTTGAGGGATGGTTGTATGATCCAATTGGATTAGCATTGTTGAGATATTGCACTAGCAAAAGTATGGACCCTACGCCTCATTTTCAAGCATTGCAATACAGTTCAAGCATTGCAAATGAAGTCATGTTGCAAGTAATTATGTGAACTTGATATGTGTTCGATATTTTGATGATACGTATGTTGTGATTCCCTTAGTGGTGTTATGTGAACGTCGACTACATGGCACTTCACCATATTTGGGCCTAAGGGAATGCATTGTGGAGTGGTTATTAGATGATGGGTTGCTAGAGTGACAGAAGCTTAAACCATCATTTATGCGCTATTTCATAAGGGACTGGTTTGGATCCAAAAGTTTAATGCTATGGTTAGATTTTATCTTAATAATTTTCTCGTAGTTGCGGATTCTTGCGAGGGGGTTAATCATAAGTAGGAGGTTTGTTCAAGTAAGAATAGCACCTAAGCACCGGTCCACCCACATATCAAATTATCAAAGTAGCGAACACGAATCAAATCAACATGATGAAAGGGATATGATGAAATTCCCGTGTATCCTCAAGAACGCTTTGCTTATCATAAGAGAGCATTTTGGCCCGTCCATATTATTTACTTTTATTGTTACTTGCTCGTTACAACTTGCTATCAAACTTTTTGTTACCGACTGAGGGAGTTCTGGACTAGGGGGTGTCCGGATAACCGAACTATCATCATTGGCCGGACTCCAAGACTATGAAGATACAAGATTGAAGACTTCGTCCCGTGTCCGGATGGGACTTTCCTTGGCGTGGAAGGCAAGCTTGGCGTACGGATATGTAGATCTCCTACCATTGTAATCGACTCTGTAACCCTAGCCCTCTCCGGTGTCTATATAAACCGGATGGCTTTAGTCCATAGGACGAATAACAATCATACCATAGGCTAGCTTCTAGGGTTTAGCCTCTTTGATCTCGTGGTAGATCCACTCTTGTAATACACATCATCAATATTAATCAAGAAGGGCGTGGGTTTTACCTCCATCAAGAGGGCCCGAACCTGGGTAAAACATCGTGTCCCTTGTCTCCTGTTACCATCCGCCTAGGCGCACAGTTCGGGACCCCTACCGAGATCCGCCGGTTTGACACGACATTGGTGCTTTCATTGAGAGTTCCTGCGTATGCGTTACCGATAGGCTCGATGGCTTCTTCGACCATCATCAGCAGCGCAGTCAGGTGAGACTTTTCTCCGGGACAGATCTTCAGATTCGGCGGCTTCGCTTTCACGGGCGATTAAGCAGCCATCTGGAGCAGATCGGAAGCTACGCCCCTGGCCGTCAGGTCAGATTTGGAAGCTTGAACTTCACGGCTAACATCCGTGGGGACTTAATCCTCGATGGAGTCGAGCCACAGCCAAGTGTGCCGCACTGTCACGGCGAGCATGATTTTGCTCTGCAGCCGGACAAGTACCACGGAGGCGCTTTTCGAACCGCTCCGATCTTCAAATCGGGCGGCTGCGCTGGTCGGGGCGGATGGCTAGACACCGCCTCGGGGCTGCAACCTCTCTGGCGATAGAGGCGAACACGATCTTGTCCCTCATAAAGCTTGCGACTCCAAGGTGCGGACTCCTTGCGGACTTGAACCTCCGCGCCCCCTCCGATCGAATTCGATTGGGCGCGGTCATGGAGTTCACCGCAGCGGACATCTTTCAACTCTCACCTTTTGGCGACATCTTGAGTTCGCTAAAGTACCTCTCGTTATCGGGAGAGCCCTGGCGGACTACGGTCGGGGCGGTTGAGATGCAGACGACGAAGAAATTCAAAGCCCACCCACCACCCACTTGGTAGCCGCTGTCGACGATCTAACCGACATGCTGAACTACGACTCGAAGACATCGGCGGTATGGGCGGCGATGCCGGAGGCGAACAAGACCAGCGCCTACAGGGCCTTTGGAAGGCCACCTCGTCATCGACATATATATGGTGGACATCCCAAAAGATGGGAACGACGATGGAACAACGGAGGATGACCCCTCAAGAAGCAGCCCAAGCGCCCGGCGTCGTGGCGCTGCTCTAAATCCGCCACAGCAAGAATGAAGATTCCGGCACCGGAGATAACAATACACGGATAGTGCGAAGATAATCCACTCCAGCAAGATCCAGCGCGGGAGGATGGAGCGCCAGCCCTCACGAGAGCGGCGAAGAAGAGGTAGAGGATTATATGCCTCCCTCCGAAGGCGAAGCAAACCTCGGCGACAATGAATTCATCGTGCACGAGGATCCCGTCGAACAAAGCGTTTTAGGCGCGGGCTTATAGCCACGGCGAACAGCCTCAAGAAAAAGCAGCAACAGCTTAGAGCTGATCGGGATCGCTAGCCGACGGATGGATGAAGTCCTCGCGGCGAAGAGCATGAGCTCGAGCGCCCCTCAAAGCTACCCTAAGCGCAAGCTGCTCCCCGATTAGAGGAGGAGGCTTACGAACCCGCATCACCAGGAGACAATACGGTGACCGACCACCCGTGGTCGCGACGGAAGAGGCCTCTAGGCCCTTCACTAGAACCGTACCCGGCATCGATCAAAAAGCACACGGCCATAGGGGCGCTCCGGACTGCGAGATATATTGGAGGACAAGGCAAGGCGATCAAGATCGATCTATGGATCGCATGGGCGCCCCACAGTGCGTGGCGACAACCGTCGCGCGGACCTGATAAGTCGGCGGGCGAACAAAATAGACAAAGCTCTTTTGAGCTCCGTCGTGATATCGCCCGATGCAGGCGCCGCACACCCACTATGCTTCACGGGCGAAGTAATGGATCATCAAATCCCGAAGGGTTTAAACCCGTCAATATTGAATCCTATGATGGCAGCAGACCCTCGGTTTGGATTGAAGACTATCTCCTTCACATCCACATGACCCATGGTGACGATCTTCACGCCATCAAATACCTCCCCTCAAGCTTAAAGGACCAGCCAGGCGGTGGCTCAACAGCTTGCCGCAGAGTCAATTGGGAGCTGGGAGGACACGGAAGCCGCATTCCTCGATAACTTCCGGGGCACTTATGTGCGACCACGAGCGCGATGACCTAAGCCACATAATTCAGCAGCCAGACGAATCGGCGGACAATTACGGACACGGTTCTTAACCAAGAAAAACCAAATCATCGATTGTCCGGATCACGGAGGCCCTCATGCCTTCAAGCATAACATCCATGACGAGTGGCTTGCCCGGCACCTAGGACAGGAAAAGCGAAATCCATGGCAGTCCTCACATCACTCATGACCCGCCTGGCGGGTGAGGATAGCTAGCTAGCACGCAGCAACAACCTCAACAAAAATTCTAGCAGTCCGGACTTCAAGGGCGAAATGGCGAGCAGCGTCGTAACAAAAACAAAGCGCCGCATTGCGGCGACAATATTGAGATCGGCAGTCAATGCGGATTCGAGCTCTAAACCGGTCAGCGGAAAAAGCCATTCAAAAGAACTACTCCGGGTCTGTCAATTTGGACCGAATACTCGACCGCTTGTTCCGGATACGGCACCCCGAAAAGCCAGCTAACCACACCAGCAGGGACTGTTGGGTATTCAACGAGCGAGCAAGTTAATTGCGAAAACAATGACAAGGGGCTGCATAGCGATGGCGAGGCGAGACCCAACCGCCGAACAATAGAGGACGAAGGGTTTCCCCCACAGTGCGGACGGTGAACATGATATCATAGCGCACATACCCAAAAGGGAGCGAGCGTGCACTCGAGGATGTCTGCGATGGAGCAGTTGCCCAGTTCAATCCATGGTCCTCCTGCCCGATCACTTTTGACCGAAGGACCACCCCACCAGCATCCGCCACGGCGGATTCGCCGACTGGTCTTAGACCCAATCATCAATGGATTTCACCTAACGAGTCACGATGGGCGGCGGCGGCAACTGAACCTGCTTTACGGGATACGGTCGCAAAATGGGCCTGAACCCTCAAGGATTAAACCTACCAAAGCGACCTTTAAAGGCGTCATACCAGGTGTAAAGCCAATTGTACAGGCTCAATTACACGGAAGTGGTCTTGGATCCCGGATAACTTCGAAGCGAGGAGTTAATCTTGACATAGTCCCGTT
The DNA here is from genome assembly GCA_021605205.1 of Aegilops longissima. Taxonomy (NCBI): domain Eukaryota; kingdom Viridiplantae; phylum Streptophyta; class Magnoliopsida; order Poales; family Poaceae; genus Aegilops; species Aegilops longissima. The sequence goes on along the minus strand of CM038678.1, from coordinate 483,854,404 downwards.
CCGGCGGCTATCATGCCTTGCTCGGACGTGCAGCGTTTACAAAGTTCAGCGCGTGCCGCTCTCGCATACCTCAAGCTCAAGATGCCAGGCCCTCGAGTCATCACGGTCAGCGGAAACACGAGCGTTCTCTCCGCGCGGAGGAACATCTACGCTCTCGGCGAAGTGCAAGGCAGCCTCTTAAGGCAATTCTCGAGTCCGGCCGTTAAGCGGCGGATACAGCTAAGCGCCGGAGTAACTTACAACAAGACCACAGCGCGTTCCGAGCACGCAGCGTAGCGATGCGGCTAACCCAGCTCTGCGAAGCGTCAGCGGGTCGCCGGCGTACACCATTACGCTCTGAAGATACCATGGGCATGGGGAGAGGGCACGACCACGATAAACCCAGGATGCGGCTCAACCACACTAGGGGCTCTCAAGTGTGTCGTTCCTTTTCTTTTCTTTTATCTTTTACTTTTTCCCACAGGACTCCGTTTGTCGGAGGCCTGTCCGCAGCGAGACCTGCCGAACTCACGATGCAACAGCCGGGGGAGGATAAAGGCTACAACGAATATCTGGTGGTCTCCATTACGAGCATTTTGTACACTAATCTGCAGCCTACCCACGGAGAGGACATGTTTAACAGTCCCATACCTTGCTTATCGCACTATTTGTATCGTTCTGCATTCGTAGCAGCACTTATTGAATAAAACAATACAACACCTTTTTGCTTATAATTGCACTTCTTTTTCATACATATGTTCATTCACGGCATGTTGCATCCGTACACTTTAGTCTGCTAATATACACCGAGGGCTTATGTTTCCAGCATTATGGTATGATGAGTCGAACACTTTCACAAGTGCGGCACCCGAAGTTATAACACTATATGCATCGGCTCGAATCATGTCTTGGGTCAATAGTTGGGTTTGCGGCTCCCATGTTTTGGTACCTTACGTTCCGTTATATCGGCTAAGGTAGCTTTGGAGAACCAATGCGATTCCGCCCGATTGAGCTGAGTTAACGCCTCGATGGAAAGCTAAAACTGCCGTCATGATGAGGCGAGAGCGATCGCCGTTCGAGAGGTTTTTGCGAGTCCTTAAAGACTTATGCCGCTTAGAGCGAGGAGCGGATACTGTCCGGCCAAAGGCGTGATAGCGCCCCAAATTGACCTTCGAAGACTAGGGGCTTCGCCGAAATTTAAAATTATAGAATTATAGAATTCTATGGCTAAGTGAGAGTGTTCAAGCATTATAAGTCCGGTTGCCTTGTTCGCTGTGTTGGCGCCTCCTAGATGGACCCAAAATGGGAAAAAGAGCTCTCAAGTTTATCCGAACACCCAAACACTCGTGGCATGGGGGCTGAAGCCGACGACTTGCCATCTCTCGATTTGATAAACAGCCGCCTGAAGGTAATATTTTAAATTAACAAGCGTTGCTTAAGCGCATATGAACTAAGTTTTCAGCGCAGGATAACAAAATGCGAGTCTACTCAAATATTACATCTTTGGAGCACTCACCCGCAATAGTGCAGGCGCCCTTCAGCACACTCTTATAATACATCTCGGGCGTGCGATGCTCCTTGCCCTATGGTGGCGGGTCCGTCACGAGCTTCTGGGCATCCATCTTGCCCCAGTGCACCTTTGCGCGGGCAAGGGCCCGATGGGCACCCTCAATACAAGCGGAATGCTTGATGACTTCTACCCACGGGCATGCATCCATCAGCCGCCGCACCAGGCCGAAGTAGCTCCCAGGCATGGCCTCCTTAGGCCACAGCCGAACTATGAGGCCCTTCATGGCCTGTTCGGCCGCTTTGTGGAGCTCGACCAGCTGCTTTAGCTGGTCGCTAAGGGGCACCGGATGTCCGGCCTCAGCATACTGAGACCAGAAGACCTTCTCCGTCGAGCTCCCCTCCTCGGCCCGGTGGAATGCGGCAGCATCGGACACGCTGCAAGGAAGATCTGCGAACGCTCCTGGAGAGCTCCGAATTCAGGTAAGCAACAGGTAATTAACACTCACATGCTTACTTTGCATGAAAAATGCCTTACCCGCTGCTATTTTCTTCACCGCCTCAACCTCCTGGAGGGCCTTGTAGGCTTCGGCCTTAGCGGCTTTGGCACTCTCAAGAGCCGTTGCAAGCTCAGACTCTCGAGTCTTGAGTCACGCTCAAGCTCTCATGTTTTTCACGAGATCCTGGAGCTCTTGCTATACCTCCGCCACCCGCGCCTCCTACTTCTCTCGCTCGGTGCGCTCCGCGGCCGCATTGCGTTCGGCCGTGGCCCTTGCCTCCTTCGTGGTCGCCACCTCGTTAGTGGCCCCTACAATACCACGTTATCCTTGTCATTTTCTTGCAACCAAATCCTTTTACAAGGTACAATTTTCATAAGGTATTACTCACCTTCTTTTCCTCGAGCTGCTTCTTGGCATGGCCGAGCTCGTTCTCGGACCGCTCGAGGTTTTCTTCAAAGTATTGACCTCCTTGATCGGTGTGGCGGAGGTCGGCAAGACAACTGCAATCCCATATTGACATATTTTTATGACTCCTGCGTTTATCTTTCTAAAGATCCTCGGTCCGGCTTTTTACGAACACGAACCGAGCATCGGGGCTCTGTCTATCTTGGTACCATTTACATATATTTGAAATTCTTACCTCAAAGCTGTTAGAAGGCTGTTGCGAGCTTCAGTCAGCCCGCTCTTGGCGAGCTGAACCTTACGAATCACCGCACTCATAATAAGTGCGGTGTTCCTCTTTGATGGAGGAGCCGTTGGCGCCTCCAGCAAATTATCCGGCACCTCCGGTTGGGCCGGAGGCAGCCGGCGTCATGATCTTGCCCTTCTTACGAAGGGTCACCGCCGGACTCGGAGCCTTTGTGGCCTCCGTGGCTGAGTCCGGTACAAAGTCCGGGAGGGTGTCCTGTGACACCTCCGGAGCCTCCTCCTCCTGGTGGGTCCCTTTCTGGGATCCCACCTCGGCATCGTCCGCGGCACGGGGGGTGGAGGCAGTCAGAAGGGAATCCATATCCGACGCACCCAAGGACCCGCTCGACGAAACGAGAAGATCATCCTTGGGCGGATTGCAGGGTTGTATGTGGCATTAGAAAGACATTATGTGGCGAAAAGAAAAAACCTTAAAGTTATTCGGGAGTCCGGATACTTACGATCTCGCCAGGGGCTTGGCCCTTGGAGGCCGATCCTCGTCGTAAATCCTTTGGCGTTGGCGGAGCAGTCCGGGAAGAGTTTTCCTTCTTGGACCCTTGGCCTCCCTTGTTGGGGAGGCCTTCCTTTCTTTCCTCCCCGGCTGGGAGAGAGGCTCTTCTTCTCCTCCTGCGCCTTGGTGGGAGGAGTCGACCTCAGATTCATCATCCGATAGCACCAGCAGGAACTCTTACGAGTCCCGTGGCCGTCTTCTTGGCCTTCTTCTCCGGCACCACGTGGGGTGCCGGAGCCAGCAACCCCGTTAGGCGGGCGTCCACTGGGTCCTCTGGCAATGGGGCCGGCCAGATAATCCGTTCGGCCTTCGCCAGCCATTCCTGTCAAAGGTAAAGGGAGTTTAGATCCCGCATAGAGCCAAACTTTGGAAAACAAGTGGTGAAATCACTTACCTCGTCGGCAGAGGGCGCTGTGAGCGGAATCCGCGATCTTGATGGCGGATGCGGGAGCTTGGCGCCCTTGAACAGCACCTTCCGGACATCTTAAATGCGTAGTGTCGAAGAGCCGCTCAGTGCAGTGCTGCGCGGATCAAACTCCCACATGTTGAAGCCCCATCGCTGGCGGGAGAATCCGGCGGATGAGCATGACACGGACTACGTTGACAAGCTTGAGCTTCTTGTCCACCAGCTTACGGATACAGGCTTGGAGTCGGTCAGCTCCTCCAAGTCCCCCAAATCCGGCCACTCTCTTTCCGGAGGTGAGCCGTGTAGGGATGCCAGATCTGAATTCGGGCCGCTGCCCAATCAGAGTCCGCGGCTCGGTGATGTAGAACCACCCGATTGCCACCCTTGATGGTTTCCACGAAAGTTCCCTCCACCACGTAACGTGGGACATCCCGCCCACCATGGCGCCTCCGCACTCCGCTTGGCTGCCCTTCACAACCTTCGACTTGACTGAAGGTCTTGAGCCCAAGCGAAGTGGGGCTGGATGCGAGGAAGGCCTCGCTTACGACGATAAGCGCCGAGATGTTGAGGATGAAATTGGGGCGGATCATGGAAATATAGGCCGTAGTAGAACATGAGCCCCGGACAAAGGGATGAAGCGGGAAGCCCAGTCCGTGGAGGAAATGGGGAAGAAATACTACCCTCTCATGGGGCCTGGGGTTGGGGCGAGCTCTCCCTCGTCGGGGAGCCGATCTGCGATGTTCTTGGACAAATATCCGGCGTCGCGCAGCTTCTGGATCTGCCCCTCCGTGACGGAGGAGGCCATCCACTGCCTCCGCTCCGGACATAGTTGGAGTAGGTTGAGGTGAGAAGTGCGGACTTGGGCGCTGGAGCTCGAGTTCAGCGGAGATGGATAAGCCAAGGAGGAAGAAGGCGCGGGTAAAAGGTTGGATCTTTATCCCTTATATGGGCGGACAAAAACATGTGTCCCCAGCGGCTGGTAAAACTCGCTTATCTCCCAAGCGTCACAATCAATGGCGCGGTTGGGTTACCCCGTCCGTATTGATGGTAATCCCGGAATAAGGGAAACACGATCTCTGCTCGACAAGGCGTGCCAAGGAAACCGCCGCTAAGCTAAGCTACCGAGGTGGAACAATAAAAACAATTTGAGTAAAGGCTTGGTAGTGGTGTGACGTCACGCCACGAGAATCGTCGGCAGATTGATCTTGTGTAATATTATTCTCTCTACGGTGGTATGTGGAATTTATTTTTGCAGAGCGGACACTATCCTGGTGTTCACAATCTTATATAAATTATTGGAGGAAGAACCCGCCTTGCAATGCGAAGACAACATGCGCGCCGGACTCGTCGTCATTGAAGACTGGTTCGGGGCTCTTGAGGGAGTTACGGACTAGTGGGTGTCCGGATAGCGAACTATCATCATCGGCGGACTCCAAGACTATGAAGATACAAGATTGAAGACTTCGTCCCGTGTCCGGATGGGACTTTCCTTGGCGTGGAAGGCAAGCTTGGCGTCTGGATATGTAGATCTCCTACCATTGTAACCAACTCTGTGTAACCCTAGCCCTCTCCGGTGTCTATATAAACCGGATGGCTTTAGTCCATAGGATGAATAACAATCATACCATAGGCTAGCTTCTAGGGTTTAGCCTCTTTGATCTCGTGGTAGATCCACTCTTGTAATACACATCATCAATATTAATCAAGCAGGACGTAGGGTTTTACCTCCATCAAGAGGGCCCGAACCTGGGTAAAACATCGTGTCCCTTGTCTCCTGTTACCATCCGCCTAGACGCACAGTTCGGGACCACCTACCCGAGATCCGCCGGTTTTGACACCGACACCGACTATTTCAGTGCTTGCAGAAATACCTTGCTGAAAACCACTTGTCATTTCCTTCTGCTCCGCATTGGGTTCGACAGTCTTACTTAATGAAAGGACTACAATTGATCCCCTATACTTGTGGGTCATGAAGACTCTTTTGTGTCTCCGTTGTCGGGGAGTGAAGCGCTCTTGGTAAGTGGAAATTTGTAAGGGAAAATTATTACTACATGCTGAAATTTATTGTCACTTGTTACTATGGAGAATCATCCATTGAGGAGTTTCTTCGGGGTATCTTCACCTTGACCGGAACCACAATTAGCTACCCCTCAACTTACTGCACCTACTGAAAATATTGGTTATGAAGTTCCTTCGGGTATGATAGAACAACTGCCAGCTAATCCTTATGCAGCAGATGGAACTAAACATCCTGATATGCACTTGATATATGTGGATGAATTTGTGGATTATTTAAGCTTGCAGGTTTACCCGGAGATGAAGCTAAGAAGAAGGTTTTCCCTTTAACTTTGAAGGGAAAAGCATTGGCATGGTATAGGCTAAGCGATGTTATTGGATCTTGGAACTGGAATCGATTGAAGTTAGAATTTCACACAAAAAATTATCATATGCATCTAGTTCATCGTGATCAGAATTATATATACAATTTTTGGCCTCGTGAAGGAGAAAGTAACGCTCTAGCTTGGGGTAGGCTTAATTCAATGTTATATTCATGCCCCAATCATGAGCTCTCAAGAGAAATTATTATTCAGAATTTTTATGCTCGGCTTTCTCGTGATGATCAATCCATGCTCGATACTTCCTGTACTGGTTCTTTTATGAAGAAGACTATTGAATTCAGGTGGGATCATTTAGAAAGAAGTAAACGCAACTGTGAAGATTGGGAACTCGACGAAGGTAAAGAGTCAAGTATTAAGCTTGAATTTGATTGTGTTAAATCTTTTATGAATACCGATGCTTTTCACAGGTTTAGCACTAAATATGGACTTGACTCTGAGATAGTAGCCTCTTTCTGTGAATCATTTGCTACTCATGTTGATCTCCCTAAGGATAAGTGGTTTAAATACCACCCCCCTATCAAAGAAGAGATTGAAGAACCATACATAGCTAAATATGAAACTATTATTTATAATGTTGATCCAGTTGTGCCTACTGCTTATATTGAAAAACCACATTTCCCTGTTAGGATAAATGAACATGCTTGGTTCACAAAAGTAATATTAGAGCACCTAAACCTGCTGAACATATTAAAGTAGAACCTAGTATTGCTATGGTTAAAGATCTCTTGATAGAAAATATTAATGGGCATGTTATTTACTTCTGCGATGAAGCTGCTAGAATTGCCAAAGCCGATGAAAAAGAATAACATAGACGTGTTGTGGGCATGCCTGTTGTCTCAGTTAAAATAGGAGATCATTGTTATAAAGGTTTATGTGATTTAGGTACTACCGTGAGTGCTATTCCTTTTACCTTATACCAAGAAATTGTGAATGACATAGCACCCACTGAAATAGAAGACATAGATGCCACTATAAAACTTGCTAATAGAGACACCATCACACCACTTGGGATTGTTAGAGATGTTGAAGTCTTGTATGGGAAAATAAAATACCCCACTGATTTTCTAGTTCTTGGTTACCCACAAGAGGACTTCTTACCCATTATCTTTGGTAGACCTTTCTTGAACACTGTCAATGCTAAAATAGACTATGAAAAACAAACTGTCGATGTTAGCTTTGGTGATGAGTCTCATGAGTTTAATTTTTCCAAGTTTAATAGACAACCTCATAAGAAAGAATTACCTAGTAAGGATGAAATAATTGGTCTTGCTTCTATTGTCGTGCCTCCTACTGATCCACTAGAACAATATTTGCTAGACCATGAAAATGATATGCATATGCATGAAAGAAATGAGATATATAAAGAAAAAATCTTTGAACAACGACCTCTGCTCAAACATAATTTTCCTACTGAAACTCTAGGAGGTCCTCCTCCACCTAAAGGTGATCCTGTGTCTGAATTAAAACAATTGCCTGACACTTTGAAATATGCTTATCCTGACGAGAAAAAGATATATCATGTTATTATTACTGCTAACCTTTCAGAACATGAAGAAGAAAGATTATTAAAAATTCTGAAGAAGCACCGTTGTGCTATTGGATATACTCTCGATGATCTTAAGGGCATTAGTCCCACTCGCTGTCAGCACAAGATTAATATGGAACCTGATGCTAAACCCGTTGTTGATCATCAACGACGTTTGAATCCTAAGATGAAAGAAGTGGTAAGAAATGAAATATTAAAGCTTCTGGAAGCAGGTATAATCTATCCCATAGCTGATAGTAGATGGGTGAGTTCCGTTCATTGTGTCCCTAAGAAGTGAGGTATTACCGTTGTTCCTTATGATAAAAATGAACTCATTCCACAAAGAATTGTTACTGGCAACAGAATGGTTATTGATTTTAGAAAATTAAATAAAGCAACTAGAAAAGATCACTACCCTTGCCTTTTATTGATCAAATGCTAGAAAGATTATCGAAGCACACACGCTTTTGCTTCCCAGATGGATATTCTGGTTTTTCTCAAATACCTCTTTCACAACCTGATCAAGAGAAAACCACCTTTACTTTCCCTTTTGGAACTTATGCGTATAGACTTATGCCTTTTGGTTTATGGAATGCACCTGCTACCTTTCAAAGATGTATGACTGCTATATTCTCTGAATTTTGTGAAAAGATTGTTGAGGTTTTCATGGATGATTTTTTTCTGTTTATGGAACTTCTTTTAATGATTGCTTGAGCAACATTGATCGAGTTTTGCAGAGATGTGAGCAAAATAATCTTGTCTTGAATTGGGAGAAGTCCCACTTTATGGTTAATGAAGGTATTGGCTTGGGACATAAATATTTGAATGAGGTATTGAGGTGGATAAAGTTAAAGTTGATGCAATGGAGAAAATGCCATGTCCTAAAGATATTAAAGGTATTCGTAGTTTTCTCGATCATGCTGGTTTCTATAGGAGGTTTATTAAAGACTTCTCTAAAATTTCTAGGCCTCTTATAAATCTTTTACAAAAGGATGTTCCATTTTTTTTATTATGATGATTGTGTATAAGCCTTTGAAACACTTAAGAAAGCCTTAACTTCTGCACCTATTGTTCAACCGCCTGATTGGAACTTGCTTTTTGAAATTATGTGTGATGCTTGTGATTATGCTGTTGGTCTTGTTCTAGGACAAAGAGTTGATAAGAAATTAAATGTTATCCATCATGCTAGCAAAACTCTAGACAGTGCCCAAAGAAATTATGCTACTACTGAAAAAGATTTTTTATCGGTTGTGTTTGCTTGTGATAAATTCAGATCTTACATTGTTGATTCCAAAGTAACTGTTCACACCGATCATGCTTGTCGGGGTACAAAAGTAGGGGCTCTCCTTTTTACCCCTTTACTTGTGCACGGGCAGTCAGAGCCGCACCTACGGCCACACTTAGCAGGGCAAAGGATGGAAGCAGAAGCACAAGAATACCAGAGCAGCGCTCCAGCCAAAAGCACAAGACGGGAAGAGCAACACCAAGGCTAGAGGCACAAAGAGCAAGAGGGCGAGGTGGAATCCCCCGGCAAGACCCTTGCCGGGGCGGCCTCCGCAGCCCCGGCAAGAGCCTTGCCGGGGCGACTTGCCCAACACCAACAGAGCACGCCACCCTTGAGCCCAATGGTTCCAACACCATCAACCACATTAGAACCAAGGCTCGGGAGGCACCTCCATGGTGGCATGCAGATCTTTGTGAAGATCATAAGCACACGAGATCATATGAAGACCAGAAGACGACGATCCTCGGCAAGATCCTTGCCGAGGAAATCCACAAGACCCCCACCAAGATTCTTGTCGGGGACGACCGCGATGCCACGGCAAGACCCTTGCTGAGGACACCTGCGGGGCCACAGCCAGACCCACCTCTGCCAAGACTCCACCGCCGTTCCCATACTGCTGCCAGCCCAACCAGTTGGGCAGGAACCTGCGTGGCAACGTGCAGCCTCCAGGCCAACTCAGCTAGCACCTGCGTGGTGGCATGCAGATCTTCGTGAAGACCCTACCACCATGCCATCTCAGCAGCCTGCCAGCCTACATGGCGCTGCATGCCTCGTTGGCCTGGACGCGTGTCGGAGCAAGGCAGAGCGGCGACGGGCGGGACGGGCCACGTTGCCATCCGCAATAAAGCAACGGGGCACCTAAGGGGCGCATTTAAGCGCCTTGTCCCGTAATGACAGGCGATAAGCTTGTACACTGTATACCTTTCCACCTCCTGTGTGCCACTGTGGCGACCCCTTTTGACTATAAAAGGAGGCCCGAGGCGTACTGGAGAAGGATTCGGATCTTTTGGACTACGCACGCACCACAACTAGTTCGAGAGCTCAATAACACTCAAATATACACCAAAGTAGGACTAGGGTATTACGCATCCTCGCGGCCCGAACCTGGGTAAACGATCTTTGTGATGACTACCAGACTCACTCTTTGCACAACCCCGCGCCTGCCAACCATAGAAGGGATCCCAGTGATTCCATAGGTGTCATTTCCACCAACATCTTTGGCACGCCAGGTAGGGGAGCGTAGTTGTGAAAATCTGGTCTAGCAGTTAGTTTAGCAGTTCTTCATCGCCATGGCTCCCAAGAAGAAGGCGATCACGACTATCGGTTCATTGGGAGCTGAATGGCCCGTACTAGTGCGGGAGAGTGGTGAGGCGGTTGCGGACGGAAGCCGAGGCGCGGCCCGCGAACACCCACATCACCCTAGCAGTCAAAGCCTAACGAGCGGCGTCGTTCGTGCGCGAGACGACGGGCCGCACGCCGCCAAATCCAAAGACGGAGTCGGGCCCCCTGCAGGCGGCGCGGTGTCCTAAAAGAGTGGCGTCGTGCCACCCATATGGGCGGCGCGGTGACTTCCAAGACGCCTACGCTGGCGCCCACGACGCGCTCTTCCCAGGTTGTGCACGATGAGCAGCATCACCACGCTGGTGACCCCGAGCGCCGCCATGGGAAGAGTCATGTGCCTCATTCGCGGGACATAGAAGGCCAGCATGCCCACCGAGGCGCTGGCGGAAATGGCGCATAGCCGCAAGGCCGTGATAGAGCTCCTTCTAACGTGGTTAGAAGTCAGAGCGCATCACGGTTCATGCAGCTTTCGCCGCCACCCACGCCAGCAGAAGCTTTGGCGCGCGCGCAGTTGCTCCTCGACTTTCCTCCTGCTGCAGAAAAGCTCGACGAGTCGAGAGCCACCATCCGGAGCCTCGTCGGCGTTGCCAACAAAGATGAGCCACGACCAGCGGGGCCCTCTGTCCGGCGCTCTGTTGAGCCACCGCATGCCAGTGGTGGAAGGAACGGAGGTGTTGCGGCCACGGTGCACTCTCCTCCCCCACTCCAGCCACCGCGGTGTCGATCCGTCGTGATGATGCTTGTGATAACATTTCCATAGCATCGTCCGACCCACGGGCCCACCGTGATCAGCGCCAAGTTCTTCGGGAGCGAGCCCATGAAGACGCTCGAACCACCATCGAGCGCCGGCGTGAAGCACGCCACCAGTCAGATAGGCGGGCGGGGCCTACTATGGACCACCCAACACCGGGAGGCTCTGGCGGCCTACCCTACAAGGTGGGCGGCCAAGCCTTTACCCGTGAGCTACGATAGTTCTAGTGGCCCTCCCACCGTACGTTCAAGCCCGAGGTTGGCGAGAAGTACAACGGCAAGACACACCCGTGAGAGTTCCTCAGCATCTACGCCATTGCGATGCAAGCTGCCGGAGCTCGCGACGACAAGGTGCTTGCCAATTATTTCCCGTTGGCACTTAAGCCCAATGTCATGTCATGGTTGATGCACTTGCCGGCGGATTCCATTTCTTCTTGGTCGGATTTGTGTTGTGAGTTTGTTGGCGCCTTCACTGGAGGCCACCAAGCTCGTGGCCAGGCAAGCGATTTGCATATCATCCCCCAGAAAGAAGGTGAAAACCTGCGCAAGTACATACAGAGGTTTAGCCGGGTACAGTACAACATCCCAGATGTTCATCCCGCCGCCGTGATCAGCGCATTCCATCAGAATGTGCACAACCGCAAGATGCGTGAAGAGCCGGCGATGAACAAGGTCAAAGATGTGGCCGAACTTTATGTTCTGGCCGATGGGTGCATTCGAGCTGAAGAGGGGAGGAAGTACCCTGGCAAGGACGCCGGCGCGGAAACTGACTCCACAGACGAAGACACAACCGCGCCGATGAAGAAGGGCCGGTGCCGCAATAGGAAGCGCAAGGTCAAGACCGTGCTTGCCGTCGAGGGATCCGAGGACACCGGTGCTGCCAAGAAGGCCAAGGCAGACGACCCCGGCAAGGAAGTTGCCGGGTGCGCCGCTTGCCGGGCCTTGGCGGCTGCCGACAAGCCAGGAGGCTCCAACAAGCAATACTGCAAGATCCACCGCACCAAGGGCCACGACCTCCAGAACTGCCGGCAAGTTGAGCTGCTTGCTGAGAAGCAAAAAGTTGAGTATGAGAGGCGGGACAAGGAGAAAGGTCAAGATGGTGCCAAGGGATCCGGCAAGAAGCGCGGCAGCCAAGAAGGTCGCCGCGGCAAGGATAACCAGCAAGAGAGGCCCTCTTGGGGCCGTGACAAGAAGCAAGAAGACGATGATCATGACGAGGACGACGAGTCCGGTGAGCATGAGTTCCAAAAAGCTACGGAGGCCATGTGCATCGACGCTGGCGCCTCGCTGCACACCTCTCACCGCCAGCTCAAGCAGTGGGCACGTGAAATCACAACATTGGAACCATCATTCGATGCTCAAAAGCCACTGAAGTGGTCCAGCACACCTATCATTTTTGACACCGAGGACCACCCTGATCGCACAACTGCGGTCGGGTATTTGCCACTGTTGGTTTCGCCAACAATACGCAACCTCAAGGTGACAAAAATGCTAGTTGACGGCGGGGCCGGTCTGAACTTGATCTCGCCTGTTGTGATCAAAAGGCTGCAGATTCCTGATGGAGACCTCGAAGAGACGGGCACATTTCAAGGGGTCAACCTGGGAAGGATTCAGCCGAAGGGTAAGGTCACGCTACCCGTGACGTTTGGAGGCGAGTTAAACTATAGGATAAAGAGGATTGTTTTCGATGTAGCCGAGATCCCCTTGCCGCCCAGCACTAGCCAAGTTCATGGCGGCCTCACATTACGCCTACAACGCGCTGAAGATGCCTGGGCCGATGACCATCATCACCGTCCCTTCCGACAAGAAGGATGCGCTAATCTGCGCTGAGCAACTCTACCGGGTGGCAGTTGTAGCGACTGCTGCCAAGGCACTTGCTCCTGCCGCCGAAGCTCCGGGAGGGAAGAAGACCGGCAAGACCACTCACACCCACTCCGGGAAGCGCACCTCTTCGGAGTGTAGTGCTCCTGTCGAGGATGTGCCAGAGAGCTCCACCGGCAAGAGCAAGAAATCTAGTGCTACACCACCAGAGACCAAGAAGGTGTCCGTCAAGGAGGATGGCATGGGAGGGGCTTTCACTATAAGCTCCACCCTCGACAACAAATAGGAAGGCGTGCTCATCACTTTCCTGTGGGCGAATGTCAATGTGTTTGCGTGGCAAGCATCCGACATCCCCGGCGTTCCCAGGGAGGTGATTGAGCACCATCTTGCTGTCTATCCTCATGCGCGAACCGTCAAGCAGAAGGTCAGGAAGCAAGCTCTGGAACGGCAAGAGTTCATCACAGAGGAAATCAGGAAGTTGGAAGCGGCAGGCTTAGTGAGAGGGGCACTCCATCCGACGTGGTAGGCCAATCCGGTGGTGGTGTGCAAGGCAAATGGAAAGTGGAGACTGTGTATTGATTACACAGACATCAATAAGGCTTGTCCAAAGGACCCTTTCCTGTTACCGCGCATCGACCAGATTGTTGACTCCATGGCCAGGTGTGACTTGTTATCGTTCCTTGACGCTTACTCGGATACCACCAGATCTTCATGACGGAATAAGATGAAGAGAAGACAGCGTTCATCACCCCATGTGGTACGTATTGTTTCATGCGAATGCCTTTTGGGTTGAAGAGCACTGGCTCAACGTTTGCGAGAGCAGTCCAAATTGGTTTTGAGCCTCAGCTGCATAGAAATATGGAAGCTTATATGGATGACATAGTGGTCAAAACGAAGGACAGGGCAACACTCGTACAAGATTTAGAAGAGACGTTTGCAAATTTGCGCAAGATCAACCTCAAGCTGAACCCTAAGAAGTGTGTCTTCGATGTTCCGTACGGCAAACTTCTCGGGTTCTTTGTGTCACAGAGTGGGATCGAGGCGAATCCAGACAAGATCAAGGCCATTGAGCAGATCAAGGCACCTAGGCGGATCAAGGATGTGCGTCAGCTCGCTGGCTACGTTGCTGCCATGAGCAGATTCATCTCCAAGTTTGCTGAACGTGCCCTTCCCTTTTTCAAAATCTTGAAAAAGGCGGGCCCAATGGAATGGACCCCAGAGGCCGAGGCAGCCCTGCAGGATTTAAAGAAGTACCTCTCCTCTATGCCAATACTGGTTGCGCCTAAACCACAAGAACGGTTGCTGCTATATCTGGCGGCAAGGAACCAAGTTGTCAGCACCGCGCTAGTGGCACAGAGGGAGGTCGACGAAGAGGCAGTCGCAACGGAAGGGCTAGCGGATGGCAAACCAGGGCTCCCCCCGGCAGGGCCTGGTGCCGGTAAGGCAAGGCCCCCGACAAAGTCTGACGCTGGCGAAGCAGAAGCGACGCAGCCAAATGAAATAGTGCATAAGAAGAAGATGATGCAGCACCCGGTTTACTTTGCCAGCTCCCTCTTGCAGGGGGCTAGGTCAAGGCTGGGTCATTACTACCAAGCACACAAAATCACCGTCGTCACCTGCTTCCCGTTGCAACGGATATTGCATAACCCAGACGCAACTGGGAGGATTGTGGAATGGGCTTTGGAACTGTTGAGCTTTGGTTTGAAGTTTGAAAGCACTTCAACAATCCAGAGTAGAGTCTTGGCAGAGTTCATTGCAGAATGGACCTCAACGCCCGACGAAGAGATCCAGGAGACCACTATTCCCGGCAAGGAAAAAAGTCGCAACTGGATTATGTACTTTGACGGGGCTTTCTTGCTGCAAGGCGCCGGTGTTGGTGTGCTGCTCGTTGCACCCACCGGAGAGCACCTCAAGTATGTAGTCGGATGCACTTTCGAGGAGATGTTGACAAACAACCTTTGCTGAATCTGAGGGTTGCTTGCGGTCTCGGGATCATGGCAGACCTCGGAATCAAGAAGATCATCATCAGGGGTGATTCACAGCTTGTCGTCAAGCAAGTTAACAAAGATTATCAAAGACCATTGATGGAGGCCTACGTAGATGAAGTGAGGAAGCTGGAAGAGCGTTTTGACGGTATACAAGCGGAGCATGTTCCCCGAGTGGAGAACGGCATCGCCGACTACTTGTTGAAATGCGGTGCCTTCAAATTGCCTATGGAACTAGGTATTTTTGTGCTTCGATTAACTCAACCATCCGTTAAACCATTGACAGGGCAGAACAAGCGGAGGAAATCAGGCCTCGGCAAGTACTTTCCCGCCGAGCTCCCACGACCCACCAGCAAAGATGTTGCCGTGGACACTAAGCCTGCCATGGGGCAACAATCTTCGGCAGGGCATCAAGCCCTGGCCGTAGAGACAGTCGTTCCCATGGCAGAGGAAATGCCTTTGGCCCTTGCCGTCGAGCCCCAGGCTCTGGCCTGGGCACAACATACCGTCCGATTCCTCCAAACAGGGGAACTCCCTGAGGAGCAGGAAGAAGCGGAGGAAGTAGCCCGTCAATCTGCCATGTATCAGTTCGTCGATGACATTCTGTACAGAAAAAGACCAAACGGTGTGAAATTGAAGTGCATTCCCCGGGAGGAAGGACTGGAGCTGTTGGCAGAGATACACGGAGGCATGTGTGGCTCCCACATAGGGTCGAGGGCTGTCGGTGTCAAAACCGACGGATCTCGGGTAGGGGGTCCCGAACTGTGCATCTAGGATCGATGGTTACAGGAGACAGGGGACACGATGTTTACCTAGGTTCGGGCCCTCTCTATGGAGGTAATACCCTACTTCCTGCTTGATTGATCTTGATGAATATGAGTGTTACAAGAGTTGATCTACCACGAGATCGTAATGGCTAAACCCTAGAAGTCTAGCCCGTATGACTATGGCAATGAGTATATGCTATCCGGACTACGCCCTACCATTTATATAGACACCAGAGGGATCTAGGGTTGCATAGAGTCGGTTACATAGGAAGGAATCTTCATAGTTGATCGCCAAGCTTGCCTTCCACGCCAAGGAGAGTCCAATCCGGACACGGGTAGAGTCTTCGGCCTTCATGTCTTCGTAGCCCACCAGTCCGGCCCATAGATAACAGGCCAGATGCCCGAGGACCACTTAGTCCAGGACTCCCTCAGTAGCCCCTGAACCTGGCTTCAATGACGAGGAGTCCGGCACGCAGATTGTCTTCGGCATTGCAAGGTGGGTTCCCTTCTTCCCGAACTCAAAGATAGTCTTCGGACGTAATGATAGTATCTGGACCTGTCACATGCACCGTACACAACCACAGAGAAAATATAGTTTTTACACGAATCCAATCCGCTGACAAATGTTTTGTAGAATGACATCACGTTCGACCGGTCATAATTCCGAACCGTTTCTGTGTCCGCCGCTCCACGTCCCGAGACGCGGTTGCCATTGGAACATCTTGTCAAAGCAGAGATCGTGTCCCCTTATCATGGGATTTTCATCAATGTGGGTATGGGTAACCCGACCAGGCCGTTTATACAGCCCTTGGGGACAGGCGAATTCTAAGGCGAGCGGGGAGGCGTTCAATATTCACTGCCTTTATAAAGGGATAAGGATTACCTCTTCCTCTCCCACGCCTTCCCTCCATCTCTGCCCTCCCAATATCGAGCTTCAGTGCCCAAGTTCTTATCTCCTATCCACTCGAGCTAGCACTCAACTATGTCCGGATCCGGAGATCAGGGCAAGTGGATGGTCTCCTCCGTCAAGGAGGAGGACATTACTGAGCTTCGGGCGGCCGGATACTTGGTGAAGGGAATCGCCCATCGTCTGCCGGCCGAGGGGCAAGTCGTTCCCATGCCGGAGCCCAACGAGAGGGTGGTATTCCTCCCTCATTTCTTCCACGGACTAGGGTTCCCACTCCACCCTTTTGTCCGTGGCTGATGTATTATTATGGGATAGATTTCCACGATCTGTCCCCGAACTCCTTGCTCAACATCTCGGTGTTTATCATCATGTGTGAGGCCTTCCTTCGCATCCAACCCCACTTCGGGCTATGGCTCAAAGTCTTCAATGTGAAGCCGAAGGTGGTGGATGATCAGCACGCGGAGTGCGGGGGAGACATGGTGAGTAAGTTGTCGAACGTCTCCTGGCCGAAAGGTACTTTCGTGGAGACCGTAAAAAGTGGCGAAACAATGGTTCTACATCCACGAGAACCCGTGGCACCACAGGGCGCAGCTGCGAATTCGCTCCGGTGCTCCCATCGACTCACCTCTGGGTGGGAAGAGTCGAACTGGTGCTTTCGCCCGATGGTGATAAGCGCTGCAAGCAGCGTTCAAAGTATGATAGCCAAGAACGTCAAGCTCGTCGATGTAATCCAGGTGATGCTAGTTCGCCGGATCCTCCCATGCCAACGTAGGAGTCGCCCTCTGTGGGAGTTTAATCCGAAGAAGCACCAAACTCTGGAGAGGCTCTTCAAAACCACTCATGAAGGTGCCTGGAAGTTGCTCTTTAAGGGCAACGAGAAACCACCGGCCACAGGTTCAGATCGTGGGCACGATTGCAAACACCTCGCCAGCGAGGTATGTTATTTTTTACGTATCCCCTACTTAATTGCTTCGAGGATGATGTCTGAGTTTATTATTGCTTTTTTAGGATTGGATGGAGAGGGCGAAGCGGATCCAGTGTCCGGCTCCGCTGCTCGAAGAGCCATTCATCCCGCGCCTGGCGAAGATGCTGGTCTTGGCGCCATATAAAGCGCCGGAGAAGAAGGCCAAGAAGAAGGCCAAGGGGCCAAAAGTGGCCCCGTCGCAAAACACACCGGATGTGGCGTCCGAAGGCGAGAAGCCCATTCCTCCGTCCACGAGGGCGGCTGACGAGAAGAGGAGGAGGAGGAGGAGAAGAACCCTCCCCTAAGGAGAAGAAGGGTGCCTCCATGAATCTGGAGGCAGGAGCATAAGAAGGGAAGGCGCCCTGCGGTCAACACCGTGGGGCGTTGACAGCAGTCCGGAGCAACGCCTCCGCACTAAGCCTCGGGCCGCATCATAAGTACTATGACTCTCGTACATAAGTGTACCCGGCCTCTCCTTTTCATTGTTTTAACACATCCTCATCTGGGGGTTCGTTGGATCCGGCGGAAATGGAAAGTATGTCGCCGCCACTCGCTTATTCCCCTGAGGCCAAGGACGACACCGAAGTGTTGTCCCGGAGGACCGCTCCTAGCCGGGAAGGGGCCCAGGACACTATCTAGGAGGCGCCGCAAGGCGAGACCTCCACTGCCGGACACATGGGGGAGCAGATCCCCATGGAGACTGGCGAAGAGGGACGTATTCCGTTCGACCCTTAGCCGAATACGATCCCGGGGACCGATACGGCCCTGGAATCGGGCACGTGTCTTCCTTCGGAGGAGGGAGGTGCGCCAATTCCACCAATGGCCCCTGTCTAACCGGGGGCACCAGATAACCTGATGGAGGCACTACGAGGCGCCTCCATTGTGGACGAGCACCATATCCTTATGGGTACGGTGATCGAGAAGGTTCAGTCCGTCAAGAGTGGACTAAACGAGGCCTGCAACAACCTGTTGACATGTTTCAAGGTAAGTCACGTAGAAAGTGAACACTCCATGCTGACAGTAGCCCCTGAGACAATGTCCGGTGTTCGGAAAGAAAGGACGGACAGAGGATCAATCCTTTGTAGGAGACTAATTTTGTGATTAAGCAGCGTCATTGTTGGCGCGACCTCGCATGCTGCCATAGTCTACGGCCAGGCGAGATTGGAGCAGACCGAGAGCGAGCTCGGCGAGGTGAAAATTCAGCTCCACAAGAAGCAAGGTGAGTAACGACTTCTGTGTATTGAGGAAGAGTGGCGGTGAGTATTGACCGGGTGTCATAATATGTGTAAGGCGGCGGCGAGGTCGAGGCCTGAAAAATCTCTGGCGAAGCCGAGGAAGGTTGTCAGCAACAAGCCGCCCGTAAAGCTCAAGGCCGGGTCGGCGAGATCGATGGGAGCTCAAGGCCTTGTGAAGAAGTGAGGCTTTGGGCGTGAATCGTCGATTCGAAGACCGAACTTGCCAAAGCTTCGCCCGGGCCGAGAGCCGCCTGAGAATGAAGCAGGCGCTCTCTAGGAGATCCAAGAGGCCAAGAAGATCACAGCGGGTAAGGCTTTTAACATGCAAAGCAAGTATGCAGAGAAGAAGTACCTTTTACTAACCCGGGTTCGGAGTTGCCTAGGGGCCTTTGCGGATCTGTCACGCAGCGTGTCCGATGCCGCGGAGTTCTTTCGAGCCAGAGAAGGGAATTCCACGGAGAAGCTGTTCTGGTCGTAGTATGCTGTGCCAGAACATCCGGTGCCCTTTGCCAATGAAAAAGTTGGTCGAGCTGCACAGGGTGGCCGAACTGGCCATGAAGGATTTAATAATCCGGCTTTGGCCAGCCGAAGCTATACCTAGCAGTTATTTTGGCCTCATGAAGCGGGTGATGGAGGCTTGTCCGCGGCTGGACATCGTCAAGCGATCAGTCTGCATCGAAGGTGCCCGCATGGCCTTCGCTCGTTGCAAAATGTGGTGGGCGAAGATGGATGTCGTCGAGGTGGACAAGGGGCCGCCGGAGGGCAAGGAGCACCGCATACCCGAGCGATATTTTGCGGATGTCCCGGAGGAATCTCGACTTGCAGCAGCGTAGTGCGGGCAGGACATTATTTTCGAATGAAGACATTCGTTTTTTTTCTTTGCCTTGTATGATGAAAACAAATCCGGTTTGTAATATGATGTTTGTTATGTTTTGATTGTTTCCTCCTGTGCGGCCGTGTTTTATGGAATATGAGGTTTGACCAGTCATCGGCTTCTGCCCTCACGTAGGGATGGAATCTAAACAATCTTGATCCAATTATATGGTCCTTGAAGGAGTTGTTTAGCATAGCGAACCGAGCAATCGGACTATGCGGACCGCGCCCTCACTTAGCCATAGGAGATTTATAATAAAACATAGGTGCAGCCCACGGTATCTGAACGAGTCTTTGTCGGCGTCGTCGGAAATACCGATCCTTCGCGAAATGCGAAAAAAAATCTCCAACGATTTGTGACCTCTGAACAGCTGACCGGCTCTCGCTGCATCATGATAGTCAGTGTTTAGCTTTCTCTACTGAGGTGCTCATCCGGTTTAGGCCAGGGCACAATCGCAATTGTTCTCCCTTTACTACCCTAGCCGATGTAGCAGAACGTAGGGTAGCAAGCACAGGAGCCGGGCAACCCAACTATCGACCAAAGACATGATTCGGAGCCAATGCATATAATGCTAAATTCGGGGTGCCGAATGTATATATAAGTGTTAGGACTTTGTTGCGTATTATGGGGCGATAAAGGCCTGGCGAATATAAAGCGTACCAAAGTGCTGCGGTGCGAGGATATAAGTAATTAATAGCAACGGGAAACAGAAAAAGAGTAGAGGTAGTATCGGGGGCCCCTTGACTTGGGCCGTAAACTGCTTCCATTATGGTTGGGTTAATGCGTCGAAGCACATTTATACAAATAATGCAATAAGCAACCGACTATTTAACATGCCAGAACCAGAGGAGAGCTGCATTTCGGTACTGAAAGACAGGTAGAGTAGTCCTTGGATTGTCCTCTAGGGCTTCCCCTGTATGCCTGTGCTCTGTGCCAATCTAGTGTACTTGTCCTTTGATAGGACCGGTAGTCAGGCCATTGGAGGAGGCCGGTATAAAAGAGACCTGAAAAAAAAGGAAAAAGAAAAGTAAAAAAGAGAATAGTAGAGATACCAGGGAGTCCGGGATCGGTGTAGCCAAACTACAAGCTAGCTGTGCCTCCGTCGATGCCCATGGGATCTTGAGTGCGTAATTATGTACGTGTGGTGTGGATGCGGCTACCTCATTAGGACCGGGACGGAGGCGGAATTGCTAGTCGATCTCTTGACGAGCCAAACCGTCCTGTTGCAGTGTGGTTCGGAATCTCTTAATGATGTCCAGGGGCTCGGCAGCCGGATTACGGTTCTGATTGAGAAGGCCGCTCTATACCTCTGCTGCTAGGGCGGCTGTGTGCTCCTCTGTTCGGAGGGAGCGTTCAGTATTTCCATTGACTGTTATGACATCGCATGGACCGGGCATCTTGAGCTTGAGATAAGCATAGTGTGGCACTTCTTTGAATCTACTAAACGCAGTTCGTCCAAGCAGTGAGTGGTAGCCGCTGCGGAAGGGGACGATATCGAAGATTAACTCTTCGCTTTGGAAGTTGTCCGGAGAACCGAAGACTACTTCCAGCGTGATTGAGCCCGTACAACGGTCCTCTATGCCTGGTATGACTCCTTTAAAGGTAGTCTTTGTGGGCTTGATTCGTGAGGGATTAATGCCCATTTTACGCACTGTATCCTGATAGAGCAGGTTGAGGCTGCTACCATCGTCCATTAGGACTCGTGTTAGGTGAAATCCGTTGATGATTGGGTCGAGGACCAGTGCAGCCGAACCGCCCTGGCGGATACTAGTTGGGTGATATCGATGATCGAAGGTGATCGGGAATGACGACCACGGATTGAACTTTGGGGCGACTGGCTCTACCGCGTAGATGTCCCTGAGTGCTTGCTTGCGCTCCCTTTTGGGGATGTGTGTAGCGTATATCATGTTCACCGTATTGACTTGAGGGGGAAATTTCTTCTGCCCCCCCCCCCCAGTGTTCGGCTGTCGGGGCTCTTTGTCTTTGTCCTTGCTTTGTGATCCCTTTTCCTTGTTCTCGGCATTTAACTTGCCAGCCTGTTTAAAAACCCAACAATCTCTGTTGGTATGATTGGCTTGTTTGTCTGTGGTGCCATGTATCTGGCACGGACGATCGAGTATGCGTTCCAAGCTGTATGGTCCCTCATTGTTCCTTTTGCAGGGCTTCTTCCGTTGACCGGACTTGGAGCCGCTGAATCCGGTGTTAACTGTGTTGTCATCGGTGTTATTGCCATTGCTTCGGCGTTTGTGTCTATTGCGCCGGAGCTTGCCGGTGTTGTTCTTGGCCTTGGAGGGGCCTGCCTCGCTGGCTGTGTTTTTGCTACAAGCCAGCCAGCTGTCCTCACCCGCGCAAAAGCGGGTCATGAATGCTGTGAGGGCTGCCATGGATTTCGGCTTTTCTTGGCCGAGGTGGCGGGCGAGCCATTCGTCATAGATGCTGTGTTTGAAGGCTGCTAAGGCTTCGACATCCGGACAGTCAACGATCTAGTTCTTTTTGGTTAGGAACCTAGTCCAAAATTTTCTGGCTGATTCTCCGGGTTGTTGGACTATATGACTTAAGTCATCGGCATCTGGTGGCTGGACATAAGTACCTTGGAAGTTGTCAAGAGAAGCTTCTTCCAAGTCCTCGCAGCTGCCGATGGGATTTTCAGGCAGGCTATTTAACCAGTGTCTAGCTGGCCCTTTTAGTTTTAGTGGGAGGTATTTGATGGCGTGGAGGTCATCTCCGCGAGCCATATGGATGTGGAGAATAAAATCTTCGATCCACACTGCGGGATCGGTTGTTCCGTCGTACGATTCAATGTTGACGGGCTTGAACCCCTATTGGAATTCGTGATCCAGTACTTCATCTGTGAAGCAGAGGGGGTGTGTGACACCTCTATGTCGGGCCGTGTCACGGCGCACCTTCGATGAAGTCCGTCTGCGGTTATCGGCCCGGGCGTGACTAGGTTTGTCACGTCCGAATAGGTAGCCGTCATCCCGAGTCGGGAAGCGTCCTCGTGAACCGTAGATTGATCTGGTGTGCCCTGCTCTACTATCCAGGTCCTGCCGAAGGTTGTATGTATGGTCCCGAGCTGTTTTCTCTCTGTTTTTGGTGGGGTGGGCTGTTGTTCGGCCTGAGTTGCCGTTTTATCCCGATCGCGGGGTGGTCGGTCCGCCGCACTATCCCGACCACGTGGTGGTCGTTCCGCATTGCGCGAGGAAGGTATGGGATCTGGTGCCTCCTCATCGAACTGAGATAGCAGTCTGCGCTTCGGGTAACTCTTGGCTGGGCGCTTGAGGCCGTATTCTTCGGCTTCCAGGACATCGGTCCATCTGTCAATGAGTAGGTCTTGATCGGCTTGGAACTGCAGCTGCTTTTTCTTCAGGCTTCTAGTAGTAGCTATTTGCTGGCGCTTGAAGCGCTCCTGCTCGAAGGGTGCCTCAGGCACGATGAAATCCTCGCTACCGAGGCTCTCCTCATCCTCGGAGACTGGACGATAACTATCGGTATCCGGGTCATTGGGCATGGCCTGTTTATCAGGGTTAACTTGCCCGTTGTCTTGTTCCTCCCGTTCGGATGCTACTCCAACAGGGTCTTCATTATTTTCGGCGTCGCCCGGAGTACTATTTTCTCCAGTGCCAGTGTTGCCACCTTTTGAGCGACGAGGCTTAGGCGGTGTTTAGGGCGCGGCGCTTGGACGTGTCTCGAAGGTTTGTTCGCAACTGGATCTTCTTTGTCATCATCTCTAGCTTTTTTAGGCGTGTCAACCATGTACACATCGTACGAAGAGGTGGCCGTCCAACGTCCAGTGAATGGAGGGTCTTGGCCTTGCTCCTTGTCGGCATCGTCGTCCAAACCATCGATGTCTTTGGAGCCATAATCAAGCACGTCGGTTAAGTCATCGACAGTGGCTATAAAGTGGGTGGCGGGTGGGAAGCAAAATTCCCCCTCGTCAGCCTCTAGCTCGAACCGAACACAGTTCGGCTGTGAGTTCTTCTCCAAGGACAAATTCTTTAAAGAGTTTAGCGCGTCGCCCAAAGGTGAGTGCTGGAAGATGTCAGCGACGCTGAATTCAAAAGTCGATTGATACAGCTCGGTGTCCGCAGGCGTACATTGTCCGGAACTTATAGCTGGAGACGAGTCCTGAGTTCCGTTGATGCAAATACTGCAGGGTGTCGAGTCTGTGTGCGGCTCCAACGCTGCGGACTCTATTGCCTCGGATGGCATGATCTGCTCCGATTTTAAGGCCGTTGCAGCGACAGGAACCATCTCCCGGATGTGATCCGATGATAGATTTAGGTCAGGTTCACCGGAGCGAGGGGGAGCGATCGCCGCAGTCTCAAATCCATTGAAGATCAAGTCTCCACGGATATCCACAACGTAGTTCAAGCTTCCAAATCTGACCTGGTGGCTAGGGGCGTAGCTATCGATCTGCTCCAGATGGCCAAGCGAGTTGGCCCGCAGTACAAAGCCGCCGAATATGAAAATCTGTCCGGGGAGAAAGGTTTCTCCTTGGACAGCGTCACTATAGACGATCGAAGGGGCCATCGAACCTTTCGTCGACGACACAGTGGAACTCTCTATGAAAGCACCAATGTCGGTGTCAAAACCGGCAGATCTCGGGTAGGGGGTCCCGAATTGTGCATCTAGGATCGATGGTTACAGGAGACATGGGACACGATGTTTACCCAGGTTCGGGCCCTCTCTATGGAGGTAATACCCTACTTCCTGCTTGATTGATCTTGATGAATATGAGTGTTACAAGAGTTGATCTACCACGAGATCGTAATGTCTAAACCCTAGAAGTCTAGCCCGTATGACTATGGCAATGAGTATATGCTATCCGGACTACGCCCTCCGGTTTATATAGACACCGGAGGTATCTAGGGTTACATAGAGTCGGTTACATAGGAAGGAATCTTCATAGTTGATCGCCAAGCTTGCCTTCCACGCCAAGGAGAGTCCAATCCGGACACGGGTAGAGTCTTCGGCCTTCATGTCTTCATAGCCAACCAGTCCAGCCCATAGATAGCAGGTCGGACGCCCGAGGACCCCTTAGTCCAGGGCTCCCTCAAAGGCCCTTGCCGGCAAGGCATTCCGGCAAGGTTTCTTATGGCCCACAACCCTCCAGGATGCAAGGTACTAGTAACCAAGTGTGAAGCGTGCCAGTTCCATTCAAAGAAGCTTCATCAACCAGCTCAAGCTCTTCAAAAAATCCCTCTTTCCTAGCCATACTCGGTCCGGGGGCTCGACATACTGGCCCCCTTTCCCCGTGCTGTCGGGGGCTTTGAGTACTTGTACGTTGCAATCGACAAATTCACAAAGTGGCCGGAGGTGGAGGCAGTGAGAATGGTGACAGCACAATCAGCCGTCAAATTTTTCAAGGGGCTGGTCTGCCGTTTTGGTGTGCCAAATAGAGTCATCACCGACAACGACACGTAGTTCACGAGCCACGCCTTCATGCAATACATCCAGGACCTCAGCAGCAAGGCCTGTTTTGCCTCTGTTGCACATCCATGAAGCAACGGCCAGGCTGAGAGGGCAAACGCTGAAGTATTGCGAGGCCTCCAGACACTTTTAAGAGGCTACATAGGTGCGGACGACGCTAGATTGATGAATTGTCGGCGATTCTTTGGTCAATCAGAATGACACCAAATCGAGCCACCGGCCAGACACCTTTCTCCCTCGTTTATGGGGCAGAAGCAGTTCTCCCAATAGAACTCACGTACGGGTCACCCTGAGTGCTCGCTTATGATGAGTTTGAGCAAGAGCAATTGCGGCAAGATGACACAACGCTCCTTGAGGAAGATCGTCCTCGGGCGGCTGTGAGAGCAGCGCGCTACCAGCAAGCCTTGCGCCGCTACCATAGCCGCAAGGTTCATGCCTGAAGCTTTGAGGAAGGCGACCTTGTTCTTCGGCGCGTTCAATCGGCCAAGAATTCCAACAAGTTGACGCCAAAGTGGGAAGGCCCTTATTGGGTAATACGAGTCACCAGGCCCGGCGCAGTCTGCGTGGAGACCGAAGATGCTATTCCAGTGAGCAACTCCTGGAACATCGAACATCTTCGCAAGTTTTACCCATAAGGCGCGGAGGCGCGGTTGCCGGGCCCCCCGGCAGACCACCTTTTGTACAAGCCTTGCCGGCGAGGCATGTAACCCTTTGTACAAAGCCAGGCGCAGACCCTAAGCATAAATAAATGAAGCGCTGGCGCCCTAAGTTTTAGCATGCATGCTAGGTTGAGTCTCTCCCTCGGTTAGGGTTGATAGTGCTTAGCAGCGACTAACCCCTAGCATAGAGGTCGAGTGTGCATATCTCTGTTCCTTCCCATCCTTTTTAGGTTCGCAGGGTGCATGGGTATTTCTGCTGAGCTGTTTGGAGGAAAGAGAACAGGCCGGCGCCCCGACCCCGGCAAGCCAAAGTTGTCGGGGGCTGTGGATCCAAAGGTCCGATCGCGGTAATCCAAGACTGTCGGGGCTGCAACATCAGATAAGTTTTTCATTCCCCACTCCCTACTTCCATATGAAACTTGAACGTACAAGACTCCGCTCACTCTTATACCATCATGCTCCCTTTTTCCCATGTCAAAAAAACCTTACTTTGGGCCGGGACTTGGTCGTAGCGCGGTGGGAAGAGAACGGGCGAAGGGCCCAATCCTGCTTTGCCCCTACCTCCGCCATGGGCGTGAGTGTAATCAAGCTATAGAGCAGGAGGACGGCAAGGACTGTTGCCGCGTTACAATGTTTATCTTAAGATAACGAGGACTCATTCCTTGGTGTGGCCCCCGCCCACACACAAAACAAACCCGACAAACACCCTTCTTTTCATTCATACGTTGTTAACAAGTACAATTCATATGAAGTGTATGCACGAGCGAGGGGATTACAAGGTCTAAATTCTACTAAGGCCCATAGGCTTACAAACTAAAAAGAAATAAGGTGCCCGTAATCCCTTTCTTGTCCCTCTCCTCACGAAATGGAACAAGATCGCGGAAGGGAAAAAGGAGTGCCTAGGCGTGGTACGAGTAGCAGAAGACACCAAGAGAACATACCGGCGATCATCCGGAAGGAGGCCGGTGATGACGGTGCTGGAGGAAGAGCCAAAAGATGAGGCAGCGGCCCGGCAGTACGCGACGAAGGCGTCGAGGCCATCGTACCCCGACTTGGCGGCCCGCCACCCGCCTTCTTCGTCTTCCCCGCCCCTCCAACGCCAGCCACCCAATGCGATGACCCCGAGAAGTTCAAGGAGCTGGCGATGCAGATGATGGTGCTGCCGGTGTCGCCCAGGAACGGTGTGCCCGACGCCTAGTCAGACCCGTCATCCTCCCGCCCGCTCCCCTCGTCATCGCCATCGCTATCCTCCTCGTCACTCTCACCCGAAGAGGAGCTTTCGCCGTCAGTCGAGCTCTCCGCACAACACCCTAGCCTGTGTCCCGAGTGCCTGAAGACCTTGACGGAGAGCAAATCACTCTCCGCTAGCTTGAAGCAGAGGACGTGCCTATCCATCAAGCAATGGGTGCGTGCAAAGGTTTTCCAGCCCCGGCGAAGGAGCATCACTTGAGGGGCGGGGAACCCTGTGTTCACCCACATGTCGCCATGGCAACACCCTTCATGTGAAGCTTCAACCATGGTGGCTGGTCGATCTCCAGCACCCTCATGAATGCCCGGGAAAGACGAAGATGGCGGTGCCACGGCCCATGCAGCTGCAAGATAAACTCGAGCGCCGAGTCCCCGACGTGACGACTCGGCGGAGCAGGAGGAGTTGGCGGGGGAGATGGCGACGGAAACAGAGACGATGCAGGCATCCCCCTTCCACGCCCACCTCTGCCCGGCCGCCTCTGCCTCGACCGCCTCATAGACCGTGGCCCTGTCCAGCGGCACCGCCTCGAGCATGGCCTTCACCCTGGGCATTTGGCTCTTCCTTGACCGCCGCAGCCCTCTGGCGGGAGGAGGACCTGGTCGCCTCCACAGAAGAACAGTCGCGGCCACGCCCTCTCGCCATGACCGTGGGTGGGGATGGAGACAAAGGGGAGACGCAGGGAGATGCTCTTCCTCCTACTCCTGAGTTCCCTTTTTATAGTTGGGAAGGGGAGGCCGATAGACTAGCTCTGCGCCCCTGAAGAGCCCGCTCAAATCTGGCTCATTAAAGTGGCAGCAAGCGAGGCCATCAACCGCTCTCCCCGCCCAATCAAAGGCACGTGAATATCGGTCCCCGCGCGCCTTCCCATATTCCATGCGTCTGTCACCTAGCCCACGCCGTGCATGCGGCGTACATGGCGTAAGGAGCAGGCGTAGTGGGAAACATGGAACGACGGTTCCAAGGCGGAGAGAGTAAATGAGCGGCGGCTCTGCTGTTTCCAGGGAACACGCAAGCCGCCTCTTTACTATTTACCACGGATGATGCAAGCATGATGCGGTCATTCCGCGCACGACCCCCACGTCACGCATTCAACACGGGTTGTGGGGAAGCGCAGCGAGCAAGGGAATTAACAGCAGTAAAACTCCGCCTACGTGCCCGCGCACCGTTCTGGGCCCGGCCCAACAACGTGTTGCGCTTATGTGTGGCCTAGGCCCGGGGGCTCCTGTCGGGGTACAAAAGTAGGGGCTCTCCTTTTTACCCCTTTACTTGTGCACAGGCAGTCAGAGCCGCACATGTGGCCACACTTAGCAGGGCAAAGGAAGGAAGCAGAAGCACAAGAATACCAGAGCAGCGCTCCATCCAAAAGCACAAGACGGGCAGAGCAACGCCAAGGCCAGAGGCACAAAGAGCAAGAGGGCGAGGTGGACTCCCCCGGCAAGACCCTTGCCGGGGCGGCCTCCGCAGCCCCGGCAAGAGCCTTGCCGGGGCAGCTTGCCCAACACCCGCAGAGCGCGCCATCCTTGAGCCCAAGGGTTCCAACACCATCAACCACATTAGAACCAAGGCTCGGGAGGCACCTCCATGGTGGCATGCAGATCTTTGTGAAGATCATAAGCACACGAGATCAAATGAAGACCAGAAGACGACGACCCTCGGCTAGATCCTTGCCGAGGAAATCCACGAGACCCCCGGCAAGATCCTTGCTAGGGACGACCGCGATGCCACGGCAAGACCCTTGCCGAGGACACCTGCGGGGCCACAGCCAGACCCACCTCTGCCAAGACTCCACCGCTGTTCCCATACAGCTGCCAGCCCAACCAGTTGGGTAGGCACCTGCGTGGAAACGTGCGGCCTCCAGGCCAACTAAGCAAGCACCTGCATGGTGGCATGCAGATCTTCGTAAAGACCCTACCACCACGCTATCTCAGCAGCCTGCCAGCCTACATGGCGCTGCATGCCTCGTTGGCCTGGACGCGTGGCGGAGCGACGACGGACGGGACAGGCCTCGTTGCTGTCCCCAAAAAAGCAACGGGACACCTAAGGGGCACATATAATGCGCCTTATCCTGTAATGACAGGCGATAAGCTTGTGCACTGTATACCTTTCCACCTCATGTGTGCCACTGTGGCGACCCCTTTTGACTATAAAAGGAGGCCCGAGGCGTACTGGAGAAGGATCCGGATCTTTTCGACTACGCACGCACCACAACTAGTTCGAGAGCTCAAGAACACTCAAATATACACCAAAGCAGGACTAGGGTACTACGCATCCTCGCGGCCCGAACCTGGGTAAACGATCTTTGTGCTGACTACCAGACCCGCTCTTTGCACAACCCCACGCTCGCCAACCGTAGAAGGGATCCCAGTGATTCCATAGGTGTCGTTTCAACGGACAATGCTGCTATTAAATATCTTACGAAAAAGAAAGATGCTAAACCTAGACTCTTTAGGTGGGTTCTCTTGCTACAAGAATTTGATTTACATATAACTGGTAGAAAAGGAGCTGAGAACCCCATAGCTAATAACTTATCTAGGTTAGAAAATATCCTTGATGACGCACTACCTGTTGATGATAGCTTTCCTGATGAGCAACTAGCTGCAATAAATGTTTCTCATAACACTCCTTGGTATGCCGACTATGCTAATTATATTGTTGCTAAATACACACCACCTAGTTTCACATACCAACAAAAGAAAAACTTCTTCTATAATTTAAGACATTACTTTTGGGATGACCCACATCTTTATAAAGAAGGAGTAGATGGTATTATTAGACATTGTGTACCTGAGCATGAACGGGAACAAATCCTATGGAAATGTCACTCCGAAGCTTATGGAGGGCATCATGCGGGAGATAGAACTACTCACAAGGTATTGCAATCTGGTTTTTATTGGCCTACTCTCTTCAAGGATGCCCGTAAGTTTGTTTTATTTTATGATGAATGTCAATGAATTGGTAATATTGGTAAGTGTCAAGAAATGCCTATGAATTATTCATTTGCTGTTGAACTGTTTGATGTTTGGGGTTTTGATTATATGGGACCTTTTCCTTCCTCTAATGGGTATACACATATTTTGGTTGGTGTTGATTATGTTACTAAGTGGGTTGAAGCTATTCCAACTAGTAGTGTTGATCATAACACTTCCATTAAAATGCTTACAGAAGTTATTTTCCCGAGGTTTGGAGTCCGTAGATATCTAAAGACTGATGGTGGTTCACACTTTATTCATGGTGCTTTCCATAAAATGCTTGCTAAATATGATGTTAGCCAAAGAATTGCATCACCCTATCATCCTCAATCTAGTGGTCAAGTTGAACTTAGCAATAGAGAAATAAAATTAATATTACAGAAAACTGTTAATAGGTCCTGGAAGAATTGGTCTAAGAAATTGGATGATGCACTTTGGGCCTACCGAACAACATATAAAAATCCTATGGGTATGTCTACCTATAGAACGGTTTATGGAAAAGCTTGTCATTTGCCTCTAGAGTTAGAACACAAAGCATATTGGGCAATTAAGGGACTCAACTATGATTTCAAACTTGCCGGTGAAAAGAGGTTATTTGATATTAGCTCACTTGATGAATGGAGAACCCAAGCCTATGAAAACGCCATACTATTTAAATAAAAATTTAAAAGATGCCATGACAAGAGAATCCAAAAGCGGGAATTTAAAGTTGGAGAATATGTTCTTTTGTACAACTCTTTTTTCAGATTCTTTGCAGGAAAACTTCTCTCTAAATGGGAATGACCATATATCATTGAAGAGGTTTATCTCCCTGGAGCTATCAAAATAAATAATGCCAAAGGTACTAACCCAAAGGTGGTCAATGGGCAAAGAATTAAACATTATATATCAGGTATGCCTATTAATGTTGAAAGCAATATTATTCAAACTATGACACCTGAGGAACACATAAAAGAGACCTTCCAGAACACTCCAGAATAAGTAAAAAAGAGGAGGTACATGATACAGTAAGTAAACGTACTCCAAAAAATCCACAAAAATATTTTTGTTAGTTTTGGAATATTTTAAAATTAGGAAAATGAGAAAGAATCAGGAAGGCACTCGAGGGGGGCACAAGACACGAGGGCGTGCAATGTGGCACCCCGGCTCAGAGCAACCAGTTTACCCTGCATTGCCAGCCCAGAGATCGAGTCTTCTGGCAATACACAACAACATGGTACAGAAATAACCGCTTTATTGATACTAGCATGGTACAAAGGTCTGATATTACATCGAGATTCATGGCCAAGCGGCACACACGATGCTGCTTATGTACATTATTTAATGAACATGGTTGGGGCCTCGATCACACAAAAGTACGTGGTAGCAGAAGAACGACGTAGCGGAACCCCATGGCACAGGGACACCGACGTGGACACGACCTAGACACGAGATGCGCTCCAATGCGAATCAACTTGCTTGAAAGTTGGCATGACACACCAGGTCAGTACATTGAATGTACTTGCAAGCTCACAACAAACATAAGCACGATGACAGACAATATCATGATAATTAATCAAGTTAAATTAATGCAAGAAATTACTACAAATGCAAAGCTATGCAAAGCAACCAAACAGCCAACCGAGTCACACAGACTCGCTTACCAGACGGTTACCTCGTAACCAAACGGTGACCACACCGGGGTCACACCTGAAACCAATCACTCATGAACACCTCAAGTGTTCAAGGTTCACCACGAAACAATGCATCACAACAATTACTAGTTTGCAAGATTAATTATAAAAGTTGATCCATGGTGTGACTTACTCCCGAGTCTTGCCCATAACCGAGGGCACGTCTATCGATAGATTAAATACACTCTGCAGAGGTAGCGCACTTTACCCACACTACGGAATACCTGGCCTCGTACTCCCATTCGGGTGGACCAAAATATTCCAACGAAACCCTTCCTTGGCCATGCACTCTCCCCGGCCACTCCGACCATCTCCCTCTTAGGGCTAGGTCTTGGGTGGCCCCGTGTCTACCAAGGACACCAACGGCCACCGTCGTGACAAAATGGTCCCAAACGGGGACAAGGTACCATAAAAACAAAACGAGCACACAAGGTTATGTCTGCCTACCGGGCCAGGGTATGCACGCCCATAACCTTCCCTCGCGGGAGGCACCGGTGAGAGCCACGACAAAGGACCGAATCAAGACCTTCCCATTAGGTAAATGTGGTCGCACAGAATTAAAAATCCGATTCAGTGGCAACATGATGTGATCAACATCATATTCAGGTTGAATTTAATCAAGTATTAACTTTCAAAAAAACTTTTTATTACTAACATGGCATCATACCGGAAATCATGCAACTACTCGTCACACAGAGCAAGCAACTCTTAAGCATGGATCAAAACAAGCAACATAACTATCTTGCAATACTAAGATCAGAAACTTCTCTGGTTATAACTCATTTTTATCTACAAACAACATTTTTATTAGTTCATCATTTAGTTGAAAACTATTACTAGCAAAAATAGCTACCATAACTTTCCATAACAAAATATCTAGTGCAAAATCTTACTCTACTTAGCCAAACAATTCTATGAACTCAACCAGAAGCTAAAACAAGCATATCAAGCATCATAAAACAACTAGCAATTAACCTTATTAATTTATCAAATTTTAAATGCAAATAAAGACTCATATTCAAGTAGAAAATCATAGATATTGAAATAACACCATCCAAATGATGCTGTGGCTTGCCTTAGTGCAGAGGAGGGTCACACTCCTCATGGTTAGCTTCAAGGCAAGATCCTCCTTCTAAAAATATTTTAAAACCACAAAAATAAATGTCAAAACACATTCTGAAAATCACCAGAAATTCTAGACAGCAAGGAAAAATCCACCTTTTGGTGTGCTGCTAGAGCTTTCTGTAACAAAGACAATGCAAAAAGAATCAATTCATTTGGACTTATGGTTTAGAAATGGTGGCTGGTCAAATTTTAGTCAAATTTCTGAATTAAATTTGAATAAATAGAAAATCCGGGGGAGTGACATCGAAGGCGTAAAGTGGGAGTGCGCCTCCACTCGTACCGCTTCGGGCGCGAGTGGTGAGGCTGACACTGGGCCCCACCAGTCAGGAGAGAGGGAAGGGGATCGAGATCAGAGGGGAGATGGTGCTTCGTCGGAGCTCATGCCGGCGACGTGGGGGTTTGGGGCTAGGCTAGAGGGAAAGATCGTAAGCGGGGCTTGCGGCGCACCTGCCCGTACCCGTGGCTTGGCGAAAGGTGGGCGGAGCTGGTCGCAGTCGAGCTCGCAAGCTTTGGTGGTGGACGGGGTTCACTCGAGAGGTGGAAGACGGTGGCTAGAGGCAGCTCTGAGGGCTTGGCGGGGTCCAGGCAGCTCCAGCAGACCACCAAGGCCCTACCCAAGCAGCTGCTTGAGCTCGAGAGGCCCTGGAGAGCGGCAGCTGGCCTGCGGGGATCGCCGGAGTCCTCGGGTCGGGGCGACGGCCGGAGGCCTACCCGACCGGGCTTCTGCTTGTCTACGTGTTCGTGGAGGTGGTGTGGAGTGGTGCGTGGCTAGCAAGGGAGGCGGGGTGGCTTTATATAGCCGGAGCAGATAGAGGGGGGACGTTCGCCGCCGGAGTGCTCTGGACACGCGGCGAACGTCGATGAGAGGCTCCAACATGAGGGGACAGGGTGCAGCGTCAACGCCGGCGCTTGCCCACGCTCGCAGACGAGCACAGGAGGCGGTTTGAGATGGGGACAAGCACACGCGCGCACTGTGCTGTTTTGGCCGCGACTTGACCGGGCTTGCTGCGGCGGCTCCGGCGTCGGCGAGCGCCAGGGAGAGGTCATGGGTGATGGGTCGAGGGTTGTGGCATGTTGCGGCAGTCGGAGGCGAGCGCTTGCATGCACACGCACGAAACAGAACACAAAGCGCCAGCCAGAGCGCGTCGAGACACTGCCAGGCGTCGTGTCCTCGCACGGTCACCAAGCTGGCATGGCCAAAATGACGGCCAGGAGCGGCCAAACCTTGTCTACAAGCTCGACCGTGCAGTGCTACGTCTAGGAGAGGTGATGGATCATACCCAGGCCAACCAGACGTGACTCTACCAAGCTGGCAAGTTTCTGGTCAGAAACTTGGTCGCCAAGTTTGGCCACCTTCTAGAAGGCTATTAGGGCTAATCTCCTGGGGTTTAGGATTTCTTAGGAAGGTCTTTAAGCTCAAGAAATCTCAAGGCCAAAAGCTAAAGGAAAAATGCACTTGCTGTACAAAGTGCATTTCTGGTCCAGAAGTGAAAATATTTTCTACAGCAAAAATATTACAAAAAGTGATGCAATATTTTTGCATGGGAAGATGTGCCATAGTCCTAAGAATATTTAGGAATTATCTCAGATTTTTCTGAGCAAGAAAAATTGAGGTTGCTTTGGAGCACAAAGTTCTGAAATGAGCTTAAGAGAGAAAAATGAATATTTTCCTTTTAGGAAAAATATTCATTTTATTATTTTGGGAATTTGTGGGAGGAATAAGGTAGATAGGTCACTTGGGTGAAAGCCAAGGATATGCCAAAGTGACAAGTCCATTTGAATTGATCCAAAAATCCAAATCAAATTAGGGCAAAAACCACGATCAAAACCAAGTCCGGAAAGAGAGAGAAGGCAAGTCCGGTAAAAAGAGAGAAGGAAAAATCTAGGCTGTCACAAACCTCCCCCACTTAGGATGAATCTCGTCCTCGAGATTCGGTTGCTTGGGAAAACCATTCTGGGTATGCAGTCCTTAAAAATTCCTCCCTTTCCCAGGTTGCTTCTTCTTCGGTGTGATGCTCCCACTGAACCTTGTAAAATCTTATCTCTTTGCTTCGAGTGACCCTTTCTGTTTGATCCAATAATCTGATTGGATTTTCCTCATAAGTCAAATCCTTAGCCAATTCTATCTCTCACATATCAGTCCTTTTCTTCGGTGGCGAGATGCATCTTCTTAGCTGTGAGATGTGAAACACGTTGTGTACTTCTGACAATTCTGGTGGCAATTCCAACTGGTAGGCAACTGTTCCGATCTGGCCATGACGGGGAATGGACCGATATATTTGGGTGCCAATTTTCCTCGGGTCTGAAACCTCTTGAATCCTTTCATAGGGGTGACTCGGAGATATACGTGTTCTCCGGGTTCGAAGCTGATCTGACGATGTTTGGCATCATAGTAGCTCTTCTGTCGGGATTTGGCAAGTTGCAGTCTGTCTCGGATTTCCTTGACTTGCTTCTCTGCTTCGAGCATTAAATCAGTCCCAAAAATATGGCTATCTCTGGTTTGAGACCAATTTAATGGGGTGCGGCATTTCCGGCCATACAGGGCTTCATAGCGTGACATCTTTAAGCTGGCCTGGAAACTGTTGTTGTAGCAAAACTCGGCGTAGGGCAGGCAGTCTTCCCACTTGGTTCCTTGGGCCAATGTACATGCCAAAGCATATCTTCGAATATTTGATTTACTCGCTCAGTCTGTCCATCTGTCTGAGGATGGTAAGTCGTGCTGTACTTCAGAGCCGTCCCCAAGGCTTGATGAAGTCGAGACCAAAATGCGGATGTGAATAGAGATCCCCTGTCGGAGGTGATAGTCTTGGGTACTCCATGCAGACTGATGATTCTTGATACATACAGCTCTGCAAGTTTATTTGCAGGGTATGTGGTCCGGATGGGTAGGAAGTGTGCCACCTTGGTTAGAGTGTCCACTATGACCCATATCGCGTCGTTTCCTCGATGAGACCTTGGTAATCCGGTGATGAAATCCACGCAAATATCGTCCCATTTCCATTGGGATACCGGCAGAGGCTGGAGGAGTCCGGCGGGTTTATGGTGTTCCGCCTTCACCTAATTGTAGATATCACAGCAGGCCACAAAATACGTGATGTCTTTCTTCATTACATCCCACCAAAATATCTGATGAAGGTCCTCATACATCTTGGTACCACCGGGATGAATTGACTATGGTGCTTCATGTGCTTCCGCCAATATTTTCTTCTTCAGACTGTCTTGGTTGGGTACGCAAAGTCTTCCTCGGAAACTTAGCGAACCTTGCTGATCCATAGTGAAATTAGGTGCTTGCCCTTGGTGCAGCTTCTTAACATATATCCGTAACACCTTATCATCCGCTTGAGCTCTGCGGATTTCTTCTTCAAGAGTAGGAGCAACTTCCAATATATTGGTAATACGGGTGCCGGTGATTACCAGATTTAGCTGCATGATTTCTTCATAGAGCTCTGGAGGCAAGGAATCCATTAGGGCATTGAGGTTGGCTGGTTTGCAGCTGAGGGCGTCAGCCACCACATTAGCTTTGCCCGGGTGATAATTTATTCCGAGGTCATAGTCCTTAACCAACTCGAGCCATCTTCGCTGTCGAAGGTTCAAGTCGGGCTGAGTGAATATATACTTGAGACTTTTATGGTTGGTGAATATCTGGCACTTCTTTCCAATCAGATAACCTCTCTAGATTTTCAAAGCGTGCACCACTACGGCCAATTCCAAATCATGAGTAGGATAATTTCCTTCATGTTGTCGCAGTTGGCGAGATGCATAGGCAACCACTTTGCCATCTTGCATGAGTACACACCCGAGTCCTTTTCTGGAGGCGACGCAGTAAACATCCAAACTGCGGTAGATATCTGGCAGAGTTAATACGGGTGCCGATGTCAGTCTGGTTTTTAACTCACTGAAGCTCCGTTCGCAGTCTTCAGTCCATATGAACTTCTTGTCCTTCTTGAGGAGCTCAGTCATTGGCTTGGCGATCTTGGAAAATCCTTCGATAAAACGGCGATAATATCCAGCCAGTCCAAGGAAACTCTGGATTTTTGAGACGGTGGTGGGTGCGGACCAATAAAGTACATCTTTTACCTTGCTTGGGTCCACCGTGATTCCTTCTACCGAGAGGATATGTCCGAGGAATCCCATTTGCTGGAGCCAAAACTCACATTTGCTAAATTTGGCATACAGTTGATTATCGTGAAGCCGTTGCAGAACTGCGCGAAGATGTTCTTTATGTTCGTCCTTGCTTTTGGAGTAAATGAGGATGTCATCAATGAACACCACCACAAACTTGTCCAAGAAGTCCATAAACACCTTGTTCATCATATGCATAAAGAATGCAGGAGCGTTGGTGAGGCCAAAGGACATAACAGTGTATTCGTAAAGACCGTACCGAGTGGTGAACTTGGTCTTAGGAATATCTTCCTTCTTAATCTTGAGTTGATGATATCCTGTCCTCAAATCAATCTTTGAGAATACTTTGGCCCCACTGAGTTGATCAAACAGATCGTCAATCCTCGGCAGTGGATACTTGTTTTTAATGGTGACGTCATTCAGCTGTCGGTAGTCTACACACATTCGTAGGCTGCCATCCTTTTTGTCCACGAAGATTGCTGGTGATCCCCATGGGGAAGAGCTTGGACGAATGTATCGTAATGCTCACAACTTCCCTCTAGACTTAGCTGCTGTTGAAGTTCCATCTATTAATGGATAAGGTTTTTCTGCTAACATATAAGAATTTTTGAAGAAAGAAAAGACAGAAATACCCAATATCTTGCTAGAACAAGATATTGGGTATTTCTGTCTTTATTTTGAATCTTCCTTTTTGCAGCATCTCATCCAGTTGTTTCTTCAATTCCACCAATTCTGAGGAGGGCATCCGATAATATTTCTTATGTATCGGGGTGGTTCCAGGCACTAATTCAATAGCGAACTCCAATTCTCGGTCTGGTGGCATGCCGTGCAATTCTTCAGGAAATACATCTGGATACTCACTAACCAGTGGGATTAATTCCACCTCTTCTGTCACGGCTGCGAAAACCATATCCTTCATGGGGATGCACTTGCGGGCATATAAACTGGTAGTGCGACCTTCCATATTTTTTACGGTAACTTCTCTGGTCGCACAGCTGATGCAGACTTGGTATTGGGTTAACCAATTCATGCCCAGAATGACATCCAATTTGTTGGAATCGATGATTATCAACGATGTTGGAAACTTGACGCCCTTGATGTCAATCTCCAAATTTCGGCAGACGAGATTGCTTCAATGACGACTTCCGAGTCCTCTTGGGCTTCGTCTGCGGAGATGTGGTGAACTTGCCCTTGGATTATATCGGGGGCGGAATACTGCTCCATGCAGTTGACTTGCGGCTGAAATGGAGCGATGTGCTTGGTGTTCTTGGGACACTGTCGGGCATAGTGTCCGGTTTGACCACAGCTGAAGCACAAATTGTTGCTCTGGCAATCGTCGCGCACCGGGCTGGTCACGACATTCTTGACTTGTGTAGTAGTCTTGTTGACGTTCTGCTGCCAATTGGGTTTGTACTCCACCTGAGTCTGTTGCCATGTACGAGCCTTTTGCACTGGTTGCATATCCTTCTTGGGCTCGAATTTGCGCTTTTGGTCATTAGCAGCTGGCTTGTTGTCGTGCAGGAGCTTGTGTTCCCTCTCGGCGATGAGGGCCTTGTTCACCAGAGTCAGGAAGTCCGGGAAATCAAACATACCGAGAGTGCACCGGAGATGTTGATGTAGGCCTCCAAGGAATCGCTCGATCTTCCGCTCTTCTGTAGCCACATCGTGGAGAGAATAGCGGGCCAGATGGTTGAATTTATTCAGATACTCGGCGACGGTCATGCTGCCTTGAGTGAGAGCGAGAAATTCGCGTTGCTTGATCTTCATGACTCCGGTGGGAATATGATATTTGCGGAAATGACCCTTGAATTTTGTCCAAGTAATTTCCTCGTCGGCAGGCCATATTGCTTTGGCATTATCCCACCATATAGCGACAGCTCCTTAGAGATAATGCATTGCGAAGGGAACCTTGTCTCCGTGTCTGCATGCGAGCAATTTCAGATTTTCTTTCAATAGTCCTTAGCTACCGTCGTCGGCGCCCAAAGGATCGATAGCATGGCGGCGGGAGGCTTGGTTCGCTGAAAATCTGATAGCTTGGAATGATGGCCATTCTGGTTTCCATTCTGCCTAACCATAACTTGTACACTTTTCAGTATTTCTAGCAGGTCGTTGCTCCTTCTTTCATCAAACATTCGCAGGATTTGCTCGGTGGAAGGCGGTTGTGGCGGTGGAGGCGGAGGTGGTTGGTATGGTTCAGGGGAATGTCTTGCCTGTCTTGCGGAACGACGAACAGGGACATCCTCACCGGCTTGACTGCTGATGCCTCCACGCGGCATCCTATTTTTTGTTTTCCCAATACATAGCAACCATGATGAGAAAATTCCAAAATGGGGGAAAAACCAATGACAAATCCCGGAAGAAAGCAGCGAATAAAACCAAGTCGAAAAAGTGTCCAACATAATTATACATAGTCCCAACATGAAAATAAACATCACAATGGTCTACTACCCTCGTACATGAAAACTACGCATCATGACAAGTGCGATTACAGCCATACATCATGCTCATGACTACCATGATACTCTAACGATCTACTGCTCTGATGGTGCTGCTGCAGGCTCGTCTCCTGAGCCGGACCCAGATCCTGAACTGATAGTAGAGATCTCTAGGGGAAGAGAGGTGTGCTAGCGCTGCCTTGAGGGCTCTCCCTTAGGGGCAGGCGGGGGATGGGATCTAAGCATAGGAGCGGCAGGAGTAGCGACAAGAGAAGACCATGCAGCAGGAGCGCTGTGAGGGTTCACCGTCAAAGGGTTAACGGTACCCTGCGAGGTCGTCGTAGGAACGGAGGTGGGAGGAGCAGAAGTGTAGATGACAGCGGGAAAGAGGGTTCCTTATACGAGCAGCAGCGAGAGCGGCACGAGCGCGTGAGAGCTCCCGCGCTAACTCATAGTTAAGGAGATAGCTAGCGGTGATGTAGCGTGCAAGGTGGCTAGTGGGACGATCGCACGCCAGATTAATCAAAGGAAAGTGGATACGCCCATTCTCGTGCAGAGGTGGGTAGAAGAAAAGTCCAGGATCGGTGTGCATGCGAACCTCATTGTTGCGCAAGTCTACAAGAGCCTCGATAGCAGCAAACTGAACCGCCTGAGATGGCGTAGAAGCAAGACCACCCTTAGACGAACGAGTGTAAGCGCCGGATGGGGAACTGTGGTATAGAGTAACCTCAGCATAATACTCATACAATGCATCGGCCAGATGCTCGCAATACACCCGATACTCTGAATCAAAACCCTCTGGATAGAGTCGTTGCCACACGTTCTGAAGCAGGTGTGGCGATTTGCACGGAGCTGGCTCAGGATGGTACAAGATCGGTACTGGTGCCATCTACACTCACAAACCATACGGTTAGTAATAACAACAATAAGTCATGCATGCAATGCAACAACCAATTCCTATGCCTACTGGCACTCAAACGAAACTATCTATCGTTTTACTAACGCACTACCGGTCTAGCGTGTCCTACAATCAGTGCGGCTCTGATACCAAGCGTTGTGGCACCCCGGCTTAGAGCAACCGGTTTACGCTGCATTGCCAGCCCAGAGATCGAGTCTTCTGGCAATACACAACAACATGGTACAGAAATAACCGCTTTATTGATACTAGCGTGGTACAAAGGTCTGATATTACATCGAGATTCGAGGCCAAGCAGCACACACGGTGCAGTTGGATAGTATGTACATTATTTAATGAACATGGCTGGGGCCTCGATCACACGAAACTACGCGGCAGCAGAAGAACGACGTAGCAGAACCCCATGGCACAGGGACACTGACGTGGACACGGCCTAGACACGAGATGCGCTCCGATGCGAATCAACTTGCCTGAAAGCTGGCATGACACGCCAGGTTTGTACATTGAATATACTTGCAAGCTCACAACAAACATAAGCACGATGACAGACAATATCATGATAATTAATCAAGTTAAATTAATGCAAGAAATTACTACAAATGCAAAGCTATGCAAAGCAACCAAACAGCGCACCAAGTCACACGGAGTCGCTTACCAGACGGTTATCTCATAACCAAACGGTGACCACACCGGGGTCACACCTGAAACCAATCACTCATGAACACCTCGAGTGTTCAAGGTTCACCATGAAACAATGCATCACAACAATTACAAGTTTGCAAGATTAATTATAAAAGTTGATCCATGGTGTGACTTAGTCCCGAGTCTTGCCCATAACCGAGGGCGCGACTATCGATAGATTAAATAAACTCTGCAGAGGTAGTGCACTTTACCCACACTACGGAATACCTGGCCTCGTACTCCCTTTCGGGTGGACCAAAATATTCCGACGAAACCCTCCCTTTGCCATGCACTCTCCCCGGCCACTCCGACCATCTCCCTCTCAGGGCTAGGTCTTGGGTGGCCCCGTGTCTGCCAAAGACACGAACGGCCACCGTCGTGGAAAAACGGTCCCAAACGGGACAAGGTACCATAAAAATAAAACGAGCACACAAGGTTATGTCTGCCTACCGGGCCAGGGTATGCACGCCCATAACCTTCCCTCGCGGGAGGCACCGGTGAGAGCCACGACAAAGGACCGAATCAAGACCTTCCCATTAGGTAAATGTGGTCGCACAGAATTAAAAATCCGATTCAGTGGCACCATGATGTGATCAACATCATATTCAGGTTGAACTAATCAAGTATTAACTTTTAGATAAACTTTTTATTACTAACATGGCATCATACCTGAAATCATGCAACTACTCGTCACACAGAGCAAGCAACTCTTAAGCGTGGATCAAAACAAGCAACCTAACTATCTTGCAATACTAAGATCAGAAACTTATCTAGTTATAACTCATTTTTATCTACAAGCAACATTTTTATTAGATCATCATTTAGTTGAAAACTATTACTAGCAAAAATAGCTACCATAACTTTCCATAACAAAATATCTAGTGCAAAATCTTACTCTACTTAGCCAAAAAATTCTATGAACTCAACCAGAAGCTAAAACAAGCATATCAAGCATCATAAAACAACTAGCAATTAACCTTATTAATTTATCAAATTTTAAATGCAAATAAAGACTCATATTCGAGTAGAAAATCATAGATATTGAAATAACACCATCCAAATGATGATGTGGCTTGCCTTAGTGCAGAGGAGGGTCACACTCCTCATGGTTAGCTTCAAGGCAAGACCCTCCTTCTGAAAATATTTTAAAACCACAAAAATAAATGTCAAAACACATTCTGAAAATCCCCAGAAATTCTAGACAGCAAGGAAAAATCCACCTTTTGGTGTGCTGCTAGAGCTTTCTATAATAAAGACAATGCAAAAAGAATCAATTAATTTGGACTTATGGTTTAGAAATGGTGGCTGGTCAAAGTTTAGTCAAATTTCTGAATTAAATTTGAATAAATAGAAAATCCTGGGGGGTGGCGTCGAAGGCGTAAAGTGGGAGTCTTGCCGCCACTGCACTGCTTCTGGGCGCGAGTGGTGAGGCTGACACTGGCCCCACCAGTCGAGAGAGAGGAAGGATCGAGATCGGAGGAGGCGGTGCTTCGCCGGAGCTCATGCCGACGACGAGGGGGTTTGGGGCTAGGCTAGAGGGATAGATCGGAAGCGGGGCTTGCGGCGCACCTGCCCGTACCCGTGGCTTGGCGAAAGGTTGGCGGAGCTGGTCGCAGTCGAGCTCGCAAGCTTTGGTGGCAGACGGGGTTCGCCGGAGAGGTGGAAGACGGTGGCTACAGGCAGCTCCGAGGGCTTGGCGGGGTCCAGGCAGCTCCAGCAGACCACCAAGGCCCTACCCAAGCAGCTGCTTGAGCTCGAGAGGCCCTGGAGAGCGGCAGCTGGCCTATGGGGATCGCCGGAGTCCTCGGGTCAGGGCGACGGCCAGAGGCCTGCCTGACCGTGCTTCTGCTCGTCCATGTGTTTGTGGAGGTGGTGTGGAGTGGTGGGTGGCTAGCAAGGGAGGCGGGGTGGCTTTATATAGCCGGAGCAGAGAGGGGGGGGGGGGACGTGTCGCCGCCGGAGTGCTCTCGACACGCGGCAAACATCGATGAGAGGCTCCAACGTAAGGGGACAGGGTGCAGCATCAACGTCGGCGCTTGCCCACGCTCGCGGACGAGCATAGGAGGCGGTTGGAGATGGGGACAAGCACACGCGCGCACTGTGCCGTTTTGGCCGCGACTTGACCAGGCTTGATGCGGCAGCTCCAGCGTCGGCGAGCGCCAGGGAGGGGTCATGGGTGATGGGTCGAGGGTTGTGGCACGTTGCGGCAGTCGGAGGCGAGCGCTTGCATGCACACGCGCGAAACAGAACGCAAAGCGCCAGCGCGAGCGCGTCGAGACGCTGCCAGGCGCCGTATCCTCGCGCGGTCACCAAGCTGGCATGGCCAAAACGATGGCCAGGAGTGGCCAAACCTTGTCTACGAGCTCGACCGTGCAGTTCTACGTCTAGGAGAGGTGATGGATCATACCCAGGTCGACCAGACGCGACCCTACCAAGCTGGCAAGTTTGTGGTAAGAAACTTGGTCGCCAAGTTTGGCCATCTTCTAGAAGGCCATTAGGGTTAATCTCCTGGGGTTTAGGGTTTCTTAGGAAGGTCTTTAAGCTCAATAAATCTCAAGGCCAAAAGCTCAAGGAAAAATGCACTTGC
Organism: Aegilops longissima; assembly: GCA_021605205.1. Classification (NCBI taxonomy): domain Eukaryota; kingdom Viridiplantae; phylum Streptophyta; class Magnoliopsida; order Poales; family Poaceae; genus Aegilops; species Aegilops longissima. The sequence continues at coordinate 483,811,116 of CM038678.1, read as the reverse complement.
TGTACAAAGTGCATTTCTGGTCCAGAAGTGAAAAGATTTTCTACAACAAAAATATTACAAAAAGTGATGCAATATTTTTGCATGGGAAGATGTTCCATAGTCATAAGAATATCTAGGAATTATCTCAGAATTTTGTGAGCAAGAAAAATTGAGGTTGCTTTGGAGCACAAAGTTCTGAAATGAGCTTAAGAGAGAAAAATGAATATTTTCCTTTTAGGAAAAATATTCATTTTATTATTTTGGGAATTTGTGGGAGGAATAAGGTAGATAGGTCACTTGGGTGAAAGCCAAGGATATGCCCAAGTGACAAGTCCATTTGAATTGATCCAAAATACAAATCAAATCAGGGCAAAAACCACGATGAAAACCAAGTCCGGAAAGAGAGAGAAGGCAAGTCCGGTAAAAAGAGAGAAGGCAAAATCTAGGCTATCACATGCAAGGGCTCCCAGGTGCGCCCAGGTGGGTTGTGCCCACCTCGAGAACCTTTCTGACTCCGTTTTTCTCCCGTTTGCTTGTTTCCCAAGATAAAAAAATCCTTATATACCCCCCGAACGTATTGACCACCGTATCCCGAAGAAATATTCTATTCTTCTTTCTTGGTGTTTTTCTGGCAGATCTGAAAATATGTCGTCTCGAGATTCAGAGTAAGAGAGCTATGTTGCTAATTATATTGCAAACTCTAAGGTCTACAGAGATGTGGAACATTATGGTTGGACCACAGAGGAAGAAGAAGACTATGATCCGAAATGGAAAGAAGAGACAAGCTCAGATGAAGATGAAGTTCCATTGCCTCAACCTGTGGACATGCATGTGGAATTCAAGAAGTCAAGTCTCCCTAACAAAGCAAAGAAACCTAAGATCCAGTTTATCCCGTTTCGTCTCTTGCAGGAAAACAAGCAGGAATTATGCAAAAAGGTACTAAGGCTTGAGCAGGAGATCGATGACTTGGGGGAGAAAAATTCCATCCTCAAGCGTAAGCTGAGGAAGAAGAACACTCATACCTTATCACCACCACCGCCTTCTTAATCAGCAAAAGAGACTTGAGTTCATGGTACGGACACTCCCCTTGGCTTTTGCCAAGCTTGGGGGAGGTGTCCCGGTATCGTATCACCACCACTATCTTTGTCTTTATCTATTTTAGTTCGACCTTTTGTTTTCCCTATGATTTAGTTGAATAAAAGTTTAGTTCGATCCTCTCTTTTCAAGTGTTTGCTTAGTGATTTATCAATTGATGTAATCGTGTGTGAGATATATAATAAAGAGTAGTTTGAGTTTTGTTTCTTTACTTTTATGTTTTAATAAAGGAAAGTAAAATAAATGAAAAAGATCATATGCTAATCTTATGGTAAGTAATGACATCACATAAGGAAAAGTATAAGTGGTAAAATTTGTTGGAGATTGACAAACATAGCATTTGTCAATGACGCAACTCATGAAAGAATTAATAAGGGAAGAGAAGATTCACATGAAAATACACTATCTTGGACATCTTTTATCATTCTGAGCCCCCATTAAATATTTGTTCCAAAATAGTTGACATTGGACAAGGAAGACAACATAATGATTTATATTTGTTCATATTCACATAGAAGGTATACTGTCATAGATCCTTTAACATGTGGTGCTTACTCAATATCTTTTCTAGCCAAAAGATTCTGCACAAAGTAGAGATACTACTTGTGTACCCTTAACCCAAATCTTATTTCGAGAGTCCACCACACCTACCTATGGATTGAGTAAGATCCTTCAAGTAAGCTGTCATCGGTGCAATAAGGCAATAAAAATTGCTTCTAAATGTGTTGGATCATTTAGTGTAAAAGAAAATTGAGCATTGTACGAACTTGTTATGGAAAAGTAATAAAAGCGACGGACTGCATAATAAAGATTGCTAACATAAGGGGCAATATAACATGACGTTCTTTTGCATTAAGGGATTTGGCATACAAACAAATAAGCGCATGACAACCTCTTCTTCCCTCTGCGAAGGGCCTATCTTTTACTTTTATGCATTTACTTTTATGAAGAGTCAAAGTTTTCTGCCCTATTCCTTTTTATTTTCTCTTTTTGCAATCATCATGTGGTGAGGAAAGTTCTACCACTACAAAAAATACACTTCCGTGATGATACGTGTTTGTCACAGTAGGTCACATTTTCGATCATGCATGTACATCCATGACAATTTCATGACAGAACCAAGATAGTCATACCTGTGCTGTCATAGAAGTGTTCCATGACATTACCAAAATTATCATCATGGAAGTGTCCACTTCTATGACGATAAATCGTGTGTCATAGAATTGCTTTCGTCAAGGGTAACCGACATGTGGCATCCACCGTAATGGGTCGCCGTTAAGCTATCGGGTTTCGGTTTGGATCCGATAACCCGTTAACAGCCCGGACCAACGGGGATTTTCCACGTGTAAAATTCTCAATGGCCAGAGGAACCACGTGTCGCCTCACCGTTGCGACAGATGACATCCGCTCATTGGACCAAAGGAGCCTATGATACGTCGACACGTGCCACGGACCAACAGAGGCCCATTCCGGTGAAAAGGCCGGCCTGTTTGACTTGGTCAAAAGGTAGTGGGCCAGCCCACAGAAAGCCTGTTAACGGCATGTTCGCATATAGCTCATTTACAACCCGCTAGGTCATGGCCCGTTACGGCTTATTCGAATTAGGCCCAGTAGCGTCATCTGGGTCATCCAGTATGATTCTAGCCCGTCGTAACTTCTGGCCCATGTATGGCCCATGACGTCTTTCTGCCCATATGAGGCCCTTTGTAACTCTTGGCCCATTAACGGCCTGTGGTGAAACTGACCCGTAATGAACAGTGTGTAGCTTTATACCCTTTAACGACCCATTTGTCCGTTGGCCGTTTCCAGCCCGTGTTAACTTTCGGCCTTCTAAGGGCCCATTTATTCCTGGGCTCGTTTCCAGAATTCGGTTACTTACGGTCCGTTATTGGCCTGTTCAGCTTGTGGGCCAAATTCAGCATGTGGTTACAGTCGGCCTGTTTGTGGCCTGTGAACACGTTGGGTTGTTTTCATAGCGTCATCAATTACGGCCTATTAACGGCCCGGTATGGTCGGGCCATAAAACAGACGATTCCCACTCTAGCCCATTTAATGCCCATTTTGCGGTCCGTCATTGGTCCATGAATAGTACGGCCCATGTTTGGCGAAACGATTATACGACCTGTAGAAGGCCCACAGATGAGACGGCCCTGTTGAAGGCCCGTGGAAGGCCCATGGATCATACAGCCCGTGGAGGGCCATGGTCACTACAGCAGGTAGCAGGACCATGGTCACAACAGTCCGTGTGTTGCCATGATTATTGTGTCCTAGTTTATTGTGGTCACTAGAAAAACGCAGAAAAAGAACTACAGTGACTACAAGCAAACAACTAAACAAGACAATAAGGAAATAAATAAGCAAGCAACTAAAGCTAGGCTATTACGGCTATTACACATATTACATCCACTGGGCATCAAAGTTCGCCATCAGTGCAAATATAGGGAACAAAGCAGCATATTACATACACTGGCCGTCTAAATTGGCCACCAGTGCAAATAAGCGCGACGGCAAAACAAGTCCATAACTGAAACAACTGCAGATGGGCTCAAGAAACATTATCATGGATATCCACCATGCTGGCAATAAGCTTAGCAATCTTATTAGCTTTGTCCTGTTTGGTGCTAAAATCCTCCAATGCTTGTTGTTGCACCAGAAAGTATGCATCTGAATGCTCCAGGGACTTCCGCAGTCCTTCCGCTTCTTGTCGCAACACAGTTGATCGATGTCTTTCAGCTTGTAGTTGAGACTCAAGAAACATAACTGATTCAGATAGTGAGTTTGAATAGCTCGTGCAAGCGGTAGTGGCCAGTCACTCGAACACTAAACCAAGACAGGACTTTGGGGTTGTCTCACTGTCTTCAAGATAGTTTTCCTTAGCTATTTTATCAGCTTTGCTAGAGACCAACAAGGATGTCTCACTATCCTGATCCTTATCTGCATTACTTCCTTTACCATTGCTTAATAAGGCACTCTCCCCCAATATTCTGTTAGCATTCTAAAAGAAGAAACAAGCAGACACATAAAAGGTTTAGCATGTACTAGTATATGAAACTCATTTCGGTGAACCTGTTCATTAGTAAGGTGGACATGATTAAACTACCAAATCTTCTATTGCCAAGTAGTACATAATAAAAGCATCAAACAAACATATATCTATGTCCTATGGTCACTGCATTGTCTTGCCAAATCAAATTAGAGACACGGTTCAAATCATATCAGTTCAAGACAAAGAAGCACTGAAAGAATACAAAGCATGGGAAACTACGCAGCACAACAAGATTTCAGATGGGTACCACGGGTCTACATGTACAACAACACTATTGGCTATGGTGTGATGCTAGTAATGTGCATGATATGAGAAGTCAACTGTATACACAATTGAAATTGAAATCAACAAAGCTATTTATAAGAGCAAACCTGTTAAAGAAACATGCGTAAACATACCTGATGTGCCACTGGACTTTCGACTGGATCCTTCAATTTAAAAATAAGTTTGTATGAGTAAATAAAGTGATACAAGAGCAAAGAAGTATGCACGATAGCAATAGAATCTTAAATGAGAACAGTTGTTCTTCAGGTTTAAGCACTTGTTCTACATGAACAGAGTACAGTAAGACACAAGAATATAGTACTTAAAAATAAAAAAATGAGCTCATATACCTTACCACGTTCTTGGTTCGGGACCAGTACAGAACAAGGCGTTCCCAGTAATCGTCCAGTAAATGTGCCTCAGGAGAATGTAAGGGAATTTCATGAGTTTCTTTGCTAGTGAAGTACGTTTTATTCAGGTAATTTTATACTGCAACCAAACATTCTTGAAGAGAGCAGAGGTATTAGCACAGGTTACCTCATCCTGAGATTCCGAATCAGTCATTCTCTATAGAGAAAAATGGGAAAATTTGTTGTATTATAACCATCATGGAGGTAGAATGTATGGGACAAAGTAAAGTAATTGCCATGAATAACATTACTTACACATAACTCCTGGACAAACACCTGTAGCTGGCATTTGCCTTCATCTTCAGTATAATATTTCCATGATGGGAAGATACGCACATAGGATTTAACAACATCAAATGCCAGAGATGCTAAACTACGAATGGATGGTTGTGCTTCCTCCATACGAATAGGTGTACTAACTGGTGGAGTTGGGGTTCGCTGTGGTAGTACTGGCACTTTGGGAACTGGAGTTGCCTTACTAACTGCTCTTGTTTGGGAGCTCTGTGGTGGAGATGGTGCTGTGTCAACAGGAACTGGGTTACTATCTGCTGGGGTTGGGGTTAGATTGGATGAAGTTGGTTCTCTTTCCATCACAGTAGGGGTACAATCTGCGAGAGTCTGGGTTATGTGTGGTAGGCATGGTTCTCGTGCATGTACAACCAGGGTGCTATCTCCACCAAGAGGTAGCATTGTTTTATTTGAAGACCGTGTTTTTACTACGCTAGATACTGCCATCACACACTCCAATTAGAATGCCTGATAAACAGGAAACATAGTTGAATGTACATACATTGTATGAGAGACAGATGCAATAGACAGTGTGGAAAAAAGAGGGCATGAAATAGTTGACATGTATATTGTTTAACTAAAATGGATAGCATGACATAATTTCACATATATGATGTCTATCTAAACTGGATAGCATAGCATAACATAATTCAAAGATATGATGAATAACTAAATAGGATCTCATGACATAATTCACATACATGTTATCTAAGTAATCAGGATCGCATGATTTAATTCACATATGTGATTTATATGCTAAGCAGAGGGCATTCGCATATATGATGTCTGAACTAAGAACATGGTGTTGAATATTGTGTATATGATGTCTAAACTATGCAATGCAAGACACCATATGCATGATATGAGCAGTATAATCGTGCCAAGTTAGAGCATACACCTCAGTGGGGGAATAGGACTGGTCATCTGTCTCTGAATCCATCTCTGAGGAGCTATCGGGACCCAGTAAGAGATCTGCTTTGACAGGTAGCACTGTCTGCTCTGAAGGCCTTGTTTTCACTCCGGATTTTTCCGACACCCACTCAAATGGCTGATTCAGAGGAAGAGTCGTTTAATGTACAAACATTGTCGACAAATGGAAATGTAATGAAGAAAAGGATGGGCAAGATATCATTCAAATATATGATGCCTGGTTAAACAGGATGGCATTGCACATTTCACATATATTATGGCTGGCTAAAAGACATGAGACTGCATAATTCCCATATATGATATAGAAACTAAACAGGTGGCATTGCAGAACATGTCTAAACTAAGCAGATGACATATATGATGTCTAAAGTAGGCACTGCAAAGCAACATATGCATGATATGACTAACATCATCATGCCAAGTTAGAGAAAACACCTTGGGGGGTAAATAGGAGTGGTCAGCTACGTCTGAATCCGCCTCAGAACAGATATCTTCCTCTGGATTACAATCTAGAGAGGGGGGAGGGTTTGCCATTGAACCCACCACGGACTGATGTCTGCATGACATTGTATTGCCGCGCAAAACTCTTCTCTTTTTCTCTACATGTTCAACATGACTGTGTACAATATCTGGCATGCATACGAAAAAAATATGGCGAGATTATGTAAGGAGAGCATGCAGAAATCTTGAGTGATGGTAACAACCAATGGATGGATCAGGGCCGGGCCCACAGTGGTCCCAAAGGTGCAACCCGCACAGGGCCCAAAATTCTGGGGGGCCATATTTTTTATATAGGTGTAGTAACAGGTAAGCGCGAATGGGCCGAGCGACTAGGCCCATCGAGCGAGAGCGAGGCCATCGAGTGGACGGAGCGCTGGGACTCCTCCAGATCGCTACGAGAGGGTCAGGCTACGAGGTAGCACTCAGAAAAAAAGGCGACGAGGGCATCGCTAATTCACTATGTTATATCTAAAAAAATAGATCGCTACCATAAAAAACATTAGATCGCTACAGGGATCGGATCGCTGGAACCCTCGGCGGTTGGACGCCTGGAGCCCTTGACGTCGACGTCGACGCCTCATCCCAGCTCGTCCCTCGGTGGCTCTCGCTCGGTCCCTAGTCCTTAGACCGACCCGATTTCGGATTCAGGCCGACTAAGTGATAGGCCACTGTCGCGGTGCCGCCGTTTCCTTCCTTGACTCCTTTCTCAAATTTCAGACTCATTGACATCATCTCATCGGATTGATCGGTGACCGATGCTAGCCTTCAGGTGCTTAGCGAGTCATTCTTTTCGGTTAACTTTGGTTCATACTTGTCGGGGATATAACTATTCTTGTAAGCCGCCCAGGAGGGGTTGGGTTACGCAAAGGTGATTCATCGTATGAAGCCCAAGATCAAGCATGAAGATGGCGGTTCAATAAAGGGTCTAAAGCCCACGGGCGACTTGAGGCCCGTAGTGATAAAACGTCGTAATGGCATGACTTGTATTATAAGGCAGGATTAACTAGTCACCGAGCCGGACACTGTTTATGAGCCGGCCGGGACTCTGTAGGCCGCAGGGCGTCAACCCGTGTATATAAGGGGACGACTAGCCGCGGCTTAGGGCAAGTAACATCTTACCGAGAGCCGGGCATAGCGTATCGCGCTCCCTGGTCATCGAAACCCTAGCAATACCAACCCAACTAGACGTAGGCTTTACCGTCACCGTAAGGGGCCGAACTAGTATAAAACCTCTCTCGTGTCCCTTGTCCCGATTAACCCCTTTAAGCTTCCTAGATGTGATGGCTTCGCGACTAAGTCCTTGCAAGAGGACATCAGCCGTGACAAAACCACGAGAGTTGGCGCCCACCATGGGGCCAGTGCACGGTGGATTTGAGTTCTTGAAGGGCAACTTCGAAGGGCTCAAGGGATACACTGTGGTCCGGATGACCAAGTGTCGTCGCGGCAAGATCTACATCGACGACGAAGGCTGGGGCCCCGACGCCGGCTCAATTGAGTACGGGTACCGGGTTCCCTTCGGCGGAATCCATGTTTTCATCGGCCGGATCGGTGAGTCGGGCCCTGAGCCGGACAACTGCACCGACCTCGTCGAGACGGCTCAGCGTGCGAGACCCGCCCGTGCGAGACCCGTCGTGAAGCGTGCCTTCATGGGTTGCATCCATGGAGGAGAACTTTCTGAAGGGTCTGTCGATGGAGGTGAGACGGCCGTCCACTCCGATGGTGATTCGTCCACTGGTGAGACAGATTCGTTGTATCAACTGCAAGATGGCAGGCTTGGGGGTTGTTCCGATGGCAGCAGTATTCCGGACCCCTTTGAGCCGCCAAGCTGGGTAGGGGTCTTCATGGCTGGCACTCAACCCGCCGAACTCTACGAAGGCGGCAGCAATAACATCCGGTCGAGGCGGCCGGGCAGGAGGCCTGTCGGCGCCACGGCTCAGTGCTGCTTGATCTCATGGATAAGCTGACGGCCCTGTTAACCGCCACAGTTATTCCTGCAAATCAAGAGGAACGTGATGCAGAGGTGGCATAGGTGCGTGAGGAAATAGCTCGGGCCAAGGAGGCCTTAGCAGCAGAGGACACTAGGTTGGCCGCAAAATGGGCGGCTTTGGATGCACGGGCCCAACAGCTCCAGTCAGAGGCTTTCCAGCTTACGATGAACCTAAACGCGTCTAACGAGGTGATGAGGAGGAGACACCAGAAAACTCAATCCCGTTTGCCTCCGGTTTATGATCCTCGAACTCTTTTTACCACACCCGGAACCGGCCCTAGTAACCCGCCAGAAGCAAACCAGTTCATAACATCCGGACCAGGGGGACCAGTTCAGCCTCGGGTGATGGCACCTCCTCATGGGAATATGGCCCCGCCTCGCTACGTACCGACGCCATCGGGTCATTTTTCTAACCCCATGGAGAACCTGATCGCAGCATCAGCATGTTTGGCGGCTCTCCCAGTGGACGGCGACGATCCAACAGTGGTGGAGATGCGAAGGATCAGAGAACTCGTCCAAACGGTTCGGGCTCAGCAAGAGGCTTATTCCTATAGCAGACATGATTCATTCGACTCCTCGCGCAAGCCAGAGTCCGAGTTATAGCAGGCACATGGAGTCGGAAGCTTTATCAAGCAATGCCCAGCGCCGTAACCAACCCGGCGGTTATAACCCGGTACAGGACCGGATATGTCAGGAGGACGAATGGGCGGCTCAACTGGCGGCTCAGCAGACGGCTCATCAAGCTTTCCCGGATTATGTGATGACTTCTGTTGAGGCAGGAGTGGCCACCAGAACCGGCGGTGTTCCTTGTTTGGTGTCGGCTTTACGTAATGTGCGTCTGCCTAAGGATTTCAAGGGACCCCGGAAAGTGCCGAATTATACGGCCGACTTACAGCCCGGGGCTTGGATTGAAAGCTATGAGATGGCCATGGAGTTGTTGGAAGTCAGTGCCGCGGCAATGGCTAAGTATTTCACTATGATGTCGGGTGGAACGGCCCGGACTTGGTTAAAAGGCTTGCCGCCCAATTCCATCGGCTCATGGGCAGAATTGAAGGCCCGGTTCATTCAAAACTTCAAAGACACCTACAAGCAGTCCATGTCAATTGTGGATTTAACTAATTGTAAACAAGAGGAGGGTGAATCTACCACTCATTGGGTGTGCCGGGTGAAGGAGATAATACATTCGTCTGACAAGATGGATGCCGGCTCTGCAGTCCTCATGCTGGAGAAAAACTGCCAATTTGTACCACTGAGACAGAAGCTGGGGCACCTCAAGCATGACTGTAATGATATGGGTCAGCTGAGGGCGGCTCTAGTAAAATACGCCGATTCTGATAATACCGCGGATCCTGCGTATGACGAGGAAAAGGCGGGGAAGGGAAAGAAGAACGACAATGGAAAGGGCCAGCAACATAACCCGGCAAATCAAGGAGGCAATAAGCGTAAAGCCGATGGTAATCCGGAGTCTATGGCCAACGCTAATACGCAGGGTAATGATCAGAGACGCAAGGGGAGGCGACCCCCTCGATCTGGCGGGTCAGGTCCATCTCTTGAGCAGCTACTCAATGAACCCTGCTCGAGACACGGTACCCGGGAAAAGCCGGCCACTCACTTATGGAAGGATTGCGCGATCATGAAGGCTTTCAAGAATTCCAACATGTTCGACGGCAATCATGGGTCGGGTGGCGGCTCAGGTGCTGGCGGCTTTCATGGCCCGGGTGGCGGTTCAAATTCTGGCTTTCAGGGAAATCAAGGTGGCTATAATCACCAGCAGTCTGGTTAGGGAGGTCAGCAGCGCCAAAGTTATCAAAGCAATCCAAAGCAGCTGAATAGTGGACAGTATCATGTGTTCACCACTAGCTTATGCAAGCGGGACCAGAAGCTTCATAAAAGGGTTGTGAACGTTGTTGAGCCAGCGGTTCCCCGTTATTTAAGGTGGTCAGAGCAGCCTATTGTATGGATTAGAGAGGATCACCCTCCCCGGGTTGACAATCCGGGTCAGTTAGCCTTGGTGGTAGCACCTCAAGTCGGCGGATATAAGTTTACTAAGGTACTCATGGATGGAGGTAGTAGCATCAACATCCTCTATTATGAGACCTTTCGGCGTATGGGGCTGACTGACAAAAAATTGAAGACGTCCAACACCGTTTTCCATGGAGTGGTGCCTGGTAAGTCGGCATACCCAGTTGAAAAAAATGAGCTGGAGGTGGCCTTTGGAGACGAATATGATTCTAGGGCTGAGAAATTAACCTTTGAGGTGGTCAAAATCAAAAGTCCATATCACACTCTGTTTGGTCGGCCGGCTTACGCCAAGTTCATGGCGCAGCCGTGTTATGTTTACTTGCAGCTCAAGATGCCGGGTCACAAAGGCACCGTCACTGTGCATGGGAGTCGAAAGATATCCCTGGAATGTGAGGAGGGCGATGTGGCTTATGCCGAATCTGTTTGCGCAGCTGAGGAGTTAAAATTTTACCAAGATAACGTTGACCCGGCGGATATGACACCCCTGAAGAAGCCGACTACAGAGCATGACCCGGTGATGAAGTTTAAATCGGCTGATGAAACCAAGCTTGTTGATTTTACACCAGGCGACTCATCTAAACAATTCAGCATCAGTGCCAATCTGGATCCTAAATAGGAAAGCGCGCTCATCGAGTTCATCCATGAGAATCGGGACATCTTTGCATGGAAACCTTCTGACATGCCAGGTGTACCGAGGGAACTCGCTGAGAACACTCTTAATATTGATCCGAAGTTTAAGCCAGTCATGCAGTTTCTTCGGCGGTTCAACGAAGAGAGACGGAAAGCCATTGGTGAGGAGGTGGCCCGGCTATTGGCGGCTGGGTTTATTATTGAAGTTTTTCACCCTAAGTGGTTGGCTAACTAGGTGCTTGTACTTAAGAAGAATGGCACCTGGCGGATGTGTGTGGATTACACGGACTTAAATAAGGCTTGTCCAGCTGATCCTTTTGCTCTCCCCCGTATTGATCAAATCATTGATGCTACGGCGGGCTGTGAGCATTTGAGCTTTTTGGATGCTTACTCTGGTTACCACCAGATCAAGATGGAAGTTAAGGACCAGGAGAAGACGTCCTTCATTACTCCATTTGGAGCCTTCTGCTATGTATCGATGCCTTTTGGGCTCAAGAGTGCCCAAGCGACTTATCAGCGGTGTGTACAGAACTTTCTCCACAGCCAGATTGGGCGCAATGTTCACGCTTATGTGGATGATATAGTGGTGAAGTCCATAGAGAAGGAAAACTTGATAGATGATATGAAGCAAACCTTTGATAATCTCCGGGTTTACATGATGATGCTTAACACGGCCAAATGTGTGTTCGGGGTGCCAGCAGGCAAACTTTTGGGGTTTTTGGTCTCTAACAGAGGTATTTAAGCTAATCTGGAGAAAATCAAGGCAATCACCTCTTTGGATAAACCGGCGTGCATCAATGATGTTCAGCGACTGGCGGGCCGTATCGCTGCTTTAATCCGGTTCATAAGCCGGTTAGGTGAGAAGGCTATACCGCTGTATCAGCTGATGAAGAAAATAGACAGATTTATCTGGAGTGACGCTGCTAATGCTGCCTTTGAAGATTTAAAGAGACAGTTGTCCGAACCGCCGATTCTTGCGTCTCCCATTGATAAAGAGCCGTTGCTATTATACGTGGCTGCCAACTCACGTGCTGTCAATGTTGCAATTGTGGTAGAGCGCAAGGAGGCTGGCAAGGAGCATCCGGTTCAACGGCTGGTTTACTACATTAGTGAGGTGCTCATTGAGTCTAAGCAAATATATCCGCACTGGTAGAAGCTTGTTTATGGGGTGTTCATGGCAATCCGGAAGCTTAAGCAGTACTTCCAGGGTCACCCTATCACTGTGGTAAGCTCTGCTCCTTTGGGAGACATCATCCAGAATAGAGAGGCCACAGGACGAGTCGCCAAGTGGGCCATTGAGCTTGGGCCTCATGATTTGAAGTATGTGCCATGCACTGCTATTAAATCTCAAGCACTGGTGGACTTCATCAATGATTGGACAGAGCTCCAGACGCCAGAGGAGAAGCCAGATAACACATATTGGACTATTCATTTTGATGGATCCAGGCAGTTGGAAGGCTCGGGGGCTGGAGTCGTTTTAACTTCCCCTCGAGGTGACAAATTTTGCTATGTGCTCTGGCTCATGTTTCCTTGTACTAATAATGCAGCTGAATATGAGGCCTTACTCCATGGTCTTGGATGGCCAAAGAGATGAATTTGAGCCGGTAAGGTGTTTGGGCGATTCAGATCTTGTGGCTCAACAGTGTCGTGCAAGTGGGACTCAAGGACCCCTCATGGCGGCTTATCATCGCGAAGTTGATGTTTTAGCAGGGCACTTCAAGGGTTATCTAGTGGAGCACATTGATCGAAGGAAGAATGAGGTGGCTGATGCTTTAAGCCGGCTGGGATCTCAACGTAAGCCTGTACCGCCTAACACCTTTTTGGATGTTTTGCATAATCCTTCTGTCAAGTTACCCACAGAGGAGGACATAGCTGTTCCAGACCCGGAAGCACAGTTGGTGGCAGCTCTTCACGTCATCCCGGACTGGACTGTGCCATATTTGGCTTACATGACCCGGGGAGAGTTGCCCGAGGATGAGACCTTGGCAAGACAAATCACCCGGCAGTCTAAGTCCATGACAATTGTTCATGGTGAGCTGCATCATTGCAGTGTCATTGGGGCGTTTCAACGTTGTGTATCGCCTGTGGAAGGTCAGGAAATACTTCGGGAGATCCATGAAGGCGATTGTGGTCATCATGCCGGCTCAAAATCTTTTGTGGCCAAAGCTTTTCGTCATGGTTTTTACTGGCTGACGGCTCATGCTGATGCGGAAGATCTGGTCAGTAAATGTGACGGTTGTCAAAAATTCTCACGACGAGCTCATGTACCGGCTCAAGAATTGAGGATGATTCCAATTACTTGGCCGTTTGCAGTCTGGGGGCTTGATATGGTCGGGCCTTTCAAAAGGTCTAAGGATAAAAAGACACACCTTTTGGTGGCGGTGGATAAATTTACAAAGTGGGTTGAGGCAGAGCCGGTCAGTAAGTGTTATGCAGCCATGGCGGTTCAGTTCTTGAAAAAGGTGATTTTTTGCTTTGGTTTTCCACACAGCATCATAACTGATAATGGCACTAATCTCTCCAAAGGTGCTATGGAAGAGTTGTGTCAATGAGAACATATCCGGCTTGATGTTTCGGCGGTAGCTCATCCTCAATCCAATGGTCAAGCAGAAAGAGCTAATCAGGAGATCTTGAAAGGTATAAAACCCCGGCTCTTGGTCCCTTTACAGCGGACGCTGGGTTGTTGGGTGGAGGAATTACCCTCTGTGATTTGGAGCATCAACACTACACCTAACAGATCTACGGGTTATACACCTTTGTTCATGGTGTACGGAGCAGAGGCGGTCCTGCCAAGTGATATCCGTCATGACTCGCCCCGTGTGGCGGCTTACGTTGAAGCTGACAATGAACGAGCTCGTCAGGATACACTTGACTTACTGGATGAAGAGCGAGACTTGGCAATAGCCCTCTCGGCAATTTACCAGCAAGACCTGCGCCGCTATCACAGCCGCCGGGTTAGGTCCAGAACCTTTCAGGAAGGCGATTTGGTGCTCCGGCTCATCAAGGATCAATCCGATATGCACAAGCTATCTCCCCCTTGGGAAGGGCCCTTTGTGGTCAGCAAGAACCTGAACAACGGGTCATATTACCTCATCGATGTTCGAGAACACAAAGATTCACGTAAGTCGGAGGAGGAGACCCGTCGGCCGTGGAATATTGCTCATCTTCGGCCTTACTATACTTGAGCCACCGGCTCTCAGGATGTACATATATTTTGAGATGTACATATTATGAAAAGCAATAAATCAGGACCTCTATCCTTTTCATCCTCAAATGTTTACATGTCTTCCTTATTATTTTGAAACAACCAATAGGGAGCGGGTCATATTTGAAGCTTTCCCACTGGTGCGGCTTATGATCATATCTGAATCTAGCCATGGTCACTAGGGGGCTTCCTGTTCAAATATAGGTCGTATTCGAACCAAAGAGAACATAGCTGTCGATACCCACTTGATCGACATACTGCCAAACCCACTAGGGGGCTTCTTGATCATATCTGAATCATAGCTTAACCCCTTTGGGTCTGACGTGGATCATATTCGAATCAGCGTCATTAAACAATTCTTATGGTCACTTGGGGGCTTCCTGTTCAAACATAGGTCGTATTTGAACCAAAGAGAACATAGCTATCGATACCCACTTGATTGGCATCGCCAGAGCCACTGGGGGCTATATGATCGTATCCGAATCTTAGCTTAACCCCTTTGGAACGGCTTACTGATCGTATTTGAATCAGCGGCCTTTGAATTTTGTCTATCAATCATAGAACTTTGCGAATCACAATTGTTTGGCGGTTTGCATATCTTTTTTCTGAAAGCATTTATGAGGATTAAAAAACTTACCCTCTTTATTCGGGTCGCACAAGCCGGCAAGGTTATCAAAGGATCACAGGTATGCTCTTGCGGTTATGTCTTAAAAGATATAATTAAGGGCCGGCATTTTTATGATTTTTGATTCATACTCCGGGTTATCTGTAAAACATATGACTCGCCATGCAGTAAACCGCCAAGGGACTTGCGTTTTTGTTCTGTATGCAGGGCAACTAAAGCAGAAGATCAATATAAACCGGAAGAATATAACGACGGCGGCTTGAACAAGTGTTGAGAGCCTCAAACGTGCGCGATGGCACGACAAAATCAAGTTTTTCTTCTACCCTATTACAAGACTCCCCGAGTCTGAATAAGGAATCATTGTTTCTACAAGGCAGAAACATAAGACGCCCGATGGATCATTTATTTTGTTGGCCTGAAGCTTCCGGCTCATCCCTTTCCGCTCCTCCGTCGGCTGCGCTGTCCTGGAAGGTTGATGATGACCAGTCAATGCCACTCAAAGCTTCAAATTCAGCTTCATCATCAATTAACCTGGCCGGGTCGACTTCGGGGGCGAAGGTATGCTTACGAATTGGAGGAGTCAAGATGGCGTCATCATAATGTGGCGTGGCGATCCTCTGATTTTGGCTGTCATAACCCAGCTGGTACTTGGTGAGATCCGTATCATTCCCGATCAGAGTGGCCACAGGGCGTATTTCTTTCACGCAGGCGGTAAAATCCTTCTCCTCAAAGGGGGTGCCATCCTCCTTAAAGCTTGGATATCCAAGGGAGATGTCAGCAGGGTCCAGCTCTGGTAACCATGCCTTAGCCCGGCTTAAGGCGGCTATGGCTCCGGCTCTTGCAGAAGCACGTCTTAATTCTTTGATTCGTTGAGGAAGCACAACAAGTCGCTTCAGCACGTCAGCCAGGCGAGTGGGAACATCGTTTGACAAAGCCACAACAGCTAAAGCGTTGCAGACCCGTGTCTGCTTGTTCCACCAATGTAAACCGCCTTCATCTTTGTTAACATATTCTGGTTCAGATTGGAGCTCCTGGGGCCTGTATTAACAAACATCACGTGAGCCGGAGATGACAGACAAAGTACTTGTCGAAAAAGGATTTACAGTATTTAAACTTGCAGAATAGCTTACCAAAGATTGCTGAGGTCATCTGAGATATATGGCGTTTTAAGCCGGTTAACTCAGCCGTTGTGTCTGTGAGAGCCGCTTCTGCTTTCTCGGACCGGGTGACCAAGGAGGCTTTTTCATCAGCCCATGCCTTTTTATCATCTGCAAAGCTTTTCTTCAGTTTCTCCTGCTCAGACACGCTGAACTCAAATTTGGAGTTGGCCTTTTGGATTTCAGTTTCTTGCACTACCAGGCGACTCTTCAAATCAGCAATCTCCGACTCAAATTGACTTATGGTAGCCTGAATCAAGCCGGACTACAGTCAGCATTGTTATAATACAACATTAAGTCCCAAGCACTTTGCAAGCAAAGGTACTTGACACTTGGGGGCTAATGTATGCTGAAGCACTCTACATTACTGTGGGGGTTCATAGAAATTAAGTCCCAAGCACTTTGCAAGCAAAAGATACTTGGCACTTGGTGGATAATGCATATTATAGTTAAAAGTATTATACAACGCCGGTTCAAATATATTCTTTTCAAGTCAATCTTCGATTGTCACAACATAAGACGGGCGTCTGACAAGCAGTGCTAAGCAGATTCTAAGTCTACAGCATATTCTTTCTCATAAGCAATAGACTTTGGGGCTGGTACAGTAAGGAGGAATAAGGAATATCAACAAGAGTTATACCTCAGATTTTTGATGTATTTGCTTCACCATATCAACTTCCAGATCACGGCTGCTGTGCACTTGACTTATATAGCCAGAAACAATGTCTCCAATGCTGAGATGAGTATAATCGGTGACGCCCGATTTTGGCTTTTCGGCGCTCTGAAAGTTCTTCCTTGGCAGAACACTTAGCAAGAATAGTGGGTCTTCCCGGTTCAACAAACTGAGTCTTAAGAATCTCAACTTCCGGATCATCTGTTCTTGCCGGGCTGGGAACCTCCGGGTTATCAAAACTGTTAAGAGTCTGTTCAGCAGGTGGATCAGAGGTTGGTGCTGGAATATCATGGGCCGGTTCAGGTGGCGGCTCATGTGGGGAGGTCTCAGGAACGGTTGTTCCAACCTCCGGGTCAGTCACGACTGGCTCTTTGGCCGGCTTATTTTTCCTCACCCTTTTGCTGGGCTTCACTTGTACGCTGTGTGCAAAACAGAAAGGTTAAGTACAAAGGCATGAGTAAGATAAGAATGAAAATGAATACATTGACATTACCCTGGAGCAGTCTTGAAAGCCGGCATGTTGGATTGCATAGATTCACCGGAAGAAGGGGAAGTATCCTGATAGTTTGAGTCAGATGAATTGAGGTGTTGACGAATGAAACCCACCAAAGGAAAAAAAGGAACGTAATTTGGAGATAACCTCAGCCCAGCGTTTCCTTGTCACGTCAGGTAAGCCGGAGGAGAGTTCCACGTCTTTGCTGGTCCGGGTCTGCCTCTGACTCTCATGAGCCTGTTGCTTCAAAAGAAATTGAGGATCTTGGTAAGCTAAAGGATGTGAAAATCTTACTTTCCGGGTCACTCTTCGGACTTTCTGCCTTGGCAAAGGCTCGGAGTCGGAGGAAATTATAGTTACCTCTTCCTCAACTGCTTGGCTATTTCCCGTGTCCCCCTGAAGGAAATTATTGTCAATAAGATGATGATAAAGGAATCAGGGGAGTTAAGGATTACCTCTTCTTCATCGTCAGAAGAGTCATCTAGTTTGAGCAAATCTGAAGCACTTGCTTCTTCTTCCTCTGAGCTCCAGCTTTGGCGGTTTTCCTTTCGGCTCTCTTGGCCGCTCTGGCCTGTTTGGCAGCTTCATGATCATATTTGAGCTTCCAAAAGTTGTCCTTTGCCTGTGAATAATGAGAAAAGGTTATGAGTAAAAGCAAGGCATTCCACAAAAAAAGAAGAGTAAATTCTTAGATTGATAACTTACTGCAGGAGCCGGATTATTCTTGCAGAAGGGAAGTAAGCCGAAGGTGTTACTGACCACTGAGCCTTCTTCCAAAAGAGATTGGGTCGTGGCTTCAATCATGTCTTCAGGCAAGTCATCAGGACAATGCCACAGCGGGTCATCTTTTTCGCCTGTGTAAGTGCACATCAAGCCGGGGCGGCGGCTTAACGGTATCACCCGCCATGAGATCCAGAAACGGACCAAATCAATGCCATCTAAGCCGTTCCCCAAGAGAGCTTTGATTTTCTTTATGGTAGGAGCAATCTGTAGGCATTCAACGGCATATATCTTATCCGGCAGTGGATGGTTGGATTCAAGGCGCAAGGCGCGAAAGCCGGGCAACGGGTTCTCATCAGCCGGAGAAGTGTCCTGGCAATAGAACCACGTCTGGTTCCAATCCTTAGGGTGGCTTGGCAGTTCAGCATATGGGAAAAGGCAGTCTCTCCGTCACTGAATGGAGATACCACCAAGTTCCAGGCTGGGCCCGTTGGCACGTTCATTCTGCGGTTTAAATAAAACAATTCTCTGAAAAGCGGTAGGTTGGGTTCTTCTCCAAGATATACCTCGCAAAAGACTTGGAAGTTGCAAATGTTTGACACGGAGTTGGGCCCGATATCTTGAGGTCTGAGGTCAAAAAAGTGTAAAACATCCCTGAAAAATTTTGAGCCGGGTGGAGAAAAGCCCGGTTCATATGATCAGTAAAAACGATCACTTCCCCCTCCTTGGGTTGAGGCTTTTCCTCTGACGGGCAGGAGGACGATAAGACATAACTTCTTTCTTGGGCAGATAGCCGGTCTTCACGAAATCAGATAAGGTGTTCTCAGTAACGATGGACCTGACCCAGTTACAAGTCACAGGTGCTTTGGGAGCTTTGGGTGCCATTATGCAGATGAAAGGCTATGACAGAATAAAAAATTTCCGATTCAGTTTAACCTGGAGAAAAACATTTCAAATTCTATTCAATACGGCGGCTTATGAAGGGGCCTAATGGCATATGGCTAATTATATCTGGTTATCTAAGCCGCCATGGGAATAAAAAACAGTTAAGTTTTTTTAAACCGTCAGGAGCTAGCAAGGCTGTCGATTAACATTGTCTATTGTAAACCGGCAATGAGAGCCGCCAGAGTTAAATGGGTCTGACAGAAACAGATTTTGCCTAAGTATCGCACAAACAAGTTTCGCAACTGGCAGATATTATTTTGGATCAAACAGGTGTACAGAAAAGGAAATTATTCTAGACCTAGAAACCAGTACAGATGAGTTCATCAGATTGAATGAGGCCTATATGCAAGCGAAAAGGGATCTATTTGCATTCGAAATGGGTGCGAAACAGATACCGCGGCACTTCTATATTATCTTAAGATCAGAAAAGGGCGGCGGAGGTGAAATCTATCAAGGGTTCATGACGAGCAGCGACGAACACCGACGAACTCGAAAATCTTAATGCAGATATGAGGAACATTGAGGAAGAAACTTACAGATGCAGAGTTGCTGTGGAGGTTCGTCGCATTTTTCTGGTCGTATCAGGTCGATGCAGCGGCCAAGCTCTGCTGCGGCGGCGGCAGCGGCAGTGAAGCTCGAGCAAGCAGAAGAATAGCGAGAGGAAGAGGACGACAGAAAGGGGAGAATGGAAAAGACCTTGGGGTCGTGTCTATTTATAAGGAAGGGCCGACTGAGAAAGCGCGAGAAACGAGGAGGCCGGGCGTCATTATCCAACGACTCAATTTTCAGAATGGTCATTAAGGATAAAGATCCGTTAAGATATGATCGAATAAAATATGAATTTAATGGAAGATGACGTCATGACGGGTTATCACGGATCCAGAAGATGACGTCACGGCGGGTTATAACCTTTGCACAGACAGAAGGTTTTTTCTTAAGGTATTTCATGATTGACATGAACCGGTTCAAATCAATCTGGGGCCTAATGTTGGGGATATAACTATTCTTGTAAGCCGCCCAGGAGGGCCCGGGTTACGCAAAGGTGATTCATCGTATGAAGCCCAAGATCAAGCATGAAGATGGCGGTTCAATAAAGGGTCTAAAGCCCACGGGCGACTTGGGGCCCGTAGTGATAAACCGCCGTAATGGCATGACTTGTATTATAAGGCAGGATTAACTAGTCACCGAGCCGGACACTGTTTATGAGCCGGCCGAGACTCTGTAGGCCGCAGGGCGTCAACCCGTGTATATAAGGGGACGACCCGCCGACGGCTTAGGGCAAGTAACATCTGATCGAGAGCCGGGCATAGTGTATCTCGCTCCCTAGTCATCGAAACCCTAACAATACCAACCCAACTAGACGTAGGCTTTACCTTCCCCGTAAGGGGCCGAACTAGTATAAAACCTCTCTCGTGTCCCTTGTCCTGATTAACCACTTTAAGCTTCCTAGTTGCGATGGCTCCACGACTAAGTCCTTGCAAGAGGACATCTGCCGTGACAAAACCACGACAATACTCCTAATTCTTAATTTTCTAATTTTGACAGGGATCGTTACTTTATTAGAGATTAGTTCTTACCTCCTCGGTTAAAGATCACAGGACCGAAAATTAGGTGAGTTAAACGGTTCGTCTAATTCCAAAGCATTGACGCATGATCTCCAATTGATATATGCTATGTATAAATTCAATTTTATTTTATTCATCTTCTTTATCTTGTGTTTCAATAATACAGATTTGAATCATCATGTGAAACATCCGTCTGGTGCCTATAAGCGCAAGAGAAAAGCACAAGAAGAAAATTTAATTAATAAATCTTATAAAGGTGGTATGGACAGATTTGTTAAAAGAAAGCACCGCAAGTGTCATCTGGTAATCAGTGTGTTGACCATTCCTGTGACAGTTGCATCAGCAGAAAGAAGTTTTTTATATGTATAGCAACCGGGACTTGAATCGGTATGATTTTTTATACGTCCAATTGTTATGTAAGACATTATATTACATACATTATAAAAAAAATTCTGCTTGATATATATTAATTTATACATTATAATTGCTCATTAGGTCATTTTTTAGTGAGACAGGGCCCCATTTTTTAGTTTGGCACAGGGCCCCAGATTTTGTCCGCCCGGCCCTGGGATGGATCCAAAAATAATGATAGCAGGTTGATGATTGCTTTAATTTAATAAAAAGGCAGACGATGATTGCTTTACTATTTGTTTCCCACCCAAGATGAACAACATAGGCATACCCTAGGTGAACCAGATATTAGACAGAGATACTATTCATTGCTGCCTCGATATGTGCCCCACAACTAATTTATTACTCAAGTTTGAACATTAATTTGGACCTAACTTGGAGTCTAAGAGGTGAACAGGACGATAAAGTAGCAGATAATATTAAGCAATGCATAACATAAGTAGAAACAAAAGAGTGCGACCTCTCTTGTGGGCCTGTGTACTCCTCAGGTTCATCTGCTGAGTCGATGATGGTGATGCCCTTGCGGTGGGTGCGGTGGCAGGGAAGGAGATCTGAGGCGGCGAAAGACGGTCAGGAGTCGCGATGTCTGGTTTGGTGGATGCTTCTGCCGATGATGCAGCTCAGGTGAGGTGGATGACATCGCGGCAGGAGCAGGACAAACCACACAAAGTTTTCTTCGACACCTACCTGTAACTGAAGTAATTCTGTAAGGGCTCCTTTGGCTTGCATGATTATAAAAATGCAGGGATAGGAAAAACACCGGAATAGGATAGGAATGCACAAGGGAAACAAACCATTTGTTAACACAGGATTTCTGTCAACTTGGGTGTTTGGTTTACAGGAATTGGAAGAGCAGAGGAATGCAAAGAAACATGGCCAAATTAAAGTGAAACCATATGAAAGTGTGTACATTTAGAATGTTATTCTGCCACTAATGCACTTGGTCTTGTTTTCATGCATAGGATTTTGAAAAGTAGGTCTAGGTGGATGTTTTGCTCCATTCCGTTCAACAAAATGCATGAATAATTGAATAGTAGTTCCATAGGAAAATTTCCTATTGCTATGTTTTTCCGTTAAACCAAAATAGCCCTAATGGATCAACATGAATGTAGAGTAATAAGTGATGTGACAAGTGTACAACCTCTTTGCCGTAGCCGTGTCGACCTCAGCATCATTGGGTTGGTTGCTGAAGAAGTTGAGGCAGAGGTGGCTGTAGGAGGTGTGGAGGAAGGTCTGAGGAATCTGTAGACGGCGTCTAGGGCATTGCTCTGTTGTGATGGATGGTTCCGTCGTTGGAGCAGCTCCGGCGAGCCATAAGACATCGAGGCTGAAGCAGCACAAGACATACACCGTTAATCTCAAGTGGGATTCTAATAGCATCTCCAATAGATGATGTAAAATACATTACCAAAAACTAATAGATGTAAAATTTACATCACCAAAAACCTACTGACTACAACAGAGATGGTACAAAATATTGACTCTGAACTTAACTGTCGAAACTGAAATTTACTGTGGAATCTGAATGTTACTGTCGAAACTGAACGCAATGGTATCAGAGAGGCACTTCACATGTACTTTAGGGAGGGCCTGCAGTTCATCTTCAACCAGCGCCCCGCCTGAGCCACCAGCCACCACTGGCCGAACCGCCGGCCCCCACCGCCCGCGGAGCCCCGCCTCGCTGCCCCGAAACCACTCCCCACAAACAGGTCGGCCGCCGCCTCGGCCAGCCCTCTAGCCCCCCTGCGCCGAGCTTTTTCTCTAGCGATTCCCACGCCACCGCCCCACCACCGCGCCCCCACCTTGAACCCTAAGATAGATAGTGGGGTACCTCTCCGGCGAGCCCCCCTCCCCGCTGCGGGTGGTTCTTCCTTAACTCCGGCGAGCCCCCCACCCCCTGAAAATCGACTGACCCAAAAGTCGATTCAGTCGACAGTAGTTTAGCTAAATCAGAGCAGAGCGGAAGCACGAGTGAGGGGGAGAGCAGCAGCAGCAACACGAGCGAGCGAGATCCGGAGCAGCAACAGCAGTTGCATGAGCGAGCGAGCGAGAGCCGGAGCAGCAGTAGCAGATCCGGCTGGTATGGACGCCACCACCGAAGGGGCCTCGCACTGGGGGAGAGCTGCTGTGGAGATGTCGCCCGCAGCGCCAGCCTCGAGGTAGCCGCGCCATGGGGGTGCGGGATGGAGCACCGTCGGCACTGGTAGGTTGAGTTAAGGAGAATGTGCAATGTGATGAGTGTACAACCTCTTTGGTGGCGCCGAGTAGGCCTCGGCTTCGTCCGAGGAGTCGGTGAGGAGGATGCGATTCCGGCGGAGCAGGTTAAGGCGGCGATGTGGGGATGGAGCAGCCGTGATAGACTAGGCGATCGCCGGAGCAACTCCTTGGAGGTGGAGGACGGGCCGGCTGAATCGGCGGGACAACGAGATGGACGATGGATCCTCGTCCGGGGAGGTGGACGAGGGACGTCGAGCTGTTGCGATGGACGATGTCGTCGGGGAAGAGGCTCTGGCTGGGCAGCGGTGAGGTGGCGGACAGAGGAGGGTGGGGTTGCGTGGCTGGAGCGGAGAGGTTATGGCGGCCTGGGATTTCGAATGGCGAAAAGGAGGCAATGGGAGGGAGGAACCGTGACTTAGGGATGCGCTTGTCCAAAATGTAGGGTATGTTACAAAAGTACCCCCACCGATTTGAACTAGCGGCCCTTTCGGCTCAGGGTTAGAAGGGGGATTTTGCTTGTCGGCATTTGGCAGCTGGAGGGAGTTTTTGTGTGCGTTGTAATTTCGGGATAGCAAGGCATGGGTTGTGAAGGCGCGAGTTTTGGGAGCACGATATCTGAATTTTCAGGATATAACAAGGTGCGGGTTGAATTCTAGGGACAAGCCTAACGTGTAATATTGTACTTGTATGTACCAAATCAACTTGCATTTCCCTCAACAAAAAAAACAAAAAAGATAAAAATATTCACACCACACAAAGAGAGAGTCTTGTCCCGTTCTGCTATACAAATGTTATTCAAAGCTATGAATCCATGTTATGTCCAGTTAAATTTTTTCACTGGCTGTATAATACATGTAACCTACTCATACCAACATTTTAGTGCATTCCAAATGTCTATCCTACCGCTGCAATTCGAACTAAATTTGAATTTGTTTCTCTATTTGAATAAGAATCTACAATCATGATTGTTGCCAACTTCAACCATCATTCATGTATTACCTTAACATCACACCACACGATTACTATAGAGATAGATATGAACTATGTGTACTATATGAACTCGAATTCTATTTTTTGAATACACTTGATTTTGATTCCAAATAATTGTACATTTGATTTACTAACTAGATATTCATAATCTAAACCATGTTCCTTACGTACACCGTGTTTATCACACAAAGTATAGTGCCCCGCCCCCTACATTATGACAAGTATTTAGCCCTGAGCTGCAAAAGCCACACATTATCCCAAATTATAATCAATGTTCTACATTATGATATCTTCTTCAAGTATCCGTATCCACTTTTTTATAATGTATTATGATCTATGTTCGTCTTTTACACCTTGACGATCCTCTTCTCTTTGTAGCTAGCTAGCGCTAACTTTCTATCGTGCATGCACACGCCCGCCCCCTCTCACCTCCCCCAGCATCCCCTCCATCGTGCACATTCGTTATTTCTCTTTAGGTCATTCACCCACGGTGTGTGTAGGCCCCCCGGCTCCTTCTTTCCGGCACACACCAGTCGATATACCTCTCTATCCAAGTGTGCCTACCACAAACACACACTTCCCCTCTTCTCTTCTCACCATCCACGCCCCCCTATGTCCAATACGGTTCCACGCAGGTGCACACTCCCGCCCCTCTTTTCATCGATCTCATACTCGCACACTACTCCTCGCCCCTCGACATAGTAGGCCTCTCGCACCACCTCCTAGCTGCACCCATGTCCCCCTGTCCGTCTCTCCGGACCTTATTTGCTTCCAACACATGCATGCATGTATACGTACCCGATCTCCCTACATATAGCTAGGTCGACTATAATTCTTTTTCCCCACGCACCGATAGACTTACCTCACTAGTTATGTCTCTCCCTTTCTCGGACACACAACGGTTGATCTTCCTATGTAGTTACGTCTGCTTACCACAGCCATATCGTCCCCCCTCATCATCCTTGCATACCTCCCGACCCATCTCTCACACGCATGTGCATAGACAGGCAGACATCCCCGGCCCTCTCTTATTGATATTGCACTTGTACCCTCCATTTGTCTAGCAGGCATCTCCCACTATTTGTGAGAAGCAATTCCACCACCAACCCTCTGACACTCTACCTTTGTCTTTCTCCCAACCTTATTCTTCTGCTACACATATGCATGGATGCCGATCGATCTCCCTCAATACATAGCTAGGTCTCTCTTCTTCTCCGCACATATACTTATCGATCTACCTCTCCATAGTTAGGTCTCTGCCCCTCCCCCACCCCCCCACACACACCGATAGTCAAACATTGTAGGTAGGTATCCATGCCATAGAGAAAAACTGCACCTCTGCCCTCTCAAATTCCAGTAGGCCAGCCGCCATGTATCTTTGATGTGGCCAAACACAAATTCCATGGCACTCTTTATGGATCACGCAGCCACACGCTTCATCCCTATTTTCGATTCTATCAATATCTCACGGCAATGATCCCTCCACTCTCTTCTCGTGGATCGCTCCCTCTATATATGATATATCCATGATTCTGTTTCACACGCATTGCATATGTTACTTTTTTTGTTTGAGATATCATCGACAAATTGCCTCTGCTTCGCACAAACCATCTCTCTCACACCCACCCACGTACATACCTGCACCTAAAGAATAGGTGCACGCAGGACGCACGTACTCACGTCTCGTTCCCGGCCACACCCGCGCGGGTACACGGTGGAGTTCATTTCTGTACGAAAAGGCAGCCCACGTGATAATTTGACGCGTGTAGCGTTTTTTTTTACTCGAAGGAGGGTCGTGTACCACATGTAGACGGAACAAAGTTCGACTTGACGCGTTAGTATTAAATAAAGTTATAGTCCTCAATAGCACGTACAGAATATAAAACGATTGTCGTTGGGAAAAAAGAAAAATCCGCTCCACTATATACAATGGAGCCTGCCTGCCGGGGTTTTTCTCTCGTCACACCATCTCACACAAGGCGGCGGTGGCCTCTCTCTCTCTCTCTCTTCGTTGGTCAGTGATCCGGCCGCATCCATTTCTAGAGGATGTGCATCATTTCTCCATTCGACAACGTTGAGGCAGCACATCCCGATCTGCAGTACCTGCCGTTCTCTCTGACCAAGCTCTGGCGCGGTAGGGCCTTCGCCACTTCCTCCCTGCCGCAGTATGGGTAGATCCCGGCCGCTGGCACCCTCCTAGTTACATCTCGACGACCCTCGGGTACAGCTTCCTCCGGCCTTGCTCCACTGCCCATCTTCCCATGTTGCTGCATGTGGAAAAATCCTGCATGTGGACCTTCTTTAGTTGTTTGCTTAAAACGTATCTCAGCCGGCGTACTTTCCATCTTGCAATCTCGTCCTCAAACCATTTTTGATAAACCACCATGCTGCTATCTTTCCCTTATTACATGGAATATGCTTCTTTTTTTCGTGTATGTGTCTTCAACTTTCGTGTTATTGGGCGTGTCGTTTCCTTTCTACGTCCTTTTGCAAACAGGGCTATCCATTTCACCTCGTTGCTATTGCGACCTTTTGGTGAGCTGCACAAATCACTTTTTTCTTAAGAGTGTTTTGTGTACTTCTGCCAAAATGTCACACGGGCAACATTTTTACATTTCTGTGTGACTGCAGAAAGGGAGATTGGTTTTGCTATCCTCCTCATCCAACTCCGTGCCTAATCTTCCCCACCAAGTAGTTAGTCCTAAAGAGAGATTGCAGAGGTGATCGGCTTCTATTTGTGTGTGTTATGTTTCATCATCTAGTTCCACTATTATTGTAATCACACTGACTGGATATCTTTGCAAACAGGGATGGTCAGCTCGATTTTAGTGGAGCTGCACAAAATGATCGGACTGTGATGTCCTCCATACACCTCTTTTTTGGCTACAGAGCTGGGTGAAACTAGCTGCCAACCAATGAACACTGTGCCCAGGAAATGGAGCCATGCCTACGAACAACATCGATCAATTATATATTTTTCTTTATTTGTACACCTTCTTTGTCTTCAGTTGTGATGTGAATATTGGCGCTGATCTGCGAACCATTGAGATGCATTAGCAGCCATGGTGGTTTCATTTGTATTTGATGGAATGTTGTAACGAGATAATCTTAAGGCAAGAGGACACATGAATCCTAAGTTGAAACCTTTTTTCCTGCGGGAACCAAAGTTGAAACCTTCATAGCATCACAGTTGTCAGATCACGAGTTCCGGCAAAACCCTTAAGGTTCGAACTCCGGGGTGTGCGTGAAGTTCTTTCCCTCCTACCGATCCACGTCCTCACTGGCTAAGATCTCAAGAACGAGCTCGACGAACT
Source organism: Aegilops longissima (assembly GCA_021605205.1). Taxonomy (NCBI): domain Eukaryota; kingdom Viridiplantae; phylum Streptophyta; class Magnoliopsida; order Poales; family Poaceae; genus Aegilops; species Aegilops longissima. The sequence goes on along the minus strand of CM038678.1, from coordinate 483,783,649 downwards.
CACAATCACAAAAGACATGAGATTTATACTGGTTCGGGCCACCATTGTGGTGTAATACCCTACTCCAGTGTGGTGGTGGATTGCCTCTTGGGCTGATGATGAACAGTACAAGGGGAAGAACAACCTCCTGAGATTGAGGTGTTCTTGTGCTCGGTGAGCTTGTGGGTGAGAGGATGGAAGATGGAATCGATCCCCCTACTGTGGTGGCTAGTTCTACTTATATAGGCCCTGGTCCTCTTCCCAAATATTGAGCGGCAAGGGATCCCACAATGGCCAGATTTGAAGGGGAACATCTAGTACAGCTTATCCTGACAAAAGTGGTCTTCGCCTACAAAGGCTCTGGTGGTGACGCCACCTTGGGATCCATGGTGACCTCCGTCTTGTCGTCCTGCTGGTCTTGGTCTCGTTGCACCGATATGGAAACCTTTGCTTGATGACTCGGTACTCTGCGCCTGCGCTTGCTCCCTTAGCACCAAAGAAGAAGCAAGGACACTGCGCGCTGGCGCCCACCTAGCGCCCGCCTGATCTTGATCGTCATGGCTCACGTCACAAGAACCTCATGAGGTTTGCCCCGCCTTGATCTCTCCGCTCCTCGCGAGCCAGCTTGGCGAGGCCGCTCCCGAGGAGGTCTTGCATCGTCCGCCTCGCGAGGCTTGGCCCCACGCGAGGGTCTTGGATGCCTTGTTGATGAAGATGGGCCGTACAGGCCTGCTAGCACAGCCACGCCATGGGCTGCAGACAGGCAAGTCTGTGGACCCCCATTCCCAGAAAACCGACAGTAGCCCTCGGGCCCAAGGCGCGCTCGGGCTTGGCTTCGAGGCGAAGCCAAAGGTCAAGCACGGAGCGCCGCGGGCCCCAAAAGCCTGCGACCTTGCTTGACGCGTGGCGGTTGATTGGACGTGGGCGTCTCTGGTTCCCCATGCTGCCTTGGCAACTGCCCGACGTGACAAGTCCCTGCGACATGCAAGGGAAACCATCATTACCTGTGATTGTGGGAGGCGCTGGTTGGCCTTCTTTCGCTATAAATGAGGAGGGGGCGGAGCCCCCGCCGCCCATCTCTCCTCAGCTCGCTTGCTTCTTCCTTCTTGCTCAATCACTAGTAACCACTCCCATGGCACCAATCCAAAGGTTCTCCGCCGAGGAGAAAGGAAAGGCTCCCCATGACGAGCCAGGGCTGCTTCCGCCGAAGAAGAGGTCGGTTCACCGCCGCAACGCAACGGTGATGCAGGTGGTGACGAGGCCTTGGTGCGAGGGGCCTCCTCCTGGATATCCGCTGCCCCTGTACGCCCAAGCCGGGGGCTCAGGAGGAAGGAACAACGGGCGTCGACGCGCGCTACGGCCAAGGTCGACGTGCCGTGGTGACGCGCGCCGCCGTCCCTGGAGTTCACGTGGCGGACTCTTTGCGCGAGCTCGTGCTGTGGGCGGCAATGCCCCCAAGCTCTTGGATCCGCTTTCCGCGGTTCTTCTCCGACGTGATGCCACCGAGGGACCCCTTGAGCTCTGGTTACAGCACGCTGACTGCGAAACTTCAGCGACCGGAGCTGAGGTCGAAGCAGTCTCCCCCAGCAAGATCTTCATGACTCACGGCTGGGGCGAGGTCGTGTCGGTTTGCCGTGCGGAGGGCGCCCTCGCGATCCACTTCGAATATGACGGTGCTTCCACGCCGTTCTTCAAGGTCTTTAATGCAGAGAGCCGCCGCTTGGAGTGTTGCCCTGGAGGGGAGCGCCAGGATGATGCACGCCCCGCTCATGGCTACTCCAGCAGCGGCGACTCTTGGGAGTCCAGCGGTTCTCCCAAGCTCTATGAGGCTCCGGAGATGAGCGATGATAGCTACATGCCCCCGAGCTCCCGCCGCGCCCGGAGCAGGGCTGCGGCGTCCAGCCGCCGCGCCGCTGATCTGGATGGGGTTGGCGCCGCCCTCCCGCAGCCCACTGTTGATGATGGCATCCGCCATGGAGGCGTGTAGGTTGGATTCTCCTAGGTTCTCGTCTTTTGTTCCCTGCGAGGAATCAAGAAGTACCCCGTGGGGGCGTGTAAAGGGTCTATGATGTCTTTTGTTGATATTATCCTTGTTATGAAAATTTGCAAACGCATATCCTATTCAGGCTCAGTCTCCCCTTTCCAATCTCGCGAGGCTTGTTGCTCTACGCTGACAGGTCCCGGTCCCCAGGCAGGCTGCAGCCGTTGCTGGTATGCCAGGTCGCGTGCCGTGGTCAAGGTCAGGAGGTGAGAGGCCCGAAGTACAGTAAGAGCTCCTGAGGCCCGAAGCTCAGGAGGTCCCCTTTAGCACTCAAGCAGCCATGGTAAGGCAAGAAAGGGAGGCGACGTGGCCGCAACAGGGCTGCGGCGAGCGTGACCCTCAGGCACCAACAATCAGCCAATCCAGGCACGAGACTTATCTTGGCGGTTTTGGGTCGATTTCTTGGGATGCGCCGCGTTAATGCGTAGCTAGGCCAAGTCCATAAGAGCCCCCCTTTCCCACGCTCTCCCTCGTGCTCTACGTCCTCAGGTCCAGGCCCTCAAGCGAGCTCAGCCGCCGCTGGTATGCCAGGTCGTGTGCCGTGGTCAAGGCCAGAGGGTGAGGGCTGGAGAGCCAGTAAGAGCTCCTGAGACGCGATGCTCAGGAGCCCCCCTTTTAACGCGCAAGCGGATCGCATGGGAGAGAAGGGAGCTCGCGGTGCCGCCTGCTGTCATCCTCATGAGATTCCTGCAAGCCAGCACAAGGAAGAACACAGTTTGCCAATATGGTCGCCAACCTGTTGCTGGTTGCTCCGCAAGGAAATGGAGGCACTGAGGGCCCAGTGAGGTGACGTGCGCGGGGCGTGTCGCGAGCCAGAGCTCGACCACTCAGGTTTGTTGACGTGGCAGGGACGGACTCATGCACCAACGCCGTGCCGGCGTGAGTAGCTCCCGTGGTGAGTGGCGATCAAGCAGGTAATAGCCATAGATAGGTTAAGCACGAAAGCAGCAGGCTTAAGTAAATGCAAGGAAGATACATGCCACTGGGTCAGGCCCGAGCGGCTTGGGGATGATGCAGCCTGAGGGGCGCCCCCAACAAGGTGAGCTAAATACATAAGGAAAAGGATACATTCCATAGGGACGGACCCACGTGGCCTGGGAATGATGCTTCCCAAGGGGCGCTACCACCAAAATGAATTTGGAAAATGTCACCTGGTTCTGTTGATGAAGGGGTGTTGGGGCAGCTGAAGGTACGCGATGAAGCGGTCGCTCCTCATGAGCCACCGGGATCGCGAGCCTCGGGAGGCTCTAGGGGCCCAGGCGGTTCCTTAAGGACCATCTCCATCTCTGTCAGGACGGCGTGGTGCCTGGCCTCCTGAGTCGCCAGGGTACGCCACAAGTTGCGCTGGTAGACGAACGACACGCTCGGCAAGCCAAAAGGCATGCGAACGTAGCTGTGCGGTGGGCCCTCGCAGCGGCCTGCTGTGAAGGCGAAAGAGCTCTGAGATCTGGCCCGTTGAGCCTGGGGCGTCGATCACGAGGCAGCGCAGCCCGACATCCTTGCCTAGTTGGGGAGCTGCGCCTTGTGAGCGGCGGTCGCCGCGCATGGCCCTTGCGTCTTGCAGTTCTTGAGGGGTCTTGGTGACGAACTCCTGAGCGGTGGGCGCTCCTCGCCCTGTGTTCTCCTGAGGAAGACGTGCCGTGAAGCAAGCCTCCAAGTGGTACCCGAGCGCCTCCCTCGTGATGTTGGCAAGGTCGGAGGCCCTCCAGAAGAGAGCCCCCGAGCCCTGCCCGAGAAGGGCACCGGGCGCGCCTTCCTATGCGATGGAGGGAGTAGCCCCTGGCGCGGGCACTGATCCTGATGAGGCACCGCTCGCCTTAGACCCAGCATTGTACTGCTGCCTCTTCTTCTTGGGGATGGTCTTAGAAAGGCGCTCGCCCTTGCTGTCGGGGCCGTCGATTGCTGCGGCTTGGAGGGCATGCTCGAGGGAGCACACCGCATCTCTTTCCTCGCAAGGGACCGTGATGATTCCGCCGCTTCCTAGCATCTTGAGGACATTGTAGCCGTGATGAGTCACCACCATGAACTGGGCCAAGGCTGGGTACCCGAGGATGGCATTTTATGGCAGGAGGATGTGGGCGACGTCGAATTCGATGAGCTCGGTGTGGTAGTTCTTGCATTCTCCAAAGGTGACAGGGAGGCGGACCTGCCCTATCGGTGTGGTGGAGCCGCCGGTCACTGATGATAAAGGCTTAGTAGGCTGAAGCTGACACTTGGAGGTTGTCGAATGTGTCGACGGACAGGACGTTGAGGGTCTTGGTAACTTGCACGTTGCTGATGACTGGTGAGCAAAGCATTGGGAGGGCGCCAGTGGTAGATGCGCACTTGAGCTGATCCGCTGAACTGAAGGTGATGGCGCACTGGGACCACCTGAGAGGGCGTGTGGCCTCGAGCTTGGGGAGGACCGCATTCACTTTACGAGCAAACTGTTTGAAGATACGCTGCGAGGCTGGGGCCTGAGCTCCACCTAAGATGCAGGCGATAGCCCGTGGCTCCTGGAAGCCCCTAGCCCCCTCGTATTGATGGTGGTCGTCATTCCTTCTTGGTGGTGGCGGCAGCGGAGGGAGGCCAGCGTTGCCCTGGGGATGATCCTCACGAAGCTAGTCCCTCCAGGCGCCCTCGCGAGGCTGATCCTGCCAGTGGTCCTCACGAGGCCGGTCGCGCCACTCTTGGCACATGCCATGGTCGTCCCAGCGTCCGCCACCACATCCTCCTCCTCGGCCGTAGCCCCGGCCATTGCGCTCGGGGCGCTGCCTGGAGCGTCCTTCTCGAATGGCTCTAAGCTCTTGACAGTCGCTGGTGTTGTGGGTATGCAGGTTGTGGAAGGCGCAGAATAGTCGGCTGCTCTTGGATGACTCGGGCTGGTCTCTGCCGCGCTTGGTGTCTGGTTCCGCCGCGAGCACGGCTGCTCCCATGTGCTTGACGTCCTTGGCCTTGGCTTTCTTCTCCTCCGTGTCCGCAGCTGGGAGCTCGAGGAGGGAGAGGCGCCCCTCCTCAGCTCTTGCGCACTTGGTCGCCACATTGAACAACTCCAGAGAAGTGCACAGCTCCTCATGGATAGCGAGCTCCTCCTTCATCTTGATGTCGCGGACGCCATCAGAGAACGCGGAGATGATGGCCTCGTTCGTCACCTTGGGGATCTTGACGCAGACATTGTTGAAGCACTGGATGTATTTCCCGGTTGTTGCCAGACGCGGCGCATGTCATCCGCGGCCGGTGGGCGGTCGCGAGTGCCCTCGAAGTTGGCGACGAAGCGGTTGCGCATCTCGTCCAAGGAGGAGATCGAGCCCGGTGGTAGGTTCAGGAGCCACCAGCGGGCACCATCCTTGAGAGCCATGGGAAACCAATTCGCCATGACCTTCTCGTCGCCGTTGGCCGCCTCGATGCTCAGCTCGTAGAGCTACAAGAACTCCGCGGGGTCGGGGGTACCGTCGTAGCGTGGAGGTAGATCCGACTTGAACTTGCCCGGACAGGCGACGCTACGCAGCTCAGGGGTGAAGGTGCGGCAGCTGGCTGTGGTCGCCGGGGCCCGTCTTGGAGGTGGAGCTTGGTCTTGTTGGGGTCCGCGCGCCGCCACCGCAGGTGGCGCACGGTCTTGTCGAGGCGGCGCGCGGAGCACAGAAGCAGCTTCTCGTGGGCGTGGGACTTCTTGCCAGCTTCTCTCTTCCTGTGCGGGCGTCGGGTGCGGTGGGTCACGCCATGGAGCCGCATGCCTTGGTGCCAGGGAGCCGTCTTGGGGGAGAGGCGGCAGAGGTGCTCCGTGAGCTACGTCGCCCGTAGCTGGAGGAGGGCGAGGTAGCGAGAGGGATGGCGCAGGGGAGCCCCCTGCGGCACGGACAAGCTCAGCTATGCAGTCGAGCCAGTCCTCGTCGAGGTCGTCGACCGGGCGGTAGCGCAGGAGCTCGTGCGCCATGAGGAGCGCGTTCCGGGGAGCGCGACGTGCGTGGGACGACGAACCGGCCGGGGTCAGTGACGGAGTGGCGGTGCAGTCGTCTTGCCGCACCGAGGGGTGTAGCGAAGATGCTTGCTGCTTGTTCCCCGCTGGGTTGGTGGCGGCGTTGGCGGCAGGCGACGGAGAACGACGAGGTGGCCCGCTGAGGGGACCCGTCTGAGTGACGTGGGTGGCAAGGGCAGCCCGGCGCTCAGCACGAGCATGGCGAGCGTCCGCCATGGAGATGACGGAGCGACGGAGCGCAGCTCGACGGAAAGGGAGGCTATGGCGCACTCCTACCTGGCGCGCCAAATGTCGGATCATGGGTTCCAGCAAAACCCTTAAGGTTCGAACTCTGGGGTGCACGCGAAGTTCTTTCCCTCCTACCGATCCGCGTACTGACTGGCTAAGATCTCAATAACGAGCTCGACGAACTCACAATCACAAAAGACACGAGATTTATACTGGTTCGGGCCACAGTTGTGGTGTAATACCCTACTCCAGTGTGGTGGTGGATTGCCTCTTGGGCTGATGATGAACAGTACATGGGGAAGAACATCCTCCTGAGGTTGAGGTGTTCTTGTGCTCGGTGAGCTTGTGGGTGAGAGGATGGAAGATGGAATCGATCCCCCTACTGTGGTGGCTAGTTCTACTTATATAGGCCCTGGTCCTATTCCCAAATATTGAGCGGGAAGGGATCCCGCAACGGCCAGATTTGAAGGGGAACATCTAGTACAGCTTATCCTGACAAAAGTGGTCTTTGCCTGCAAAGGCTCTGGTGGTGAAGCCGCCTTGGGCTCCATGGTGACCTCCATCTTGTCGTCCTGCTGGTCTTGGTCTCATTGCACCGATATGGAAACCTTTGCTTGATGCCTCGGTACTCTGCGCCTGCGCTTGCTCCCTTAGCACCAAAGAGGAAGCAAGGACATTGCGCTCGTTGGCGCCCGCCTAATCTTGATCGTCATGGCTCACGTCACGAGAACCTCATGAGGTTTGCCCCGCCTTGATCTCTCCACTCCTCGCGAGCCAACCTAGCGAGGCCGCTCCCGAGGAGGTCTTGCGTCGTCTGCCTCGCGAGGCTTGGCCCCTCGCGAGGGTCTTGGATGCCTTGTTGATGAAGATGGACCGTACATGCCTGTTAGCACAGCCACGCCGTGGGCCGAAGGCAGGCAAGTCTGAGGCCCCCGTTCCCAGAACGCCGACAATAGTACCATTTCATTAAAATTATGCGTACATATAAATAAATCCTGAAGGATTGATAGCAATGCCAGAAACAATTCAACTTCATTACGCCGACATGTGGGACATCCTTCATCCGGCTCCACAACCATGCAACAATATTGAGTGCACAACTGCAGGGAAAGATTCACCCCGGTCGTTGGCCGCAGTAGTAATGACTAGTGAGCAGTCAAATCACAGAGCCCCACCTTCAAAGTTGCTCGGACGATGCAACCATCATTTCTCTGTTTGTTGAATCCGCTGGTACTCCCATATTCCGAGAGTAATAAATTGCTCGGGCGAAGCAACCATCACTTCACCTTTCCCACAGTAACTACTACCTCCTCTTTTTAATTCTAGAAACAACCACACGCGAATATTGGACGGTAGCAGCACAGCAACTAAATCAAAAATCGAAACCAACCAATGAACTACTACTACTGGTGAGCATTCGCTAGTATCATGTACTCCATCTGTCCATGTATATAGGGCTTAATGCGTTTTCTGAGACTAACTTTGGCCCTGTTTGGATCCATGGGTTAGAGTTAGTTTGAGCTAGTTGGGGCTCAAATAGCCCTAAAGTATCGAAACATGAGGGTTAAATTGGAGCAAGTTGCACCAAACCCACCAAAAAAACTATCCCACCCTAGAGTCTTTAACGTGTGATGAGTTAACCGACCTCAATAGACAGCAAAAATGCCAGCCCACCGCACTTTTAGAGAGACAAGGAGTGAGAAGCGATACAGGCTGGTGGATTACTAGAGCTAGGTGTCCCATGGAGGCCAAGAAATATGGTGATAGTGTGGGTTAGCCATGTATGATGTAACTACACTGGGTTGCCGTGTTTTGTACTCTTTCGGTCTACTGTGGAGATGATTGGATGATTTTATATCGCTGAATAATATAAAATATTATGAGTGCAGATGCTCCACCACGAGGTTCCTTGCTCCTTCTCGGTCGTCGGGAATCTATGTTCTTCCACTCTTTTTTTGACGTGAGCTTTGTTCATCCTTTTGCCAACATGCGGCAACTCGTATAACGATGAGAAGCTTGCTTACTATGCCTTCTCCCTCGCCAACGCGTGCGCGGTGGCTCGCAACACGAGGATAAACTTTTGCTTACAAGCGGTGGACGTGCAATAGTTCATTTGGTGTCAGATTGCCAGAAGTACTATTGTAGTACCATCATTATTATTCGACTTCTGGAAGAGGCGAAGAGCCAGGCGCAAGGTCACCTACTAAGGCTAGTCATAGTGGGCAGAAATTAGACTAGTAACATATGCATGTTACTAGTTTATGTTACTATCATCATAGTGGGTAGTAACATAAATATTGTAGTGTCATGCAAGCCTTCATTTATTATGTTGTAGACTCATTTTGCATTGGGGTGCGTTATGCTACTACAAACACCTCTCTCCTCATTAATTCCATGCCACAAAAGCATATATGTCTTGGGATGCGTTATGTTACTACTTATGTTACTCCCACTATGGCTAGCCTAAGTTTGTACAACAGTAGTACCTCTGGCAATCTGACACCAAATGAACTGCTGCACGTCCACCACTTGTAAGCAAAAGTTTCTCCTCGTGCTGCGAGCCACCGCGCATGTGTTGGCGAGGGAGAAAGCGTAGTAAGCAAGCTTCTCGTCGTTCTCACATCAAAGCTATTTAGTATGTACTCTCTCCAAAAAAGGGATGCCATGTCATGGATACCATCCCGTGCTCCGTCGTTGAGTACGTGCACTATTCACGTGCCATCGAGGAGAAAAAATATTGCGTAGTAGGTGCCATCGAAGTGCACAACTCACTTACGCACTGCTTATCTGATTATCTCCATTTTATTGCATGACACATGCACCTTGATGCTAGATGTCTCGCGTGTTGGCAAAACGATGAACAAAGCTCACGTAAAAAAAGAGTGGAAGAAAATAGATTCCCGACAACCGAGAAGGAGGAAGGAACCTCGCGGTGGAGTGTCTACAAGGAACCTTACGTGTTTTCCCCTGTTTTTTGCCACCTGCCCACCTATAGAACCGCCTCGCGCTGGCCAATTCCTCTCGAAACACCTAGGGAGGCGGTTGAACCGAACAAGTCTATCTTCGTAGGAACTTAAAACACAGGAATAGGAAAATGAGATAAATACATCGGCGGTCACTGAAGTTGAGGCCGAAGCACATTATGGTCATCAGACTTCAGAATACGCTCAATACGGTCACTGAATAAGAGTTGTGATGATTGTACGGTCATTGGTTCACTGTATAGCTCAGTATCCTATTTGTATGGCACTTGTTGACTGGTCAAATAGTCAATGTGGCGCCTAGTACATCATGTCCTCTCTCTGCCTTGTCGTTCCACATGTCAGTTAGCAGAATAAACAAATAAAAGAACATGAATTGTTCGCTAACCACTAGAGACGATACATCAGGATGCTAAGTTGACGATATTTTATATTTTATATTGATAACCACGCAAGCCGCCACGCATGTACAGGATGCATGCAGCCATGCATGTACACACGCCAACGCACTAACTCATGCACATATGCGCATAACATAGAGCACACAACGCACATGCACAACACATGCATGCACACACACTCGGCCGCAGAATGCACGTGAATAACACATGCATGCGCACACACTCGGCTGCATGGAGGCGTGCGCCATCTGCGGTGACGTCCGGTTCGTCGTGCTACGGCGAAGCTCGCACACTACGGCGCCTACGCATCTCTTGCAGCACCTCTTTGTCTTCATTGCTCAACGACTAGCCGGAGATGAAGGCGACCACAACCTCGGCCTTAGAGCTAGCACTGATGGAAAAGCATGCACGCTGCACGCACACGAGCACGTACGGAGTGCCCATGATGTGGTGCGTCCCCAGTCACCTCCACTCCTTCTGTGCATGTTGTCTATGAAGGCGGCTGCATGCCTAATGATGATGTCGGTGAGATCTTCTAGGACTCAAATGATGACGATACGGACTAGACGACCAATGGCAGGAGGCACAAGATGCAGAGTAGGAGCTAGGGCCGGGGACCCATGGTGGCAAGGTGGTGTGGTTCTCCGGGGGGATGATCCGGCATGGTGATTGTTAGAAGGTAGAGAGGGATTTGATGGAATAGTTGATTGTATTGCTTGAGCCTCGTGGGCATATATGTAGGAGTACATGGTCATCTTGGAGTACATGGCAAGTCAGAATATTTCCTAGTCTATCCTATATTTCTAATCTAACAATGATACTCAACAGTGATCAAGAGTGGCTCACGCGCGAGCAGGACTCCATGCAGGAGCGCATTGACACCAAGCATGTCATGCAGGAGCACGTCGGCTGTAGCAAACAGCGAGCACAAGAAAAACATGAGCATGTCAAGGGCGGTGAAGGGGTTGGCTGGTGCTCCAATGTCTGTATGTCCTTGTGTGTGCGCATGCATTCCGCCGGTGCTCTAAGGCTGAAGCCGTCGCTGCCTTGCCTTCGTCTCCATTTGGTCGTCGAGCAACGATGACAAAGAGGTGCTGCAAGAGATGGCACAGCAGGGTGCTGTTTTGGACAAGCTTGGTTGTATCATGATGAACCGGATAGTGAAGGCCATGATGGTGGGTGTTTGCCTTCTCGTGCGATCAGCTGCTGCTACTGCAGCGTGCGGAGAGGTCTCCTCGCTTGCTGGCTACTGCTGATGTGTGTGGTGGCCGTGGTGGTGCTGCACGATGGGTCAAGCAAAGTAGAGCACGCGACCGGCTATGTGTGGGTGCGGCCGTCCGGCATGCATACGCAGCCTCCTTCCACCTAGCTGCAAATGGCGCACGAGAAGGCAGGCACGTGTATCCATATGTTGTGTGCGGACGTGGTGTGCGCCGTGTGTGCATGCATGGGTATTATTTAAAAAGAAAAGATATGTACATTAGCATTCAAGTGTATTGATTCAAATAGTTAGCCAACTACGTGATCAGCAAGCTGGAGATTCTGGATTTTGCGCGCATAGTCCATGTTTTTTTACATGTTTATTTATTTCATCAGTAGACCGGTGGGACCCATGAGACAGGCAGGATGTAGTAATGACAATGCAATAGTCGGTTCCACGTATACAAATTTGACCACTCAACTGGACAAAATACGGAGCTCTACGGCGAGCCAGTGACCGTATAATTACTGTAACTCGTATTCAATGATTGTATTGAGCGTATTCTGAAGTCCAATGACCGTATCATGCCCCGACCTCAAATTTAGTGACCTTGGCTCACACCTAGCATCACGGTGTCTCCAATAGTGTTCCTCAGCTCGCACCTAGCACCACGGTGGTCGAACTTGGAGTCATTCATCTGGTACACGTGGCATCTCAGATCTGGACACAAGGTGACGTACACCGCCAAGGTACACGGTCAAGGGGGTCAGGGTGGACGCGACCTCTCACTGTGTCCACCAATTGAACCAGCGCGCCGGCTCAGAGCGCCGCCCGCTGCACTCCCAGCTATACCTGCCTCCTCGCCGCATTCAAAAACCTACATTTAAACCCGTGTGGAATGCGAGAAACCAACTCCGGCCACACATGTCTGTTTAGGAGCAGGACGCCGGCCAAGCTCCTCCTTCCACCATTTTGTCCACTCTTTCAGCGGCATCTGACGAGTAGGAAGAGAAGTTCTCCGGCATAAAAGCCGTCTGGGTGGCCCGCCGAGCCCGGCAGTTACAAGCGAGGCAGCTCGCTTCTCCACCTACCTCGCCTAGCCCATCGGAGGCAGTTGCCGCACTAAGCCAGCGCGTGGTTCCGTAGCTGGCTTCTCCAATACAGCTCAAGGAAGAGTGCTGACTTGCTCCACGCCCGCTTGTCGGGGAGCATGGCGGCACGGGCATCGTCCCTGCCCTTGACGCCAACGCGTCCTACAGCGCCTACAGTGTCTCCGACTGCGCCATCCGTCGTCAACGCGCGCGTAGCCATGACATGCAGGCAGAAAAAGAAGCCACCGCGGATGTCGACGTGGTGACGCGGCTACACGGATGTCGACGAGGTGACAGCCAGCACGTCCTCGCTCGCCGCCATCTTTGAGGAGAAGTAGAACATGGGAGGCCGCCGCCGATTGTATCCCATGAAGGCCACCACTGAGGCGACACCGGCGAATACAACCGGTGTCTTGCACGATTCCTCTTCTGTCGGATGCTGGAGGAGGACAAAGAGATCGGGCGGTGACCATTTCGTCTAGGTATATTAATTCTACCAGGTTGTTATGGGAGTAGTATCATAAGTAGTGTCATGCATGCCAACTAGTAGGCAAATTTGATGAGGTGGCGTAGAATTAAATGAAGAAAGAGAGGGTTGAGTATCATATTATGATACCGTATGGAATTAAGTTACTCTCACTTTGGTTATTCTTAGGCCTTGTTTGGTTCAACCTCCTCCCAAGGGGTTTGGAGAGGAATGGAGGGGAATTTGGCGTGTACATGATTTAATCCCCCACAATCCCCGTTAATCTATGTATATTGTGGGCATGTTATTTGACCCCTCATTTTGCAACACTACGACCAGTGTGAGTGTCTGCATGCAGTACACCGTCCTCTAATTTGGTGGATTCCAAGCCAGCCCGAAAAGGAGCTATAAGTTTTTTTCAAGTTGAAAAATGTTACCGATGAGGAGCCATAATTAAGCTGGAGGCGTCTCTTATTTTCTTTCGAATGGGAAATAAGCTGGAGAGCTGGAGAGTGTCCCTCATGGGCTGCCTCTAGTGTTTAAGGCCCTCCAGTACGAAACACGGGCAGCCGACTGGGCCAATACAAAAGCCTATCCAGCTTAAAGCCCATTTGTTTTTGGTTTTTGCGAGGAGAAGCCCGTATTTCTTGAAGAGGGGGCGATCCCAGAAAAACCCTCCTTCCTCCTCGCTTCCACTTATACTGCAGCTCGCTGGACTCTCCCGCTTCCGTCGCCCCCAATTCCCCCCGCTCCCCATCTTCGTCACTCATACAGAAAACCCCCGCTCACCTTCCTCCTCACTCGTATAGAAAACCCCAGCTCCCCTTCTTCCTCACTACTACAAAAAAATGGTGTCTCCAACAGTGTTCCTCCGCTCACACCTAACATCACGGTGGTCGAACTTGGAGTCATTCATCTGGTACACATGGCATCTCGGATTTGGAAACAAGGTGATGTACACCGTCAAGGTCCACGGACAAGGGGGTCAGGGCAAACGCGACCTCTCATTGTGTCCGCCATTTGAAGCAGCGCGCCGGCCCAGGGCACCGCCCGCTGCACTCCCAGCTGTACCCGCCTCCTCGCCACATTCAAAAACCTACATTTAAACCCACGTGGAATGGGAAAAACCAACTCCGGCCACACACGTCCGTTCAGGAGCAGGACACCGGCCAAGCTCCTCCTTCCACCATTTTGTCCACTCTTTCGGCGGCATCTGACGAGCAGGAAGAGCAGTTCTCCCGCATAAAAGTCGTCTGGGTGGCCCGCCGAGCCCGATAGTTACAAGCGAGGTAGCTCGCTTCTCCACCTACCTCACCTAGCTTGTCGGAGGCAGTTGCCGCACTAAGCCAGCGCGTGGTTCCGCAATTGGCCTCTCCAATACAGCTCAAGGAAGAGTGTCGACTTGCTCCATGCCGGCTTGTCGGGGAGCACGGAGGCACGGGAATCGTCGCTGCCCTCGATGTCGACGCATCCGACAACGCCTGAAGTGTCTGCGACTGCGCCATCCACCGTCAACGCGCGCGTAGCCGCAACATGCAGGCAGAGAAAGAAGCCGCCGCAGATGTCGACGAGGTGACGCGGATACGCGGATGTCGACGAGGTGACGCGGCTACGCGGATGTCAATGAGGTGACGTGGCTATGCGGATGTCGACGAGGTGATGGCCAACACGTCCTCGCCCGCTGCCATCATCGAGGAGAAGTAGAACACGGGAGGCCGCCGCCGATTGTATCCCATGAAGGCCACCGCTGAGGCGACGCCGGCGAATACAACCGGTGTCTTGCATGATTCTTCTTTTGCCGGATGCTGGAGGAGGACAAAGAGATCTGGCAGCAACCATTTAGATTAGGTATATTAATTCTACCACGCTGGTTGTAATGGGAGTAGTATCATAAGTAGTATCATGCATGCCAACTAGTAGGCAAATTTGATGAGGTGGCGTAGAATTAAATGAAGAAAAAGATGGTTGAGTATCATATTATGATACCGTATGGAATTAAGTTACTCTCACTGTGGTTAGTCTTAGGCCTTGTTCGGTTCAACCTCCTCCCTAGGGGTTTGGAGAGGAATGGAGGGGAATTTGGTGTGTACATGATTTAATCCCCCACAATCCTTGTTAATCTATGTATATTGTGGGAATGTTATTTGACCCCTCATTTTGCCGCGCTACGGCAAGTGTGAGTGTCTGCATGCAGTACACCATCCTCTAATTTGGTGGATGCCAAGCCGGCCCGAAAAGGAGCTATAACTTTTTTTCAAGTTGAAAAATGTTACCGATGAGGAGCCATAATTAAGCTGGAGGTGTCTCTTATTTTCTTTCGAATGGGCAATAAGATGGAGAGCTGGAGAGTGTCTCTCATGGGCTGTCTCTAGTGTTAAGGCCCTCCAGTACAAAACACGGGCAACCGACTGGGCCGATACAAAAGCCTATCCATCTTAAAGCCCATTTGTTTTTGTTTTTTGCGAGGAGAAGCCCATATTTCTTGAAGAGGGGGCGATCCCAGAAAAACCCTCCTTCCTCCTCGCTTCCACTTATACTGCAGCTCGCTGGACTCTCCCGCTTTCTTCGCCCCCCAATTCCCCCCGCTCCCCATCTTCCTCACTCATACCGAAAACCCCCGCTCACCTTCCTCCTCACTCGTATAGAAAACCCTAGCTCCCCTTCTTCCTCACTACTACAAAGAAAACCCCAGCTCCCATTCTTCTTCACTCGCACTACAACTAGGCTCGTCATTCATTACTCTGCTCAAATCCGTGAGCTCAACGCGACGCCCTCAAGGAAAATGGAGTCGGCTGGCCCCGGCGCCAAGAAGATGAGGCTCCCTTGGTGGCGACGCTTGATTGTAGATCCCTGCACCCGCAGCCTGGGAGAGGCTGGCGAGCCCCCCACCCGGATCTGAGGAACCCGTAGAATCTTTGGTGGACCGCATCAGCGATCTCCCACACGACATCCTTGGGGAGATCATCTCGCTTCTCCCCACCAAGGATTGTTGCCGCACACAAGTCCTCTCAACTCGGTGCCGCCCGATATGGCGCACCGCGCCCCTCAATCTCGACTGTCATCAGATTTCTGTCCTTCCTGAATTTGATCTCCTAAGAGCCATCGTCTCCTCTCAACAGCAGGGCCCTATTTAATGCCTCTGTATCCTGACACGCTACCTGTTGTCCATATCCTGCACGGTGGACGCTTGGCTGACATCCCCTGAATTCGGAAAACTCCAGCAGTTTGAGTTCTACCATTACCACGAAAGTTTCATACCACGAACACAGCAAGAATTCGTGCCCACACCACCGTTGTCCATCTCGCGGTTTCCCTCCTCTCTCCACACCGCCACCTTCGCCCGTTGCCATCTACCAGACGATCTCGTACAAATGCTTTGACTCCCACTGCTAAAATAACTTTCGCTTGTGGTAGTTTATCTGTCAGAGGCCTCACTGCACAGCATCATCCACTCCATTTGCCCTGCCCTGGAGCGCTTGCTGATTGTTTTGGGAATAGAAATCCCTATCAGTTGTCTCCAAATAAAGTCGCCTCACCTTAAAAGCATTGGAATTTGTTTTGAAGGACAGCAGCTCATCATCGAAGATGCCCCTTCACTTCAAAGTTGCTCCTTGATGATTGTTACAAACCTTCGCAATAACTGTCGTCTCTGTGCCCAAACTGGAGACCTTGGGTGTAATTAGTGACCCGTTTAATGATCGCAGGAAGTTGGTGTTTGGCTGCTCACTTTTTCAGGTACCATAAATTATCATCTACACATCTGTAATCATAAGCTGCATTTTTCATTTGTGCGCATAAGTTTTATATCATATTGGATTACACTTTGGGTACTAATATTATGTTATATGCTCAATGAAGAGTTCGTCCAAGGATAGCCTATCAATGCTGCTAGATTCTATCAAGATCTTATATACCAGAATGTTTAGTTTTGATCTGAACATAATTATTGGCTTGCTGCGATGCTTTCGATCTCTGGATAATTTATATATAAAGGTGATGATTTTATGCACATTGAAAGCCCGTATACATTGTACTAGAATTAACCGTTCAGCTATCGCTCTTTCGACATACTCTTTTCTCAGACCTTAACTGTTTTCAATCTTCATGTCTACTTAGGCACTGCTAACACATGGAGAAAACGTATAACCAATCGGTGGCGTAATAAGCACCAGGATTTTCTCAGTTCTCATGACATTCGTTTGAGGACAATAACGATGGAAGGGTATGCATCCAACCAGGCAAACAGAAGCTTTGTCACATTCTTCCTGTTGAATGCGAGGTTACTATTGTCCATGAGGCTTAAGTTTTACAACAAGAGATTTCTCACGGAGGGACACGTTGAACAGCAAAAAAAAGAAGTTTCAGATGGACAAATGGGCTTCTAAACGTGCTTGGCTTCTATTTACAACAAATTGTACTCATCCTCCAATAATTTTTTTTTGCACAGGATGTTTATTTTATGGATCAGACCGATCCATTTGTTTGTGACTGCAAAAAAGTGTGGTTGGGTTAGATTTTATTGCCATGTTCAATCTGGGTTTTGTCTAAATTTGATGAACAATTAATCCTTGGGCTTTTTGTACCGTTTGTAAGCTTGAGTTACATGTTGTTGCCCTTGTACTCCCCTCCGCCTACCAGTACACTGCCACATCTTCCACGGCTCCTATTCGTTCCCATCCGAGGCCACGCCGTCGTTCTCCGCCTTGGTTCGCTTGTTGTGCCCGCCACCATCTGGCGTTGTCAACATGGTCAATAACTGAGAGGAATCAGGAGATGATTGTACGTGGAGAGGCTGACAGTAGGGAACCACCAGAGTCATTGCATTACGCAAGCAGGTGCCTCGTTATTACAAGCCAAAAAAATAATTCCTCCTAATTGTTTGACAACTAGGTCCCACGCCATTGTCAATGTAGTCAATAAATGATAAAATTACACAACGAGCGGATGTCGGTGGGAAACGACACCTATGGGATCACTGGAATCCCTTCTACGGTTGGCGGTCGCGAGGTTGTGGAAAGAGCAGGTCTGATAGGAAGCACACGGATCGTTTACCCAGGTTCGGGCCGCGAGGATGCGTAATACCCTAGTCCTACTTTGGTGGATGTATTGAGTGTTCTTGTGTTCTTGAGCTAGCTACGGGGTGTAACTTGCCCAAAAGAGCCGAATCCCTCTCTTGGTCGCCTCGGGCCTCCTTTTATAGGCAAAAGGGGTCGCCACAGTGGCACACAGGAGGTGGAAAGGTCTACAGTGTGCGAGCTTATCGTCCGGCGTTACGGGACAAAGCGCATTCAATGCGCTACTTAGGTGTCCATTAGCTTTATCGGGGACGGGAATGAGGCCCATCCCGTCCGTCGTCGCTCCGCCTTGCTTCGACACACATCCAGGCCAGTGATGCGTGCAGTGCCATGTAGGCAGGCAGGCTGCCGAGGTGGCGCGATGGTGGAGCCTTCACGAAGATCTTCATGCCACCACGCATGTGCTTGCGGAGTTGGCCTGGAAGCCGCATGTTGCCACGCAGTGCCGCCCGGTGGGTGGGTGACACTACATCGAATAATGGCGGAGTCTTGGTCGACGCGGGCCTGGCTGTGGCCCCACAGATGTCCTCGGCAAGGGCCTTGCCAGGAGCCTGATGACCCACAAGTACAGGGTATCTATCATAGTCCTTTCGATAAGTAAGAGTGTCGAACCCAACGAGGAGCAGAAGGAAATGATAAGCGATTTTCAGCAAGGTATTCTCTGCAAGTACTGAAATAAGTGGTAACAGATAGTTTTGTGATAGGATAATTTGTAACGAGCAACAAGTAACAAAAGTAAATAAAGTGCAGCAAGGTGGCCCAATCCTTTTTGTAGCAAAGGACATGCCTGGACAAACTCTTATAATAGGAAAAGCGCTCCCGAGGACACATGGGAATATTGTCAAGCTAGTTTTCATCACGTTCATATGATTCACGTTCGGTACTTTGATAATTTGATATGTGGGTGGACCGGTGCTTGGGTGCTGTTCTTACTTGAACAAACATCCCACTTATGATTAACCTCTATTGCAAGCATCCGCAACTACAACAAAAGTATTAAGGTAAACCTAACCATAGCATGAAACATATGGATCCAAATCAGCCCTTACGAAGCAACACATAAACTAGGGTTTAAGCTTCATCACTCTAGCAACCCATCATCTACTTATTACTTCCCAATGCCTTCCTCTAGGCCCAAATAATGGTGAAGTGTTATGTAGTCGACGTTCACATAACACCACTAGAGGCTAGACAACATACATCTCATCAAAATATCGAGCGAATACCAAATTCACATGACTACTAATAGCAAGACTTCTCCCGTCCTCGGGAACAAAGCGTAATTACTCACAAAGCATATTCATGTTCATAATCAGAGGGTATTAATATGCATAAAGGATCTGAACATATGATCTTCCACCAAATAAACCAACTAGCATCAACTACAAGGAGTAATCAACACTACTAGCAACCTACTAGTACCAATCCGGACTTGAAGACAAGAATTGGATACAAGATATGAACTAGGGTTTTGAGAGGAGATGGTGCTGGTGAAGATGTTGATGGAGATTGCCCTCTCCGATGAGAGGAGGCGTTGGTGATGATTTCCCTCCCGAGGGAAGTGTCCCCGGCAGAACAGCTCTGCCGGAGCCCTAGATTGGTTCCACCTCGTGGCGGCGGAGTTTCGTCCCGAAAGGTTGCTTATGATTTTTTCTCTCTGAAAGACCTCATATAGCAGAAGATGGGCATCGAGAGGGCCACAGGGGCCCACGAGGTAGAGGCGGCGCACAGGGGGTAGGCGCGCCCCACCCTCGTGGCCGGGTGGGGTCCCCTCTGGTGAACTTCTTTTGCTGGATATTTTTTATTATTTCCCAAAATGACTTTCGTGGAGTTTCAGGACTTTTGGAGTTGTGTAGAATAGGTCTCTAATATTTGCTCCTTTTCCAGCCCAGAATTCCAGCTGCCGGCATTCTCCCTCCTTATGTAAACCTTGTAAAATAAGAGAGAATAGGCATAAGTATTTTTACATAACGTGTAATAACAGCCCATAATGCAATAAATATCGATATAAAAGCATGATGCAAAATGGACGTATCAACTCCCCCAAGCTTAGACCTTGCTTGTCCTCAAGCGAAAGCCGATAACGATAAATATGTCCCCATGCTTAGAGGTAGAGGCGTCGATAAAAATAAAATACGGACATGAAGGCATCATGATTATTCTCATAACAGCAACATATATAGAAAAATGTCATATGATTTCTTATGTTCAAGTAATAATCCATTCACAATGCAGAGTACGAATCATAAACTTTATTGAGAACCAACAAACTATAATCTCAGTCATTGAAGCAATTGCAATTTATCATAACATCAGAAAGAGTCTATGTCAGAGCTTAATAGGAAGTCCACATACTCAACTATCATTTAGTCCTTCATAGTTGCTAACACTCACGCGAAATTTGTGTGTACGGAGTTTTAATCGGACACACAGAAAGATAGGGGCTTATAGTTTCGCCTCCCAACCTTTTACCTCAAGGGTAATGTCAACAATAAAAACTCATGCTCCCCTACATCCAATTAGATATACCCATCAGGATCTTTCCAACATACTGTGCTTGCCAAAGGATAAAATGAAAAAGGAAAGGTGAAGATCACCATGACTCTTGCATAAGGTAGGAGATAATAAATAAAAGATAGGCCCTTCGGAGAGGGAAGTAGAGGTTGCCATGCGCATTCATGGTTGGATGCACAAAATCTTAATGCGAAAGAACGTCACTTTATATTGCCACTTGTGATATGAACCTTTATTATGCAGTCCGTCGCTTTTATTTCTTCCACATCACAAGATCGTATAAAGCTTATTTATCCCACACCAATCAATCATACATATTTAGAGAGCAATTTTTATTGCTTTACACCGATGACAACTTACTTGAAGGATCTTACTCAATCCATAGGTAGATATGGTGGACTCTCATGGCGAAACTGGTTTAAGGGGTTTGGAAGCACAAGTAGTATCTCTACTTGGTGTTGAGAATTTGGCTAGCATGAGGGGGAAAGGCAAGCTCAACATGTTGGAAGATCCATGACAATATACTTTAACTCAGATATAAGAAAACATAACCCATTACGTTGTCTTCCTTGTCCAACATCAACTCTTTAGCATGTCATATTTTAATGAGTGCTCACAATCATAAAAGATGTCAATAATAGTATATCTATATGTGAAACCTCTCTTTCCTTATTACTTCCTATTAATTGCAACGATGACCAAAACTATGTTTGCCAACTCCAAACAACTTTCAATCATCATACCCTTTCTATGTGAAGTCATTACTCTCAATAAGATCAATATGAACTCTTTGTTTCTTTTTATTCTTCCCCTTTTTTCTTTTATTCACTCAGTATCATGGCAAAATAATCAAGCCCTTGAGTCAACACTAATCTTTATTATATAGCTCACGGACTCGATTACATAGAGAGATCATAAAGCAAAAACTCAAAACTAGATCATGCCATAAACTTTATTCTACTAGATCAAGATACTACTAATAGGATCGAACTAAGAAAACGGTAAAGATAGGAGATGTGATTGTGATATGATACCGGGGCACCTCCCCCAAGCTTGGAAGTTGCCAAGGGGAGTGCACATACCCATGTGATTATGTCTCCTCTGCTGGTGAAGAAGGAGGAGGTGTTGGATAGTCGCACATCGAGCGTAAGAGGTCCTCCAACTTGCAAATAATGCCCTCGAGTGCAACGATATGCTCCTTCAACAAAATATTTTCACTTGTGATATACTTGTTTTGAATACGAGCTAACTCAATCATCTTGAAAGCTTCGATTTTAGTTGGGGTGAGAAAGTTGTGATCAAGTTGAAGGGTGTCTTCTGCTGCCGGAGCTTGGTCCTCCGTGGCCTTCTTGATCTCTTCATCCTTGTTGATCTCCATGGGTTCTTCCCTCTTCAGCTCTATCTTCATTAGCCAAGCATCTTCGTCACCATTGTTGGAGGAGGGGGACGACATGATGCCTGGCCTTGACAACCCTGGCAGAAAACATCTCGAAACAAGAACAGAGGAGATTTGCGTGATATGGGAGTCAATACCCCCGGGAGAATATATAATGAATTTTTACCGACCAAAATACGTATCATGCAATAAAACGGAGTCGGAAGGCACAGAAGTGCCCACGAGGAGGGGCGCCCGGGGGTAGGCGCGCCCTCCACCTCGTGGGGCCTCGTGTCCTTCCCGGACTGCTACTTATTTTTCTATTTTCTAAATATTCCAAAACAGAGAAATATTGCCTTAAAAATTGTTTTGGAGTCGGTTTACTTACCGTACCACATACCTACTCCTTTTGAGTCCAAGCGTTCGGAAAGTGTCCTTATGTATTCCTCCGGGTTACGGTTTCAATAACATTGGTTTCAACATTTATAGGATTACGAGATATAGTGTTTGATTCTTTGACCGTTTACCACCTTCGGATTTGTGCCTTCGAAATTGTTGATTTTTATGGCACCGTAACGATAGACCTCCTCGATAACATAGGGTCCTTCCCATTTTGAGAGAAGCTTTCCTACAAAAAATCTTAAACGAGAGTTGTATAGCAATACATAATCACCTACATTAAACTCACGCTTTTGTATCCTTTTGTCATGCCATCTTTTGACTTTTTCTTTAAACAACTTGGCATTTTCATAAGCTTGGGTCCTCCATTCATCAAGTGAGCTAATATCAAATAACCTCTTCTCATCGGCAAGTTTGAAATCATAATTGAGCTCTTTAATGGCCCAATAAGCCTTATGCTCTAGTTCGAGAGGTAAGTGACATGCTTTTCCATAGACCATTTTATACGGAGACATACCCATAGGATTTTTATGTGCAGTTCTATAGGCCTATAATGCATCATCAAGTTTCTTGGACCAATTATTTCTAGACCTATTGACAGTCTTTTGAAAAATTAATTTGAGCTCTCTATTACTCAATTCTACTTGACCACTAGACTGTGGGTGATAAGGAGATGCAATTCTATGATTAACATCATATTTAGCAAGCATTTTACGGAAAGCACCATGAATAAAGTGTGAACCACCATCAGTCATTAAATATCTAGGGACTCCAAACCTCGGAAAAATAACCTCTTTAAGCATTTTAATAGAGGTGTTATGATCAGCACTACTAGTTGGAATAGCTTCTACCCACCGAGTAACATAATCAACAGCAACTAAAATATGTGTATATCCATTAGAGGCAGGAAAAGGTCCCATATAATCGAAGCCCCAAACATCAAATGGTTCAATAACATGTGATTAATTCATAGGCATTTCTTGACGTCTACTGATATTACCAATTCTTTGACATTCATCACAAGATAAGACAAACTTACGGGCATCCTTGGAGAGAGTAGGCCAATAAAAACCAGATTGCAATACCTTATGTGCAGTTCTATCTCCAGTGGTGTCCTCCATAAGATTAAGAGTGACACTTGTGTAGGATCTGTTCTGTTCATGCTCGGTACACAACGTCTAATAACACCATCTACTCCTTCTTTATAAAGATGTGGGTCATCCCAAAAGTAATGTCTCAAATCATAGAAAAACTTTTTCTTTTGCTGGTATGTGAAACTAGGGGGTATAAATTTAGCAACAATGTAATTAGCATAATCAGCATACCATGGAGTACTACGAGAAGTATTTATGACATTTAATTGTTCATCAGGAAAGCTATCATCAATAGGTAGTGGGTCATCAAGAACATTTTCTAACCTAGACAAGTTGTGTGCATCGGGGTTCTCAGCTCCCTTTCTATCGACAATATGCAAATCAAATTCTTGTAGCAAGAGAACCCATCTAATAATTCTAGGTTTAGCATCTTTCTTTTCCATCAAATATTTAATAGCAGCATGATCAGTGTGAATAATTACTTTAGAATCAACAATATAAGGTCTGAACTTATCACATGCAAATACAACTGCTAAGAATTCTTTTTCATAGTAGCATAATGGATAACATTTAATTTCTTATCAACTCTTTAACCAAGAACAACACCTACAGCATAATCACTAGCATCACACATAATTTCGAAGGGTAAATTCCAATCAGGTGGCTGAACAATAGGTGCAGAGATCAATGCTTTCTTAAGTATTTCAAATGCTTCTACACAATCATCATCAAAGACAAATGGTATATCTTTTTGTAATAAATTAGTCGAGGCGAGAAATTTTGAGAAGTCCTTAATGAACCTCCTACAAAATCCGGCGTGACCAAGGAAACTTCTTATACCTTTGATGTCCTTGGGACATGGCATCTTTTCAATAGCATCAACTTTGGCTTTATCAACTCCAATACCTCTTTCAGAAACTTTATGCCCCAATACAATACCTTCATTTACCATAAAGTGGCACTTTTCCCAATTCAAGACAAGATTAGTTTCTTCACATCTCTGCAAAACTCGATCAAGATTGCTCAAGCAATCATCAAAAGAGGATCCATAGATGGAAAAGTCGTCCATGAAAACCTCACAAATCTTTTCACAAAAGTCAGAGAATATAGCCATCATGCATCTTTGAAAGGTAGCAGGTGCATTACATAAACCAAAGGGCATATGTTTGTAAGCAAAAGTACCAAAAGGGCATGTAAAAGTAGTCTTTGATTGATGCTTAGCCGACACAGGTATTTGAGAGAAACCAGAATAACCATCTAGGAAGCAATAATGTGTATGTTTGCATAATCTTTCTAGCATTTGATCAATAAAAGGTAAGGGGTAATGATCTTTCTTAGTAGCTTTATTTAATTTGCGGAAATCAATTACCATCCTATAACCTGTAATAATTCTTTGCGGGATCAATTCATCTTTATCATTAGGAACAACAGTAACACCTCCCTTCTTAGGGACACAATGAACAGGACTTACCCACTGACTATCAGCAACGGGATAAATTATACCTGCCTCCAGAAGCTTTAGTATTTATTTTCTTACCACTTCTTTCATCTTAGGATTAAGCCTTCATTGATGATCATGAACCGGTTTGGCATCTTCTTCCAAATTTATTTTATGTTGACATAGAGTGGGACTAATGCCCTTAAGATCATCAAGAGTATATCCAATAGCAGCACGGTGCTTCTTCAGAGTTTTCAATTATCTCTCTTCTTCATGCTCTGAAAGGTTAGCACTAATAATAACATGATATATTTTCTTTTCATCAAGATTAGCATATTTAAGATTACCAGGCAACCGTTTAAGCTCAAACACGGGATCACCCTTGGGTGGAGGAGGATCCCCTAGGATTTCAACAGGCAAATTATGTTTCAGAATAGGTTCCTGTTTAAAGAATACTTCATCTATTTCCCTTCTTTCATTCATAAACATATCATTTTCATGGTCTAGCAAATAATGTTCTAGAGGATCACTAGGAGGTACGGCAATAGAAGCAAGACCAATAATTTCATCCTTACTAGGCAATTCTTCTTCACGGTGTTGTTTACTAAATTTACAGAAATTAAACTCATGAATCATATCATCCAAGCCAATAGTAACAACATTCTTTTCGCAATCTATCTTAGCATTGACAGTATTCAAGAAGGGTCTACCAAATATAATGGGACAAAAGCTATCTTGTGGGGAACTAAGAACAAGAAAATCAGCAGGATATTTAGTTTTCCCACACAAGACTTCAACATCTCTAACAATTCCCACAGCTGATATAGTATCTCTATTGGCAAGTTTAATTGTAACATCAATACCTTCTATCTCAGCAGGTGCAATTTCATGCTTAATTTCTTCGTACAAAGTATAAGGTATAACACTAGCACTAGCACCCATATCACATAAGCCATGATAACAATGATCTCCTATTTTAACAGAAATAATAGGCACGCCTACCACAGGTCTATGTTTATCTTTAGCGCCAGGTTTTGCAATTCTAGCAGTTTCACCACATAATTGAATAACATGCCCATCAATATTATCAGCCAAGAGATCTTTAACAATAGCAATATTAGGTTCTACTTTAACTTGCTCAGGAGGTGTATAAGTTCTAATATTGCTTTTACGAACCATAATTGAAGCTTTAGCATGATCCTTTATTCTAACAGGGAAAGGTGGTTTCTCAACATAAGAGGTAGGAACAATAGGATCATTATAAGTGACAGTCTTTTCTTCAACTTTAATAGGTGCAGCTACTTTTACTTCTATGGGAGGATGATACTTAAACCACTTCTCCTTGGGGAGATCAACATAAGTAGCAAAAGATTCACATAAAGAAGCTACTATCTCATAGTCAAGTCCATATTTAGTGCTAAACTTACGGAAAATATCGGTATCCATAAAAGATTTAACACAATCAAACATAGGTGTCATACCTGACTCCTTACCTTCGTCGAGGTCCCAATCTTCAGAGTTGCATTTAATTCTATCCAATAAATTCCATCTGAATTCAATAGTCTTCATCATAAAATAGCTAGCACAAGAAGTATCGAGCATGGTGCGATTGTTTTCAGAAAGCCGAGCATAAAGATTTTGAATAATTGTTTCTCTTGGAAGCTCATGATTGGGGCATGAATACAACATTGATTTAAGCCTCCCCCAAGCTTGGGCGATGCTTTCTCCTTCACGAGGCCAAAAATCATATATATAATTGCGATCACAGTGAACAAGATGCATTGGATAATACTTTTGATGAAATTCCAATTTCAGTCTTCTATAGTTCCATGATCTCGTATCATCACATAGCCTATACCATGTTAATGCATCTCCCTTCAAAGATAAAGGGAAGACCTTTTTCTTAACAGCATCATCGGGTATACCTGCAAGCTTAAATAGTCCACAAACTTCATCCACATATATTAGGTGCTCATTAGGATGCTTTGTTCGATCTCCTACAAAAGGATTAGCTAGCAGTTTTTCCATCATACCCGAAGGAAATTCAAAGGGAATATTTTCATATTCATTTTCAGTAGGTTCATTAGGTTGAGGAGCAACTCTTTGCTCTACTGGTTGGGGTGAAGATACCCTGAAGAAGCCCCTCAGAGGATTACTTTCCATAGTAACAAGTGACAATAAATTTTAGCACACTATATAAAATTTTCCTTACCAAATTCCACTTACCAAATGCGCTTCACTCCCGACAGCGGCGCGGAAAAGAGTCTTGATGACCCACAAGTATAGGGGATCTATCGTAGTCCTTTCGATAAGTAAGAGTGTCGAAACCAACGAGGAGCAGAAGAAAATGATAAGTAAGAGTGGCGGCGGAGTTTCGTCCCGAAAGGTTGCTTATGATTTTTTTCTCGACGAAAGACCTCAAATAGCAGAAGATGGGCATCGGAGGGCCACCAGGGGGCCCACGAGGTAGGGGGCGCGCCCAGAGGGGTAGGGCACGCCCCCCACCCTCGTGGCCGGGTAGGGCCCCCTATGGTGAACTTCTTCCGCTGGATATTTTTTATTATTTCCCAAAATGACTTTCATGGAGTTTCAGGACTTTTGGAGTTGTGCGAGAATAGGTCTCTAATATTTGCTCCTTTTCCAGCCTGAATTCCATTTTGCCGGCATTCTCCTCCTTATGTAAACCTTGTAAAATAAGAGAGAATAGGCATAAGTATTGTGACATAACGTATAATAACAACCCATAATGCAATAAATATCGATATAAAAGCATGATGCAAAATGGACGTATCAGAGCATTCCGGGGGTCTTGTGGATTCCCTCGGCTGGGAACCCGCCGAGGGTCGCCGTCTTCTGGTCCTCATCTGATCTCACATGTTTATGATCTTGACGAAGATTTGCATGCCACCATGGGGGTGCCTCCCAAGCCTTGGTTCCAATGTAGTTGCCAACGGCGTTCGGAACCTTTGGGATCAAGGGTGGCTCGCTCTGCTAGTGTCGGGCAAGTTTCCCCGGCAAGGCTCTCGCCGGGGCCGCGGAGGCCGCCCCGACAAGGGTCTTGCTGGGGGGATCCACCCCGCCCCTTCACTCTCCTGCATTTCTGGTCTTGGTGTTGCATCCTGTTGCCTTGTGCCTTCGGCTTCTCTCCGGCTTACCTCCTTTGCCCTGCTAAGTGTGGCCGCGACGCGTGGCTCTGACTGCCCGTGCACAAGTAAAGGGGTCAAAAGGAGAGCCCCTACTTTTGTACACCGACAGGAGCCCTCGGGCCTGGGCCACACATAAGCGTCACGCGTTGTTGGGCCAGGCCCAGAACAGTGTGCGGGTAGGTGGGGCAGATTTTTATCGTAGTAACTATTCCGTCCGCCGCGCTTCCCCACGACCGGCGTTGAATGCGCGACATGGAGGATCGTGTGTGACGTGGGGGCCATGCGTGGGGCGGTTCCCGCACGCATGCGTGACATCACAGGTAATGGGAAAAGAGGCGGCCCACGCATTCCCTATAAAAAGGAATAACCGCGGGTACGCTGCTCATTTACCCTTCGTGCTTTCCCCAATCTCAGAACCGCCGTCCCCTTCTTCCTCCTTCTCAAGATCTTGCCTTCGCTCGCCGCCGCTGCGCCTTTGCCATCCTCCATTCCTCGCTTCCCGCAGCTTTCATGGCACCCAAGACCAGCAGAGGCAAGGGAGTGGCCAAGGACGCCGGGGAGAAGGAGCCGCCGAAGAGCGGGTTGGCGGTGCGGCGAAAGCAACACGCCTACTTCCCGTCGACGGTCGACGCGGTCGAACTCCCGGACTACTTCAAGCACCTGTTGGGGTGCAAGACGGGAAGCAAGACGACGGGGCATCCGGCCACGCGCGTCATCCTCGCCGCCTTCACCGAAACCGGCCCGAATCGGTACCCGTTCTTCGTCGACTATTTTTCTTGCGGCCTCTGCCCCCCTTCTCTAATTTCTTCAGAGACATCATGCACACCTACGGATTCCACCTTCTGGATTTTACTCCAAATGCCGTGGCATGCATGGCTCTTTTTGTGCACCTCTGCGAGGGTTTCGCCGGGGTGCATCCCAACACGGCGATCTTCCGCCACTATTCCTTCCCTCGCATCCAAAAGGGGGCGCCATTTCCGGTTGCGTCGCCTGGATCCCTAGGACCCAGGAGAAATAGACATATCCGGACAGCTCCCAGAAGGAGAGGTGGGAGGAGTGGCGAGGCTAGTGGTGCTGGATTGAGGAGAAGGACCCACCAGCATTCTACGAGGTTCGCCAGGCGCTGCCTTTCCGCAGAAACGACTGGAGCGATGTCGATGTCAACGACAAGAAGCTCACGGTCGCCACCACTAGGATCCTTCGTCTCACCGAGGCCGGGCTCACCCTTGAGATGATCGGGGCGGATTTCATCCGCCGCCGAATCGCTTCGCTACACAACAAGGGAGGCCGGCATGGCTCTTCACGAACGCCGCCGACATCATAAGGATCCGACCTGGCTTGGACCACAACTTCACGGTGATGGGGCACACCCACTTCTGCCAGCGACTCTTCCATCTCGACGTGAACCGCGACGGCGAGGTCGAGCGGTCCGGCAAGGCTGCGAAGGCCGCCGTGAAGGCCGGCAACGTCACCACAGGGCCCTTGTTTAAGTTGCCAGGAGGGGTGGTCCCGCTGTGCAACAATTCGCGTCGGAGCGACATCATCGCCATGATGCCGGAGTTCAACACGCACGGCCTCGTCCCAAATTGGGCCGAGCCACCGGAGGACCAGGTGCAGGAGTTTTTCGGCACCTTGGAGGTGAAGTATGTCACCGCCGAGTCGCGGCTCGTCCAGGACACCACCCAGGCGGAGCTGGAATACATCACCGCCAGGGCGGTGGAGGCAGAGCTCGCTAAGGAGGCCGGCAGCGCCGACGGCGTGGAGGATAAGGCCGTGATACGTCCATTTTGCATCATGCTTTTATATTGATATTTATTGCATTATGGGCTGTTATTACACATTATGTCACAATACTTATGCCTATTCTCTCTAATTTTACAAGGTTTACATAAAGAGGAGAATCTTGGTGGAATCTGGAATTTGGAAAAGGAGCAAATATTAGAGACCTATTCTGCACAACTCCAAAAGTCCTGAAACTCCACGGAAGTTAATTTTGGAAATAATAAAAAATACCGAGCGAAGAAAATAACAGAGGGGTCACACACCCTGCCACGAGGGTGGAGGATGCGCCATACCCCCTGGGCGCGCCCCCTGCCCCGTGGGCCCCCTGGTGTCCCTCCGGTGCCCATCTTATGCTATATGAAGTCTTTCGTCCGAGAAAAAATCATAAGCAAGCTTACGGGAAGAAACTCCGCCGCCACGAGGCGGAGCCTTGGCGGAACCAATCTAGGGCTCCTTGAGCTGTTCTGCCAGGGAAACTTCCCTCCGGGAGGGGGAAATAATCGCCATCGTCAT
Organism: Aegilops longissima; assembly: GCA_021605205.1. Taxonomy (NCBI): domain Eukaryota; kingdom Viridiplantae; phylum Streptophyta; class Magnoliopsida; order Poales; family Poaceae; genus Aegilops; species Aegilops longissima. The sequence continues at coordinate 483,753,970 of CM038678.1, read as the reverse complement.
CACCAACGCTCCTCTCATCGGGAGGGGGCCAATCTCCATCAACATCTTCACCAGCACCATCCCCTCTCAAACCCTAGTTCATCTCTTGTATCCAATCTTTGTCCCAAAGCCTCAGATTGGTACCTGTGGGTTGCTAGTAGTGTTGATTACTCCTTGTAGTTGATGCTAGTTGGTTTATTTGGTGGAAGATCATATGTTCAGATCCTATATGGACATTAATACCCCTCTGATTATGAACATGAATATGCTTTGTGAGTAGTTACGTTTGTTCCCAAGGACATGGGAGAAATCTTGCTATTAGTAGTCATGTGAATTTGGTATTCGTTCGATATTTTGATGAGATGTATGTTGTCTCTCCTCTAGTACTGTCATGTGAATGTCGACTACATGACACTTCACCATTGTTTGGGCCTAGAGGAAGGCATTGGAAAGTAATAAGTAGATGATGGGTTGCTAGAGTGACAGAAGCTTAAACCCTAGTTTATGCGTTGCTTCGTAAGGGACTAATTTGGATCCATATGTTTCATGCTATGGTTAGGTTTACCTTAATACTTCTTTTGTAGTTGAGAATGCTTGCAATAGGAGTTAATCATAAGTCGGATGCTTGTCCAAGTAAGGACAGCACCCATGCACCGGTCCACCCACATATCAAATTATCAAAGTACCGAGCGAATCATATGAGCGTGATGAAAACTAGCTTGACGATAATTCCCATGTGTCCTCGGGAGCGCTTTTCTCTATATAAGAGTTTGTCCAGGCTTATCCTTTGCTACAAAAAGGATTGTGCCATCTTGCTGCACCTTATTTACACTTGTTACTTGTTACTCATTACCAATTACCTTATCACAAAACTATCTGTTACCGATAATTTCAGTGCTTGCAGAGAATACCTTGCTGAAAACCGCTTATCGTTTCCTTCTGCTCCTCGTTGGGTTTGACACTCTTACTTATCGAAAGGACTATGATAGATCCCCTATACTTGTGGGTCATCAAGACTCTTTTCTGGCGCCGTTGCCGGGGAGTGAAGCGCCTTTGGTAGGTGGAATTTGGTAAGGAAAAATTTATATAGTGTGCTGAAATTTACTGTCACTTGTTACTATGGAAAGTAATCCTTTGAGGGGCTTGTTCGGGGTATCTTCACCCCGACCAGTAGAGCAAATAGTTTCTGTTCAACCTACTGAACCTACTGAAAATATTTACTTTGAAATTCCTTCAGGTATGATAGAGAAACTGCTAGCTAATCCTTTTGCATGAGATGGAACATTGCATCCTGATTTACACTTAATCTATGTGGATGAAGTTTGTGGATTATTTAAGCTTGCAGGTATGCCCGATGATGTTATCAAGAAGAAGGTCTTCCATTTATCTTTGAAGGGAGATGCATTGACATGGTATAGGCTATGTGATGATATGGGATCATGGGACTACAAGCGATTGAAATTGGAATTTCATCAGAAATTTTATCCTATGCATCTAGTTCATCGTGATCGTAATTTTATATATAATTTTTGGCCTCGCGAAGGAGAATGCATCGCTCAAGCTTGGGGGAGGCTTAAGTCAATGTTATATTCATTCCCCAATCAAGAGCTCTCAAGAGAAATGATTATTCAAAATTTTTATGCTTGGCTTTTTGACAACAATCGCTCCATGCTCGATACTTCTTGTACTGGTTCCTTTATGATGAAGACTGTTGAATTCAAATGGAATTTATTGGAAATAATTAAACCCAACTCTGAAGATTGGGATCTCGATGAAGGTAAGGAGTCAAGTATAACACCTAAGTTTGATTGTGTTAAATCTTTTATGGATACCGATGTTTTCTGTAAATTTAGCACTAAATATGGACTTGACTGTTAGATAGTAGCTTCTTTTTGTGAATCTTTTGCTGCTCATGTTGATCTCCCTAAGGAGAAGTGTTTTAAATATCATCCTCCCATAGAAGTAAAAGTAGTTGAACCTATTAAAGTTGAAGAAAAGACTATCACTTATAATGATCCTATTGTTCCTACTGCTTATGTTGAGAAACCACCTTTTCCTGTTAGGATAAAAGATCATGCTAAAGCTTCAACTGTGGTTCATAAAAGTAATACTAGAACTTATACACCTCCTGAGCAAGTTAAAGTTGAACCTAATATTGCTATTGTTAAAGATCTCTTGGCTGATAATATCGATGGGCATGTTATTTATTTCTGTGATGAAACTGCTAGAATTGCTAAACCTGGTGCTAAAGATAAACATAGATCTGTGGTAGGCATGCTTGTTATTTCTGTTTAAATAGGAGATCATCGTTATCATGGCTTGTGTGATATGGGTGCTAGTTCTAGTGCAATACCTATTTCCTTATACAAAGATATTATGCATGATATTGCACCCGCTGAGTTGGAAGATATAGATGTTACCATTAAACTTGCCAATAGAGATACTATTTCACCAATTGGGATTGTTAGAGATGTTGAAGTCTTGTGTGGGAAGGTTAAATATCATGCTGATTTTCTTGTTCTTGGTTCCCCACAAGATAGTTTTTGTCCCATTATATTTGGTAGACCCTTCTTGAACACTGTCAATGCTAAGATAGACTGCGAAAAGGATGTTGTTACAATTGGTTTGGATGATATGTCTCATGAGTTTAATTTCTCTAAATTTCGTAGACAACCCCGTGATGAAAAATTGCCTAGTAAGGATGAAATTATTGGTCTTGCTTCTAATGCCGTGCCTCCTAGTGATCCTTTAGAAGAATATTTGCTAGACCATGAAAATGATATGTTTATGAATGAAAGAAGGGAAATAGATGAAGTATTCTTTAAACAGTGACCTATTCTGAAACACAACTTGCCTGTTGAAATCCTAGGGGATCCTCCTCCACCCAAGGGCGATCCCGTGTTTGAGCTTAAACCGTTACCTGATACTCTTAAATATGGTTATCTTGATGAAAAGAAGATATATCCTGTTATTATTAGTGCTAACCTTTTAGAGAAGGAGGAAGAAAACTTATTGAAAACTCTGAAGAAGCACCGTGTTGCTATTGGATATACTCTTGATGATCTTAAGGGCATTAGTCCCACTCTATGTCAACACAAAATAATTTTGGAGATAGACGCCAAACCAGTTATTGATCACCAACGACGGCTGAATCCTAAGATGAAAGAAGTGGTAAGAAAGGAAATATTAAAGCTCCTTGAGGCAGGTATAATTTATCCCGTTGCTGATAGTCAGTGAGTAAGTCCTGTCCATTGTGTCCCTAAGAAGGGAGGTATTACTGTCGTTCCTAATGATAAGGATGAATTGATTCCGCAAAGAATTATTACAGGTTATAGGATGGTAATTGATTTCCGCAAATTAAATAAAGCTACTAAAAAAGATCATTACCCCTTGCCTTTCATTGATCAAATGCTAGAAAGATTATCCAAACATACACATTTTTGCTTTCTAGATGGTTATTCTAGTTTCTCTCAAATACCCGTGTCAGCTGATGATCAAGCAAAGACCACTTTTACTTGCCCTTTCAGTACCTTTGCTTATAGACAAATGCCTTTTGGTTTATGTAATGCACCTGCTACCTTTCAAAGATGCATGATGGCTATATTCTCTGATTTTTGTGAAAAGATTTGTGAGGTTTTCGTGGATGATTTCTCCGTTTATGGATCCTCTTTTGATGATTGCTTGAGCAACCTTGATCGAGTTTTGCAGATATGTGAAGAAACTAACCTTGTCTTGAACTGGGAGAAGTGCCACTTTATGGTTAATGAAGGCATTGTCCTAGGGCATAAAATTTATGAAAGAGGCATTGAAGTTGATAAAGCTAAATTTGATGCTATTGAGAAGATGCCATGCCCCAAGGACATCAAAGGTATAAGAAGTTTCCTTGGTCATGCCGGTTTTATAGGAGGTTCATTAAGGACTTCTCAAAAATTTCTCGGCCTCTGACTAACCTATTACAAAAATATATACCTTTCGTTTTTGATGATGATTGTGTAGAAGCATTTGAAATACATAAGAAAGGATTAATCTCTGCACCTATAGTTCAGCCACCTGACTTGAATTTACCCTTTGAAATTATGTGTGATGCTAGCGATTATGCTGTAGCTGTTGTTCTAGGACAAAGAGTTGATAAGAAATTAAATGTTATTCAATATGCTAGTAAAACTCTAGACAGTGCCCAGAGAAATTATGCTACTATGAAAAAGAATTCTTAGCAGTTGTATTTGCTTGTGATAAGTTCAGACCTTATATTGTTGATTCTAAAGATACTATTCACACTGATCTTGCTGCTATTAAATACCTTATGGAAAAGAAAGATGCGAAACCTAGACTTATTAGATGGGTTCTCTTGCTACAAGAATTTGATTTGCATATTGTTGATAGAAAGGGAGCTGAGAACCCCGTTGCAGACAACTTGTCTAGGTTAGAAAATGTTCTTGATGACCCACTACCTATTGATGATAGCTTTCCTGATGAACAATTAAACATCATAAATGCTTCTCGTACTGCTCCATGGTATGCTGATTATGCTAATTACATCTAAATTTATACCACCTAGCTTCACATACCAGCAAACGAAAAAGTTTTTCTATGATTTGAGGCATTACTTCTGGGATGACCCACATCTTTATAAAAAAGGTGTAGATGGTATTATTAGACGTTTTATACCTGAGCATGAATAGGAACAGATCCTACACAAGTGCCACTCCGAAGCTTATGGAGGACACCGCACTGGAGATAGAACTGCACATAAGGTATTGCAATTTGGTTTTTATTGGCCTACTCTCTTCAAGGATGGTTGTAAGTTTGTCTTATCTTGTGATGAATGCCAAAGAATTGGTAATATTAGTAGATGTCAAGAAATGCCGATGAAATATTCACTTGTTATTGAACCATTTTATGTTTGGGGCTTTGATTATATGGGACCTTTTCCTTCCTCTAATGGGTATACACATATTTTAGTTGCTGTTGATTACGTTACTAAGTGGGTAGAAGCTATTCCTACTAGTAGTGCTGATCATAACACCTCTATTACAATGCTTAAAGAAGTTACTTTTTCGAGCTTTGGAGTCCCTAGATATTTAATGACTGATGGTGGTTCAGATTTTATTCATGGTGCCTTTCGTAAAATGCTTGCCAAGTATGATGTTAATCATAGAATTGCATCTCCATACCACCCACAGTCTAGTGGTCAAGTAGAATTGAGTAATAGAGAGCTCAAATTAATTTTGCAAACGACTGTTAATAGATCTAGAAAGAATTGGTCCAAGAAACTTTATGATGCATTATGGGCCTATAGAACTGCATATAAAAATCCTATGGGTATATCTCCGTATAAAATGGTTTATGGAAAAGCATGTCACTTACCTCTCGAACTAGAACATAAGGCATATTTGTCGGATTTCGGGTTTCGGCAGACCCTCTAGGTTCGAACTCTAGGGTGCATGCGGAGATCGCACCTCCAACCTACCTACGCCTCGCCGCCTCGCAAAGATCTAAACTACACAAAGAACAACACAAGAGACACGAGGTTTATACTGGTTCAGGCCACCATTGTGGTGTAATACCCTACTCCAGTGTGTGGTGTGGTGGATTGCCTCTGGGGCTGATGATGAACAGTACAAGGGAAGAACAGCCTCGCGAGGGTCTGTTCTTGGCTGGTGCGATGAACTACTAGGGGAGAGTTTAGTCACCTCTCTTTCTCTCTCTCTCTAGATGCCGATCCAGCCCCCCTACCCCGTGGGTGGCTAGTCCTATTTATAGGTGGAGGCCCTGGGCCTCTCCCCAAATATTGAGCGGGAAGGGCGCCAACAATTGGCCATTTTGAAGGGGAACATCTAGTACACTTATCCTGACTAAAGTCGGTCCTCGCCTGCCAAAGACTCAGGCGGTGGCCTTGACTTGGGCTCCACGATGACCTCCTTCCTGCTGTTCTGCTGGTCTTGGTCTTGTTGCACCGAAATGGTTGCCTTTGTCTGATGCCTTGGCCTGCGCTTGCCTCCTTTGCACCAAAGGGGAAATGAGGACACTGCGCGGGCTGGCGCCCGCCTGGCGCCCGCCTGGCGCCCTCGGTCTTCATGGCTTGCGTCATGGGCACCTCGTGACGTACCCCGCCTTGATCTCTCCGCCAACTCGCGAGCCAGCCTGACAAGGCCGTGCCTGAGGAAGCTTCTGTCGTCCGCCCATGACGCTTGGCCCCTCGCGAGGTCTTGAGCTAGTGTTGATGAAGATGGGCCATTCAGGCCACCCTTGAACCACGCCGCAGGCGCAGGCGAGCAAGTCAGGTACCCCGTTCCTAGAACGCCGACAGTAGCCCCGGGCCCAAAGCGCGCTGGACTTGGCTTAGCGAGAAGCGAAGGGGCAAGTGCGGCGCCACGGCCCCAACAGCTCTGCGGCCTTGGGGCGCAGCGTGGCGGTTGATTGGATGTGGGCGTCCTGCTTCCCCACGACGCCTCGGCAAGCTGCGCAATTGACAAGTCCACTGCATGCAAAGCGGGTCATGATTACTGCGATCGTGGAGGTCGACGATTGGCCCCCGGCTATATGTATGGAGCAGCGCGAGCCCTTCGATCCATCTCTTCTTGCTTCTCCGTCTTCTCCATCCTTGCCCTTGCTCCACATTGCGACAATGGCTCCGATCCGCGGTTCCCCAGAAGAAAGGAAAGGCCCCCAAGAGGGTCCCGATCCGCTTCCGCCCAAGAAAGCGGCTAGCCCTCCGCCGCCGAGATGAAGGCGCCGGCAGGAGGTGTCGAGGCCTGCACGATGCGGCGTCCACCGCCAGAGTTTCGCTGCCGTTATGCGCCCGCATCGAGGGCCTGAAGGAGTTGACGCTGAGCGCCACAGACGCGCCGCCGTCGGTGTCGGTAGTCCGGCGGTGCGCGTTGTTCTGCCCGGAGTCCATGCCGAGGGCTCCTCTCGAGAGCTTGTGCTCCATGCCGCCATGCCTCCTCAGACTTGGATTCGCCTTCCTCCCTCCTTCACCTTCGTGATTCCGCAGAGGGGCTTTCTGGAGCTCTGGTTGCAGCATGCCGGCTGCAGCACCCCTGCGACCGAAGCGGAGGTCGCGGTCGTCGCTCCGGGCAAGGTCTTCATGACCTGAGGCTTGGGCGAGATCGCCCGGGTCTGCCGGACGAGGGACGCCCTTGCGATCCACCTGGAGTATGATGGCGCTTCCTTGATGTTCTTCAAGGTCTTCGACGCGGAAGGACGCCGGCTGGAGTGCTGCCCTGAGAGAGGCGGCCGGGGCCCTGCCGTGGCGAGGACTAGGCTCGCCGACCGCTCCCCCAGCAGCTCCTTAGGAAGCGGAGGCGTCGGAGGATCCAGCGACTCCGCCGAGCTCTTCGCGACTCCAGAGATGAGCGACGACAGCTACGAGCCTCCGAGCTTGCACCACGCTCGGAACCGGGCGGGCACGTCAGGCTCCCAGCGCCGGTGATCTGGATGGGGTTGGCGCCGGTGCCTGGCGGCCCACTGTTGATGATGGCGTCTCTTGCGGTGGCGCGCGTAGTTAGCACCCTTTAGGATTTGCTCCTTTTGTTCCCTGCGAGGAATCGAAGAACACACCCCGTGGGGGTTTGTAAGGTGCTTGTAGTTCAATTTATTAATATGATCATTCTCGTGAAGCGGTGAGGGATGCTCGTCCCATCTTAGCTTAGTTCCTCCTTTCGAACTCGCGAGGACTTGACGCTTTGCGCTGACAGGTCCCGGTCCCAAGGCAGGCTTCAGCTGTCGCTGGTATGCCAGGTCGCGATGCCATGGTCAAGGCCAGGAGGTGAGCGGCCCGGGGTCCAGTGAGAGCCCCTGAGTCGCGATGCTCAGGAGGTCCCCTTTAGCGCTCAAGCGCCATCGTTCGGTGAGAAAGGAGCGCGACGTTGCCAACACGGGATTGCATTAGGTGCGAGGTCGGTGCTGCAATAGCTAGTATTTCCGGAGGGTGACTTATCTCGGGAGCCAGGAACCGCCTCTTGGTGCGACGTTAGGTCCGCGCGTCGGCAGCTGAGGAGTTGCCCGGCGAGGTCCCCGCGTGCCTCTTCCCTCTCGCCTTTACTCCCCTTTCCGCTCTACGTCCTCGGGTCCCGGCCCTCGAGCGAGCTCAGCCGTCGTTGGTATGCCAGGTCGCGATGCCGTGGACAAGTCCAGGAGGTGAGGGCTGGAGAGCCAGTAGGAGTCCATGAGTCACGATGCTCAGGTACCCCCCCTTTAACGTGCAAGCGGTTCGTGCGGGCGAGAGTGAAGGAGACGCCACGAAGGCCTCGCCTGACACTGCTCCTTGAAGAGATCCTGCAGGCTCATCACAAGAAGAATGAGAGTTCGCCATGACAATCGACAGTCAGCCGTTGGTTGCTCTAGAGGGGTGACGAGGCACTGAAGGCTTGGCGAGGTGGTGCCTTGCGGGGCTGGCGTAGCTAGAGCTCAGCCATTCAGGTTTGTCGATGTTGCAGGGACGGACCCATGCGCAAGCATCGTGCCGTTAGGGAGAAGCTCCATCAGTAGGTGTCAATCGAGTGGGCAATTAGGTCAAACACATTAATCACGAAGGAGCAAATCCATTTAGATAGCCGCCGTAGAGCGGACATCGGTGGTCGAACCCGGCGACTTGGGGATAGCGCGGCCGAGGCGCCCGATAAAGTAAACTAGAAACATGAATCAAAGGATACATGCCGCGAGGGACGGACCCCGCGGCTTGGGAATGATGCAGCCACAGGCGCTCGGCTGAAAATGAATCTCGAAAGATGTCACCTGGTGATGTTGGGGACGAAGGGATGCTGAAGTAGCGGACGTCGTGCGCTGCATAAGCCGATCTTCCACGAGCCCCAGGCCCGGGAGCCTCGGGAGGCTCGGAGGCGCTAGTGGCTCCTCGGACCATCTCCATCTCCGCCAGGACTGCGGAACGCCTGGCCACTTGAGCCTCCAGGATGCTCCTCATGAGGCGCTGGCGCGCAGCAGCCGCATTCGGCAAGCCGTATGGCATGCGAACATAGCTGTGGGGTGGACCTTCACAGCGTCCCATGCGTGAGGGCCAGAGGCGCTCCTGAGAAGCGGCTCGGTTGAGCCCTGGTATGTCGATGCAGACGCGCAGCCCACCATCTTTGCCTAGATGGGGAGCTATGGCAGGTAAGCGGTGGCTGCCACTCATGACTCTTGACTCCTGCAGCTCCTGAGTGATCTTGCTGACGAACTCCTGAGGGTTTGGCCCTCCTTGCCTTGCTCCTTCCTGAGGGAAACGTGATTTGAAACACGCCTCCAAGTGGTGCCCGAGCGCCTCCCTCGTGACCTTAGCAAAGTTGGTGGCCCTCCAGGAGAGAGCCCCCGAGCCTTGCTCGAGGAGGGCGCCGGGCGCGGCTTCCTATGCTACAGAAGGAGGCGCCCCTGGAATGGGCGCGGACTCTGAGGGGCCTGCCTCCCAAGGGCTATGACGAGGGGATGTCTTCTTCTTCTTAGGGACCACCTCGGGAGGCCCTCCGCTCCTGCGATCTGGATCTTCAATTGACGCAGCTTGAAAAGCGCGCTCCAGGTAACACACCGCATCTCTCTCTTCACAAGGCACCGTGATGACTCCACCGCTTCCTGGCATCTTGAGGACATTGTAGCTGTGATGAGTCACGGCCATGAACTTGGCCAAGGCTGGGTACCCGAGGATGGCATTGTACGACAGGCGAATGTGAGTGACGTCGAAGTCGATGAGCTCGGTGCGGTAGTTGTCACGCGTCCCGTAGGTGACAGGAAGGCGGACCTGCCCTATCGGAACCGTGGAACCATCAGTGACTCTGGAGAAAGCCTTGGTTGGCTGGAGCTGATTGTATGGCACTTGGAGATTGTTGAATGTCTCGACGGACAGGACATTGAGTCCTGCTCCGCCATCGATGAGGGTCCTAGTGACTTGCACATTGCTGATTATTGGGGAACAAAGCATCGGAGGACTCGGTGTGGCTGCGCACTTGAGCTGATCCGCTGAGCTGAGCGTGATGGCGCACGCTGACCACGAGGGGCGTGTGGCCCGAGCCCGGGAGGACTGCATTCACTTCACGGGCGAACTGCTTGAAGATCTTGTTGAGAGGTGGGGCTTGAGCTCCGCCCAGGATGCAAGCGATTCTTGCGGCTCCTCAAGCCCCAGCCCCTCGTCGATGATGGTCTTTATTTCTCCTTGGCTGCGATGGCAGAGGAGGGAGGCCTGCGTTGCCTTGTGGGCGATCCTCGCGAGGCTGATCCCTCTAGCCTCCCTCGCGAGGCGGGTCCCTCCAACCTCCCTTGCGAGGCTGATCCTGCCAGCGGTCCTCGCGAGGTCGGTCACGCCACCCTTGGCGAGTGTAACACCCCGGACGTAAATTTCCATATTTGTAACTCCAACTCTTGCCATTCTCGGCATTGTGATATGATATTCCCTCCGTGGTTGGGTTTTTCTCCTTTTTGCATTTTGTCCATGTCACGCATTTTATATCATGTCATATAGTGCATCGCATTTGCATACGTGTTCGTCTCATGATTCCGAGCATTTTCGCGTTGTCCGTTTTGCAATCCGGCACTCCTATCTCCCCCGGCGGCCCCTTTTACGTTTTTCCGTGAGCGGGTACTAAACTTTCTCGGAATGGACCGAGGTTTGTCAAGTGGCCTTGGTATACCACCGGTAGACCACCGGTCAAGTTTCGGGTCATTTGGAGTTCGTTTGGTACTCAGCGGGTAACCGCACTCTCGCAAAGGCCTCTTTTAAGTTGCGCCCAACACCCCTTCAAAACAGCCCAATAACCCATCTAAGTCACTTCCATGCTCTCCGTCGTTCGATCACGATCGTGGGCGAAAACTACACCTCATTTGGACTCTCCTAGCTCCCTCTATGCCTATTTAAGCAACTCCCCATTCCAAATCCGGGTCCAACCTAGCCTTCCCTACCTCGCGCCGGACAAAACCATCGCGCGCCGGACCGTCCGCCCGCGCCGCGCCGCCGCCCGGCGAATCCAGCGCCACGTGGCACGCCGCCGCACCACCAGCAGCAGCCCGCCCAGGCAGCTGGGCCCTCTCCGCCCGTCGTCGCCGCCGCTTCGCCATGGCGCTGTAGCCCGGCAGCCGCGCCAGGCGCCTCGCCGCCGCCCGCCCGGCCCGGCCCGCCCGCCGCCCTCGCCGGCGGCCCGCCGCCGCCCTCGCCCGCCGGCGCTGCGTCGCCGTCTCCGCCACCACCGCAGCCGCCGCCGCCGTGCCGTCCATCTCCGGCCGGCGGCGCCCTCCTCCGGCCCGTCGGCCGGCGCCATCTCCCCCTCTTCTGGCCGCCGTCCCGCGCGCGGATCCGGCGAAACCGCCCGCCGTCGCCCGATCGGAGCTCAGCGACCGGCGGATCTCGATCTGCCACAGGGTTGACTTTTCCCTCCCGAATCCTCTAAGTCTCAATTCTGTGTTATTTCGTGGCATTTTCAACACAGCATAACTTTGCATCTGTAGCTCCATTTTGCATGTGTAATATGTCAAAATGTTCGTCTCGAAGAGTAGATCATTTCATCTCATTGCATCATTATCATTTGAGCTCATCTTGATGCCCGAAATGCTGTTAGAAGAGGGCTATGTGATGTTAGTTTTCATTTCTTAGCAGAACTTGCACTTTGTTATTTTGCTATGATTGATGTGTGCACCCTATGAATTTGAGTCCTACATGTGTTTTGTAATATGCCATGCCATCTTTCCAGGGGTGTATGCCATGTATTTTTGTGACCTATGTGGTGACTAGCACAAGCATGCAAAGTAGGTGTCTGATGTTGCTGTTTTCAGCTCTGCTTTTCTTGATATTTTGATGCCATGTTAACTTGATGCTACCGAGAGATCCATGCATATTTTGGGATACTTCAGTAAGGATGTTTTGTTCTACATGTCTTGCTCTATCCATCCATGCCTTTGTTTGCAATTATGGAGTGCCATAGCTTGAGTCAATCGAGCTCTACTTTTGCTATCAAATGTTTCCTGGCAGATTGTTTACATGTTATTCAATTTTGCCAAGGTCGTTGTGGTTGATACATGTATGCTATGATGTTGTTCTTGCCATGTATGTCTTCTATGACATGTCTTCTTGATGTATGCATGCTTAGTTTATCATGTAAGGCTCTGTAGTGAGTCCATCGAGCTCTTAAACATGCCTACTTGTTATCAGTTTTTGACATGCCATGTTGCTGAATCTGTTAACGGAACTTGCGATATTGACATGGGTGTTACTATATTTTCTGATCCTTTTTGGCTTATGGTCAGTAAGGGACTTTTGTTCTATGCTTTGAGTAGATTCATGCCATGCCTTGTTTTGCTATTATAAGTTCCTGTAGCATGTAGTTTTGTTGCTCTGAACATTGCTACTGATGCTGTTTTGCCATGTCGACTGATATTTTGTGCACTTTTGCCATGCTTGTTTGAACCTGTTATGATGCGAACTAATCGTAGCTCAGTGTTCATCTTTTGTCAAGCATCTTGAGTAGCTCACTTCCATATACTTTGTTGGTACGTTTGGGTGCAGTAGCTTAATTTATTGTTGCTTGCTAAGTGGCATCATCTTTGTTAATGGCAGATTTGTGCCATTCTTGTTTTGCTTGTCATTTGCAAACCGTGCATCCGATTCCGGTGATCTTTATATCGATTTCAACCGAAATCATCTCATCTTTCCAGTGGCATACTTGGTTTGCCAAGTTGATGCCTGGTTCATCATTTACCTTCCGGAGCGCGCATACGCATTGCATATCACATCTCGCATATCATGTCAAGTTTTGCATCATGTGGCTTGTGCATTGCACCGTGATTTATTGTGGTTCCTTTATTAGTGTTCTTGCTTTGGGTAGAGCCGGGAGACGAGTACGTGAACGAGGAACCGGTTGAGAACGCTTACGAGGATCAAGCTTTCGACAACTCTGAGAACATTGCAGGCAAGATGACCATACCCTCGAAATCACTTCTATCTTTGCTATGCTAGTTGCTCGCTCTTTTGCTATGCCTATGCTGCGATGCCTATCACTTGCTATATCATGCCACCCATATTGCCATGTCAGCCCCTAACCATCCTTTCCTAGCAAACCGTTGATTGGCTATGTTACCGCTTTGCTCAGCCCTCTTATAAGCGTTGCTAGTTGCGGTGAAGCTGAAGTTTGTTCCTTGTTGGAACATGGAGCGTTGTTCCTTATTGGAACATGTTTACTTGTTGGGGATATCACAATATATATCTGCTATAATTAATGCATCTATATACTTGGTAAAGGGTGGAAGGCTCGGCCTTATGCACAGTGTTTTGTTCCTCTTGCCACCCTAGTTTCCGTCATACGGTGTTATGTTCCTTGATTTTGCGTTCCTTACGGTTGGGTGATTTATGGGACCCCCTTGACAGTTCGCTTTGAATAAGACTCCTCCGGCAAGGCCCAACTTTGGTTTTACCATTTGCCACCTAAGCCTTTTTCCCCGGGTTTTCGCGAGCAGGGTCATCTTTATTTTAACCCCGGACCGGTGCTCCTTGAGTGCTGGCCGAACTCGAGCTACTGCTTGGGGCCCTGCGGGAAACTCAAGGCTTGGTTTTACTCGTAGCTAGTCTCATCCGGACGTGCCACGAGAACGAGATATGTGCAGCTCCTATCGGGATTTTTCGGCTGTCAGGCGGCTTCTTTGGTCTTGTTTTATTCTTTGTCGAAATGTCTTGTAGTCCGGGATTCGAGATTGATCGGGTCTTCGGTAGAAGGAATATCCTTCGTTGACCGTGAGAGCTTATAATGGGCTAAGTTGGGACACCCTGCAGGTAATATCTTTCAAAGCCGTGCCATGGTTATGAGGCAGATGGGAATTTGTTAATGTCGGTTGTAGAAAACCCGAAGTTGACCTCAAATAAAATACACATCAACAGCGTGTGTAACCGTGATGGTCTCTTCTCGGTGAGTCCGGGAAGTGAACACGTGTTGGAGTTATGTCGGCGTAAGTAGTTCAGGATCACTTCTTGATCGCTACTAGCTTCACGTCCGTGCTTTGCTCCTCTTCTCGCTCTCTTTTGCGAATGTAGCCACCATATATGCTAGTCGCTTGCTGCAGCTCCACCTACAACTCTGTCCTTCCTATAAGCTTAAATAGTCTTGATCTCGCGGTGTGAGATTGCTGAGTCCCGTGACTCACAGATTCTACCAAAACAGTTGCAGTGCCGGCGATGCGGTCACGGTGGCGCATCCGAGCTCAAGTGGGAGTTCGACGAGGCGTGGTCGTTACTATGTGTCTTTTCCTGATGATCAGTAGTGGTGCCCAGCTGGGACGATCGGGGATCTATGTAGCATTTGGGGTATCTTCTTTTATTTTGGTTCCGTAGTCGGACCTTGAGTGTACTCTGAATGATGGATGTTTATTTATGTACTGAGTGAAGTGGCGACTGTAAGCCAACTATGTATCTCTTTCCCTTGTGTATTACATGGGTTGTGTGAAGATTACCTCACTTGCGACATTGCTTTCAATGCGGTTATGCCTCTAAGTCGTGCCTCGACACGTGGGAGATATAGCCGCATCGAGGGCGTTACAGCGAGTGCCACGGTCTTCCCATCATCCTCCACCTCTTCCTCCTCCTCGGCCATAGCCCCGGTCGCTGCGCTCGGGGCGTCGGCCGGCACGCACGTCTCGCACGGTCCTGAGCTCTTGGCATTCGTTGGTGTTGTGGGTGTGAAGGTCATGGTACCACGCAGTACCGGCGCCCTTGGATGACTCGGCTGATCCTTCCTTGCTTGGTGTCAGGCTGCTGCAAGCACAAGCAGCCCCTTGCACTTCACGTCCTTGACCTTGGGCTTCTTCTCTTCTGGGTCGGTAGCTGGCAGCTCGAGAAGGGAAAGGCGTCCTTCCTCATCCCTGGCCCACTTGGTCGCCAAGTTGAACAGCTCCAGGGATGTGCACAGGTTTTCATGGATCGCGAGCTCTTCCTTCATCTTGACGTCACGCACACCGTCGGAGAAGGCTGAGATGATGGCCTCCTCAGACACCCTGGGGATATTAAGGCGAGCGTTGTTGAAACATTGGATGAACTTTGCGGGTCTCCCGACCGCTGCTTGATGCAGCGCCAAGTCACTCATGGCGGTGGCGATCGCGTGTGCCTTGGAAGTTGGCGATGAATCGGGTCGCATCTCGTTCGGGAGGAAATCGTGCGAGCGAGTTCAGGAGCAGTGCGGGCACCGTCCTTGAGCGCCATGGGAAACCAGTTCGCCATGACCTTCTCATCCCCGTTGGCGGCTTCGATGCCCAACTCATAGAGCTGGAGGAATTCCGCAAGGTCGGCCGTGCCATCGTAGCGTGGGGGCAGGTCTGGCTTGAACTTGCCCGGCGAGCCACGCTCGCAGCTTCGGCGGTGAAAGGCACGGCAGCCTGCAGTGGCCACAGGAGGCCTTTGGTGACGGAGGGCTTGATCTTGGAGGTCTCTGTCGCTGCCGCCAGAACAGCTGGGTCTTCATCTTGTTGGAGCAAGAGCCTTGTCGTCGGGCGGTGCGGGGAGCACACGGGCGGCTTCTTGGGGACGAGGGATCTCTTGGCAGCTCTTCTCTTGCTACACTAGTGCTGGACGGAGTGGGTTCTGCCCGGGGGCCACGCGCCTTTGAGCCAAGGCGCCTTCTTGTGGGGGAGGTGGCTGAGGCGCCCGTGGAGCTTCATCACCCGCGCAAGGCTGGGCGCAGTGCAGTGAGAGTGATGGCGCAAGGGAGCCCCCAACAGCGCTGACGAGCTCGGTGATGCGGGCGAGCCACTCGTCGTAGAGGTCATCGACGGGACGGTAGTGCAGGAGTTCCCGTGCCAGGAGCAACGCAGCGTGCGCGTCCGCAGGAGTGCGACGGGCGTGGGACGAAGAACCAGCTGGAGCCAGCGACGGGGTGGCGATCGCGAATTCCGCCATACCGAGGATGCAGAGCGGCGCCGCTGCTCGTTCCCGCCGGGCCGGTGGCAGCGGACGGCGGCGGCGGGAACGGCGGGCGGCTGCCGACGGGGCCGTCTGAAGCGACGAGTAGCTAGCGGCGGCCGGCGCTGGCGCGAGCTCGACAGCGTCGACATGGATGCGAGGCGGCAAAAGAGCAGAAGCGGCGGAAGGCGGATTCTGGTGCACCCCTACCTGCCGTGCCAAATGTCAGATTTTGGGTTCCGGCAGACCCTCTAGGTTCGAACTCTGGGGTGCACGTGGAGATCGCACCTCCAACCTACCTACGCCTCGTCGCCTCGCAAAGATCTAAACTACACAAAGAACAACACAAGAGACACGAGGTTTATACTGGTTCAGGCCACCATTGTGGTGTAATACCCTACTCCAGTGTGTGGTGTGGTGGATTTCCTCTGGGGCTGATGATGAACATTACAAGGGAAGAACAGCCTCGCGAGGGTCTGTTCTTGGCTGGTGCGATGAACTGCTAGGGGAGAGTTCAGTCGCCTCTCTTTCTCTCTCTCTAGATGCCGATCTAGGCCCCCTACCCTGTGGGTGGCTAGTCCTATTTATAGATGGAGGCCCTGGGCCTCTCCCCAAATATTGAGCGGGAAGGGCGCCAACAATTGGCCATTTTGAAGGGGAACATCTAGTACACTTATCCTGACTAAAGTCGGTCCTCGCGTGCCAAAGACTCAGCGGTGGCCTTGGCTTGGGCTCCACGATGACCTCCTTCCTGCTGTTCTGCTGTTCTTGGTCTTGTTGCACGAAATGGTTGCCTTTGCACGATGCCTTGGCCTGCGCTTGCCTCCTTTGCACCAAAGGGAAATGAGGACTTCTTGGCGGGCTGCCATCCCTTTGGCGCCCTCGGTCGTCATGGCTTGCGTCATGGGCACCTCGTGAGGTACCCCGCCTTGATCTCTCCGCCTCCTCGCGAGCCAGCCTGACGAGGCCGTGCCTGAGGAAGCTTCCTGTCGTCCGCCCCGCGAGGCTTGGCCCCTCGCGAGGGTCTTGAGCTAGTGTTGATGAATATGGGCCGTACTGGGCCACCCCTTGAGCCACGCCGCAGGCCGCAGGCAGGCAAGTCTGGGTACCCCCGTTCCCAGAACGCCGACAATATTGGGCTATTAAAGAGCTCAATTATGATTTCAACCTTGCCGCCGAGAAGAGGTTATTTGACATTAGCTCACTTGATGAATGGAGAACCCAAGCCTATGAGAATGTCAAATTGTTTAAAGAAAAAGTTAAAAGATGGCATGACCAAACGACACAAAAGCGTGAGTTTAATGTAGGTGATTATGTGTTGCTATTCAACTCTCGTTTAAGATTTTTTGTAGGAAAACTTCTCTCTAAATGGGAAGGTCCTTACGTTATCGAGGAGGTCTTTCGTTCTGGTGCCATAAAAATCAACAACTTCAAAGGCACAAATCTGAAGGTGGTGAACGGTCAAAGAATCAAACATTATATCTTAGGTAATCCTATAAATGTTGAAACTAATGTTATTGAAAACGTAACCCCGGAGGAATACATAAGGGACACTCTCCAGAATGTTTCAGACTCCAAAAAGGAATAGGTATGTGGTATGGTAAGTAAACCGACTCCAAAACAGTTCTAATGGCAGTTTTTCTCTGTTTTGGAATATTTAAGAAAATAGGAAAATAAGGAGTAGTCCGGGAAGGACACAAGGCTTCCATGAGGGTGGAGGGTGTTCCCTACCCTCTGGGTGCGCCCCCTACCTCGTGGGCACCTCGTGTGCTCTCCGGACTCCGTTTTCTTGCACGATACTTCTTTCGGTCGGTAAAAATTTATTATATAATCTCCCGAAGGTTTTGACCACCGTATCACACAATTATCCTCTGTTCTTGTTTCGAGCCGTTTTCTGTCAGGGTTGTCAAGGCCAGGCATCATGTCGTCCCCATCCTCCAACAATGGTGACAACTATGCTTGGCTAATGAAGATAGAGCTGGAGAGGGAAGAACCCATGGATATCAACAAGGATGAAGGGATCGAGAAGGCCACGGAGGACCAAGCTCCGGCAGCAGAAGACATCCTTCAACTTGATAAGAATCTTCTTATCCCAAC
The DNA here is from genome assembly GCA_021605205.1 of Aegilops longissima. Classification (NCBI taxonomy): domain Eukaryota; kingdom Viridiplantae; phylum Streptophyta; class Magnoliopsida; order Poales; family Poaceae; genus Aegilops; species Aegilops longissima. Next base: position 483,736,035 of record CM038678.1, on the reverse strand, counting down.
TGAGATCGAAGCTTTCAAGATGATTGAGTTAGCTCATATACAAAACAAGTATCTCACACGTGAAAATATTTTGTTGAAGGAGCATATCATCGCACTCAAGGGCATTATCCGCAAGTTGGAGGACCTCTTACGCTCGATGTGCGACTATCCATCACCTCCATCTTCTTCACGAGCAAAGGAGATATAATCACATGGGTATGGGCACTCCCCTTGGCAACTGTCGGCGTTCTGGGAACGGGGGTACCCAGACTTGCCTGCCTGCGGCCTGCGGCATGGCTCAAGGGGTGGATCGACGCCCATCTTCATCGGCACAAGCTCAAGACCCTCGCGAGGGGCCAAGCCTTCTTGAGGCGAGACTGACAGGAAGCTTCTCGAGCACGGCCTCGTCTGGCTGGCTCGAGGAGGCGGAGAGATCAAGGCGAGGTACCTCACGAGGTGCCCATGGCGCAAGCCATGACGACCAAGAGGCGCCCGGTGAGGCGCCAGCCCACGCAGTGTCCTCATTTCCTCTTTGGTGCAAAGGAGGCAAGCGAGCGAGCATCAAGCAAAGGCAACCATTTCGGTGCAACGAGACCAAGACCAACACAACGGCGGGAAGGAGGTCATCGTGGAGCCCAAGCCGGCGTCATCGTGAGAGCCTTTGGCAGGCGAGGACCGACTTTAGTCAGGATAAGTTTACTAGATGTTCACCCTTCCCGCTCAATATTTGGGAAGAGGCCCAGGGCCTCTGCCTATAAATAGGACTAGCCACCAACAAGGAGGAGATGGATCGATCTAGAGGTCAATCTTGAATCCAGAGAGAGAGAGAAGCGATCGAACTCCCCATAGCAGTTCGTCGCACCGGCCAAGAACAGACCCTCACGAGGCTGTTCTTCCTTGTACTATTCATCATCAGCCCCTGAGGCAATCCACTACACCACACACTGGAGTACGGTATTACACCACAATGGTGGCCCGAACCAGTATAAACCTTGTGTCCCCTGTGTTGCTCTTTGTGTAGTTTAGATCCTTGCGAGGCGACGAGGTGTAGGTAGGTTGGAGGTGAGATCTCCGCGTGCACCCCCGAGTTCGAACCTAGAAGGTCTGCGGAACCGAAATCCTACATTTAGCGCGCCCGGTAGAAGTCTTGCGGAGCTTTCCCTTCTGCCGACCCGCTCTCCGCCAACATCGTGATTCTCCCTATGATAAGCAGCACGCCGCCCGCTCTGGTCGCCAGCACCGTCGCGAGGGCGGGGCTCGAGCCTTGGCCCAGCCACCTGCTTGAGGCGATGGCGAACAAGTTCAAGCGGAGGCGCCACGCGCTTCTGACGGCCGCGACCGATCCGCTGGCCTTCCTGCTGGCGTCACGAGAGGCCGTCCTCGAAGCGAGGCGAGGGCAGGGTCATAGCTAACGGCTTCCCATGGCCCTCACGGCGCCCAGCGCATGTGGCTGCTCCACCTGCCCGGCAGCTTCAGTGGCCTCTTGGGAGGAGCTGCGCGACCTCTTCCTCACCCAGCCACGTTCGTGCGGCGCCAGTCGTCGCAACTCTCCTGGGCGGCTCGCCCGCGCCGCCTTTAGGCCACCACATCAAGCTATTCGTCCGCCAGATCGGCGCCGCCTCCGCGCGGCATGGGGCACCTCCGGGTCGGTCAGCGCCAAAGGTCGATCTGGCCTTCAGCTCGGAGGATCACCCCTCCAACTCAGCCTTCTCGGGCGCGCTCCCAATGCTGTGCACCCCCACCATCTGCCAGGTGGCCGTCACGAGGACTCTCATCGACGGTGGCGCAGGCCTCAGCGTGCTCTCGATCGAAGCCTTCAGCCTCCTCCACGTACCCCCGGAGCGGCTTCAGCCCAGCAGGCCCTTCTTGGGCGTCGGGGCAGTTCCGCCCGGCTCCACAGGGCAGATCCGTCTTCCGGTGAACCCGGCACCTCGACAACTTCTGCGGGCTAATCGACTTTGACGCCGCCCCCATCGGCCTCCCGCCTAGCGCCATCCTCGGCTACCCAGCACTAGCCGATTCATGGCGCGACTCACCCAGCCTACAACCTCATGAAAGATGCGGGAGCAGCGGTGTCCTCACCGTGTCCGGAGACACCGAGAAGCGTTGCAAGTGCTCAAGCTTCGTCTTCAAGACTGCGGTGGCGGCACAGCCCGCCCGACTCGAGCAACCTGCGCCCAAAGGGGCTCGCCCGGCCAGAAGAAGCAGCTATTCACCCAAGACAAAGCGAAACCAGCAGAATCTTGGTTGATGAGGGCGGATCCACCAATGCCACCTTCACCATAGGCGCCAACCTCGAGCCCGGCGAGGAGGAGGCCTGGTCAAGTTCTACGCCACGAACAAGAAGGTGTTAGCATGGGAACCTGATCGGTGGCAGGGGTCCCAAGAGGCGTGTCGAGCACCACCTCAACATGTGCGCAACATGTCGCCCGTGAAAGCGGCGAGGCGGCAGTCCACCGAAGCGGCTTTCATCGTCAAGAGACCCGCCAAGATAAGCGGCAGGGGTCATTAGCGAGTCCGATACAGATTGGTTGGCTAACCCGGTTGTTGTGCCAAAGAAAGGGGAAGGAGCATGTGTAAACTTCACCAACCTCAACAAAGCCTGCCGAGGATCCATTCCAGCTCCCTCGTGTCGATCGGATCGTCGACTCCACCGCCGAGTCGACCTGTTATGTTCTGGATGCCTTCTCTGGCTGTCACCAGATCAAGATGGCGGTAGAAGGCGTGGAAAAACGGCTTTCGACCCCATGTGGAGTGTACTGCTACACATGCATGCCGTTCGGGCTGCATAGCGCGGCGACCTTTCGCGGTGATGATGACGCCGCCAAGCGGGCATCTGGCTACCTCCTCGAACTGGCGTCTTGAGGCGGCTTTTCAAGCCCTCTGCAGCGCCATCGCTGTCAAGCATGGTGCAGCCTCGGCAAAGCTCCCCGAGCCCACGCCTCGGGGCCCGGTGCGGCCCGGCCTCGGGCGCATACGCTCGGCAGCTGGAGCCTCGGGGAGGGTGTTGGATCCTGAGCTCGGAGTTACGGCGCAAAGGGACCTTGCGGAAAAGGAGGAGGAAGCGGGCGTGTGGCGCGGCAAGCCACGGCGTACTTGCATCGAGGATGAAGCTCTGGGAAGCGACGAATGATGTGTCCCTCGTTGCATTTCCGGGGAGTAGGGAAGGAGCTCTTTGGCGGACATACGATGGAGGCTGGGCATCATTTGTCATCCACAGACCCTCGTTGGCAAAGGCGTTCGCGGCAGGTTCTATTATTGCTGCACTCAATGATGCCGTGGAACTGGTGAAGGCTGCGAGCTTGCCAATTCCATGCCAAGCAGATCCATCGGCGGCGGGAGTGCGCAAACTATACCCCTCTCGTGGCCATTCGCGGTATGGGGCTGGATATCTGGGCCCGTTCCTTTGGGCGCGGAGGCTATCGCTACCTCTCGTCGCCGTGGACAAGTTCACCAAGTGGGCTGAAGTGGAAGCCGTCGCACCATCCCGCAGAGTTTTGCGGTCAATTTCATCAAGGGCATCGTGAGCGGTTCGGGGTGCGAACCGCATCATCACCGACAATGGTTCGCGATTGACCAGTAACCTCTTCAAAACATCTTGTGCTAACCTTGGGGCGCGGTATACTACGCTTTAGTAGCGCACCCGCGAACAGCAGTCGACGGCGGAGACCCAGCGCAGAGTCTGAGGGCCTCAAAACCAGGACCTTCAAGAAGTGAAGGCTGAGGCTGCGGTAGTACGATGAGCTTCAGTCCGTGTTGTGGTCCATCCGCATGACGCGACCAAACCCGTGGCGAGACCCGTTCTTCCTAGTCTATGGGCTGAAGCGGTCCTCCCTCACAGTCGGGCGTCGTTACTGCACGGGTCTGGCGTTCGACGAAGCGCAGCGGGGCGCCATGCGAGGCAGGCCTCGTCTTTGGGAAGGACATCGTCGGCAGCGCTTCTGGCGAGTACCAACAAGCAACTTCTTGGCGATACCACTTTGCCGCAGCATTTGCCCCAGAACTCTTGAGGTAGGGGACGCCGTGCTCGAGCGGGTTCTCTTCGGGAAGGGCTACATAAGCTCTCTCCCATGTGGGAGGCCGTTCAAGGTTGTTCATGTTTCCAGGCCCGGCTCAGCGCGCTTGGAGACTCGGGAGAAGTGCCCGTCGAGCGCGTGGAACATCCAGCACCTCCGGAGGTTTACCCCTAAAGGCCGGTGCACGTGAAGAGGCGAATGCAGTGAAGTTGTTGCGTTTTGGAAAAGGCGGTGCTGTGAAGAAGGCGAATGCTGTGCGGTTATTGCGTTTTGGAAAGGTCGAGCACATGAAGAAGGCAAGCGCTGTGAAGCTTATCTTTTTGAAAGGCCGGAACTGTGAAGAAAAGCAGCTTTGTGAAGCTTATCTATCGAGAAAGGCCGGTGCTGTGAAGAAACCGGCGCTGTGAAGTTCGCTTCCCCAAGAAAGGCCGGAGCTGTGAAGAAGGCCAATACTGTGGCTTCGCCGCCGTGACACTCTCACGTAATGAGTTGGGGCTGTACACGCCCGGAGTCTCGAGGCGCCCGGCCTCGGGCCACAGGGCTCCCTCCCATGATGTAGACACTTAGCTCCAGTTGGTGAGAAAGGCGTCGAACACTAGATTAGGTGCGGACGGCGACTTTTCATTTGCTTTTCTGCGGTTGGCTTGTTCATTCCCATTTGAAGTTTTATTGAAGTTGTTGCCGTCTTTGGCTTGTGATTCCTTGCCTTCTTCGCTCTCCTTCCTCGATTTCTCTCGCCTTGAGTCTCGCGAGAACCTTATATGAGCACCCTCGTGAGTGTTTTCTGCCCCTATTGTTTGAGGCTTCCCTAACGGGTCCCTCAGGAGCACCCCTCCAGTCCGTACCCAGGCACCGTGTGTGAACAGGACCTGGGTGGTCGCCTCCTGGCCCGAGGCAGGCTACCTCTCTTGGCTAATCTTTGCGGGGCATGAAGCGTTCGGCGAGGCCTCGGCCTCGGGGAGGCAACCATGACAGGTCGCCCCCAAGCTAAGTAATTTCTCAGTGCGGGCGTGTGGCACTGAAGCCTAATACAGAAATAAGCGGAAGCAGTCACGATAATTGCAGCAACATTCCAAGCCGCCCCAGTCCTACCTCTTGTCTTTTGCTTAAGAAAGGAAAAAAGAACAAAGCGGGCTCACTTGACACCAACTTCATGGCGAAGGCTTGAACTGCCTCCGGAGCTGGGCGAGACTCCCTCTCGCTTCAGTAGCGCGCGGCGGATGAACCGCTACCTCCCTCCAGTGAGTGCTGACGGCATGGAGGCTGGTCGTGACCACATTTGGAGGAGCCGCTGTCCGAAGAAGAGTCGCGAGCTCGATGAGCGGCGCCGCCAACCCGCGTCGCTGTCATCTTCATCGATAAATCGCGGGGCTAGGCCCGCGGCGCGATCGTCGTCTCGAGGAAGCACCAGCGGCGGCCGTCTTCCCAGGCTACCCTCACGTGGGGTGGCATCACCGTCAAACTTGAAGTGCGGGGTGCACGCCCGGCTCGAGACCACCTTGGCGGCAAGCGTTTGTCGGCGGGTGGGGGCCACGCTCGGCGGAGACCTCGGTGAAGCCAGGAGGCCGTGTCCGGTTCGGGTTCAGCGAGACCCTTGAGGTTGAACCTTTGGTGTGGCGGAGATCTCGCCCTCTACCTACCTGCACCCGCCGCCTCGCTAGGATCTAAACTATGAAAGGAACTACACAAGAGCGCAAAGGTTTATACTAGTTCGGGCCACCATTGTGGTGTAATACCCTACTCTAGTTTGTGGTGTGGTGGATTGCCTCTTGGGCTGATAGTGATGAACAATACAAGGAAGAAAAAGCCTCGCGAGGTCTGTTCTTGGCAGGCGATGAAGCGCTAGGAGGAGTTCAGCCACCTTCTCTCTCTCTCTAGATTGCTTAACCTCTAGCTACATTGCTGGATTCGGATCAAGCTCAAGCTGCCTCTACCACTGTGGGAGGCTAGTCCTATTATATAGGCAGAGGCCTGGGCCTCTTCCCAAATATTAATGGCGGAAGAGGCGCCAACAATTGGCCATTTGAAGGAAATATCTGGTACACTTATCTGACTAAAGTTGGTCCTCACATCAAAGGCTCTGGTGGTGGCCTTTGCTTGGGCTCCCTAATGACTTCCTTCTGTCGTTGGGCTGGTCTTGGTCTTGTTTCACGAAATGGATGCCTTTGCTTGATGCTCTGCTGCGCTTGCTCCCTATGCACCAAAGAGGAAAGGAGGACAACTGCGGGCTGGCGCTGCTGGCGCCCTTAGTGGTCATGGCTTGCGTCATGGGCACCTCGTGAGGTACCCGCCTTGATCTCTCCGCCTCCTCGCGAGCCAGCCTGATGAGGCCGTGCACGAGAAGCTCCACATCGTCCGCCCGCAATCTGGCCCCTCGCGAGGTCTTGAGCTTGTGTTGATGAAGATGGGCCATGATGGCCCCCCTTTGAAACCACGCCCGCGGGCATGGCAGGCAAGTCTGGGGACCCCGTTCCCAGAACACCGCAGTAGCCCTGGGCCCAAAGGCGTGCCAGGCTTGGCGGCGAGGCCCGAAGGGCAAGAAGCGAAGCGCCCGAGCCCTAACAAGCCTGCGGCCTTGGGCGCCAGCGTGGCGGTTGATTGGACATGGGTGCCTTAGCAGCAGCGAGTTGATAAAGGGCGGCGTGCGCCTGAGCTTTGCTTCCTTGCTTTCTCAGTTCTTGCTCGAGATCCCTTTCTTGTGCCTCTCCTTTACGCCTCAGAAATCTTGAGATCCGCCCATTTGCCGCCCTAGCAAGGCATGGCGCCTCGCCGAACCCGGCGGAGCTTGGTACTTCGCCTGCCTGGACTCGCTTGAGCGTGTCGGGCCGAGCCTTGCCAGTGCCGGATGGTGGCGGCGCGAGGGCATCGAGGGGGCGAAGGTGTTCAAGGCCGGCTCCGCCCTCCCTGAGGGCCAAGAGAGCACCTTCTATCCGCTCTTTCTAAGCACCATTGTTGCCGGTCTGATGCCTCCCTTTTCCAAGTTCTTCTTCTCTGTCCTCCGCCATTACAAGATACAAGCTCTGCATCTCCACCCCAACTATGTTCTCCTTCTGGCGATCTTCGCCTACTATTGTGAGGCTCACGTTGGGGTGCAGCCCTCAGTGGCCCTATTGCGCCACTATTTCTCCCTCCAGACCTCTAGTGGTTCCATCTCTGCGTGTGCGAGCTTAAGTGCGCGTCTGTGGCTCCATCGCCATTTGAACCCGGGAAGAGGATTGAGGGCTTGAGAACAAGTGGGTCTTGGTAGATGTTGGGCGCATCCACCTCGGCTAATCTTGCCAGCGGGCACCCACGCACTCCGGCGATTGGTCTCGAGTGGGCTCGTGGACCCCCTTGAGCCGGTGTTGGAGAAGATGGACATGGATCTGAGGCCGGCCAGCATGGCGGTGGCGAGTTGACCAACACGTCCTTCTTGAGGAATTCTGGAGCACCGGCTGGCTTAACCGTCGGTACCCACTTCCGATGTGGAGGCCCCCTCGAGCCCCCGGTCTTGGCAGCGAAGACCTAGCTGCAGTTCTCAATCTTTGGTCGAGGCGGCGTGGCGAGGTTGGGCGCTCCTCGCCCTGTTCCTCGGGACGGTAGGTGGCGGTAGTGGAGTCCATGCCCGTCTTCAGAGGGGCGGAGCCCATGACATGGAGGTTCGGGGACACGGTGGGCGTGTCCTCCGGCGACTCCAATGAAGAAGGAGAAGGGAGGCGGGAAGGAGGGCTCCGACTCGAGGCGACCGATGGAAGTCGAGGCTCCCCTCCCTCGGCGCAAGTCCGCGTTCTCCGCCTCTCACCGGCGGCAAGCGGCAGCGAGGATGATGGCGAGCAGGCGGCGGAGCTTGCCCCGATCTGAAGAAGGATAGGACCGGGCTGATCCCAGCAGGCTGCCCGGCCTGAAGCGATCCGTGGCGCGCCTTCTTCTCGAAGTTCCTTGAGGCTGATCCTTGCAGCCAGCTCTCGGGCTTCAAGTATGGCTGGAGGTTGCTCGAGCCCATGACGGCGACCAGATAAGTGCTCGATTCCTATCTTATTTCTTGTTTTGTCATTTGAGGCTTGACATACGTATCTCTTGGCTAGGCTGGCACCCTTGTGCAAAAAGCTGAAGGATCTCACGAGGTTCCGTGCAGGCAGCGCCTCTGCCCATGAAGAAGGTGACCGCAATGCCACGGGCCTCTCCTGCCCGATCGTCCTCGGGAGGCCTAGCTGAGCGGTGGGGCGAGCTGTCGAGGAAGGCGATGGTGTCCCTTGAACACCTATGGGACCTGGTCCCTTGTGGTTGGAGGGGCGGAAGATGCACAAAAAGCGGATCGAGCGATGCACGAGCAGATTTACCCAACCGGAGCTCTCTGGGAGATAATACTCCTCTGCTGCTTTGTGGATTATATTGTGTTCTTGCCGAGGGAGCAATGGGAGCTACAAAACCCTAGCACAGGTGAGCATGGTCTCACATGAGTCGAATGAACTAAGCGGGCCGAACCGAGGCAGAACCCTTTCTCGTTGCACTTGGGCCTCCTTTTATAGGCACAAGGGGTCACCACAGTGGCAAGTAAAAAAGGTAGAATAGGAAAAACAGGGTTGGTACACGCTTTATGCAGTGTCTGATGATCTATACCTAACTTTCTGGCGGCAAGGGACAAGAGTCATAAATGCCCGTCTCGATCGCTTTGAAACGATGTAATAAGGGACCGTCAAAGCGCGCCTCCGTTTGCCCACGATGGTAGCTTGTCGGCGCCGCTTATCGCTGCTCCCGCTGGCTGCACAGCCCGATGCCGACCAGCGATGCTTAGGAAAGCCCCATGGCGACACGTTGGCGGATGAGCTGGGCGGAGATGAAGAGGTCACTTGCAGCGCGGCGCCTTACCGGCAGCAAGGTTCTTCATCGGCTTCGGGAGCTTGTCGCTCACCAAGCCTTCCCGACAAGCTCCCTCTTGCGGTCTTGTTTCCCTTTGTGCCTGAGTGGCCTTCCGGCAAGCTCCTCTTGCGGGGCCTTGATACTTTGTTCTTGAGTGGCTCCAAAGGACCCTTTGAGAGATCTTAGCGGTCACCAGGCCAGCCCTGCCCTTGAGGTGCTGCATGTTGTCCGTGCGAGTTCGGGATACTAGGGTACCCTACTCTAGTACACCGCAGGAGCCCGGGAACTGGGCCAACTCTGACGCCAAGCTACATTGGGCCAGGCCCAAAGCGATCTGCCTGTCTGTCTGTGGCCTGGATCATGTGATTATTTGCCGAACCCACCCGTCCCCCACGAGCAGCACGTTCGGACGTGGCGTCGTGGGAGAGATCGTGGGGGCTTTCTTTAATGGGAAAAAGCGGAACACCGTCCCCTCTCCCTATATAAGCGGGGAGCGAGGGCAGGGCGCCCACTTGCCATTCTTTGTCACATGAAACCCCGTCGCTCCCCTTTCTCCTTCAGCCCAAAAGCGGCGCTCTGCCCTTCACCATTGCCACCGTCACCATCAGCGCCGTCGACCTCCTCCACCACCTCCGCCATGGCTCCGAAAACCGACAAGGGCAAAAGGGTGAAATCTGCCCGGCGCTTGGCGGCTCATGGCGCTCTGCGGAAGGCAGGCCCTCTTGATCCCCACAGCAGCGGGAAGGGCTGCGGAGCTGTATTACCTTTTGCGGTCGGCGGAAGTGCAGGCGCACCAGCGCCGAGAGTCATCTCCGCCGCCACATCCGAGAAAGTCTCCATCGGGTACCCTTTCTTCGCGCTTTTCTTCCACTGCGGGCTCTGCCCGCCCTTTTCTGAATTCTTTTGCGATGTCATGAACACATATGGCCTCCACCTCCTTGATTTCACCCCCAACGCCGTCCTCACCTTGGCCGTTTTCGCACACCTCTGCGAGAACTTTTTCGGGGTCCACCCAAATGTAGCACTCTTTCGCCATCACTTCATGCCCAGCGTAGAGAGAGAGCCGCTTGCGGAGGGATTGCATGGGTCTCGGGATCGGCAGAAGGAAGCATATCTTGACGGAGAGCTGCGCAGCAAGTGGGAGGTGGAGAGCTGGCTGGTGTTGGATCTTAGAGGAGGAGCCACAGCCTTTCACGCCTGCGCCAAACTCCCATAGTCTTGCGGCAATGATTGGAGCAACTTGGCGCGGAGGGCGACAAGTTGAAGATTGCCGTGACTAGGATTTTGCGTCTCCGGCAAGCAGGGCTTACCGTAGGAGCTGTTGGCACGGACTTCGCCGCGCCGCATTGCGCCCTTGCGGGGAGAGGAGGAGGCCTGCTTGGGAATTCAAAGCGCGGCGGACATCATGAGGCTGCGCCGGGTTTGAGCTGGAACTTTCTTGTCTTGGAGCTGGGCGGCATCTGCGGGAGCTGTTCAAGCGATCACGGATCACCCAGTGGTGCATGTTGCGAGAAGTCGTGCCTTGTGCAACAACTCGTCGCAGCGACATCGGTAGCGATGATGCCCGTCGTGCGATTCCCATGGAATCGTTCAACTTGGCGAGGGCCCGCCCGGCGGCGTCGTGCAGCAGTTCTTCGACAACTTGGCGGAAGTGCCGATCAGCGCCCGAGCGAAGCGGCTCACCGCGCGACACCACCGAGCAGGAGATGGCGTGCATCGCCACAAGGTTGGAGGCGGCGAAGCTGCCGCTGCCGGCGTGTTTGGGTTTACCGTCGAGGCGGAAACAACCCGGCGGCAAGTCTTGCCGACCGAGAAGAGCTTCGCCCGGTGAGGAGCAGCCGAGCCCAGCGTCAATCCGGAAGAAAGCGGCGGGCGCTTCCCTCGCGCCGTCAAGCAGCTTGCCGCGGGAGGAGCCCATGGCCCGCCAGAAGCGCCTCCGCAAGACGGAGAAGTGGCGGGGGCGACAGGCGGCCCAACAACCGCCTCGCCGCCCGTCGCTCTACGCGGCAAGCACTGTTGCCGCGGAGGCGCCCATACCGCCATGGCGGCAGGGCGGGGTCTTACGGGTATGACCCTGCACCCGCCAAGCGTCGGGAATCTTCTCCTCCAATTAAATCGCGCCGGGGCCGAATTTGATCTCTCGCCCTCAGCTCAGGAAGAAGAGGAAAGAGTAAGATCTTGTCGCTGCTACTTGTAATCCTCCAATTTATTGCTTTATTTTATATCTGGTGGCTTCACTCTGAACCTTCTCCTTCTTGGGGCCTAGCTCGAGGGCGTTGAGAGGGCCAAGACCCGGTGGTTGTCGTCTCGGATGATTCCCACAATGGCGACAGAGGCACGTTGGGACTCCTTGCGGATCCGGCAAGCCTTCAATGAGCAGCCCCAGCACAGCCCCAGCGTAAGTGTTTGGTTTATTTCTCATGGTTAGGTGTGCTTGGGTGCTTCTTCGTCAGCGATATATGGTTTGTTGAATTATGTAGGGCAAGGCGGCCTCATCGGGAGGTCGGAGGTCGCTCCCGAGTTCAGCCTCATCGGGGAGGCCTCGGAGGTCACCCAGTTCCACTTGCTTCAACTCGCCACCAAGGGAGAAATCTCCAAGGGGCTCTCCGGCAAGGAGGCCTCTCAGACAAGGGGATCTTCTCCGGCAAGGCAGCGCCAACAACCCTCCGGTGGTGGAGACCATGACAAGAGACCCTCTGCGGGTAATCTTCTTGCTTGAGAATTTCCCTTGGGTTCTTTTCTTACATTCTTCTCTTGAGCGTTTGCTTGACTTGTTCTTTTCTTTTTCGACCATCAGATCCATCCGCGGAGGAGGCTGGTGGAGGCTGAGGTTCCCGGCGGGGAGGGCCTTCATTGGCAACAATGGCAACGCCCGCCAACATGGAGGAGGAGGCGGGCGCCGGCAGGTCCGTGCCCGAGGCCGCCAAGGCTCAGGCGAAGGCTGGGGAGGGTCCGATGATCGTCTTGGCCTGAGCCACGAGGCGCGGAGGCGTCGGCGCTACACCGACCACCGATCCCCGCCACCGATGCGCACGGACTACGAAGAACCCAGCCGGCGCCTATCGAAGGCGGTAAGGTGTCTTCATCAAGCTTCCGTGGGCGTCAAGCTCGAGGTACTGCGAAGGAGACCTTCGACGTGGGCCTTCGCCTCTGCCGGGCTGTCTCGGTTGGCGCTCAAGCAGCAGCAGCAGCGGCCGAGCGAGCGAGGAGCAGCTGCTTGAGGAGGCTGTTGTCGCTCTACTGCGCCCGTCAAGCCAAATTGGAGTCAGCGAGGCACTTGTCGCGAGGCGGGGCGACATGGGAAAGCGAAGAGCTCGGGGCCAACAAGGAAACTCTCAGGGACATAGCGAGCGGGGGCAGCTTCTTTGAGGCGCCCGACCTTCATCTTGGAAGGCCGGTCGAGGCAGCGGAGAGGCTTGCTGGTGAAGCTCTCTGCGCAAGAAGGTGGCTGGCGCAGCGGAAGATCAACCTCGGCTTGGCTATGAGGAAGATCTTGCAGCGTGAGAATCAGTGGCGGAGCACTCAAGGGAGGCCAAGGGCGCTGCCCGTGGCGCCGAGGCCGCCAGAAGGAATTGAATCTGAGGTGACCCAGCTGGAGGCCGCGCCTTGAAGAAAGCGACAAAGGTCACCGGCTAAAGCATGGCCTTGAAGGGCGCCTACACTCTCGGTGAGTTGCGAGGTCGTCTCGTAGAGAAGATCAAGGAGATCGGCTGCCAAGGACTCAAAGGCGGATCTGGGCTAAGCCGAGCCACCTTAGCGGAGACATTGGAAGGCGCCAAGGAGGCGGAAGCGGGCCTCTTTGGAGAAGATCAAGGCCAGCGAGGCTGCTGTCGAATCTGTGACCACCGAGAATAATCTCGGAGATAGCATAATGCCTTTGGATAGAAGGTCTTGTGGACACCGTGCGCCGCCATCCATAAGTGAGTGATGGAGTGGGGATGGTGGATCTTGGGTACTCCACCGATGAGAACCTCCAACCCAGCGTCAAGCTCAGCCTGTTCTTCAAGGCGTCTTGGCGGGTCTCCAGCGACTCGGGAGGAGATCCCAAAGCAAGCTGGCGGAGGTCACGCCAAGTTTGCGTTGGGGCTCTCGGAAGGTCTTGATGAAAGTGGCCTTCCGCAACCCGGCGTCGATTTCACAAAGTCCTCAAGTCCCTGCCTCCATCTGGCGGCGTTGAAGCGCTCAAGGCCCTTATCGCACCATTGTGGATAGGGTGGCGGAGTCAAGAGGCTCGATGGTGACCGCGTGGACTAGGCCGCCAAGCTTATCTTTCTCTTGTCGTTGTAGATCATGTTTGGTGAAAAATCTATTAGATCGCGACAAGTTATTATGTAATATACACTATCTTAGGCAACGAATGCAATGTTATTTCCTTTACTCGATTTCTTCCTTGTATGTTTATGCCCTCGCTTTTAGGGAACTTGTCGGTCTGAACACCTTTGCATGGCGCTGAGTCTGAACTTCAGCAGACTCTTTGGGATGTTACCTCCGACAAGCAACCTTATCGTAACTAGTTGCATGCACGCTTAAGTTGTTGGCGGACTCGAAACAAAGTAAGCATAAGCTAATGTGAGTTGGTTCCTCAGCACTGGGTTTTCCATACAAAGTACTATCGTTCGAGAAGATAACTTAAAAATTTAAAACTGGTTGCTTAAACTTAGCAACAAGCTTCTCTGTTGTTCACTTCCCGGCAAGCGCGCAGTACCTCGGCGGCTTGGTGGCCCCACCATTATCTTCTCCTTCCCCGGTTAACTTGTGGGTGGATGAACCTTCTTCTTGTTTGAGAAGAAAGAAGAAAATAAAGTTATGGAGCCTAGTGGCTCGTTATACGCTACGGGTGTGGATGCTGCACAAAATGTTAGATAACACATGCATATAAGATTATGAAAGCATGTATTGACAAGTTGTGCGCAACACATAAACTTCTTGATGCAGGGGTCTTGCGCCGGCTTTGTACAAAGGATTACATGCAACAGTGCAAGACTTGTACAAAAGGGTGGTTGTCGGAACAGGTTCGGCAACCGCGCATATATGGGTAAAACTGCGAAGATGCTCTATATTCCAGGAATTGCTCATTGGGCGCCATCTTCGGTCTCAAAGGCGGACAGCGCCGGGCCTAGTGACTTCGTTTCACCCGATAAGGGCCTTCCCACTTGGCGTCAACTTGTTGGAATTCTTGGCGGATTGAGCGGCGAAGAACAAGGTCGCCTTCCTCGAAGCTTCGGCATTAACTGCGGCTATGGTAGCGGCGCAAAGCTTCTTAATAACGAGCAGCTCGTCTGACAGACTGAAGGCGATCCTCCTCGAGGAGCGTAGCGTCATCTTATCGCAGCTGCTCTTGCTCAAACTCATCATAGCGAGCACTTTCGAGGTGACCCGTATCTGAGTTCCGTGGGAGAACTGCCTCTGCTCCATAGACTAGAGCGAAAGGTGTCGGCGATGGCTCGATTTGGCGTCGTCTGATCGACCAAGAACCACCGGCAGCTCCTCGATCCGATTTCTTCCGCACTTGCGCGCAGTCGAAAGTTCTGGTCTTGAGTCCCGCAACACTTCAGCGTTTGCTCTCTACGCTTGACCGTTGCTTCTCGGATGAGCAAGCGAAGCAAAAGCAGATCTTGGCGCCAAGATCTTGGGCGTCTCTGCATGAAGGTGCGTCTTGTGAGCTGTGTGCCGTTGTCGGTGATGATCCTGTTAGGAATCCCAAAGCGGCAAACAATTGACTGAAGAACTTATTTGCTGTTGTCTTTGTCACCTTCCTCACTGGTTCCACTTCCGGCCACTTTGTGAACTTGTCGATTGCGGCGTACAAGTACTCAAAGCCCCGACAACTTCGGGGAAGGGGCGAGATGTCGACCCCGGACCGAAAAGGGCCAGGATAAAGGGATCGTCTGGAGAGCTTGAGCTGGTTGGTGTATCTGTTTGGAATGGGCCAGCGCTTCACACTTGGTTACTTGTGCGATTGCATCTGGAGGGCTTCGGCGAGAAGAAACCTTGCGGGCAGCTTTGCGGCAAGTGCTCTTGTGCCAATGTGGTGACCACATATGCCTCCATGTATCTCGCCAACAGCTTTCGTCCATCTTCCGGCAAATACACTTCAATTTCACGCCCGTTGAGTCTTCTTACATGCAGGATGTTGTCAACAAACTGGTACATACTTGACTGCCGGGCTACTCTTTCCGCTTCTTCTTGCTCTTGGGAAGTTCTCTGTCATGAAGGAAATGGACGATTTCTGCGCCCATCTTTGGAGCACGTGGCTCGACAACAAGGACTAAAGGCTCATCTACCGCTGCGGGAACATTAGCTTCCACGGCAAGAACCTGTGGTTCGCGGACTTGATGATCCCGGCAAGCTTCTTGGAGCAAAGCTTGTCGGGGCGTCTGCTTCAGCGAAACAAACCACGCGGGGTTTGCGGGCGGACTGCTCCTCGGTGATATTTGTGTTGATTTTAGGGACCTTCTTGGCGGCGGCTCCGGGGAGCTCTGCGGAAAGTAATCGCCGGAAACCAATTTTCTCTTCTTGTTTTGTCCTGTTGATGGTGTTACGGTTGGTTGAGTCAGCTTGAGCACAAAAATTCCTGGTTCCACGAGGTAACTTAAGTGCGGCACATTTGGAGAGGCCATCGGCTATATCATTACGAGCTCTTGGAGCGTGTTCCATTTGCGAGCCTTCAAAGTGCTCTTCTAGCTTTCTCACTTCATCGGCGTAGGCTTCCATCAGCGGACTCGATAATCTTTATTTACTTGGCGGACGACAAGTTGCGAGTCCCCGACAATGAGCTTCTTGATCCCAAGGTCTACCGCAATCCACGAGACCGGCAAGCAAACCTTCATACTCTGCGGTATTGTTTGTTGCTTGTTCCTTGGGAAAGTGCATCTGGACTATGTACTTGAGGTGCTCTCCGGTGGGTGCGATAAGCAAGACGCGCGGCACCGGCGCTTGGCGAAGAAGGCACCATCAAAGTACATCAGCCACTCTTTATTTGCCTCCTTGGCGGGGATGCTCGTCTCGGGTTTCTTCATCTTGCGTTGGCGTCCACTCTGCTATGAATTCTGCCAATGCTCTGCTTTGGATAGTTGAAGTGCTTTCAAACTTGAGGCGAAAGCTTGACAGTTCGATGCCCACTCGACAATTACGCCTTTTGCTTCGGATTTTGCAAAATCCTCTTCAGTGAGCGGTGACAAGCTGTTATCTCATGTGCTTGGAAGTAATGGCGCAGCTTTCGAGGCCATGAGGAGGCGAAAAGCAACGCACGCGAGTACCTTGATCTAGCCCCTGCGAAGGGGGCCGACAAAGTGGTGGGCGCTGCACCATCCTTTTACGTATCTTGTCGCAATTCTGCAAAGATCCGTCCTTATCGGGACGAGCTTGTGGCGAAGCCCCTTCTTGTCGCTGGATGTCTGCCTCGGTTGCCGGCTCATCATCTGC
The DNA here is from genome assembly GCA_021605205.1 of Aegilops longissima. NCBI lineage: Eukaryota > Viridiplantae > Streptophyta > Magnoliopsida > Poales > Poaceae > Aegilops > Aegilops longissima. Next base: position 483,719,776 of record CM038678.1, on the reverse strand, counting down.
CTCCTCTCCGCTACTAACGCAGCACTAACCACTTGATTGGTTGCCGCTATATCTGCAGCAACTTCTCTTGTGGCTTAGGTGCGACAAGTATTGGAGCGGAGGACAAATACCTCTTCAAGTCTTGCAGCGCGACCTCCGCCTCGGAGTCCATTTCATTGGACCTGCCTTTTCAAAATCTTGAAAAATGGCGGGCGCTTCAGTGACTTAGAGATAAACCTGCTAGGAGCAGCCGCATAACCGGCAAGCCTTCGACATCCTTGCCGCGCTTTGGTGCTTCAATCTGCTCAATGGCCTTGATCTTGTCGGGATTGGCTTGATTCCCGCTGAGACACAAAGAACCGAAGCTTGCGGAAGGGACTCCAAACACGCACTTCTCGGGGTTGAGCTTGAGGTTGATCTTGCGCAGATTTGCAAATGTCTCATCAAATCCTGAACCGAGTTGCTTTGTCCTTGCTTTTGACCACTATGTCATCCATGTAGGCTTCTACATTTCTTTGTATTTGTAGCTCAAAAGCATCATGGACTACTCTTGCAAAAGTTGAACCAGCATTCTTCAAACCGAAAGGCATCCGTATGAAACGATATGTGCCACATGGTGTAATGAATGCGGTTTTCTCTTCATCCTCTGTGCCATGAAAATTTGATGATACCTGAATATGCATCAAGAAATGAAAGCAAATCACATCCATTTGTGGAGTCAACAATCTGGTCTATCGTGGCAAGGAAATGGGTCTTTGGGACAAGCTTTAATAACATCTGTGAAGTCAATACAAAGTCTCCATTTCCCATTGGCCTTGCGATACAACTACTTGGATTGGCCAACCACGTGGGATGGAGTACCCCTCGACAACGCTGCTGCTTCCAACTTCTTGATTTCTTACGCTATGAATTCTTGGCGCTCCTTTGCTGTTCCTAACTTTTTGCTTAGCGGGCGGCGTGAGGACAGACAGCTAGGTGGTGCTCAATTACTTTCACAGGAACACGGGGATGTCGGATGGTTGCCATGCAAACACATCGACATTCGCCCGCAGAAAACAACGAGCTCGCCTTCCTATTTAGGGTCAAGCGTGGCGCGATGGTGAAGGTACCACCGGTGCCGTCCTCCTTGGCGGGCACCTTCTTGGTCTTGGCGGAGCTGCCATCATCTTCTTGCACTTGCGGTGGAGCTCGATGGTGCGTCCTCGGCGGTAGCGCAGCACTCCGAAGAGGTGCGCTTGCGGAGTGGGCATCGAACTCTTGCGGTTGGTGGTCTTCTTCCCCGGGAGCTTCAGCGGCAAGTGGTTTGCTATCTGTCGCGGCTGCTGCATCCGGTAAATCTTGTCGGTGCGGATAAGCGCATCCTTCTTGTCGCCATGGACAGAAATGGCGCTTATCGGGCGGGCATCTTGAGTAAATTGTAGGCGTAATGAGAGGCTGCCATGAACTTGGCAAGCGGCGGGCGACCAAGTATGCCATTATAGGGCAATGGGAAATCGGCAGCGTCGAATGTGACCTTCTCAGTTCTGAAGTTTAGCTCCTTGCCAAATGTTACCGGCAATGTGATCTTCCCTTTAAACTTGCTCCTTCCTGGGTTGATTCCTTGGAATGTGCCGATCTCTTGAGCTGTTGTCGAGGATTTGAAGTTTCTGAAGCACTGCAGAGGAGATCAGGTTCAGGCCGGCCACGCCGTCAACCAACATCTTTGTGACCTTGAGGTTGCGGATAGTTGGTGAGACCAACATCGGCAAGCACCCGACCGCAGTTATGCGATCAGGGTGGTCCTCAATGTCAAAGACAATGGGCGTGCTGTACCACTTCAGAGGCCTGCGTGATTCCACGGATGGATCTGCGGCATTAACTTCTCGCATCCATTGTTTGAGTTGGCGGTGCGAGGTATGCAGAGAAGCACCACCATCAATGCAAAGGACCTCCGTTGCCTTCTGAAACTCCTGCTCATCAGCTTCATCATCTTCCATATCTTCATCGTCATCTTCGTCTTCGTCCTTGTCGCGGCGCGGGAGGTCTGTCTCCTTGCCGCTGCTTGGCCTTTTCGCGGCGTCCTCCCGGCGGGTCTCTTCTTGCTAGCTGCACCTGCACCTTCTGGGCCTTCTCCTTGTCTACGCCTTCGTATTCGCGCTTCTGCGGTTTAACAAGCTGCTCGACTTTCTTGCAGCTCTGGAGGTCGTGGCCCTTAGTGCGGTGAATTTGCTGATCTTGCTTGTTGGGCTGTCGGGCTTATCGGCGGCCGCCACAGCTTGGCGATCGTTGTCAGTGACAACCTCCTTGCGAACCACCAGCCTTAGCTTTGTTGGCGGCACCATCCTTGCGGACTGCTTTCGACAACCAGTACTTCTTGGTTTTCTTCTTTACATTGTTTCGCAATCGGCTCTTCCTTGCAGGCGGTCTCCTCCTTGTCGAGACTCTGCCCCACATTCTCTCACAGGAGTCTTCTTCCTTCTTCAGCGTGCACACTTGTCGGCCAGGCGTAGAGCTCGTGACGTCTTTCACTTTGCACATCGCCATCTCCTCCCTCATCTTGCGGTTTCGCACATTACGATGAAATGCAGCTGATCACCATGGCCGGGGTGGACATCTGGGATGTTGTAATGCACAGCTGAATCTGGATGAATTGCGTAGGGACTCTCCTTCCTTACAGGCGAGCAGGTGAAGGTCACTCTCTTAGCCATGAGGCTTGTGGCCGCTGTGAAGGCGCCGACAAATTAGTGGCACAAATCCGCTAAGAAGAAATAGAGCTGTCCGGCAAGTGCATGAGCCAAGATCGGCGTTTGGCTTGAGCACGGAGGGAAGTAGTTGGCAAGAATCTTGTCGTCTCGTCGCGCGCCTTTGCACCGCGATGGTGTAGATCTTGAGGAACTCCGATGGGTGTGTCCTGCCATCATACTTCTCGGCACATATGGCTTGAAGTTTTTCTTGTCAGACCCTTTGGACTTGCCGCAGCTCACGAGTGAATGCGGGGCAACCTACAGCGTCTGACAAGTCGCTGGTTCCCTGGCGCATGCATATCAACGATGGGCGGCGGCGCTGGTCGGATTGGCCTTGGCGCTTCTCTTGGCGCTTCGTCACGGGTTGGCGTCTTCTTCTTGTCGTTCTTTAAGAACTTGCCGCTGATCACGGCGAGCTCGTGGATCCGGCAGACAGCGGTGGAGTCGTTGTCGATGTGGATCCGAGGCTGGTGATCTTGGCCTTCGGAAGGGAGTGCATGGTGGTGTCACCCCGCAGGTTTAAATCGCCACCGGCTCGTGCCTTGTCGCCTCGCCCGCGGCAAGGGCGCGATGGTTGCAGCGGGGCGTCGCCGTTAGCAAAGCCGATGAGACTCTGAATTGTGCCCTCCATTACGTCGACCTTGTCGGCCGTTGGAGGGTAGTCTAAATAGCTGAGCTCGCCAAAACTTGCTGGAGTAGTGGGTGGCAATGGTATGCGTGGCGAGGAGCAGGATGTGCTCGGACTCCTAACCAAGTTAGGAGGAGCAGCATCCATAGTGTGACCGTACTCCGCTTCGTCACCGCATCTTGGTGTGCATGCGGGTCTCGAGGGCCTCGGGATCCTCGGCTTGGCCTTGATCCAACGGCGTATGGTGCTGCGAGCATCATGCTTATTTGTCGGTCGCGCCTCTGAGAAGGCCGCGGTGCGGACTCAGACGCCGACGCGCTGCGCTGCCTTGTCCTTGGACTGGCGGCGTTGTGGGCTCTCGGCGGCGCCGTTCCTCCGCCAGCGTTTTCCCCACCACCCGTCAGCTCCGGTGGTGGTGGGTTCGGCAGCGGCGGCTCTGCTGCTGCCGAAGACTTCTTCTTCGGCGCCATGTTGATGAAGATGATGATGAAGTTGCTCGTGTGACCGCTGGATCAGGTTCACACAGCCTCGGCGCACACCCTACTGGCGCGCCAAAGATGTCGTGGAAGCTGATGGTGTCCCGCGAACACCTATGGGACCTGGTCCTTGTGGTTGGAGGGCGGAAGATGCACAAAGAGCGGATCGAGCGATGCACACGAGCAGATTTACCCAACCGAGCTCTCCGGGAGATAATACTCCTCTGCTGCTTTGTGGATTATATTGTGTTCTTGCTAGGGAGCAATGGGAGCTACAAAACCTAGCACAGGTGGCGTGGTCTCGCATGAGTCGAATGAACTAAGCGGGCGAACCGGGCAGAACCCTTTCTACGTTGCACTTGGGCCTCCTTTTATAAGCACAAGGGGTCACCACAGTGGCAAGTAAAAAGGGTAGAATAGGAAAAACAGGGGTTGGTACACGCTTTATGCGATGTCTGATGATCTATACCTAACTCGGCGGCAAGGGACAAGAGTCATAAATGCCCGTCTCGATCGCTGAAACGATTATGCGAGGGACCGTCAAAGCGCCTCCGTTTGCCACGATGGTAGCTTATCGGCGCCGCTTATCGCTGCTCCCGGCTGGCTGCACAGCCCGTCGACCGCGTGCTTAGGAAAGCCCCATGGCGACACGTTGGCGGATGAGCTTGGCGGAGATGAAAGAGGTCACTTGCCGCACTTGGCGCCACGCATGACAAGGTTCTTGTCGCCTTCGGGGCTTATCGCTCACCAAGCCTTCGACAAGCTCCTCTTGCCGGGTCTTGTTTCCTTTGTGCCTGAGTGGCCTTCCGGCAAGCTCCTCTTGCGGGGCCTTGATTACTTTGTTCTTGAGTGGCTCCAAAAGGAGCCCCTTTGAGATCTTAGCGGTCACCAGGCCAGCCCTGCGGCGAGGTGCTGCGATTGTCCGTGCGAGTTCGGGATACTAGGGTACCCTACTCTAGTACACCGACACGAGCTCAGCCCCTTCTGGCATAGCGGCTCTGAGGTGCCCTTGCGATCTTTGCCGCCGCGATCGTTAGTCACGCTGCCGCCTTCTCCACCTACCCACCATTGCTGTCTCTCCGACTCCTCCTACCGTTCTGGATCGTGCTGCTGCCGAGCAGGACCGGCTGGCAGAGATCTTTTGGCGCCGACCCTCGTCTAGTGGCAGGCGCTTGGAGCTGGCTTGGCTGGATTCGCACCGGCGCCGATTCGGGCGGCGCTGGTCGAGCCTCGACTACTTGCGACAGTAGAAGCAAGCCGTCCTTAGAGGTAGCTGCTCACTGACGCGCCTTGGGGAGGTAGCCAATGTTCGAGTCGCTGCAAAGCTGGAGAAGCGAGCTGCGGAACTGCGGGACCAACTTGCCAAGGAGGCCGCCGCCATGAAAGCAGGAGGAAGGCATGAAAGCTCGCGAGGTGGCCGTCAGGACCATGGCCTTAAGCTCAAGAAGTGCCATGACCGCCTAGGCGTCTGGAGCAAGTTGGAGGCGAGGAAGGTCGAGCTGGGCGGCAAAACACAGGTCCTTGCCGAGATCGCGTGGCCTTCACGGAGATGGAGGTGAAGGCTCACACCTTCTTGAGGAGCTTTACGATAGCGGCTGGAGAGCCCGCTGGCGGTGCAGAAGGGCGGCCCCCCAAGCTGCTTCTCTTCTGGTTCGCTCTTGAAGATGTCACCCTTGGCCTTGGCCCTCTGGTGAGGCAGGCGTGTCTTGTCTTCTGCAGCGCTGATGCGGGTCCTCACTCACATCTACCTTGCGATCCCAGCGTCGACCTCGACAGCCTCTTTGGAGCCAGCGTGGCGAGCTTGCCTGCTGCTTCTTGAGGCCGTGAAGGGTCATCGGAGTCTCTGTTGGGAAGTTCGGGCCTTCAGCACCAACCCGAAGCGGGCTGCCAACCTGCGGCTCCACAAGGCAAACCCGCTCAGCAGCTCCACGCCGACAAGTGACTCCGTTGTGGCTCTGTTACGCTTTTAATTCCTGCGGATGTATCATGCCTCGGGAGGCATTTAAACTTACATTTAGCGTTGTGATATGATTATGGACTGTCATATTTGCTTTTGAATTCCTTGAAATTTTGCTTTTCCTTCCTACTTGCTTATGTTCTCGCCGGCGTGAGCCGGCCCCTTGCCTACCTCAGCCGCCGTTAGCCCGACAGGAAACCAGGGCGGGACCAAGGAGTGAGGGGCTATGTGACAAGTTAGGCTCTGAGTCGTGATGCTCGAGAGTCCCCTTAGCGCATGAACAACAAAGTAGGGAGGTGAGATGTGGGTGGATCTACCGTTCTCGTCTGCGAGACCGGCCCGCGCATACCTCAACCGCCGTTAGCCTTTCAAAACTAAGGAGTGAGGGGCTACGTGACCGATTAGGCTCTGAGTCGCGATGCTCGAGAGTCCCCTTGATGCTCAAATGGCCTTCGTACCTTGGCTCCGCTCGGGGAGGGCGTCTGACGAACCAGGCCGAGGGCTGGCTGGAGTGGCGTGCGTCTGGCGTGACCCGCGCAGCCCGTGCCCAGCCCCTCGCGGCACACTCGAGGAGGCGTTGCGATGAGGCGGACAGAGCTCTGGGCTCCACGAGGTTGATGCAGCCGGGGCCACCCTCGATTGTTTATCACCGGTAGCAGACATAAGCGCTTCCGTGTGTGTCGGGCATAGCGCTCCTCGGCGGTGTCGTCGCCAGCGCGAACATGGTGCTTCCAGCAGTGCGTGGGAGGGCTCCCCTCGGGAGAGCCCAGCGGCGTGTCTGAGCCCCATACTGACGGTGGCTGCGCGGTGGCGCTGACGAGGTGTGTCTGGGCACCCGTGAGCCAGTAGCGGGACTCACGGGCCCTACCTCAAGCGGGTTGCGCTGCACTGGCCTTATCTTGTGATGTGTTCCTCAGATTTGGTTAGATGCGGCACTCGTCCTCGGGTCCGGCCCTCGAGCTGGTCTCGGCCGTCCTGGTATGCCGGTCGTGATGCCGTGGACAAGGCGGAGGGTGAGGGCTGGAGAGCCGATAGGAGCCACGAGTCGCGATGCTCATGTACCCCCTTTAACATGCAAGCGGTCGACATGAGCGAAGAAAAGGTGCCATGGATTGGCGTCAAATAACAAGCATGATGGGTCGACGCATGACCGAAATAAGCATAAGAGGATACATGCGCGGGTCAGCCCAGCGACTTGGGGATGATGCATCGGCGCCCCAACAAGATAAGCTAGGAACATGAAGTAAAGGATACCGCCACGAGGGCGGACCCCAGCGGCACAGGAATAATGCAGCCACAGGGCGCTCCCATTTGAAATGAAGCTTGAAAGATGTCACGATAGCGTTGAAGGCGAAAGGTGTTGGTGCAGCAGACTCGGTGGACTGCGGGGCCGATCCTCCACGAGCCCCAGGCTCGGGGCCTCGGGAGGCTCGGGGGCTGGTGGCTCCTCGTGGAACATCTCCATCTCTGCGAGGGCTGCGGGCGCTGGCCTCTTGAGCCTCAGGATGCTCCTCATGAGGGCTGGCGGCGTGGCAGCAGCGTTCGGCAAGCCTTAAGGCATGTGAATGTAGGCGTGGGTGGACCTTGGCGCCCCACGCGAGAGGGCGAGGCGCTCGAGGCGGCTCGGTTGAGCCCTGGTATGTCGATGCAGACGCGCAGCCCACCATCCTCGCTTGGATGGGGAGCTCTGGCAGTGGTGGCGGCTGCCACTCATGACTCTTGACTCACTGTAGCTCTGAATGATCTTCTTGATGAACTCCGAGGTTCGACCCTCCTTGCCTTGCTCCTTCTTGAGAAACATGCTTGGCTCGCCTCCAAGTGGTGCCCAGCGCCTTCCTCGTGACCTTAGCAAGGTCGGTGGCCCTCGGGAGCCCCGAGCCTGCCGAGGAGGCGCCGCGCCTTTCCTATGCGATAGAAGGAGGTTCCCCTAAGCGGCGTGGACCACGAGGGCCTGCCTCTGAGGCGGGCAGAACGATGTATTCTTCTTCTTGGCGGCGGTCTCGGGAAGCCTCTCGCTTCCGCGATCCGGGTATTCGGTGATGCGGCTGAAAGGTCGCTCCGAGGAGCACCGCGTCTTTCTCTTTGCGAGGCACCATGATGACTCCGCCACTTCCGGCATCTTGAGGGCGTTATAGCCGTGGTGGAGTTCTGACCATGAACTTGGCCAGCGCTGGGTACCCGAGGATGGCGTTGTATGGCGAGCCAATGTGGGCGACGTCGAAGTCGATGAGCTCGGTGCGGTGGTTGTCGCGGCGCCGAAGGTGGTGGGAGGGCGAACCTGCCAATCGGGACCGTGGAGCCGTCGGTGACCCCAGAGAAAGGCTTGGTCGGCTGAAGCTGATTGTAAGGCACTTGGAGATTGTTGAACGTTTCCACAGACAGGACGTTGAGCCCTGCCCCGCCATCAATGAGGGTCTTGGTGACTAGCACGTAGCTGATGATTGGGGAGCAAAGCATCGGGAGGACTCCGGCTGTGGCCGCACACTTGAGCTGATCCGCTGAGCTGAACGTGATGGCGCACGCGCACGACCACGAGGCGTGTGGCCCGAGCTTGGGGAGGACTGCATTCGCCGCGAGCAAACTGCTTGAAGATGCATTGAGAGGCTGGGGCTTGAGCTCCGCCCAGGATGCAGGCGATCGCGCGCGGCTCCTTGAAGCCCCTAGCCCCGTCGTCCTGATGGTGGTCTTCATTTCTCCTTGGCTGCGGTGGCAGAGGATGGAGGCCTGCGTTGCCTTGCGGGCGGTCCTCGCGAGGTTGATCCCTCGGCCTCCCTCATGGCGGGTCCCTTAGCGATCCTCGCGAGGTTGGTCGCTCCACCCTTGGCGAGGGCCGCGGTCTTCCCAGCGTCCTGCGTTCCTTCCTCCTCCTCGGCTGTAGCCCCGGTCGCTGCGGTCGGGACGTCGGCCGATCCTCCCTTCTCGCACGGCTCGGAGCTCTTGACATTCGTTGGTGTTGTGGGTGTGGAGGTCATGGTACATGTAGTACCGGCTGCCCTTGGAAGACTCGGGCTGATCTCTGCCCCGCTTAGTGTCTGGTTCTGCCGCGAGCACGGCAGCCCCCTTGCGCTTCACATCCTTGGACTTGGGTTTCTTCTCTTGTGGGTCTGCGGCAGGCAGCTCGAGGAGGGAGAGACGCCCTTCCTCGGCCCTGGCGCACTTGGTCGCCAAGTTGAACAGCTCCAAGGAAGTGCACAGGTCTTCATGCATCGCCAGCTCCTCCTTCATCTTGACGTCGCGCACACCGTTGGAGAATGCAGAGATGATGGCCTCCTCGGTCACCTTGGGAATCTTGAGGCGTGCTTTGTTGAAGCGCTGGATGTATTTCTGTAGGGTCTCCCCTGGTTGCTGCTTGATGCGGCGCATATCGCTCACGGCGGGTGGCCGGTCACGAGTACCTTGGAAGTTGGCGATGAAGCGGGTGCGCATCTCGTCGAGGAGAGATCGTGCGGAGCCGAGTTCGAGGAGCAGTGCGGGCCCGTCCTGAGCGCCATGGGAAACCAGTTCGCCATGACCTTCTCGTCTCGGTTGGCGGCGATGCCCAGCTTGTAGAGCTGGAGGAACTCATGAGGTCGGCCGTCTTGTCGAAGCGAGGAGGCAGGTCTGCTTGAACTTGCGGGCCCGCGATCTCGCGCCTTCGGTGGTGAAAACACGGCAGCCTGCTTGGCCCACAGGAGGCCTTGGGTGACGAAAGCTTGGTCTTGCGGGTCCCCATGCGCTCCGGTGGGAGCAGCGCGGGGTCTTGGCGTGCTAGAGCAGGGCGTGGCGCGGCAGTGGGCGGGAGCACTCGGGCAGCTTCTTGCGGACGAGGACTTCAGCAGCCCTGCTCTTGCAGCTGGCGCCAGACGAAGCGGAGTTCCGCCCGAGACCACGCGCTTGGGGCCAGGCGCCTTCTTGAGGCGGCGGCGCCCTGGGCTTCGAGCTTCGCCCGTGCAGGGCGGGTGCGTCTGTGGGATGGGCGGCGCGGGAGCCCCTGCGGCGCGACGAACGAGCTTCGGCGGCAGCGGTCGAGCCCTCCTCGTAGATGTCGTCGGCGGGCCGGTTGCGAGGAGCTTCGTTTGCGCGATGGCGCAGCTCGAGCCTCCATGGAAACGCAGCGGAATCGCGAGAGCGAAGAACCAGCCGGGCGAGTGAGGGGTAGTAGTGCAGCCGTCTTGCCTCACGAGAGGATCTTTGGGATAGCGCTTGCTGCTTTCGTTCCCGCCGGGCGGTGGCGGCGTTAACGGCGGCGGCGAGAACGGCGAGCGCTTCGCCGGCGAAGCCGTCTGGCGGCAGCGAAGCAGGAGGCGGCTCGGCGCTTCAGCGGCCCGACAGCGTCGACATGGATCTGATGGTCGACGGAGAACGAGGCGGCGGAAGGCGAATTCAGCGCACCTACCTCAGCGTGCAAAATGCCGGATTTCAGGTTCCGGCAGACTCTTGAGGTTCGAACACTGGGGTGCGCGCGGAGATCTCGCCCTCTACCTACCTGCACCCCGCCGACTCGCTAGGATCTAAACTACGAAAGGAACAACACAAGAGACGCATGGTTTATACTAGTTCGGGCCACCATTGTGGTGTAATAACCTACTCTAGTTTGTGGTGTGGTGGATTGCCTCTTGGGCTGATGGTGATGAACAATACAAGGAAGAACAGCCTTGCAGTGCATTCTTGGCAGGCGATGAACTGCTAGGAGGAGTTCAGCCGCCTTCTCTCTCTCTCTAGATTGCTTAACCACTAGCTCTGTTCTGGATTCCGGATCAAGCTCAAGCTACCTCTACCCTGTGGGAGGCTAGTCCTATTTATAGGCAGAGGCCTGGGCCTCTTCCCAAATATTGGCGAGAAGGCGCCAACAATTGGCCATTTGAAGGGAACATCTGGTACACTTATCCCGACTAAAGTTGGTCCTCTTTGTCAAAGGCTCTGGTGGTGGCCGCCTGCTTGGGCTCCCAATGACTTACTTCCTGCTGTTGGGCTGGTCTTGGTCTTGTTGCACCAAAATGGATGCCTTTGCTTGATGCTCTCGCTGCGCTTGCTCCCTTTGCACCAAAGAGGAAAGGAGGACTGCTTGCTGGCTGGCGCGCTTGGCGCCCTTGGTAAATCATGGCTTGCGTCATGGGCACCTCGTGAGGTACCCGCCTTGATCTCTCCGCCTCCTGCAAGCTAGCCTGATGAGGCCGTGCTCGAGAAGCTCACCGTCCGCCTCATGAATCTTGGCTCCTCGCGAGGATCTTGAGCTTGTGTTGATGAAGATGGGCCGTGATGGGCCCCCTTGAGCCACGCCGCATGCATGAGTGCAAGTCTGGGACCCGTTCCCGAGCGCCGATAGCCCGGCTGCAGAAACCGTCCGCCTGGAGCCAGAGGCCGCCCGGGGCGCCGGCTGGAAGTTCATTTAAAAGGAAGCGGGGAAGCTGGAGCCAGGTGCTGGTCGGCTCCACCGACCACACGACAAACTCCGGCAGCACCTCTGCCGAGTGGAAGCGCGGCCTAGGGGGTCGTGCGGCCGTAGCGCGCCCCCCATCAACGGCCTTACGCCCATCGCCGCGCGGGAGATCACCTCTATGGCCGCGGGAAGCCGCTACTGGAGCCACAGGGTGCTTGCGAGGACGGCCTCGGCCGCGCTTGGCCGGGGGAGAGTCAGGCTCCACCTGGCGGGCCTTTCCTTTCTCCGCGGCAGAGAACCTCTTCGGCGGAGCCATGGAGAAGAAGGAGAAGCAAGAAGAGATGGACTGGAAGGGCACGCGTCGTTCCGTACTTATAGCCGGGGAAGGCCAACCGTCGACCTCCACGATCACACGTAATCATGACCCACTTTGCATGCAGGGATTCGTTAATTCGTGCAGTTGCCGAGGCGTCGTGGGGAAGTGGAGATGCCCACGTCCAATCAACCGCCACGCGGCGCCCAAGGCCGCAGGCTGTTAGGGCCCGTGGCGCTTCGCACTTGCCCCTTCGCTTCTCTGCTAAGCCAAGTCCAGGCGCGCCTTGGGCCCGGGGCTCTTGTCGGTGTTACGGGAGCGGGGTACCAGACTTGCTCGCCTGCGGGCTGCTGGCGTGGCTCAAGGGTGGCCCATTCGCCCATCTTCATCGGCACAAGCTCAAGACTCTCGCGAGGCCAAGCCTCATGCTGGGCGGACGACAGAAGCTTCCTCGAGCACGGCCTCGTCAGGCTGGCTCGCGAGGAGGCGGAGAGATCAAGGCGGGGTACCTCACGAGGTGCCCATGACGCAAGCCATGACGACCAAGGGCGCCAGGTGGGCGCCAGCCCGCGCAATGTCCTCATTTCCTCTTTGGTGCAAAGGAGGCAAGCGCAGGCGAGAGCATCAAGCAAAGGCAACCATTTCGGTGCAACGAGACCAAGACCAACACAACGGCAGGAAGGAGGTCATCGTGGAGCCCAAGCCAGCGTCATCGTCAGAGCCTTTGGCAGGCGAGGACCGACTTTAGTCACGATAAGTGTACTAGATGTTCCCCTTCGAAATGGCCAATTGTTGGCGCCTTTCCCGCTCAATATTTGGGAAGAGGCCCAGGGCCTCTGCCTATAAATAGGACTAGCCACCCACAAGGAGGAGATGGATCGATCTAGAGGTCAATCTTGAATCCAGAGAGAGAGAGAAGCGACCGAACTCCCCCTAGCAGTTTGTCGCACCGGCCAAGAACAGACCCTCGCGAGGTTGTTCTTCCTTGTACTGTTCATCATTAGCCCCTGAGGCAATCGACCACACCACACACTGGAGTAGGGTATTACACCACAATGGTGGCCCGAACCAGTATAAACCTTGTGTCCCCTGTGTTGCTCTTTGTGTAGTTTAGATCCTTGAGAGGCGACGAGGTGTAGGTAGGTTGGAGGTGAGATCTCTGCATGCACCCCAGAGTTCGAACCTAGAGGGTCTGCCGGAACCCGAAATCCGACAGCAACTGCCAAGCTTGGGGGAGGTGCCCCGGTATCATATCACCATCACAATCTCTATCTTTACCGTTTTCTTAGTTCGATCCTTTTGGTAATATCTTGATCTAGTAGAATAAAATTTTAGTATAATTTAGTTTTGAGTTTTGCCATATGATCCCTTTATGTAATCAAGTTCATGAACTATATAATAAATATTAGTGTTGAGTCAAGGGCTTGATTTTCTTGCTATGATCTTGAGGGAATAAAAGAAAGAAAGAATAAGAAAGAAATAAAAAGTAACAAAGAGATCATATTGATCTTATGGAGAGTAATGACTTCACATATAAAGAGTATGATGATTAAAAATTGTTGAGAGTTGACAAACATAGTTTTGGTCATCGTTGCAATTAATAGGAAATAATAAAGAAAGAGATGTTTCACATATAAATATACTATCTTGGACATCTTTTATGATTGTGAGCACTCATTAAAATATGACATGCTAAAGAGTTGATGTTGGACAAGGAAGACAACGTAATGGGTTATGTTTTCTTATATCTAAAATAAAGTATATTGTCATGGATCATCCAACATGTTGAGCTTGCCTTTCTCCCTCATGCTAGCCAAATTATTTGCACCAAGTAGAGATACTACTTGTGCTCCCTAATACCCTTAAACCCATTTTTGCCATGAGAGTCCACCATATCTACCTATGGATTGAGTAAGATCCTTCAAGTAAGTTGTCATCGGTGCAAGCAATAAAAATTGCTCTCTAAATATGTATGATTTATTAGTGTGAAGAAAATAAGCTTTATACGATCTTGTGATGTGGAAGAAATAAAAGCGACAGACTGCATAATAAAGGTCCACATCACAAGTGGCAATATAACGTTCTTTTGCATTAAGATTTCGTGCATCCAACCACGAAAGCGCATGAAAACCTCTGCTTCCTCTGTGAAGGGCCTATCTTTTACATTTATCTCTTACCCTTATGCAAGAGTCATGGTGATCTTCACCTTTCCTTTTTATATTTTATCCTTTGGCAAGCACCTTGTGTTGGAAAGATCCTGATATATTAGCATGAACTATTATTGTTGACATTACCCTTGAGGTAAAAGGTTGGGAGGCGAAACTATAAGCCCCTATCTTTCTCTGTGTCCGATTAAAACTCTGTAATGTCACATCCCTAGTCCTGGTATGCACTAGGCTAACCCTTCATGTGTGCATCATGTTTGAATTTTCAAATGAACTTGAAATGGGGGATGTTCAAACCCTAGCATAAAAAGGAATCCACCAGGTTCAACTAAAATATTTTTCAGTTAATCCAAATGGCTTTCAAAAATGTTCATCATTTCTGGAAAATGCTAGATACAATAACCAGAGGTGTCGAACATTTTTCCATGACATATTTGGGCTCTGAATTAAATCATATAGTATTTGCATTTGGGCATTTAAATGCTATATATTTTAAATGCTCAAATAATCATAAACTAAAATGTTTGTTGTTGGTTATATACCAAACAGTGGCATTGAGAAGTTTTATGATTTTTGGATTTGTCTAGGTATTTTTAATAAAGCCCTAAAGACTACAGAATAATAGAAAATAGAATTAAAGAAAGGAGAGAGAAGGACTTACCTGGCAGCCCAGCTAGCCCACCACTGTAGCAGCCCAGCCGGGAAAAGCCAACCCGGCCAACCAGGGGCAGCATTGTCTTCTTCCTCTTGCCAGGAGGAGAAGCAGCTGCGTGCCCGGCGCACAGGCTAGCCGCGCCAGCTCCTCCCTGTCTGCCTGGCCTCCCCGATCTTCTGGACGATGCCACGCACCCCCCTGGCCCCCTCTCACTCTCTCCCGTGCCTCTCCCCTCCTCTTCTCTCTCTCCCTCCCGTGCCCGAGCGCAACCATCGCCGCCGTCCGCTGCCACTACGGCCACAGCCACCCCCGAGCCCCTCCGACGCCTCCCCAGGCTCCAACAGGACATCATCGCCCTCTCAGCCGAGCCACACGACGCCAGACACCTTGGAGCACCGCCATTGGCTCCGTCCCCTTCCTCGGGCCACCGAGATCGTCACCGTTATTTCTTCACCTCCAAGCCTCCTCCGAGCACGCCGACCATCCCAACGTCTCCGCGGTGAGCTCACGGACCGAATCCCCCTCTTCCCCACCTCGATTTCTTGCTATAGCCATCACCCCCTTGAAGACCGAACCGCGCCGCCGCACGAGCTCGTCGCCGGCCACATTCCGGTGACCATTTAGTCCCGTGCGTGTGCCCGTTGCACTCACAGCGCCGCATAGAGCCTCTTCAGCCTGCTACTTGCTCAAACGCAAGCCGTAGCACCAAAACCGCGAGCACCCGAGCTCCGGCCGCCGCCCAACTCGCCGTCGCCGCCGCTACGGGCCACCCCAGCTCCATTCGCTGCCACCAGTGGATGCGCCACTCCTCCAGCACCCCGTAGAGCCAAACCCCATCGCAGACCACCATCTGTGGTGCCGTCCCGAGCAACTCCGGCGAGGTCCCGCCGTCGCCGTGGTCAGCGGCGTCACTTGCTGACGTGGCTGGCTTAATTAGCCACTAATCACCACCCCGTGCCACTGACACTGGGCCCCACACACTTAACTAACCATAGTTTAATTCCTATTTAGATTAAATTAACCATGGTGGCCCCACGCGTCAGTTTTGACCATGCTGACATGGCCGTTGACTGGGCCCACACGGCAGCGACCGTAGACAGCACCATGACACTGACCAATGGGACCCATTAGTCAGATTTGACCTGGACCGGCCCTGTTGACCAGCTGACGTCACAATGACGTAGTGCTGACGCCGTAACTCATTTTCTGGATTACTTTTAATTCAGGAAATTTCAGAAAATATCCCAAACTTCTAAAATTCATAGAAATTCAACCGTAACTCCAAATGAAATAAATTATATATGAAAAATGATTAGAAAAATCCAATCTATCCATCTGTACCATTTTCATGCATGATAGAAGAACTTAGGGCTTCTGTTTAGGCCAAATCTTATAATGGCATTTAAACCTTCACATATGGAGTTTGAATTTGAACCTAGGGTTCAAACCAACTTCATTTAACCTGCTGCTAGTTGCATTAGCTCAAACCACAGCATATTGCCATGTCACATTCATGCATCATATTGTTGCATTGCATTGATTGTGTTCCTTCTCTGTTTGCCGGTGTTGTTCCCTCTCGATAGACGTGTTCCAACGATGAGTTCGATGACACCGATGAAGAGCTATATCATCTTCAGAAGTGCCAGGCAAGCAAAACCCCCTTGTTCATTCCGATACAATCCCACTCTCTCGCTCCTGCTCTCTTTTACTGCATTAGGACAACAACGATTCATCTGTTACTTGCTGCGGTAGTTAAACCCCTTTATCCTCTGCATGACCTGTCATTGCCATAGTAAATAGATGAAACCCACTAGCATGAGTAGGAGTTGTTTAAGCCTTGATGTGCCTACTCTTTCATGCTTGTTTGTCATGCCTGCTATTGCTTAGAGTTGTGTCAGGTCTGATTCATCAGGGATGAATTGGAGGTGTGGTGAACATGTCCTACTGTTAAGAGCTAAGTGTGTGAACACGATTTGGTAAAGGTAGCGGTGAGAGGCCATGTAGGACTACATGGTGGGTTGTCTCATTGAAACTGTCCTCAGGAACTAAGTTCTGTGTTTGTGATCCATGAACAGCTACTACCACACATTGGGTTCCGGTAACTCGGCCCCTCTCGACTTATTAATCAACCTGATCTCTGTCCAGGAGTTGCAACTAGTTTCTGGTGTTTGTAGGTAGTGTTAGTAGTCTACCAAGTGGCACCGGTATAGGTGGGCTTGGGACAGACTAAGGCTGATGTACAGTGTACCAAGTGGCACCGGATGGTGGGCTTGGGAACCCTGCTCACATAGTTTGGGGTCGTGAGCTACACCCGCCGGATCTCCTTGCGGATGGAACCCGAATAGGCGATAAACCTGGATGAGAGACTTGTGTGGTTAGTCGGTCGTGGCCGACACCCTCGCTGGGCTTCCGCTTGAAGGTTGCCAGTACATGTCGTGTAGCGGTGATAAGTGGTGAGCGTGTGTGAAGAAGTACACCCTGCAGGGTTAACATTATCTATTGAATAGCCGTGTTCATGAATAGGACTCCTGGGTTGCCTGTACAGTTCATAGACAAGTGAAAGTGGATACTCTAAAATGCGCAAGATAAGTGGGAGTGCTATGTATGGCGTTCTCGTAGGGAGACGGGAGCGGATCCATAGTGGTGTATTGATATGGTGAATATGTGGACTCGTGTGCGCCACCTCAAAAGAGTTACTTGCAGTCGTAGTTCAGGATAGCCACCGAGTCAAAGCTGGCTTGCTGCAGTTAAACCCCACCTTCCCCTTTGTTGACAATGATGCATATGTAGTTAGTTCTGATGTAAGTTTTGCTGGGTACATTTGTACTCACGTTTGCCTATTTTATGTTTTTGCAGAGAGACTTCCGTCTCACTAGTACTTCCGCGTGGACTTCGACGTTTAGCTTGTAACCTCAGCTACGATCTTGTACCCTTGGGAGCGTCTTGTAGATAGTCAGCTTTCTTAGCCTTTTTCATTTGTAGTTGTCTGTACTCAGACATGTTTATGCTTCCGCTCGATGCTTGTATGCTCTATATGTTGGGTCATGAGACCATGATTGTAATACTTGGCTCCTCGGAGCCTATTGAATAAATACTTGAGTCGTAGAGTTATGTTGTGATGCCATGTTGTATTTACACATATCGAGCATATTGTGTGTATGATTGAAATGCTTGGTATGTGTGGGATCCGACAACCTAGTTGTTTACCCTTGGTAGCCTCTCTTATGGGGATAAGTAGTCGTGTGCTTCCATGAGCCATATGTTGGGTAACGTAGTAATTTCAAAAATTTTCCTACGATCACGCAAGACCATGGTGATGGCATAGCAACGAGAGGGGAGAGTGTCCGCCCACGCCCTCGTGAGACCGAAAGCGGAAGCGTTATATTAACGCTGTTGATGTAGTCGTGACGTCTTCACGATCCGACCGATCCAAGCACCGTTACTCGGCACCTCCGAGTTCTTGGCACACGTTCAGCTCGATGGCGATCCCGGGCTCCGATCCAGCAAAGCGTCGGGAAGGAGTTCACGTCGACGACGGTGTGGTGGCGATCTTGATGTTCTACCGTCGCGCAGGCTTCGCCTAAGCACCGCTACAATATGACCGAGGTGGAATATGGTGGAGGGGGCACCTGACACTGCTAAGGGCGATCACGAAGATCAACTTGTGTGTTCTAGGGTGCCCCCTGCCTCAGATATAAAGGAGCAAGGGGAGGGCGGCCAGCCCTTGGGCGCACCAAGGGGGGGAGTCCTCCTCCTAGTAGGAGTAGGACTCCCTTTCCTAGTCCTACTAGGAAGAGGGAAGGGGAAGGAAAGAGAGGAGAGGGAGAGGGAAAGGGGTTGCCCCCCTCCTAGTCCAGTCGGACTCCCCATGGAGGCGCACCACCTCTGGTGCAGCCTCTCTCCCTCTTGGCCCAATAAGGCCCATAACTTCCCGGGGTTCGGTAACCCCTCCGGCACTCCGGTTTTCTCCGAAACTTCGGAACCTTTCCGTGTCGAATATAACCATCAATATATCAATCTTTATGTCTCGATCATTTGAGACTCCTCGTCATGTCCGTGATCACATCCAGGGACTCGAACTCCTTGGTACATCAAAATACATAAACTCATAATAACCGTCATTGAAACCTTAAGCGTGCGGACCCTACGGTTCGAGAACTATGTAGACATGACCTAGAACTATTCTCGGTCAATAACCAATAGCGGAACCTGGATGCTCATATTGGTTCCTACATATTCTCTGAAGATCTTTATCGGTCAAACCGCATAACAACATCGTTGTTCCTTTGTCATCGGTATGTTACTTTCCGAGATTCGATCGTCGGTATCAATACCTAGTTTAATCTCGTTATCGAAAAGTCTCTTTACTCGTTCCGTAATACATCATCTCACAACTAACTCTTTAGTTGCAATGCTTGCAAGGCTTATGTGATGTGTATTACCGAGAAGGCCTAGAGATACCTCTCCGACAATCGGAGTGACAAAACCTAATCTCAAATCGCCAACCCAACAAGTACCTTTGGAGACACCTGTAGTACTCCTTTATAATCACCCGATTACGTTGTGACGTTTGGTAGTACCAAAGTGTTCCTCCGTAAACGGAGTTGCATAATCTCATAGTTACAGGAACATGTATGGGTCATGAAAAAGCATTAACATACTAAGCGATCAAGTGTTAAGCTAACGGAATGGGTCATGTCAATCAGATCATTCAACTAATGATGTGACCTTGTTAATCAAATAACAACTCCTTGTTCATGGTTAGGAAACATAACCATCTTTGATTAACAAGCTAGTCAAATAGAGGCATACTAGTGACATCTTGTTTGTCTATATATTCACACATGTATTATGTTTCGGTTAATACAATTCTAGCATGAATAATAAACATTTATCATGATATAAGGAAATAAATAATAACTTTATTATTGCCTCTAGGGCATATTTCCTTCATCTCCCACTTGCACTAGAGTCAATAATCTAGATTACAAAGTAATGATCCTTACACCCATGGAGTCTTGGTGCTGATCATGTTTTGCTCGTGGAAGAGGCTTAGTCAGCGGGTCTGCAACATTCAGATCCGTATGTATTTTGCAAATCTCTATGTCTCCCACTTGGACTTGGTCCCGAATGGAATTGAAGCGTCTCTTGATGTGCTTGGTCCTCTTGTGAAATCTGGATTCCTTTGCCAAGGCAATTGCACCGATATTGTCACAGAAGATCTTCATCGGTCCCGATGCACTAGGTATGACACCTAGATCGGAAATGAACTCTTTCATCCAGACTCCTTCATTTGCTGCTTCGAAGCAGCTATGTACTCCGCTTCACATGTAGATCCCGCCACGGCGCTTTGTTTAGAACTGCACCAACCGACAGCTCCACCGTTTAATAAAAACACGTATCCGGTTTGCGATTTAGAATCGTCCGGATCGGTGTCAAAGCTTACATCGGCGTAACCATTTACGACTAGCTCTTTGTCACCTCCATATCGAGAAACATATCCTTAGTCCTTTTCGGTATTTCAGGATGTTCTTGACCGCTGTCGATGATCCACTCTGGATTACTTTGGTACCTTCTGCCAAGCTTACAGCTAAGCATCGTCAGTCTGGTACACAGCATTGCATACATGATAGAGCCTATGGCTGAAGCATAGGAACATCTTTCATTTTCTCTCTATCTTCTGCTGTGGTCGGGCATTGAGTCGACTCAATCTTACACCTTGTAACACAGGTAAAAACCTTTCTTTGCTCGATCCATTTTGAACTTTTTCAAAACTTTATCAAGGTATGTGCTTTGTGAAAGTCCAATCAAGCGTCTTGATCTATCTCTATAGATCTTGATGCCCAATATGTAAGCAGCTTCACGAGGTCTTTCATTGAAAAACTTTTATTCAAGTATCCTTTTATGCTATCCAGAAATTCTATATCATTTCCAATCAATAATATATCGTCCACATATAATATTAGAAATGCTCTGAGCTCCCACTCACTTTCTTGTAAATCGAGGCTTCTCCAAAAGTCCTGTACAAACCCATATGCTTTGATCACACTATCAAAGCGTTTATTCCAACTCCGAGAGGCTTGCACTGGACCATAAATTGATCGTTGGAGCTTGCACACTTTGTTAGCACCTTTTGGATCGACAAAACCTTCTGGTTGCATCATATACAACTCTTCTTCTAGAAATCCATTCAAGAATGCAGTTTTACATCCATTTGCCAAATTTCATAATCATAAAATGCGCAATTGCTAACATGATTCGGACGGACTTAAGCATCGCTACTGGTGAGAAAGTCTCATCGTAGTCAACCCCTTGAACTTGTCGAAAACCTTTTGCAACAAGTCGAGCTTTGTAGACGATTACATTACCATCGCGTCAGTCTTCTTCTTAAAAATCCATTTATTCTCAATAGCTTGCCGATCATCGGGCAAGTCTACCAAAGTCCATACTTTGTTCTCATACATGGATCCCATCTCAGATTTCATGGCTTCAAGCCATTTTGCGAATCTGGGCTCACCATCGCTTCTTCATAGTTCGTAGGTTCATCATGATCTAGTAGCATGACTTCCGAATAGGATTACCGTACCACTCAGTGCGGATTTTGTTCTGGTTGATCTCTGAGTTCGGTGACAACTTGATCTGAAGTTTCATGATCTTCATCATTATCTTCCTCACTAAGCTGGTGTAGGTGTTACGTAAACTGATTTACGTGACGAACTACTTTCAATAAGGAGCTGGTACTATTACCTCATCAAGTTCCACTTTCCTCCCACTCACTTCTTTCGAGAGAAACTCCTTCTCTAGAAAGGATCCATTTTAACAACGAATGTCTTGCCTTCGGATCTGTGATAGAAGGTGTACCCAATTGTCTCCTTTGGGTATCCTATGAAGACACATTTCTCGATTTGGGTTCAAGCTTATCGGGTTGAAGTTTCTTCACATAAGCATCGCAACCCCAAACTTTCGAAGCGACAACTTTGGTTTCTTGCTAAACCATAGTTCATAAGGCGTCGTCTCAGCGGATTTTGACGGTGTCCTATTTAACGTGAATGCGGCCGTCTCAAGAGCATAACCCCAAAATGATAGCGGTAAATCTGTAAGAGACATCATAGATCGCACCATATCCGAGAAAGTGCGATTCTGACGTTCGGACACACCATTGCGCTGTGGTGTTCCGGGTGGCGTGAGTTGCGAAACTATTCGCTTTGTTTCAAATGTAGACCAAACTCGTAACTCAAATATTCGCCTCCACGATCAGATCGTAGAAACTTTATTTTCTTATTACGATGATTTTCAACTTCACTCTGAAATTCTTTGAACTTTTCAAATGTTTCAGACTTATGTTTCATTAAGTAGATATACCCATATCTGCTCAAATCATCTGTGAAGGTGAGAAAATAACGATATCCGCCACGAGCTTCAACATTCATTGGACCACATACATCCGTATGTATGATTTCCAATAAATCTGTTGCTCTCTCCATAGTACGGAGAGCGGAGTTTTAGTCATCTTGCCCATGAGGCACGGTTCATAAGTGCCAAGTGATTCATAATCAAGTGGCTCCAAAAGTCCATCAGCATGGAGTTTCTTCATGCGTTTTACACCGATATGACCTAAGCGGCGTGCCATAAATAAGTTGCACTATCATTATCAACTCTGCATCTTTTGGTTTCAACATTATGAATATGTGTATCACTACTATCGAGATTCATTAAAATAGACCACTCTTCAAGGGTGCATGACCATAAAAGATATTATTCATATAAATAGAACAACCATTATTCTCGATTTAAATGAATAACCGTCTCGCATCAAACAAGATCCAGATATAATGTTCATGCTCAACGCGGCACCAAATAACAATTATTCAGGTCTAAAACTAATCCGAAGGTAGATGTAGAGGTAGCGTGTCATTGCGATCACATCGACTTTGGAACCGTTTCCCACGCGCATCGTCACCTCGTCCTTTGCGGTGTTAAGCAATCCGTAGTTCTGTTTGAGTTGCAAATATTAGCAATGAACCGGTATCAAATACCAGTACTCTGCGAGCTCTAGTAAGGTACACATCAATAACAAGTATATCACATATACCTTTGTTCACTTTGCCATCCTTCTTATCCGCCAAATACTTGGGGCAGTTCCGCTTCGGTGACGAGTCTCGCTTGCGGAGAAGCACTCGATTTCAGGCTTAGGTCCAGACTTGGGTTTCTTCTCTGATCGCAACTTGTTTGCTGTTCTTCTTGAAGTTCCCTTCTTCTTCCCTTTGCCTTTCTTCTTGAAACTAGTGGTCTTATTGACCATCAACACTTGATGCTCCTTTTGATTTCTACCTCCGCAGCTTTTAGCATTGCGAAGAGCTCGAGCATAGTCTTTACTAACCCTTGCATATTATAGTTCATCACGAAGCCTTTGTAGCTTGGTGGCGGTGATTGAAGAATTCATCAATGACACAATCATCCGGAAGATTAACTCCCAGTTGATTCAAGTGATTGTAATACCCGGACATTTTGAGTATGTGCTCCGATGTGAACTATTCTCCTCCATCTTGCAGCTATAGAACTTATTGGAGACTTCATATCTCTCAATCCGGGCATTACTGTTGAAATATCAACTTCAACTCTGGAACATCTCATATGCTCCATGACGTTCAAAACGTCGTTGAAGACCCGGTTCTAAGCCGTAAAGCATGGCACATCGAACTATAGAGTAGTCATCAGCTCTGCTTTGCGACGTTCACAACTTCGCTCAAGATCTGCAGCAGAACTGTCACCCAGCGGTGCTTCCGGGGCGTAACTTTTCTATGCAGCAATGAGGATTATCCTCGAGTTACGGACCCAGTCCGTCTAATTGCTACCATCATCTTTCAACTTTGCTTTCTCAAGGAACGCATTAAAATTCAACGGAACAACAAAGACGAGCCATCTATCTACAGTAAACATATACAAGCAAAATACTATCGGTACTAAGTTCATGATAAATTTAAGTTCAATTAATCATATTACTAAAGAACTCCCACTTAGACAGACATCTCTCTAGTTATCTAAGTGATCACGTGATCCAAATCAACTAAACCATAACCGATCATCACGTGAGATGGAGTAGTTTTCAATGGTGAACATCTTATGTTGATCATATCGCTATATGATTCACGTTCGACCTTTTGGTCTCCGTGTTCGAGGCCATATCTGTATATGCTAGGCTCGTCAAGTATAACCTGAGTATTCTGCGTGTGCAAAACTGGCTTGCACCCGTTGTAGATGGACGTAGAGCTTATCACACCCGATCATCACGTGGTGTCTCGGCACGACGAACTTTGGCAATGGTGCATACTCAGGGAGAACACTACTTGATAATTTTATAGTGAGAGATCATCTTATAATGCTACTGTCAATCAAAGCAAGATAAGATGCATAAAGGATAAACATCACATGCAATCAATATAAGTGATATGATATGGCCATCATCATCTTGTGCTTGTGATCTCCATCTCCAAAGCACCGTCATGATCACCATCGTCACCGGTAGCGACACCTTGATCTCCATCGTAGCATCGTTGTCGTCTCGCCAACTATTGCTTCTCGACTATCGCTACCGCTTAGTGATAAAGTAAAGCAATTACATGGCGTTGCATTTCATACAATAAGCGACAACCATATGGCTCCTGCCGATTGCCGATAACTTGGTTACAAAACATGATCATCTCATACAATAAAATATAGCATCACGTCTTGACCATATCACATCACAACATGCCCTGCAAAAACAAGTTAGGCGTCCTCTACTTTGTTGTTGCAAGTTTTACGTGGCTGCTACGGGCTGAGCAAGAACCGTTCTTACCACGCATCAAAACCACAGCGATACTTCGTCAAATAGACTCCGTTTTAACCTTCTCAAGGACGGGCGTAGCCACACTCAGTTCAACTAAAGTGAGAGAGCAGACACCGCCGGTCACCTTTAAGCAACGAGTGCTCATAGCGGTGAAACCAGTCTCGCGTAAGCGTCGCGTAATGTCGGTCCGGGCGCTTCATCTCACAATACCGCTGAACCAAAGTATGACATGCTGGTAGGTAGTATGACTTGTATCGCCCACAACTCACTTGTGTTCTACTCGTGCATATGACATCAACGCATAAAACCAGGCTCGGATGCCCTTTGTTGGGTAACGTAGTAATTTCAAAAATTTCCTACGATCACGCAAGACCATGGTGATGGCATAGCAACGAGAGGGAGAGGTCCGCCCACGTACCCTCGTGAGACCGAAAGCGGAAGCGTTATATTAACGCTGTTGATGTAGTCGTGACGTCTTCACGATCCGACCGATCCAAGCACCGTTACTCCGGCACCTCCGAGTTCTTGGCACACGTTCAGCTCGATGGCGATCCCGGGCCCGATCCAGCAAAGCGTCGGGAAGGAGTTCCGTCGACGACGACGGCGTGGTGGCGATCTTGATGTTCTACCGTCGCAGGCTTCGCCTAAGCACCGCTACAATATGACCGAGGTGGAATATGGTGGAGGGGGCACTGCACACGGCTAAGGAACGATCACGAAGATCAACTTGTGTGTTCTAGGGTGCCCCCTGCCCCGTATATAAAGGAGCAAGGGGAGGGCGGCCAGCCCTTGGGGCGCACCAAGGGAGGGAGTCCTCCTCCTAGTAGGAGTAGGACTCCCTTTCCTAGTCCTACTAGGAAGAGGGAAGGGGAAGGAAAGAGAGGGAGAGGAGAGGGAAAGGGGGCTGCGCCTCCTAGTCAGTCGGACTCCCCATGGAGGGGGGCGCACCACCTCTGGTGCAGCCCTCTCTCCCTCTTGGCCCAATAAGGCCCATAACTTCCCCGGGGTTCGGTAACCCCTCCGGCACTCCGGTTTTCTCCGAAACTTCGGAACCTTTCCGTGTCTGAATATAACCATCAATATATCAATCTTTATGTCTCGATCATTTGAGACTCCTCGTCATGTCCGTGATCACATCCGGGACTCGAACTCCTTGGTACATCAAAATACATAAACTCATAATAACCGTCATTGAAACCTTAAGCGTGCGGACCCTACGGTTCGAGAACTATGTAGACATGACCTAGAACTATTCTCGGTCAATAACCAATAGCGGAACCTGGATGCTCATATTGGTTCCTACATATTCTCTGAAGATCTTTATCGGTCAAACCGCATAACAACATACGTTGTTCCTTTGTCATCGGTATGTTACTTTCCGAGATTCGATCGTCGGTATCCAATACCTAGTTTAATCTCGTTACGGAAAGTCTCTTTACTCGTTCCGTAATACATCATCTCACAACTAACTCTTTAGTTGCAATGCTTGCAAGGCTTATGTGATGTGTATTACCGAGAAGGCCTAGAGATACCTCTCCGACAATCGGAGTGACAAAACCTAATCTCAAATCGCCAACCCAACAAGTACCTTTGGAGACACTGTAGTACTCCTTTATAATCACCCGATTCACGTTGTGACGTTTGGTAGTACCAAAGTGTTCCTCCGTGGCGGAGTTGCATAATCTCATAGTTACGAGGAACATGTATGGGTCATGAAGAAAGCATTAACATACTAAGCGATCAAGTGTTAAGCTAACGGAATGGGTCATGTCAATCAGATCATTCAACTAATGATGTGACCTTGTTAATCAAATAACAACTCCTTGTTCATGGTTAGGAAACATAACCATCTTTGATTAACAAGCTAGTCAAATAGAGGCATACTAGTGACATCTTGTTTGTCTATATATTCACACATGTATTATGTTTCCGGTTAATACAATTCTAGCATGAATAATAAACATTTATCATGATATAAGGAAATAAATAATAACTTTATTATTGCCTCTAGGGCATATTTCCTTCACCATAGTAGTCCGCTACAGCTCGGTTCACGAGTCCACGCTAGCCCAAAGACTACCGCTTTCTGGAACACTTGATTGGCGGCATGTGATTCACCGTTCTGTGTTCATCCCTTCGGGAAATGTCACGCGGTGACATTCGAGTCTGCCTAGCCTGCTACAGCCCAGTTCCCGGAATCCTATTAGCCCATGCTACAGCCCGGATTCATACGCTGCTTGATGACATGCTCGATGTTGATTCATGTATGCCTGTCCTCGTAAGTTAGTGCCACTTTGGGTTCACGACTAGTCATGTCGGCCCGGGTTCTCTGTCATATGGATGCTAGCGACACTATCATATCGTGAGCCAAAAGGCTAAACGGTCCCGAGCCATGGTAAGGCGACACCGTGGGAATACCGTGCGTGAGGCCGCAAAGTGATATGAGGTGTTACCGCTTGATCGATGTGACTTGGAATCGGGGTCTGACAGCTTTGGTATCGAGCTTTGTTGCTCAGAGGATTACCAAGCCAAACTGGTGAAGTTGAGTCTAGAAATGCTTTAGTTATGTAAGGGAATTGATTGTGGGATGGAGCGTAAGGCTCTTTTTACTCCTTTACCCTATGCCCTTCGATCCGAGTCGACCTCTTCTTTTCTCACGGGATTAAGAACTAGGCCTTCTCATCTATCTATCGGGATGACGTGTTACTAATCCATAGACTTATAGAATTGATAGTTTCAAATCTCGTTCAGTTTCTACTACTTCCGTATGATCATAGCTGGCCTTAGAACCTTGATATTGTGATGTTGAGTGGTCATGCCACCATTTTTGCAGGATGTCTCAAATCTTTTGAGCATTTACAGCCGTTATCTGTCCGAGTCATCCCATGTTTCTAAATAGTCTGATGCATTTGCAAATCCCTTCTTCCAGTTTCTGATGTTCATTTGGGTCAGGTTAATCACACAAATTAGTGTGTTGAGGTACTCTGTTGCCTCGGCATATATGTTGGAGCTATTATTATGGCCCTATGTGTCTTAGAGGGTCACCTAGTAATCTAGCAATGCTTTGTATCCCAAGTGTGATGATTCTGGCCATTATTCTTGAAAGCATCCCATGATGCCACTTAGTAGTAGGTATTCTACTCCTAGGTTTCTGAACCCAAGCTTTCCCTACTTACTTCATGTTGTTAGTGTTGCTCGTACCTTTAGGATATTAGTAACCTTTGCGATAGTCTTCGAGGTCCGTGGTACATTATTCTTCCAAATACCATGAACCATTCCTGGCAGAAGTTCCCTGAACAAAGAGATCACAACAAGAGTGCTCTCGATGGGTTCTCCTGTACAGTGGCCCCTCTCGACTTATTAATCAACCTGATCTCTGTCCATGAGTTGCAACTAGTTTCTGGTGTTTGTAGGTAGTGTTAGTAGTCTACCAAGTGGCACCCGTGCATGTGGGCTTGGGACAGACTAAACCTGATGTACGGTGTACCAAGTGGCACCGGATGGTGGGCTTGGGAACCTGCTCAGTCGTTTGGGGCCGTGGCGACACCCGGCGGATCTCCTTGCGGATGAAACCCGAATAGGCGATAAACCTGGACGAGAGACTTGTGTGGTTAGTCAGGTCGTGGCCGACACCCTCGCTGGGCTTACGCTTGAAGGGTGCCGAGTACATGTCGTGTAAACGGCGATAAGTGGTGAGAGCGTGTGTCAAGAAGTACACCCCTGCAGGGTTAACATTATCTATTCGAATAGCCGTGTCCGCGGAAAAGGACTTCTGCGTTGCTGCAGTTCATAGACAAGTGAAAGTGGATACTCTAAAATCGCAAGATAAGCGGGAGTGCTATGTATGGCGTTCTCGTAGGGAGGCGGGGCGGATCCATAGTGGTGTATTGATATGGTGAATATGTGGACTCGTGCGCCACCTCAAAAGAGTTACTTGCGATCGTAGTTCGGGATAGCCACCGAGTCAAAGCTGGCTTGCTGCAGTTAAACCCCACCTTCCCCTTTGTTGACAATGATGCATATGTAGTTAGTTCTGATGTAAGTCTTGCTGGGTACATTTGTACTCACGTTTGCCTATTTTATGTTTTTGCAGAGAGACTTCCGTCTCACTAGTAGTTCCGCGTGGACTTCGACGTTTAGCTTGTAACCTCAGCTACGATCTTGTACCCTTGGGAGGGTCTTGTAGATAGTCAGCTTTCTCAGCCTTTTTCATTTGTAGTTATGCGTACTCGGACATGTTTATGCTTCCATTTCGATGCTTGTATGCTCTGTATGTTAGGTCATGAGACCATGATTGTAATACTTGGCTCCTCGGAGCCTATTGAATAAATAGTTGAGTCGTAGAGTTAGGTTGTGATGCCATGTTGTATTTACACATATCGAGCATATTGTGTGTATGATTGAAATGGTTGGTATGTGTGGGATCCGACAACCTAGTTGTTTACCCTTGGTAGCCTCTCTTATGGGGAAATGTAGTCTTGTGCTTCCATGAGCCATAGTAACCCTTCTGACCGGTTCACGAGTCCTCGCTAGCCCAAGACTCTGCTATGGAACACTTGGTGGCGGCATGTGATTCACCGTTCTGTTCTGTCCCTTCGGGAAATGTCACGCGGTGACATCTGAGTCCTGCCTAGCCTGCTACTGATCCGGGTTCCCGAGTCTGTTAGCCAGTGCTACAGCCCGGATTCGCACGCTGGCGACCGACATGCCCGATGATGATTCATGTATGCTGTCCTCGTAAGTTAGTGCCACTTTGTGTTCACGACTAGTCATGTCGGCCCGGTTCTCATCATATGGATGCTAGCGACACTATCATATCGTGAGCCAAAAGGCTAAACGGTCCCGAGCCATGGTAAGGCGACACCGTGGGAATACCGTGCGTGAGGCCGCAAAGTGACATGAGGTGTTACCGCTTGATCGATGTGACTTGGAATCGGGGTCTGACAGCTTTGGTATCGAGCTTTGTTGCTCAGAGGATTACCAAGCCAAACTGGTGAAGTTGAGTCTAGAAATGCTTTAGTTATGTAAGGAATTGATTGTGGGATGGAGCGTAAGGCTCTTTTTACTCCTTTACCCTATGCCCTTCTGATCCGAGTCGACCTCTTCTTTTCTACGGGGATTAAGAACTAGGCCTTCTCATCTATCTATCAGGATGACGTGTTACTAATCCATAGACTTATAGAATTGATAGTTTCAAATCTCAGTTCAGTTTCTACTACTTCCGTATGATCATAGCTGGCCTTAGAACCTTGATATTGTGATGTTGAGTGGTCATGCCACCATTTTTGCAGGATGTCTCAAATCTTTTCTGAGCATTTACAACCGTTATGCTGTCCGAGTCATCCCAGGTCTCTAAATAGTCTCGATGCATTTGCAAATCCCTTCTTCCAGTTTCGATGTTCATTTGGGTCGAGTTAATCACACAAATTAGTGTGTTGAGGTACTCTGTTGCCTCGGCATATATGTTGGAGCTATTATTATGGCCCTATGTGTCTTAGAGGGTCACCTAGTAATCTAGCAATGCTTTGTATCCCAGTGTGATGATTACGGCCATTATTCTTGAAAGCATCCCATGATGCCACTTAGTAGTAGGTATTCTACTCCTAGGTTTCGAACCCAAGCTTTCCCTACTTACTTCATGTTGTTAGTGTTGCTCGTACCTTTAGGATATTAGTAACCTTTGCGATAGTCTTGAGGTCCGTGGTACATTATTCTTCCAAATACCATGAACCATTCTGGCGAAGTTCCCTAACAAAGAGATCACAACAAGAGTGCTCTCGATGGGTTCTCGCATGATGGCCCTCTCGACTTATTAATCAACCTGATCTCTGTCCATGAGTTGCAACTAGTTTCGGTGTTTGTAGGTAGTGTTAGTAGTCTACCAAGTGGCACCCGATGCATGTGGGCTTGGGACGAGACTAAACCTGATGGCATGGTGTACCAAGTGGCACCCGGATGGTGGGCTTGGGAACCCTGCTCAGGTCGTTTGGGGCCGTGAGCGACACCCCGGCCGGATCTCCTTGCGGATGAAACCCGAATAGGCGATAAACCTGGACGAGAGACTTGTGTGGTTAGTCAGGTCGTGGCCGACACCCTCGCTGGGCTTACGCTTGAAGGGTGCCGAGTACATGTCGTGTAAACGGCGATAAGTGGTGAGAGCGTGTGTCAAGAAGTACACCCCTGCAGGGTTAACATTATCTATTCGAATAGCCGTGTCCGCGGAAAAGGACTTCTGCGTTGCCTGTACAGTTCATAGACAAGTGAAAGTGGATACTCTAAAATGCGCAAGATAAGCGGGAGTGCTATGTATGGCGTTCTCGTAGGGAGACGGGAGCGGATCCATAGTGGTGTATTGATATGGTGAATATGTGGACTCGTGCAGCGCCACCTCAAAAGAGTTACTTGCGATCGTAGTTCAGGATAGCCACCGAGTCAAAGCTGGCTTGCTGCAGATTAAACCCCACCTTCCCTTTGTTGACAATGATGCATATGTAGTTAGTTCGATGTAAGTCTTCTTTGGGTACATTTGTACTCACGTTTGCCTATTTTATGTTTTTGCAGAGAGACTTCCGTCTCACTAGTAGTTCCGCGTGGACTTCGACGTTTAGCTTGTAACCTCAGCTACGATCTTGTACCCTTGGGAGGGTCTTGTAGATAGTCAGCTTTCTCAGCCTTTTTCATTTGTAGTTGTCTGTACTCAGACATGTTTATGCTTCCGCTCGATGCTTGTATGCTCTGTATGTTAGGTCATGAGACCATGATTGTAATACTTGGCTCCTCGGAGCCTATTGAATAAATAGTTGAGTCGTAGAGTTAGGTTGTGATGCCATGTTGTATTTACACATATCGAGCATATTGTGTGTATGATTGAAATGGTTGGTATGTGTGGGATCCGACAACCTAGTTGTTTACCCTTGGTAGCCTCTCTTATGGGGAAATGTAGTCTTGTGCTTCCATGAGCCATAGTAACCCGCTACAGCCCGGTTCACCGGAGTCCTCGCTAGCCCAAAGACTACTGCTATGGAACACTTGGTGGCGGCATGTGATTCACCGTTCTGTGTTCGTCCCTTCGGGAAATGTCACGCGGTGACATCTCGAGTCCTGCCTAGCCTGCTACTGATCCGGGTTCCTGAGTCCTGTTAGCCCAGTGCTACAGCCCGGATTCGCACGCTGCTGACCGACATGCCCGATGATGATTCATGTATGCCTGTCCCTGTAAGTTAGTGCCACTTTGTGTTCACGACTAGTCATGTCGGCCCGGGTTCTCTGTCATATGGATGCTAGCGACACTATCATATACGTGAGCCAAAAGGCGCAAACGGTCCCGAGCCATGGTAAGGCGACACCCGTGGGAATACCGTGCGTGAGGCCGCAAAGTGACATGAGGTGTTACCGGCTTGATCGATGTGACTTGGAATCGGGGTCCTGACAGCTTTGGTATCAGAGCCTGACTGCCTGTAGGATTACCAAGCCAAACTGGTCGAAGTTGAGTCTAGAAATGCTTTAGTTATGTAAGGGAATTGATTGTGGGATGGAACGTAAGGCTCTTTTTACTCCTTCACCCTATGCCCTTCTGATCCGAGTCAACCTCTTCTTTTCTACGGGGATTAAGAACTAGGCCTTCTCATCTATCTATCAGGATGACGTGTTACTAATCCATAGACTTATAGAATTGATAGTTTCAAATCTCAGTTCAGTTTCTACTACTTCCGTATGATCATAGCTGGCCTCAGAACCTTGATATTGTGATGTTGAGTGGTCATGCCACCATTTTTGCAGGATGTCTCAAATCTTTTTGAGCATTTACAGCCGTTATGCTGTCCGAGTCATCCCAGGTTTCTAAATAGTCTGATGCATTTGCAAATCCCTTCTTCCAGTTTCTGATGTTCATTTGGGTCAGGTTAATCACACAAATTAGTGTGTTGAGGTACTCTGTTGCCTCGGCATATATGTTGGAGCTATTATTATGGCCCTATGTGTCTTAGAGGGTCACCTAGTAATCTAGCAATGCTTTGTATCCCCAGTGTGATGATTCTGGCCATTATTCTTGAAAGCATCCCATGATGCCACTTAGTAGTAGGTATTCTACTCCTAGGTTTCTAAACCCAAGCTTTCGCTACTTACTTCATGTTGTTAGTGTTGCTCGTACCTTTAGGATATTAGTAACCTTTGCGATAGTCTTCGAGGTCCGTGGTACATTATTTGTAACGCCCCCGATGCGGCTATATCTCCCACGTGTCGAGGCACGACTTAGAGGCATAACCGCATTGAAAGCAATGTCGCAAGTGAGGTAATCTTCAGACAACCCATGTAATAATTAAGGGAAAGATACATAGTTGGCTTACAGTCGCCACTTCACACAGTACATAAATAAACATCCATCATTCAGAGTACACTCAAGGTCCGACTACGGAACCAAAATAAAAGAAGATACCCCAAATGCTACACAGATCCCGAATCGTCCCAAGCTGGCACCACTCTCGATCATCGGAAAAGACACATAGTAGCGACCACGTTCCTCGTCGAACTCCCACTTGAGCTCGGTGGAATCACCTGCATTGGCCTCATCGGAACCTGCAACTGTTTTGGAAGTATCTGTGAGTCACGAGGACTCAGCAACCTCACACCCGCGAGATCAAGACTATTTAAGCTAATAGGAAGGACAAAGTAGTAAAGTGGAGCTGCAGCAAGCGACTAGCATATATGGTGGCTACTTCGCAAAATAGAGCGAGAAGAGGAGCAAAGCACGGTCGTGAAACTAATAGCGATCAAGAAGTGATCCTGAACTACTTACGGCAGACATAACTCCAACACCGTGTTCACTTCCGGACTCACCGAGAAGAGACCATCACGGTTACACACGCGTTGATGTGTATTTTATTTGAGGTCAACTTTGGGTTTTCTACAACGGACATTAACAAATTCCCATCTGCCTCATAACCGCGGGCACGGCTTTGAAAGATATTACCTGCAGGGTGTCCCAACTTAGCCCATTATATGCTCTCACGGTCAACGAAGGATATTCTTCTACCGGAAGACCCGATCAATCTCGAATCCCGGACTACAAGACATTTCGACAGCAATAAAACAAGACCAGCAAAGCCGCCCGATTGTGCCGACAAATACCGATAGGAGCTGCACATATCTCGTTCTCAGGGCACATCCGGATGAGACATCCTACGAGTAAAACCAAGCCTCGAGTTTCCCCGTGGTGGCCCCTGATCTACTCGTTTGGGCCAGCACTCAAGGAGCACTGGTCCGGGGTTAAAATAAAGATGACCCTCGGGCTCGCGAAAACCCGGGGGAAAAGGCTTAGGTGGCAAATGGTAAAACCAAAGTTGGGCCTTGCTGGACGAGTCTTATTCAAAGCGAACTGTCAAGGGGGTCCCATAAATCACCCAACCGTGTAAGGAACGCAAAATCAAGGAACATAACACCGTATGACGGAAACTAGGTGGCAAGAGTGGAACAAAACACCAGGCATAAGGCCGAGCCTTCCACCCTTTACCAAGTATATAGATGTATTAATAATAGCAGATATATATTGTGATATCCCCAACAAGTAAACATGTTCCAAAAAGGAACAACATCTCCATGTTCCAACAAGGAACAAACTTCAGCTTCACCTGCAACTAGCAACGCTATAAGAGGGCTGAGCAAAGCGGTAACATAGCCAATCAACGGTTTGCTAGGAAAGGATGGTTAGGGGCTGACATGGCAATATGGGTGGCATGATATAGCAAGTGGTAGGCATCGCAGCATAGGCATAGCAAAAGAGCGAGCAACTAGCATAGCAAAGATAGAAGTGATTTCGAGGGTATGGTCATCTTGCTCGCAATGTTCTCGAGTTGTCGAAAGCTTGATCCTCAAAAGCGTTCTCAACAGGTTCCTCGTTCACGCACTCGCCTCCGACTCTACCCAAAGCAACAACACAAACAAAGGAACCACAATAAATCACGGTGCAATGCACAATCAACATGATGCAAAACATGGCATGATATGCATGATGAGATATGCAATGCTTATATGCGCCCGGAAGGTAAATGATGAACCAGGCATCAACTTGGCAAACCAAGCATGCCACTGAAAGATGAGATG
Source organism: Aegilops longissima (assembly GCA_021605205.1). Classification (NCBI taxonomy): domain Eukaryota; kingdom Viridiplantae; phylum Streptophyta; class Magnoliopsida; order Poales; family Poaceae; genus Aegilops; species Aegilops longissima. The sequence continues at coordinate 483,685,594 of CM038678.1, read as the reverse complement.
ATTTGGTTGAAATCGATATAAAGATCACGGAATCGGATGCACGGTTTGGAAATGACAAGCAAAACAAGAATGGCGCAAATCTGCCATTAACAGCATGATGCCACTTAGCAAGCAACAATTAATTAAGCTACTGCACCCAAACGTACCAACAAAGTATATGGCAGTGATCTACACATGATGCTCGACAAAAGATGAGCACTGAGCTACGGCTAGTTCACATCATAACAGGTTCAAACAAGCATGGCAAAAGTGCACAAAATATCAGGCTGGACATGGCAAAAACAGCATCAGGTTGCAATGTTCAGAGCGGCAAAACTACATGCTACAGGACCTTAAAATAGCAAAGCAAGGCATGGCATGAATCTACTCAAAGCATAGATCAAAAGTCCCTTACTGACCATAAGCCAAAAAGGACTAGAAAATATAGTAACACACATGTCAATATTGAAAGTCTCGTTAACAGATTCAGCAACATGGCATGTCAAAAACTGATAACGAGATGGCATGTTTACAAGCTCAATGCACTCACTACAGAGCCTCAAATGATAAACTAAGCATACATACATCAAGAAGCCATGACATAGAAGACATACATGGCAAGAACAATAACATAGCATAAATGGATCAACCACAACAAGCTAGGCAAAATTGAATAACATGTAAACAATCTGCCAGGAATCATTTGATAGCAAAAGTAGAGCTCGATTGACTCAAGCTATGGCATCCCATAATTGCAAACAAAGGCATGAATGGATAGATCAAGACATGCTTTACAAAACACCCTTACTGAAGTATCCCAAAATATGCATAGATCTCTTGGTATCATCAAGTTAACATGGCATCAAAATCAGCTAAAACAGGGCTGAAATCAGCAACAACAGGACACCTACTTTGCATGCTTGTGCTAGTCACCACATAGATCACAAAAATACATGGCATATACCCCTGGAAAGATGGCATGGAATTTTACAAAACACATGTAGGACTCAAATTCATAATCATGGCAAAAATAACAAAAGTGCAAGTTCTGATAAAAATCAGAAACTAACATCACATAGCACTCTTCCAACAGCATTTCGGGCACCAAGATGAGCTCAAATGAAAATGATGCAATGAGATGAAATGATCTACTCTTCGAGGCGAACATTTTGACATATTATACGCGCAAAATGGATCTACGGATGCGAAGATATAGCATGTTGAAAATTGCACAAAATTACAAAGATGCTAAAAACTTAGAGAAATAAGGAAGGGAGAGAGAAGTCAACGACGGGATTCCCGAGGCCGGATCGATCGGATCGGCGCGGGCGGCGGCTCCCGGAGCTCGCCGGAGAGGCGCCTGGCGAGGGGGGGAGGCGGCGCCGAGGGGCGGCGGCCCGTGGCCGGGCGGAGGCGGCGGGAGCCGCTGGGAGGCGGAGGCGGGCGCGCGGCCGGGCTCGCGGGAGGAGGCGGAGGCCGAGCGGCGGGCGCTGGCTGGCGGCGGGGAGTCGCGACGCGGGCGAGGGAGGCGGGCGGTGCTCCGCCGACGAGGCGGCGAGGCGGAGCGGCGACGGGCGGTGGTGCTGTGCCCCTCGGGAGGGGGCGGCGGCGCGTGGCTCTGCTGGGCCCGATCCGGCCCGCGGGCGGGCGGCGCGGGCGGCGGGCGGACAGGTGGCGGCGTGAGTGGGGTGACGGGCGGCGATTTTTGTCCGCGCGGCGGACACGCCCGGCGCGGCGGAGGGAAATTAGGGTTTCGGGAGGAAGATGATCCGGATTTGGGAGGTGTTTAAATAGGCATAGAGGAGCTAGGAGAGTCCAAATGAGGTGTAGTTTTTACCACACGATCGTGATCGAACGACGGAGAGAATGTGAGTGACTTAGATGGGTTATTGGGCTGTTTTGGAGGGTGTTGGGCTGCAACTTAAAAGAGGCCTTTGCGAGAGTGCGGTTAACCGCTGGAGTACCAAACGAGCTCCAAATGACCGAAACTTGACCGGTGGTCTACGGTGGTATACCAAGGCCACTAGACAAACCTCGGTCCATTTCGAGAAGGTTTAGTACCCGCACACGGAGAAACGTAAAAGGACCGCCGGGGAGATAGGAGTGCGGATTGCAAAACGGACAACGGGAAAAATGCTCGGAATCATGAGGCTAACACGTATGCAAATGCGATGCACAAGATAACATAATATAAAATGCATGACATGGACAAAATGCAAAAAGGAGAAAACCCAACCACGGAGGGAATATCATATATCAATGCCGAAAATGGCAAGAGTCGGAGTTACAAATATGGAAAGTTACTTCCGGGTGTTACAACACTCCACCACTACAAGAGGATCTCGCCCCGAGATCTAGGACTGAAAGAACTCCGGATACTCGAACGGAGGTGATCCTCGCGCCCTGTGTAGCTTCTCGGTCGGAATGGTGTGACCATTTCACTTTCAGGAATTTGATTGACTTGTTGTGAGTCTTGCGCTCGGTTTCTTCAAGAATAGCAACGGGGTGCTCATGATAAGAGAGATCTTCTTGAAGGTCAATCTCTTGAAGTTGATAGTGCGTCAGAGTCTTGAAGCACTTGCGAAGCTGTGACACGTGAAACACATCGTGCACGCTTGCAAAGTTGGATGGAAGCTCGTTGATAGGCGAGATCGCCTCTTTTGCCAATGATCTTGAAAGGACCCACGTATCTAGGGGCAAGCTTCCCTTTGATACCGGGTTTACGAGTGCCTTTCATTGAGAGACGCGGAGGTAGACATGGTCTCCAATTTCAAAAGTCACATCATGGTGCTTATCATCATAATAGCTCTTCCGCGCGATTATGCGGCTTTGAGATTCTCACGAATGACTTGGCACATTTCTTACATACGGATCAAGACATTGCCAAGAAGTTGGCGTTCACTGTCTCGCACCAATTGAGAGGAGTCGGCACTTTTCGCCATAGAGAATTTCGAATGGGGCCTTGCCGAACTCGCTTGGAAGCTGTTGTTGTAAGAGAACTCGGCATATGGAAGACAATCTTCCCACTTCATACCGAAAGAAATGACACAAGCCCCGAGCATATCTTCAAGGATTTGATTTACTCGCCGACTTGGCCACTTGTTTGAGGATGGAAAGCTGTTGAAACGAATGTTGGTGCCCATGGCCTTCAAAAGAATCCCAAAACTTGGAGGTAAAGATGCTGCCACGGTCTAAAGAGATCACTTGTGGAATGCCGCAAGGAGACAATCTCGAGGTGTATAGCTCGCCTAACCGAGCTGTTGTGATGGATTCTTTGATAGGAAGAAAATGAGCCACTTTAGTAAGCTTGTCAATGACAACAAAGATAGCATCATTTCCACGCTTGGACTTTGGAAAATCCAGTCACGAAGTCCATTTCAATATGGTCAAACTTCCATTCAGGAATAGCAAGAGGTTGGAGGAGACCAGCTGGTCTTTGGTGTTCTGCTTTCACTCTTCTGCAGACATCACACTCATTCACGAATTGAGCAATTTCTCGCTTCATTCGAGTCCACCAATATGACTGCTTGAGGTCATGGTACATCTTCGCATACTTCGGGATGAATGGATAGAAGCGAATTGTGAGCCTCGTTCATAATGACTTTTCGCAGATCACCCTTAGGAACCACAATCCGGTCCTCAAAGAACAGAGTGTCTTTGTCATCAACGTGGAAGCACTTGTACTTGAAATGCCCTTGTCGATACCACGCTTCACCTTTTTCACCATGGCATCCGAAGTTGAGCCTCACGAATCTGATCTTCCAAAGTAGGAGAGACTATGAGGTTGGCAAGAAAGCCTTGAGGAACAACTTGAAGATTCAGCTTATGGAAAGATTCACAGAGATCCGCTGAAATGGCTTGAGGATTAGACATTGCGAGAAGCTTTCCTGCTCAAAGCATCTGCAATGACATTGGCTTTGCCCGGAGTATACTCAATACTTGGGTTGTACTCTTGAATCATTTCGACCCATCGAGTCTACCTGAGGTTGAGGTTGGGCTGAGTGAAGATGTACTTGAGACTCTTGTGATCAGTGAAAATGTCCACTTTCCTTCCCAACAAGAGATGTCTCCACGTAATCAATGCATGGACAACTGCCGCCAACTCAAGATCGTGAGTGGGGTAGTTCTTCTCGTTGGGCTTCAACTGGCGAGAGGTATAAGCCACAACTCTCTTCTCTTGCATTAACACAGACCGAGACCTTGAAGAGAAGCATCACGAAAACTTCAAATGGCTTGGATTCATCAGAGGAGTCAAGACAGAGCTGTGACGAGTTTCTCTTTGAGGGTATTGAAAGCAACGCCACACTCGGGAGACCGACATACTTCACATGCTTCGGAGAAGGTTGGAAAGAGGCTTTGCAATCTTGGAGAAGTTCTCAACGAATCTTCGCAATAGCTTGCAAGACCAAGAAAACTACGGAGCTGCTTGACATTTCGAGGAGGTTCCCAATTCACAATTGCGGACACCTTCTGGGATCAACAGCGATGCCCTTGGCGAGATGATATGACCAAGATAAAGCACTTCATCAAGCCAAAATTCACATTTGGAGAACTTAGCATAGAATTGGTACTCTCGAGCTTGTCTAGCACCAATCGCAAATGTTTGGCATGATCCTTCTTATTCTTGGAGAAGACCAAAATATCATCAAGATAGACCAAGACGAATTCATTGGTGTAGGGGTTGAATATGAAGTTCATCATCCGAGAGAATGTTGGAGGAGCATTGACAAGGCCGAAAGACATGACAAGATATTCATAAGAACCAAAGCTTGTTCGAATGCTGTCTTGGGAATATCTTGTTCACGAATGCGAACTGATGATACCCCATACGAAGGTCAAGCTTGGAGAACATCAGTAGCACCTTTGAGTTGCTCGAAAAGCTCATTGATGTTGGGAAGTGGATACTTTTTCTTGATTGTCTTCTTATTCAATGGACGGTAATCGACGCAAAGTCGGTCCGCGCCATCCTTCTTCGGACAAAAGAACACCACAACCCCAAGGAGATGAACTCGGTCCGATCAAACCCAGACGCTCTTGTTCATCGAGCTGCTTCTTCAATTCCTTCAGCTCATCTGGTCCAAGCTTGTATGGACGCTTGCAAACGGGTTGATGCGTGCTCAAGATCGATAACGAACTCAACAGCCGATGAGGAGGCATACCCGGAAGCTCTTACGAAAGACATCTTGGTACTCACAAACGATCGAATCGAGAGATAGCATTCAGTTCGCCCTTCTCATTGAGAGAAAACAACCGAATAGTTTCATCACGGCGGCATAGATGATCACATCATTAGAAGAGTGAGTCAATTGAATTTCTGGCAGCACAATCAAGCTGAGCTTTGCCGATAAAGCCGATCCATTCCGAGAATAAGATCAATATCCGAGTCACCGAGAACAATTGGTTTAGAAAGAAATCTATAATCGCCCATCTTGATAGAAACATTAGAGCAACCAAACTAGAATTCATAAGCCTTCCGGGGAAACAACTTGCATAACTTTGAGAGAATCTCTGTGTCAACATTGTGCTTCGATGCAAAAGGATATGACATGAAAGAATGCGATGCACCAAAGATCAAATAAGACTTTTGCAGAATATCATTAATCGAGAGATTACCCATTATCACATCGAAGATTCCTCCGCTTGAGCTGCATTCATCATATTGACCTTTGCAAACTTGGGATTATGCTTGACCACCGCATTGCTTGAAGATTTCACAGAGGAGGAGGCGGAAGACGCCTCTGGTTGAAGCACTTGTTCGATAGTGACCCTTCTGCGACACTTGTTGCAAGTGACCTCGAGAGAGCGGACGGTGGTAAGGAGCACTTGACCTTGGAGCTTGAGAATTAGACTTGTTACGATAGCTTGGGTTGGGTGGGTGGGAAGATCCACGCCACCTGAGTTCTTCTGCTGGTAAGGATGACGGAACGGAGGAGGGGCAGGTAAAACTTCTGCTGCTTAGCTGCCACTTGAGAGGACGAAGAGGACTGAACTGCATCCTGATTCTCTTCTTAGAAGCCTCACATTTGAGCTGGGCCGCTTCTTGCTTGAGCCATGTTGTAGAAATCATCATACTTATCGGCTCAAACAGCACAAGAGGTAATTGCAGATCTTCTCTCGCACCACCTCTGAATTGATAGATCATACTCTTCTCATCAGCACGTCTTGCTTAGCAAAACGAGCGAGCTTCGAACTGGATATTGTATTGATAGACAGACATGTTGCCTTGCTTGAGATTGCGGAACTCCTCACGCTTGCTCTCAACAACACTTTTCGAATGTGATGAGCTCTGAAATCACGGCGGAACTCATCCTGTAATGACACGACCTCCTCTCGAATCTTTGTATTGTTGGTACCACTCAAAGCAGCTTGATCCTTGAGTTGAAACGATGCAAACTTGACAAAGTCCTCGTGTCCGACATTGCTACAATCAAAGTGCTTGCAGATGTCCACTAACCAATCATCGGCGTCGTAGCCTCAACACGTAAACCGAAAGACTTCGCTGATTAGCGAGGAACCGACCGAGAGTAGCAAAGTGTGGCTGATTGTTGCCTTGACCTTGATTGCCTTGATTGCCTTGCCCTCGAGTACGTTCTTGCAAGAGCTGCAAAATCATCGAGCATTGGCATTGGTGGCTGCCATGATAGCTTGCCAGGCCTCCGGAGGCGGAGGTGGAGGTGGAGGTGGAGGATTGGTGATCCCCATCATTGCGGTCCGGATTGAGACGTTGGCGGAGCCATCTCAAGAGGGTGACATCCGTTAGTCCTTTGATAGACAAAAGATAAGTAGAATCAACGGATAGAAATTGCAACATATAGTCTTCACAATAAACATTCGAACAAGAATGAACGAATGAATTCCAAAGTTAATCATCACACGTCCATTAAGGTGAGAAGCCACTTAGATAAAGATATGGAAACAACAACTGTCTTAGAAACAAATCGAATATCACAACTGAAAACAAAAGATTGGCTTCTAGAATGAGCCGGAACAAACACATGATAGAGATTTCGTCCAAAGTGTTCGTGGTGGGGCCCACACGGACACGACGTATAGCGGACGTCACGAATGACTAACAAGACGTCCCCGAATCAGCATAGCCAAGGATTCTTTAAGACGTCTCGCGACCATCAGAATCGACCGTGAATGGGCGGACCACTAGACGTTGAACCCCAATCTCAAATCATACATCCGCCGGAAAGAATATCCCGTAAGCTACTAGAATTCCCACCTATAAACTCCCGAAACTTTCGGTTATGCAATCTGGTGTTGGGGATCAGGGACACAAAATATATCACCCAAACTAACAATACCTAGATCCATTGTATCCATCCGTCAACACATAACCAAGAAATCCTCGAAATCGTGTACCTCGACCTTGAAAAACATCCGTTATACAAGTCATGGCAATACTCCCGACTCGCCACAAGATTTGGCTATCAGGTTATCTCACCAACAACTGCACAAAAGAGATTTCGATGTCGGCAAAAACTCGGTATTCCAGAATCGCAACGATAAAATTGTGACGACAACATCTCGGAGCTCAACTCCCGGGACACCGCCACAACCCCTAAATGTCGAGGCACCAAGAACAATGTTCTCGTCACAAAACCATCGGAACGATTCCAAGATACCCACGTGATCCTAAAAAAAATTTAGTGAAATTTGAGGAGAGAAGAGTCAAAACTCTACGTCAGGAGACCTCACAGAGCTATTTAAGGGTGGGAAGTAAAAGAATCCTACTCTCCGATATATATAATCCTAAGACTCAAAACATTTTCCATTCTAGACTCAACAACGCCGACAAACAATCAAGTAGGGGCTCCTAAGTCGGGAAGGCTCGATACCAACATAGCGCCCCGATGCGGTTATATCTCCCACGTGTCGAGGCACGACTTAGAGGCATAACCGCATTGAAAGCAATGTCGCAAGTGAGGTAATCTTCACACAACCCATGTAATAATTAAGGGAAAGATACATAGTTGGCTTACAAGGTCACCACTTCACACAATACATAAATAAACATCCATCATTGAGTACACTCAAGGTCCGACTACGGAACCAAAATAAAAGAAGATACCCCAAATGCTACACAGATCCCCGAATCGTCCCAACTGGGCACCACTACTGATCATCAGGAAAAGACACATAGTAGCGACCACGTTCCTCGTCGAACTCCCACTTGAGCTCGGTGGAATCACCTGCACTGGCCTCATCGGAACCTGCAACTGTTTTGGAAGTATCTGTGAGTCACGAGGACTCAGCAATCTCACACCCGCGAGATCAAGACTATTTAAGCTAATAGGAAGGACAAAGTAGTAAAGTGGAGCTGCAGCAAGCGACTAGCATATATGGTGGCTACTTCGCAAAATAGAGCGAGAAGAGGAGCAAAGCACGGTCGTGAAACTAATAGCGATCAAGAAGTGATCCTGAACTACTTACGGCAGACATAACTCCAACACCGTGTTCACTTCCCGGACTCCGCCGAGAAGAGACCATCACGGTTACACACGCGGTTGATGTGTATTTTATTTGAGGTCAACTTTGGGTTTTCTACAACCGGACATTAACAAATTCCCATCTGCCTCATAACGCGGGCACGGCTTTGAAAGATATTACCTGCAGGGTGTCCCAACTTAGCCCATTATAAGCTCTCACGGTCAACGAAGGATATTCCTTCTACGGGAAGACCCGATCAATCTCGGAATCCGGACTACAAGACATTTCGACAAAGAATAAAACAAGACCAACAAAGCCGCCCGATTGTGCCGACAAATCCCGATAGGAGCTGCACATATCTCGTTCTCAGGCACATCCGGATGAGACATCCTACGAGTAAAACCAAGCCTCGAAGTTTCCCGTGGTGGCCCCGCAGATCTACTCGTTTGGGCCAGCACTCGAAGGAGCACTGGTCCGGGGTTAAAATAAAGATGACCCTCGGCTCGAAAACCCGGGGAAAAGGCTTAGGTGGCAAATGGTAAAACCAAAGTTGGGCCTTGCTGGACGAGTCTTATTCAAAGCGAACTGTCAAGGGGGTCCCATAAATCACCCAACCGTGTAAGGAACGCAAAATCAAGGAACATAACACCGGTATGACGGAAACTAGGGTGGCAAGAGTGGAACAAAACACCAGGCATAAGGCCGAGCCTTCCACCCTTTACCAAGTATATAGATGTATTAATAATAGCAGATATATATTGTGATATCCCCAACAAGTAAACATGTTCCAAAAGGAACAACATCTCCATGTTCCAACAAGGAACAAACTTCAGCTTCACCTGCAACTAGCAACGCTATAAGAGGGCTGAGCAAAGCGGTAACATAGCCAATCAACGGTTTGCTAGGAAAGGATGGTTAGGGCTGACATGGCAATATGGGTGGCATGATATAGCAAGTGGTAGGCATCGCAGCATAGGCATAGCAAAAGAGCGAGCAACTAGCATAGCAAAGATAGAAGTGATTTCGAGGGTATGGTCATCTTGCTCGCAATGTTCTCGAGTTGTCGAAAGCTTGATCCTCGAAAGCGTTCTCAACAGGTTCCTCGTTCACGTACTCGCCTCCGACTCTACCCAAAGCAACAACACAAACAAAGGAACCACAATAAATCACGGTGCAATGCACAATCAACATGATGCAAAACATGGCATGATATGCATGATGAGATATGCAATGCTTATATGCGCCGGAAGGTAATGATGAACCAGGCATCAACTTGGCAAACCAAGCATGCCACTGAAAGATGAGATGATTTCGTTGAAATCGATATAAAGATCACCGAATCGGATGCACGGTTTGGAAATGACAAGCAAAACAAGAATGGCGCAAATCTGCCATTAACAGCATGATGCCACTTAGCAAGCAACAATTAATTAAGCTACTGCACCCAAACGTACCAACAAAGTATATGGCAGTGATCTACACATGATGCTCGACAAAAGATGAGCACTGAGCTACGGCTAGTTCACATCATAAAAGGTTCAAACAAGCATGGCAAAAGTGCACAAAATATCAGGCTGGACATGGCAAAAACAGCATCAGGTTGCAATGTTCAGAGCGGCAAAACTACATGCTACAGGACCTTAAAATAGCAAAGCAAGGCATGGCATGAATCTACTCAAAGCATAGATCAAAAGTCCCTTACTGACCATAAGCCAAAAAGGACTAGAAAATATAGTAACACACATGTCAATATTGAAAGTCTCGTTAACAGATTCAGCAACATGGCATGTCAAAAACTGATAACGAGATGGCATGTTTACAAGCTCAATGCACTCACTACAGAGCCTCAAATGATAAACTAAGCATACATACATCAAGAAGCCATGACATAGAAGACATACATGGCAAGAACAATAACATAGCATAAATGGATCAACCACAACAAGCTAGGCAAAATTGAATAACATGTAAACAATCTGCCAGGAATCATTTGATAGCAAAAGTAGAGCTCGATTGACTCAAGCTATGGCATCCCATAATTGCAAACAAAGGCATGAATGGATAGAGCAAGACATGCTTTACAAAACACCCTTACTGAAGTATCCCAAAATATGCATAGATCTCTTGGTATCATCAAGTTAACATGGCATCAAAATCAGCTAAAACAGGGCTGAAATCAGCAACAACAGGACACCTACTTTGCATGCTTGTGCTAGTCACCACATAGATCACAAAAATACATGGCATATACCCCTGGAAAGATGGCATGGAATTTTACAAAACACATGTAGGACTCAAATTCATAATCATGGCAAAAATAACAAAAGTGCAAGTTCTGATAAAAATCAGAAACTAACATCACATAGCACTCTTCCAACAGCATTTAGGGCACCAAGATGAGCTCAAATGAAAATGATGCAATGAGATGAAATGATCTACTCTTCGGGACGAACATTTTGACATATTATACGCGCAAATTGGATCTACGGATGCGACGATATAGCATGTTGAAAATTGCAGAAAATTACAAAGATGCTAAAAACTTGGAGAAATAAGGAGGAGAGAGAAGTCAACGGCTGGATTCCCGAGGCCGGATCGATCGGATCGGCGCTGGCGGCGGCTCCCGGAGCTCGCGGAGAGGCGCCTGCGCGAGGGGGAGGCGGCGCCGAGGGGCGGCGCCGTCGTGGCCGGGCGGAGGCGGCGGGAGCCGGGCGGGAGGCGGGCCGGGGCCGCCGGCTCGCGGAGGGAGGCGGCGCGAGCGGGCGGGCTTCGGGCGGCGGGAGGCGGAGTCGCGGGCGAGGGAGGCCGGGCGGGGGCGCCCGCCGACGAGGCGGCGGGCGGAGCGGCGACGGGTGCGGCGGCCAAGCCGCTGCCCCTCAAGCGGAAAGTGGCGGGCGGCTTGAACTGCTGGGGCCGATCCGGCCCGCGGGCCGACGGGCGGGGGCGGCGGCGGACAGGTGGGCGCGAGAGGGGCGGACGCGGCGGCGATTTTGTCCGCGCGGCGGGATACGTCCCGCGCGCGCGGGAGGGAAATTAGGGTTTCGGGAGGAAGATGATCCGGATTTGGGAGGTGTTTAAATAGGCATAGAGGGAGCTAGGAGAGTCCAAATGAGGTGTAGTTTTTACCACACGATCGTGATCGAACGACGGAGAGCATGGGAGTGACTTAGATGGGTTATTGGGCTGTTTTGGAGGGTGTTGGGCTGCAACTTAAAAGAGGCCTTTTGAGAGTGCGGTTAACCGCTGAGTACCAAACGAGCTCCAAATGACCGAAACTTGACCGGTGGTCTACGGGTGGTATACCAAGGCCACTAGACAAACCTCGCTCCATTTCGAGAAGGTTTTAGTACCGCACACGGAGAAACGTAAAAGGACCGCCGGGGAGATAGGAGTGCGGATTGCAAAACGGACAAAGGAAAAATGCTCGGAATCATGAGACGAACACGTATGCAAATGCGATGCACAAGATAACATAATATAAAATGCATGACACAGACAAAATGCAAAAAGGAGAAAACCCAACCACGGAGGGAATATCATATATCAATGCCGAAAATGGCAAGAGTCGGAGTTACAAATATGGAAAGTTACTTCCGGGGTGTTACATTATTCTTCTAAATACCATGAACCATTCTTGGCAGAAGTTCCCTGAACAAAGAGATCACGACAAGAGTGCTCTCGATGGGTTCTCCTCTACGGTGGCCCCTCTCGACTTATTAATCAACCTGATCTCTGTCCAGGAGTTGCAACTAGTTTCTGGTGTTTGTAGGTAGTGTTAGTAGTCTACCAAGTGGCACCCGGTACAGGTGGGCTTGGGACAGACTAGGCACAGTGGCACGGTGTACCAAGTGGCACCCGGAGGTGGGCTTGGGAACCCTGCTCACATCGTTTGGGGCCGTGAGCGACACCCTAGCCGGATCTCCTTGCGGATGAAACCCGAATAGGCGATAAACCTGGACGAGAGACTTGTGTGGTTAGTCAGGTCATGGCCGACACCCTCGCTGGGCTTCCGCTTGAAGGTTGCCGAGTACATGTCATGTAAACGGCGATAAGTGGTGAGAGCGTGTGTCAAGAAGTACACCCCTGCAGGGTTAACATTATCTATTCGAATAGCCGTGTCCATGAAAAGGACTTGGGTTGCTGTACAGTTCATAGACAAGTGAAAGTGGATACTCTAAAATGCGCAAGATAAGCGGGAGTGCTATGTATGGCGTTCTCGTAGGGAGACGGGAGCGGATCCATAGTGGTGTATTGATATTGTGAATAGTGGACTCGTGTGCGCCACCTCAAAAGAGTTACTTGCAGTCGTAGTTTAGGATAGCCACCGAGTCAAAGCTGGCTTGCTGCAGTTAAACCCCACCTTCCCCTTTGTTGACAATGATGCATATGTAGTTAGTTCTGATGTAAGTCTTGCTGGGTACATTTGTACTCATGTGTGCGTATTTTATGTTTTTGCAGAGAGACTTCCGTCTCACTAGTAGTTCCGCGTGGACTTCGACGTTTAGCTTGTAACCTCAGCTACGATCTTGTACCCTTGGGAGGGTCTTGTAGATAGTCAGCTTTCTCAGCCTTTTTCATTTGTAGTTGTCTGTACTCAGACATGTTTATGCTTCCGCTCGATGCTTGTATGCTCTGTATGTTAGGTCATGAGACCATGATTGTAATAATTGGCTCCTCGGAGCCTATTGAATAAATACTTGAGTCGTAGAGTTATGTTGTGATGCCATGTTGTATTTACACATATCGAGCATATTGTGTGTATGATTGAAATGCTTGGTATGTGTGGGATCCGACAACCTAGTTGTTTACCCTTGGTAGACTCTCTTATGGGGAAATGTAGTCTTGTGCTTCCATGAGCCATAGTAATCTGCTACAGCCCGGTTCACCGGAGTCCTGCTAGCCCAAAGACTACTTGCTCTGGAACACTTGATCGCCTAAACATGTGATTCACTTCGCTCGTGGTATACATCTTCGGGAAATGTCACGCGGTGACATCCGAGTCCTGCTTAGCTCTTCTGATCCGGGTTCCCGAGTCCTGTGAGCCAGTGCTACAGCCCGGATTTGCACGCTGGCGACCGACATGCCCGATGATGATTCATGTATGCCTGTCCCTGTAAGTTAGTGCCACTTTGGGTTCACGACTAGCCTTGTCGGCCCGGGTTCTCTGTCGTATGGATGCCAGCGACACTATCATATACGTGAGCCAAAAGGTGCAAACGGTCCCGAGCCATGGTAAGGCGACACCCGTGGGAATACCGTGCGTGAGGCCGCAAAGTGATATGAGGTGTTACCGGCTTGATCGATGTGACTTGGAATCGGGTCCGACAGCTTTGGTATCGAGCTTCGATTGCAGAGGATTACCAAGCCAAACTGGTCAAGTTGAGTCTAGAAATGCTTTTGTTATGTAAGGAATTGATTGTGGGATGGAACGAAGGCTCTTTTTACTCCTTTACCCTATGCCCTTCTGATCCGAGTCAACCTCTTCTTTTCTACGGGGATTAAGAACTAGGACTTCTCATCTATCTATCAGGATGACGTGTTACTAATCCATAGACTTATAGAATTGATAGTTTCAAATCTCAGTTTAGTTTCTACTACTTCCGTATGATCATAGCTGGCCTCGTAACCTTGATATTGTGATGTTGAGTGGTCATGCCACCATTTTTGCAGGATGTCTCAAATCTTTTGAGCATTTACAGTTGTTATCTTGTCGAGTCATCGAGGTTTCTAAATAGTCGATGCATTTGCAAATCCCTTCTTCCGCTTCGATGTTCATTTGGGTCAGGTTAATCACACAAATTAGTGTGTTGAGGTACTCTGTTGCCTCGGCATATATGTTGGAGCTATTATTATGGCCCTATGTGTCTTAGAGGATCACCTAGTAATCTAGCAATGTTTTGTATCCCTCAGTGTGATGATTCTGGCCATTATTCTTGAAAGCATCCCATGATGCCACTTAGTAGTAGGTATTCTACTCCTAGGTTTCTGAACCCAAGCTTTCCCTACTTACTTCATGTTGTTAGTGTTGCTCGTACCTTTAGGATATTAGTAACCTTTGCGATAGTCTTCGAGGTCCGTGGTACATTATTCTTCTAAATACCATGAACCATTCTTGGCAGAAGTTCCCTGAACAAAGAGATCACGACAAGAGTGCTCTCGATGGGTTCTCCTCTACGGTGGCCCCTCTCGACTTATTAATCAACCTGATCTCTGTCCAAGAGTTGCAACTAGTTTCTGGTGTTTGTAGGTAGTGTTAGTAGTCTACCAAGTGGCAGCGGTGCAGGTGGGCTTGGGACAGACTAGGCACGATGTACGGTGTACCAAGTGGCACCCAGATGGTGGGCTTGGGAACTCTGCTCACATCGTTTGGGGCCGTGAGCGACACCCCGGCCGGATCTCCTTGCGGATGAAACCCGAATAGGCGATAAACCTGGACGAGAGACTTGTGTGGTTAGTCAGGTCGTGGCCGACACCCTCGTTGGGCTTCCGCTTGAAGGTTGCCGAGTACATGTCGTGTAAACGGCGATAAGTGGTGAGAGCGTGTGTCAAGAAGTACACCCCTGCAGGGTTAACATTATCTATTCGAATAGCCGTGTCCGCGGAAAAGGACTTCTAGGTTGCCTGTACAGTTCATAGACAAGTGAAAGTGGATACTCTAAAATGCGCAAGATAAGCGGGAGTGCTATGTATGGCGTTCTCGTAGGGAGACGGGAGCGGATCCATAGTGGTGTATTGATATGGTGAATATGTGGACTCGTGTGCGCCACCTCAAAAGAGTTACTTGCAAATGAGTTCGGGATAGCCACCGAGTCAAAGCTGGCTTGCTGCAGCTTAAACCCCACCTTCCCTTTGTTGACAATGATGCATATGTAGTTAGTTACGATGTAAGTCTTGCTGGGTACATTTGTACTCACGCTTGCCTATTTTATGTTTTTGCAGAGAGACTTCCGTCTCACTAGTAGTTCTGCGTGGACTTCGACGTTTAGCTTGTAACCTCAGCTACGATCTTGTACCCTTGGGAGGGTCTTGTAGATAGTGAGCTTTCTCAGCCTTTTTCATTTGTAGTTGTCTATACTCAGACATGTTTATGCTCCTGCTCGATGCTTGTATGCTCTGTTTGTTAGGTCATGAGACCATGACTGTAATACTTGGCTCCTCGGAGCCTATTGAATAAATACTTGAGTCGTAGAGTTATGTTGTGATGCCATGTTGTATTTACACATATCGAGCATATTGTGTGTATGATTGAAATGCTTGGTATGTGTGGGATCCGACAACCTAGTTGTTTACCCTTGGTAGCCTCTCTTATGGGGAAATGTAGTCTTGTGCTTCCATGAGCCATAGTAATCCGCTACAGCCCGGTTCACGGAGTCCGCTAGCCCAAAGACTACCGCTCGAACACTTGATCGCCAGACATGTGATTAACTTCGTTCTGTGGTTCATCCCTTCGGGAAATGTCACGCGGTGACATCTGAAGTCCTGCCTAGCCTGCTCTGATCCAGGTTCCCGAGTCCTGTTAGCCCAAAGGTTACAGCCCGGATTCGCGACGCTGTTGACCGACATGCCCGATGATGATTCATGTATGCCTGTCCCTGTAAGTTAGTGCCACTTTGGGTTCACGACTAGCCTTGTCGGCCCGGGTTCTCTGTCGTATGGATGCCAGCGACACTATCATATACGTGAGCCAAAAGGCGCAAACGGTCCCGAGCCATGGTAAGGCGACACCCGTGGGAATACCGTGCGTGAGGCCGCAAAGTGATATGAGGTGTTACCGGCTTGATCGATGTGACTTGGAATCGGGGTCCTGACAGCTTTGGTATCGAGCCCGATGCTCAGAGGATTACCAAGCCAAACCTGGTCAAGTTGAGTCTAGAAATGCTTTAGTTATGTAAGGAATTGATTATGGATGGAACGTAAGGCTCTTTTTACTCCTTTACCCTATGCCCTTCGATCCGAGTCAACCTCTTGTTTTCACGGGATTAAGAACTAGGCCTTCTCATCTATCTATCGAGGATGACGTGTTACTAATCCATAGACTTATAGAATTGATAGTTTCAAATCTCAGTTTAGTTTCTACTATACAGTATGATCATAGCTGGCCTCGTAACCTTGATATTGTGATGTTGAGTGGTCATGCCACCATTTTTGCAGGATGTCTCAAATCTTTTGAGCATTTACACTGTTATGCTGTCCGAGTCATCCTGTGTTTCTAAATATTCTGATGCATTTGCAAATCCCTTCTTCCGTTTCGATGTTCATTTGGGTCAGGTTAATCACACAAATTAGTGTGTTGAGGTACTCTGTTGCCTTGGCATATATGTTGGAGCTATTATTATGGCCCTATGTGTCTTAGAGGGTCACCTAGTAATCTAGCAATGCCTTGTATCCCCAGTGTGATGATTCTGGCCATTATTCTTGAAAGCATCCCATGATGCCACTTAGTAGTAGGTATTCTACTCCTAGGTTTCTGAACCCAAGCTTTCCCTACTTACTTCATGTTGTTAGTGTTGCTCGTACCTTTAGGATATTAGTAACCTTTGCGATAGTCTTCGAGGTCCGTGGTGTTGGAAATATGCCCTAGAGGCAATAATAAATTGATTATTATTATATTTCCTTGTTCATGATAATCGTTTATTATCCATGCTAGAATTGTATTGATAGGAAACTCAGATACATGTGTGGATACATAGACAACACCATGTCCCTAGTAAGCCTCTAGTTGACTAGCTCGTTGATCAATAGATGGTTACGGTTTCTGACCATGGACATTGGATGTCATTGATAACGGATCACATCATTAGGAGAATGATGTGATGGACAAGACCCAATCCTAAGCCTAGCACAAGATCATGTAGTTCAGATGCTAAAGCTTTTCTAATGTCAAGTATCATTTCCTTAGACCATGAGATTGTGCAACTCCGGATACCGTAGGAATGCCTTGGGTGTGCCAAACGTCACAACGAATCGGGTGGCTATAAAGGTACACTACGGGTATCTCCGAAAGTGTCTTGGGTGGCATGAATCGAGCGGGATTTGTCACTCCGTAAACGGAGAGGTATCTCTGGGCCCACTCGGTAGGACATCATCATAATGTACAATGTGATCAAGGAGTTGATCACGGGATGATGTGTTACGGAACGAGTAAAGAGACTTGCCGTAACGAGATTGAACAAGGTATTGGGATACCGACGATCGAATCTCGGGCAAGTATCGCATCGATAGACAAAGGGAATTGTATACGGATTGATTAAGTCCTTGACATCGTGGTTCATCCGATGAGATCATCGTGGAACATGTAGGAGCCAACATGGGTATCCAGATCCGCTGTTGGTTATTGACCGGAGAACGTCTCGGTCATGTTCGCATGTCTCCGAACCCGTAGGGTCTACACACTTAAGGTTCGGTGGACGCTAGGGTTATAGAGATATTAGTATGCGGTAACCGAAAGTTGTTCGAGTCCGGATGAGATCCCGGACGTCACGAGGAGTTCCGGAATGGTCCGGAGGTAAAGAATTATATATAGGAAGTCCTATTTCGGACATCGGGACAAGTTTCGGGGTCATCGGTATTGTACCGGGACCACCGGAGGGGTCCCGGGGGCCCACCGGGTGGGGCCACCTGCCCCGGGGGCCACATGGGCTGTAGGGGGTGCGCCTTGGCCTATATGGGCCAAGGGCACCAGCCCCAAGAGGCCCATGCGCCAAGAGAGAAAAAAAGGGAGAGTCCTACAAGGGAAGGCACCTCCGAGGTGCCTTGGGAGGATGGACTCCTCCCACCCTTGGCCGCACCCTTCCTTGGAGGAAGGGGCAAGGGCTGCGCCTCCCCTCTCCCTTGGCCCTATATATAGTGGGGAAAAGGAGGAGCAAACCAATCTAAGGCCTGGTGCCTCCTCTCCTCCCGTGACACATCTTCCTCCTCCCGCAGGCTTAGCGAAGCCTGTTGGAATCCGCTACTTCCACCACGCCGTCGTGCTGCTGGATCTCCATCAACCTCTCCTCTTCCTTGCTGGATCAAGGCGTGGGAGACGCCTCCGTTCCGCACGTGTGTTGAACGCGGAGGTGCCGTCCGCTCGCACTAGGATCATCGGTGATTTGAATCACGGCGATACGACTCCATCAACCCGTTCACTTGAACGCTTCCGCTTAGCAATCTACAAGGGTATGTAGATGCACTCTCCTTCCCTCGTTGCTGGTTTCTCCATAGATAGATCTTGGTGACACGAGGAAAATTTTGAATTTCTGCCACGTTCCCCAACAGATGGCATCATGAGCTAGGTCTATTGCGTAGATTCTATGCACGAGTAGAACACAAAGTAGTTGTGGGCGTTGATTTTGTTCAATATGCTTGCCGTTACTAGTCTTATCTTGATTGGCGGCATCGTGGGATGAAGCGGCCGGACCAACCTTACACGCATTTTACGTGAGACCGGTTCCACCGACTAACATGCACTAGATGCATAAGGTGGCTGGCGGGTGTCTGTCTCTCCTACTTTAGTCGGATCGGATTCGATGAAAAGGGTCCTTATGAAGGGTAAATAGCAATTGGCATATCACGTTGTGGTTTTATGAGGTAAGAAACGTTCTTGCTAGAAACCCATAGCAGCCACGTAAAACATGCAAACAACAATTAGAGGACGTCTAACTTGTTTTTGCAGGGTATGCCTTGTGATGTGATATGGCCAAAGGATGTGATGTATGATATATGAGATGTATGAAATTGATCATGTTCTTGTAATAGGATTCACGACTTGCATGTCGATGAGTATGACAACCGGCAGGAGCCATAGGAGTTGTCTTTATTTATTCATGACCTGCGTGTCAACATAAACGTCATGTAATTACTTTACTTTATTGCTAACCGTTAGCTGTAGTAGTAGAAGTAATAGATGACGTGACAACTTCAAGAAGACACGATGATGGAGATCATGATGATGGAGATCATGGTGTCATGCCGGTGACGATGATGATCATGGAGCCCCGAAGATGGAGATCAAAAGGAGCAAAGTGATGATGGCCATATCATGTCACTATTTGATTGCATGTGATGTTTATCATGTTTATGCATCTTATTTGCTTAGAACGACGGTAGTAAATAAGATGATCCTTACAACAATTTCAAGAAGTGTTCTCCCTAAGCGTGCACCGCTGCTACGGTTCGTCGCTTCAAGCACCACGTGATGATCGGGTGTGATAGATCCTTACGCTCACATACAACGGTGTAAGACAGTTTTACACATGCAAAACACTTAGGGTTAACTTGACGAGCCTAGCATGTATGCAGACATGGCCTCGAACACGTAAGACCGAAGGTCGAGCATGAGTCGATAGAAGATACGATCAACATGAAGATGTTCACCGACGCTGACTAGTCCGTCTCACGTGATGATCGGACACGGCCTAGTTGACTCGGATCATGTAATCACTTAGATGACTAGAGGGATGTCTATCTCGAGTGGGAGTTCATAAGATGAACTTAATTATCCGAACATAGTCAAAAGATTTTGCAAATTATGTCGTAGCTCGCGCTTTAGTTCTACTGTTTTAGATGTGATCCTAGAGAAAATTTAGTTGAAAGTTGATAGTAGCAATTATGCGGACTAGGTCCGTAGACCGAGGATTGTCCTCATTGCTTCTTAGAAGGCTTATGTCCTTAATGCATCGCTCGGTGTGTTGAACCTCGAACGTGGTCTGTGGATGTTGCGTAACATCCGACATACACGCTTTTGATGACTACATGATAGTTCGGTAATGATAAATGGTTTAGAATTGAGGCATCAAGACATTTTATGTCGCGGAACATATGAGATGTTTCGAGGGCTGAAATTGGGATTTCGAGCTAGTGCCCACGCCAATAGGTATAAGACCTCCGACGATTTTCTTGGCCTGCAAACTAAGGGAGAAAAGCTCAATCGTTGAGCTTGTGCTCAAATTGTCTGAGTACAACAATCACTTGAATCGAGTGGGAGTTGATCTTCCAGATAAGATAGTGATGTTTCACCAAAGTCATTGCCACCAAGCTGCTAGAGCTTCAGAATGAACTATAACATATCGGGATAGATATGATGATCCTTGAAATATTCGCGATGTTCGACATCGCGAAAGTAGAAATCAAGAAGGAGCATCAATTGCTGATGGTTAGTGAAACCACTAGTTTCAAGAAGGGCAGGGGCAAGAAGGGATACTTCATGAAACGGCAAATCAGCTGCTGCTCTAGTGGAGAAACCCAAGGTTGAACCCAAACCCGAGACCGAAGTGCTTCAAATAAGGGGAACAGCCACTAGAGCAGAATTACCCTAGATACTTGGTAGATGAGAAGGCTGTCGGTAGAAGTATATTGATATACATTATGTGAATGTGTACTTTACTAGTACTCCTAGTAGCATCAGGGTATTAGATACGGTTCGATTGCTAAGTGTTAGTAACTCAAATAAAAGCTACGGAATAAACGGAGACTAGCTAAAGGAGAGCGACGAGATGTGTTGGAAGTGTTTCCAAGGTTGATATGATCAAGCATCACGCTCCCTCTACCATCGAGATTGGTGTTAAACCTAAATAATTGTTATTTGGTGTTTGCGTTGAGCATAGACATGATTGGATTATGTCTATCGCAATACGGTTATTCATTTAAGGAGAATAATGGTTATTCTAATTATTTGAATAATACCTTCAATGGTCTTGCACCTAAAATGAATGGTTTATTGAATCTCGATCATAGTGATACACATGTTCATGCCAAAAGATATAAGATAGTAATGATAGTACCACCTACTTGTGGCACTGCCATGTAAGTCATATTGGTATAATACGCATGAAGAAACTCCATGCAGATGGACCGTTTGGACTCACTTGATTTTGAATCACTTGAGATATGCAAATCATACCACATGGGAAAGATGACTGAAAGCTTCGGTTTCAGTAAAATGGAACAAGAAAGCAACTTGTTGGAAGTAACACATTTTGATGTGTGCAGTCCAATGAGTGCTGAGGCACGCTTGATGGATATCGTTATGCTCTTACTTCACAGATGATTTGAGTAGATACTGAGCATATTTACTTGATGAAACACAAGTCTGAATTATTGAATGGTTCAAGTAATTTCAGAGTGAAGTTGAATATCGTCGTGACAAGAGGATAAAATATCTATGATATGATCATAGAAATGAATATCTGAGTTGCGAGTTTGGTACACAATTGAGACATTGTGGAAATTGTTTCACGACTAGTACCGCCTGGAACACCATAGTGCAATGGTGTGTCCGAACATCATAATCGCACCCTATTGGATATGATGCATACCGTGATGTCTCTTATCGAATTACCACTATCGCTCATGGGTTAGGCATTAGAGACAACCGCACTCACTTTAAATAGGGCACCACGCAAATCCGCTGAGACAACACCGTATGAACTATGGTTTAGAGAAACCTAAGCTGTTGTTTCTCAAAAGTTTGGGGCTGCGACGCTTATATGAAAACGTTTCAGCTGATAAGCTCGAACCCAAAGCGGATAATCTGCATCTTCATAGGACACCCAAAACAGTTGGGTATACCTCATCTCAGATCCGAAAGCAATAGGGATTGTTTCTCGATCGGGTCCTTTCTCGAGGAAAAGTTTCTCTCGAAAGAATTGAGTGGGAGGATGGTGGAGACTTGATGAGGTTATTGAACCATCACTTCAACTAGTGTGTAGCAAGGCACAGTGAATTGTTCTGTGGCACCTACACCAATTGAAGTGGAAGCTTATGATAGTGATCATGAGACTTGGATCAAGTCACTCCCAAACCTCGTGGGGCGACAAGGATGTGTACTACTTGAGTGGTACGTAAATCCTGTCTTGGAAGTCATGTTGCTAGACAACAATGAACCCACGAGCTATGGAGAAGCGATGGTGGGCCCGGATTCGATGAATGGCTCGAGGCCATTAAATCCGAGAGAGGATCCATATATGAAAACAAAGTGTAGACTTTGGAAGAACTACTTGATGGTCATAAGACCTGTTAGGTACATATGGATTTTAAAAGGAAGACGGACAATGATGGTAAATGTCACCATTAAGAAAGCTCGACTTGTCGGTAAAATGTTTTCCGACAAGTTCAAGGAGTTGATCTGCGATGAGACTTTCTCACCAGAAGCGATGCTAAGAGTCTGTTGGAATTATGTTAGCGATTACTGCATTATTTATGAAATTGTGCAGATAGGATGTCAAAACATTGTTTCTCGACGTTTTTCTTGAGGAAAGGTCGTATGTCATACAGCCGAAGGTTTTGTCAATCTGAAAGATGCTAATAAGTATGCAAAGCACCAGCAATCCTCCCGAGGACTGGAGTAAGCATCTCGGAGTTGGAATGAACACTTTGATGAGTTGATCAAAGATTTTGGGTTTATACAAGGTTTATGAGAGACTTGTATTTCCAAAGAAGTGAGTGGGAGCACTATAGAATTTTCGATGAGTATATGTTATTGATCGAAATGATGTAGAATTCTGGAAAGCATACTGAGGGTTATTTAAAAGTGTTTTCAATGGAAAACCTGGATTAAGCTACTTGAACATTGAGCATCAAGATCTATAAGGATAGATCAAAATTGCTCAATAGTACTTTCAAACGAACACATACCATGACAAGATTTTGAAGGAGTTCAAAATAGATCAGCAAAGAAGGAGTTCTCGGCTGTGTTACAAGGTGTGAGAATTGAGCAAGACTCAAGACATGACCACGGCAGAATAGAGAGAAAGGGCGAAGGTCGCCCCTATGCTTAGACATAGGCTCTAAAGTATGCTATGCTTTGTGTGCACTTTTGAAGTGTGCCTTGCCATGAGTCGGTCAAGGGGTACAAGAGTGATCCAAGAATGGATCACAGGATAGCGATCAAAGTTATCCTTAGTAACTAGTGGACTAAGGAATTTTCTCGATTATGGAGGTGGTAAAGAGTTCGTCGTAAAGGGTTACGCCGATGCAAACTTTGACACCGATCCAGATTATACTAAGTAGTAAATTGGATTCAGATAGTAGAACAGTTATTTGGAATAGTTCCAAATAGAGCGTAATGCTTGCATCTAGGAGATGACATAGAGATTTGTAAAGCACACACGGATCTGAAAGGTTCAGACCGCTGACTATAACATCTCTCACAAGCATAACATGATCAAACCAAAACTCCTTGAGTGTTAATCACATATCGATGTGAACTAGATTATTGACTCTAGTAAACTCTTTGGGTGTTAGTCACATAAGGATGTGACCTTGAGTGTTAATCACATATCGATGTGAACTAGATTATTGACTCTAGTGCAAGTGGGAGACTGTTGGAAATATGCCCTAGAGGCAATAATAAATTGATTATTATTATATTTCCTTGTTCATGATAATCGTTTATTATCCATGCTAGAATTGTATTGATAGGAAACTCAGATACATGTGTGGATACATAGACAACACCATGTCCCTAGTAAGCCTCTAGTTGACTAGCTCGTTGATCAATAGATGGTTACGGTTTCCGACCATGGACATTGGATGTCATTGATAACGGATCACATCATTAGGAGAATGATGTGATGGAAAAGACCCAATCCTAAGCCTAGCACAAGATCATGTAGTTCAGATGCTAAAGCTTTTCTAATGTCAAGTATCATTTCCTTAGACCATGAGATTGTGCAACTCCGGATACCGTAGGAATGCTTTGGTGTGCCAAACGTCACAACGAATCGGGTGGCTATAAAGGTACACTACGGTATCTCCGAAAGTGTCATTGGGTGGCATGAATCGAGCGGGATTTGTCACTCCCCGTAAACGGAGAGGTATCTCTGGGCCCACTCGGTAGGACATCATCATAATGTGCATAATGTGATCAAGGAGTTGATCACGGATGATGTGTTACGGAACGAGTAAAGAGACTTGCGATAACGAGATTGAACAAGGTATTGGGATACCGACGATCGAATCTCGGGCAAGTATCGCATCGATAGACAAAGGGAATTGTATACGGGATTGATTAAGTCCTTGACATCGTGGTTCATCCGATGAGATCATCGTGGAACATGTGGGAGCCAACATGGGTATCCAGATCCCGCTGTTGGTTATTGACCGGAGAACGTCTCGGTCATATCTGCATGTCTCCCGAACCCGTAGGGTCTACACACTTAAGGTTCGGTGACGCTAGGGTTATAGAGATATTAGTATGCGGTAACCCGAAAGTTGTTCGAGTCCGGATGAGATCCCGGACGTCACGAGGAGTTCGGAATGGTCCGGAGGTAAAGAATTATATATAGGAAGTCCTATTTGGACATCGGGACAAGTTTGGGGTCATCGGTATTGTCTGGGACCACCGGAGGGGTCCCTGGGCCCACCGGTGGGGCCACCTGCCCCAGGGGCCACATGGGCTGTAGGGGTGCGCCTTGGCCTATATGGGCCAAGGGCACCAGCCCCAAGAGGCCCATGCGCCAAGAGAAAAAAAAGGGAGAGTCCTACAAGGGAAGGCACCTCAGGGTGCCTTGGGAGGATGGACTCCTCCCCACCCTTGGCCGCACCCTTCCTTGGAGGAAGGGGCAAGGGCTGCGCCTCCCCTCTCCCTTGGCCCTATATATAGTGGGGAAAAGGAGGAGCAAACCAATCTAAGGCCTGGTGCCTCCCTCTCCTCCCGTGACACATCTTCCTCCTCCTTGATTGCTTAGCGAAGCCTGTTGGAATCCCGCTACTTCCACCACGCCGTCGTGTTGCTGGATCTCCATCAACCTCTCCTCTTCCTTGCTGGATCAAGGCGTGGGAGACGTCTCCGTTCCGCACGTGTGTTGAACGCGGAGGTGCCGTCCGTTCGGCACTAGGATCATCGGTGATTTGAATCACGACGAGTACGACTCCATCAACCCCGTTCACTTGAACGCTTCCGCTTAGCAATCTACAAGGGTATGTAGATGCACTCTCCTTCCCCTCGTTGCTGGTTTCTCCATAGATAGATCTTGGTGACACGTAGGAAAATTTTGAATTTCTGCTACGTTCCCCAACACGTGGTACATTATTCTTCTAAATACCATGAACCATTCTTGGCAGAAGTTCCCTGAACAAAGAGATCACGACAAGAGTGCTCTCGATGGGTTCTCCTCTACGGTGGCCCCTCTCGACTTATTAATCAACCTGATCTCTGTCCAGGAGTTGCAACTAGTTTCTGGTGTTTGTAGGTAGTGTTAGTAGTCTACCAAGTGGCAGCCGGTACAGGTGGGCTTGGGACAGACTAGGCACAGTGGCACGGTGTACCAAGTGGCACCCGGATGGTGGGCTTGGGAACCCTGCTCACATCGTTTGGGGCCGTGAGCGACACCCCGGCCGGATCTCCTTGTGGATGAAACCCGAATAGAAGATAAACCTGGACGAGAGACTTGTGTGGTTAGTCAGGTCGTGGCCGACACCCTCGCTGGGCTTCCGCTTGAAGGTTGCCGAGTACATGTCGTGTAAACGGCGATAAGTGGTGAGAGCGTGTGTCAAGAAGTACACCCGTGCAGGGTTAACATTATCTATTCGAATAGCCGTGTCCGCGGAAAAGGACTTCTAGGTTGCCTGTACAGTTCATAGACAAGTGAAAGTGGATACTCTAAAATGCGCAAGATAAGCGGGAGTGCTATGTATCGCGTTCTCGTAGGGAGACGGGAGCGGATCCATAGTGGTGTATTGATATGGTGAATATGTGGACTCGTGTGCGCCACCTCAAAAGAGTTACTTGCAGTCGTAGTTCAGGATAGCCACCGAGTCAAAGCTGGCTTGCTGCAGTTAAACCCCACCTTCCCCTTTGTTGACAATGATGCATATGTAGTTAGTTCTGATGTAAGTCTTGCTGGGTACATTTGTACTCACGTTTGCCTATTTTATGTTTTTGCAGAGAGACTTCCGTCTCACTAGTAGTTCTGCGTGGACTTCGACGTTTAGCTTGTAACCTCAGCTACGATCTTGTACCCTTGGGAGGGTCTTGTAGATAGTCAGCTTTCTCAGCCTTTTTCATTTGTAGTTGTCTGTACTCAGACATGTTTATTCTTCCGCTCGATGCTTGTATGCTCTGTATGTTAGGTCATGAGACCATGATTGTAATACTTGGCTCCTCGGAGCCTATTGAATAAATACTTGAGTCGTAGAATTATGTTGTGATGCCATGTTGTATTTACACATATCGAGCATATTGTGTGTATGATTGAAATGCTTGGTATGTGTGGGATCCGACAACCTAGTTGTTTACCCTTGGTAGCCTCTCTTATGGGGAAATGTAGTCTTGTGCTTCCATGAGCCATAGTAATCCGCTACAGCCGGGTTCACCGGAGTCCTGCTAGCCCAGCACTACTTCTCTGGAACACTTGACTGGCCGGCATGTGATTCACTTCGTTCCTGTGTCTGTCCCTTCGGGGAAATGTCAAGCGGTGACATCCGGAGTGCTGCCTAGCCTACTACAGTCCGGGTTCCCGAGTCCTGTTAGCCAGATGCTACAGCCCGGATTCAAGACGCTCTTGACCGACATGCCCGATGATGATTCATGTATGCCTGTCCCTGTAAGTTAGTGCCACTTTGGGTTCATGACTAGTCATGTCGGCCCGGGTTCTCTGTCATATGGATGCTAGCGACACTATCATATACGTGAGCCAAAAGGCACAAACGGTCCCGAGCCATGGTAAGGCGACACCCGTGGGAATACCGTGCGTGAGGCCGCAAAGTGATATGAGGTGTTACTGGCTTGATCGATGTGACTTGGAATCGGGGTCCTGACAGCTTTGGTATCAGAGCCTGACTGCCTGTAGGATTACCAAGCCAAACTGGTCGAAGTTGAGTCTAGAAATGCTTTAGTTATGTAAGGGAATTGATTGTGGGATGGAACGTCAGGCTCTTTTTACTCCTTTACCCTATGCCCTTCTGATCCGAGTCAACCTCTTCTTTTCTACGGGGATTAAGAACTAGGCCTTCTCATCTATCTATCAGGATGACGTGTTACTAATCCATAGACTTATAGAATTGATAGTTTCAAATCTCAGTTCAGTTTCTACTACTTCCGTATGATCATAGCTGGCCTCAGAACCTTGATATTGTGATGTTGAGTGGTCATGCCACCATTTTTGCAGGATGTCTCAAATCTTTTTGAGCATTTACAGCCGTTATGCTGCCGAGTCATCCTAGGTTTCTAAATAGTCTGATGCATTTGCAAATCCCTTCTTCCCATTTCTGATGTTCATTTGGGTCAGGTTAATCACACAAATTAGTGTGTTGAGGTACTCTGTTGCCTCGGCATATATGTTGGAGCTATTATTATGGCCCTATGTGTCTTAGAGGGTCACCTAGTAATCTAGCAATGCTTTGTATCCCCAGGGTGATGATTCTGGCCATTATTTTGAAAGCATCCCGTGATGCCACTTAGTAGTAGGTATTCTACTCCTAGGTTTCTGAACCCGAGCTTTCCCTACTTACTTCATGTTGTTAGTGTTGCTCGTACCTTTAGGATATTAGTAACCTTTGCGATAGTCTTCGAGGTCCGTCGTACATCATTCTTCTAAATACCATGAACCATTCTTGGCAGAAGTTCCCTGAACCAAGAGATCACGACAAGAGTGCTCTCGATGGGTTCTCCATTCTATTTTGCGACTCTGCCAGTTCAACCTTTCTGCATGGGTTATCCGAAAGAAATATGCTGAATTTGTTCAGCATACCAATCCATGCATCCACAACTCAGAAAAACATGTGTTCCTTTGAGTTGTCTCTCTTTAGTTGTTTTCTGGCTCTCGTCTATCGATTGATAGTCAGGAGTAGTTATGCATTCGTGTTCATCGATGTCACTACTCTTGTGGCCCGTCAAGCCATTCTATTCGGGAATGACTAGGAGAAACAAACTCCAGTATCTCATCCATTTCCGAGATTGGATCAAAGTAGTTGTACTTCGCAGATCAAAATACCAATCCAACTTTTGCTCTGTTTTACCTTGGAGTGTTACCATCTTTATGTCAAGAGTGTCATGAGAATTGCACCACCTCTTATGAATTCTTGACGCAGTAATACTTCTTGCCATCATTGTTTCCTCGGTTCCCGTGTTATTGTAACCGGTATGCCGACAAGTGTACCGTGATGTGCGAAATCAATACTCCTAGCAACTCCGTTGCTTGGTAGTTAATGGACAATAATTTCATTCTTAGCGTGTTGGTTCTTGAATCATCATTCTAAGATAGATTGTCCTACCTAATCCTTATCTTCGGTGCACTCTTCTATCAATGAGTTAGGATTGTGTCAATCCCTCGCTCTCTGATCATATTGTCTTGCCCTGAAAAGCAAGATTGTTCTCGTGCTTAGTAACGTATCGGTGGTTTGTGATTTTCCGAATATCTTCTCGGAAGTATGACCAGGTTTCACCTGACCGCTATGTTGAGTTTGTGATCATGTTGGTTTTCTTCCAAACCACCCATTCTCCAAGATTCTGTGTTGGATACCCCGAGCTAGTTGGTTAAGCTAAACAACAACTTGGAGAGTTGGAAGATGGAAGCTTGTCCGACTTAGTTCATCACTAAGGGATATCCTTGAGTGTGAGTGTGTGTGTGTTGAAGAAAGATGATATCTTCATCGAGTGATCCCCGTGATCAGTTGTTGAATCTATTGTCTTGTCCAAACCTTGATTTGAGTGTGGGCTATCGTCAAATCAAGTTAGAACCAACGATATTCGTAATGTTGTCTTACTCGTGGTTGATCCCTCAAGCATACACCATTACATCTTTTGGTCTGACCAATACTATCACCATGTTCACATGATGGCGGAAGTCCAGTGATATGGAAATTCCGATGAGTTACTGTTGAGCCCATCAGCAGCATTTTGTCTCCCCCATGATTCATGTTGAACATCAACCTAGTGTTGGAAACTTTTATAAGCATTATCTTCATGTCCCATTCGTGAAGAATATGTTGGATGAAAGAAGTGACTTTCTCTGATTCACGTGCATTTGGAGCAAGTTGCCACCGTGATTTCGAGAAAGATTGTTTTTGTTTCCCTGGTACCATCCCAAGTCAGTCATGCATGTGCGAAGTATGCTATAGTTTGACAGGCTCGCAACCTTCATTCCATATGTATCCCTAGCACACCAAGCCACTAACTGATTTGTTCAAGGAGAAGAAGTTCCTTCATAAGAGCTTATCATATGACTTATGCAAGGACTTCGTTATCCGCGATGATGGTTCCCAACTAGAACTCGGTAGTGTTTTATTATAAGACTACCATGTGGTCATGCTTGTATAGTACAGTGTGTTCACAGGTGTGTAGCAGGACCAGCTCATGATTTGGAGCTTGCTATCGTAGTTCATCTCCCGAGAATCTCGCAACGTCATCTCGTCGATTTGTGTTGCAAACATTCATTTTTCTCTCTAGACTGGATGAGTCTGGAATATTCTGACACCAACCGGATCTGAATCTCAGGCAGATATGATGGTTGGAACGTTTCCCGAGAACTATAATACTGGTCTCTCTGTAACCCGGTAAGTGGATGTCGTGGCCAACACACCTAGCTGGGAGCACTACTATTGTAGTATCTTGATTAAGCCGTTTGGTCACTTCCCATGAGGATTTCACATGACTTATTCTAGAAGTTGTTCCTTATGGATTTTGTGCTCCCGAAGTCCGACATTTACTTGATGTTCTAGATACCAAACCATATATATGAATGGGTTACTCTAGCACATCAAGGAGAACATTGGAAGCGGAGCGCTAAATGTTTCGCGGTCAATCACCCGGATTTTGATTCCTTGGCCTCGCTAAGGTGAAATCTGAGAAGGTGTTATCTCCTTTTGCATCTGCATCGTCCATCGTTGTTCATCATGGTAGTACGTTGTGTTGCCCGGATCCTTGACATGGATGTTGGTAGAACCTTGATGAATATGGAAATGCTCAAGTTCTTGAGAGCACGCGCAAGCAAAATCATCCCTTGCGTTGTCTTCAACAAGGTAGTCCACATCATCCATTCTAGTCTGGGTATGCCACCCCTTCTTACTCCGCCAAACAATTGTTGTGATTTGCCATAGGTTGGTATAAGAGTTCCAATGATCTCTGAATCAAAAGTAATTCTTTTTCCACTTAAGGGAATATTTCTGCAAGTCACCTTCCCTAAGGTGCCATTTTGGAAGCATGGCACATAACCCCTCGTCATCTGTTCCACTCCATCCCTCTAGATGTGTGCTTCGTGTCTCAGCTCGAGAGATGTTTCCATGTCTCCCTCCGAGAGTTGATCCTGAGTTGATTCGATCTCCGAGAAGGTCGACCCTTCTAGAGTTTTTCCTTTCCTCTCGTTGTCATGTGGGTTGGAGTTCTCAGAGCAAGACGACGAGACAAAGATGGTGATTGAATCAACGTTCATTTGGAGAGCAACCTGGATCGTGAAGATTGCGTTAGTTGTGTTCCCCCATCATCTTACCCTACGCTTGAATCTCGGGACGAGATTCTTGTTTAGTGGGGGCGAGTTGTCACATCCCTAGTCCTGGTATGCACTAGGTTAGCCCTTCATGTGTGCATCATGTTTGAATTTTCAAATGAACATGAAATGGGGGATGTTCCAACCCTAGCATAAAAAGGAATCCACCAGGTTCAACTAAAATATTTTTCAGTTAATCCAAATGGCTTTCAAAAATGTTCATCATTTTTGGAAAATGCTAGGTACAATAACCAGAGGTGTCGAACATTTTTCCATGACATATTTGGGCTCTAAATTAAATCATATGGTATCTGCATTTGGGCATTTAAATGCTATTAAATATTTTAAATGATCAAATAATCATAAACTAAAATGTTTGCTGTTGGTTATATTCCAAACAGTGGCATTGAGAAGTTTTATGATTTTTGGATCTGTCTAGGTATTTTTAATAAAGCCCTAAAGACTACAGAATAATAGAAAATAGAATTAAAGAAAGGAGAGAGAAGGACTTACCTGGCAGCCCAGCCAGCCCACCACTGTAGCAGCCCAGCCGGACAAAGCCAGCCCGGCCCACCAGGGGCAGCATTGTCTTCTTCCTCTTGCCAGGAGGAGAAGTAGCTGCGTGCCCGGCGCGCATGCGAGCCGCGCCAGCTCCTCCCTGCCTGCCTGGCCTCCCCGATCTTCTGGATGATGCCACGCACCCCCCCTGGCCCCCTCTCACTCTCTCCCGTGCCTCTCCCCTCCTCTGCTCTCTCTCCCTCCCGCGCCCAAGCGCAACCATCGCCGCCGTCCGCTGCCACTACGGCCACAGCCACCCCCGAGCCCCTCTAACGCCTTCCCAGGCTCCAACCGGACATCGTCGCCCTCTCCACCAAGCCACACGACGCCGGACACCTTGGAGCACCGCCATTGGCTCCGTCCCCTTCCTCGGGCCGCCGGGATCGTCACCGTTATTCCGTCACCTCCAAGCCTCCTCCGAGCACGCCGACCATCCCAACGTCTCCGTGGTCAGCTCACGGACCGAATCCCCCTCTTCCCCGCCTCGATTTCTTGCTGTAGCCGTCGCCCCCTTGAAGACCGAACCGCGTCGCCGCACGAGCTCGTCGCCGGCCACATTCCGGTGACCATTTGGTCCCGTGCGTGTGCCCGCTGCACTCACAGTGCCGCGTAGAGCCTCTTCAGCCTGCTACTTGCTCGAACGCAGGCCGTAGCACCAAAACCGCAAGCACCCGAGCTCCGGCCGCCGCCCAACTCGCCGTCGCCGCCGGTACGGGCCACCCCAGCTCCATTCGATGCCACCAGTGGGTGTGCCACTCCTCCAGCTCCCCGTAGAGCCAAACCCCGTCGCAAACCACCGTCTGTGGCGCCGTCCCGAGCAACTCCGGCGAGGTCCCGCCGTCGCCGTGGTCGCCGGCGTAACTTGCTGACGTGGCTGGCTTAATTAGCCACTAATCACCGCCCCGTGCCACTGACACTGGGCCCCACACACTTAACTAACCACAGTTTAATTCCTATTTAGATTAAATTAACCATGGTGGCCCCACGCATCAGTTTTTACCATGCTGACGTGGCTGTTGACTGGGCCCACACGGCAGCGACCGTAGACAGCACCGTCACACTGACCAATGGGACCCACTAGTCAGATTTAACCTGGACCGGCCCCATTGACCAGCTGACGTCACAGTGACGTAGTGCTGACGCCATAACTCATTTTCTGGATTAATTTTAATTCGGGAAATTTCAGAAAATATCCCTAACTTCTAAAATTCATAGAAACTCAACAGTAACTCCAAATGAAATAAATTATATATGAAAAATGATCAGAAAAATCCAATCTATCCATATGTACAATTTTCATGCATGATAGAACAACTTAGGGCTGCTGTTTAGGCCAAATCTTATAATGGCATTTAAACCTTCACATATGGAGTTTGAATTTGAACCTAGGGTTCAAACCAACTTCACTTAACCTGCTGCTAGTTGCATTAGCTCAAACCACAGCATATTGCCATGTTACATTCATGCATCATATTGTTGCATTGCATTGATTGTGTTCCTTCTCTGTTTGTCGGTGTTGTTCCCTCTCGATAGACGTGTTCCGACGATGAGTTCAATGACACCGATGAAGAGCTATATCATCTTCAGAAGTGCCAGGCAAGCAAAACCCCCTTGTTCATTCCGATACAATCCCACTCTCTCGCTCCTGCTCTCTTTTACTGCATTAGGACAACAACAATTCATCTGTTACTTGCTGCGGTAGTTGAACCCCTTTATCCTCTGCATGACATGTCATTGCCACAGTAAATAGATAAAACCCACTAGCATGAGTAGGAGTTGTTTGAGCCCTGATGTGCCTACTCATTCATGCTTGTTTGTCATGCCTGCTATTGCTTAGAGTTGTGTCAGGTCTGATTCATCAGGGATGAATTGGAGGTGTGGTGAACATGTCCTACTGTTAAGAGCTAAGTGTGTGAACTCGATTTGGTAAAGGTAGCGGTGAGAGGCCATGTAGGAGTACATGGTGGGTTGTCTCATTGAAACCGTCCTCAGGAACTAAGTTCTGTGTTTGTGATCCATGAACAGCTACTAATACATATTGGGTTCCGGTAACTCGACACCTCTCGACTTATTAATCAACCTGATCTCTGTCCAGGAGTTGCAACTAGTTTCTGGTGTTTGTAGGTAGTGTTAGTACTCTACCAAGTGGCACCCGGTACAGGTGGGCTTGGGATAGACTAGGCATAGTGGCATAGTGTACCAAGTGGCACCCGGATGGTGGGCTTGGGAACCCTGCTCACATCGTTTGGGGCCGTGAGTGATGGAACCCGAATAGGCGATAAACCTGGACGAGAGACTTGTGTGGTTAGTCAGGTCGTGGCCGACACCCTTGCTGGGCTTCCGCTTGAAGGTTGCCGAGTACATGTCGTGTAAACCGCGATAAGTGGTGAGAGCGTGTGTGAAGAAGTACACCCCTGCAGGGTTAACGTTATATATTCGAATAGCCGTGTCCGCGGAAAAGGACTTCTGGGTTGCCTTTACAGTTCATAGACAAGTGAAAGTGGATACTCTAAAATGCGCAAGATAAGCGGGAGTGCTATGGATGGCGTTCTTGTAGGGAGACGGGAGCGGATCCATAGTGGTGTATTGATATGGTGAATATGTGGACTTGTGTGCGCCACCTCAAAAGAGTTACTTGCAGTCGTAGTTCAGGATAGCCACCGAGTCAAAGCTGGCTTGCTGCAGTTAAACCCCACCTTCCCCTTTGTTGACAATGATGCATATGTAGTTAGTTCTGATGTAAGTCTTGCTGGGTACATTTATACTCACGTTTGCCTATTTTATGTTTTTGCAGAGAGACTACCGTCTCACTAGTAGTTCCACGTGGACTTCGACGTTTAGCTTGTAACCTCAGCTACGATCTTGTACCCTTGGGGGGGTCTTGTAGATAGTCAGGTTTCTCAGCCTTTTTCATTTGTAGTTGTCTGTACTCAGACATGTTTATGCTTCCGCTCGATGCTTGTATGCTCTGTATGTTGGGTCATTAGACCATGATTGTAATACTTGGCTCCTCGGAGCCTATTGAATAAATACTTGAGTCGTAGAGTTATGTTGTGATGCCATGTTGTATTTACACATATCGAGCATATTGTGTGTATGATTGAAATGCTTGGTATGTATGGGATCCAACAACCTAGTTGTTTACCCTTGGTAGCCTCTCTTATGGGGAAATGTAGTCTTGTGCTTCCATGAGCCATAGTAGTCTGCTACTGACCGGTTCACGGAGTCACGCTAGCCCAAAGACTCTTGCTCGGAACACTTGGTGGCCAGCATGTGAATCACTTCGTTCTGTGTCTGTCCCTTCGGGAAATGTCACGCGGTGACATCGGAGTCCTGCCTAGCCTGCTATAGCCGGGTTCCCGAGTCTTGTTAGCCAGTGCTACAGCCGGATTCGACGCTGCTGACCGACATGCTCGATGTTGATTCATGTATGCATGTCCCTGTAAGTTAGTGCCACTTTGGGTTCACGACTAGTAATGTCGGCCTGGGTTCTCTGTCATATGGATGCTAGCGACACTATCATATACATGAGCCAAAAGGCGCAAACAGTCCCGGGCCATGGTAAGGCGACACCCGTGGGAATACCGTGCGTGAGGCCGCAAAGTGATATGAGGTGTTACCGGCTAGATTGATGTGACTTGGAATCGGGGTCCTGACACGTAACCACAAGTATTGCGTGAGTGTTAGCAATTGTGAAATACTAAATGATAGTTGAGTATGTGGACTTGCTGAAAAGCTCTTACATAGACTCTTTCCGATGTTATGATAAATTGCAATTGCTTCAATGACTGAGATTATAGTTTGCTGGTTCTCAATGAAGTTTTTGATTCATACTTGACATTGTGAATAGATTATTACTTGAGCATAAGAAATCATATGACAATATACATATATGTTGCTGTTATAAGAATGATCATGATGCCCTCATGTCCGTATTTTATTTTATCGACACCTCTACCTCTAAACATGTGGACATATTTATCGTTATCAACCTCCGCTTGAGGACAAGCGAGGTCTAAGCTTGGAGGAGTTGATACGTCCATTTTGCATCATGCTTTTATATTGATATTTATTGCATTATGGGCTGTTATTACACATTATGTCACAATATTTATGCCTATTCTCTCTTATTTTACAAGGTTTACATAAAGAGGAGAATCTTGGAAATTTGGAACTACTGAAATGGAAAAGGAGCAAATATTAGAGACCTATTCTCGCACAACTCAAAAGTCCTGAAACTCCACGAAGTTATTTTTGGAAATAATAAAAATAGTGAGCAAAGAAAATACTGGGGCCCACACCACAGCCCACGAGTGTGGGGGCGCGCCCCGCCTCGTGGGCCCCTGGTGGCCCTCCGGTGCCCATCTTACGCTATATGAAGTCTTTCGTCAGAAAAAATCATAAGCAAGCTTACGGGACAAAACTCCGCCGCCACGAGGCGAGAACCAATCTAGGGCTCGGCAAAGCATTTCGCTGGGAAACTTCCCTCCGGGAGGGGGAAATCATCGCCATCGTCATCACCAACGCTCCTTCCATCGGGAGGGGGCCAATCTCCATCAACATCTTCACCAGCACCATCCCATCTCAAACCCTAGTTCATCTCTTGTATCCAATATTTGTCCCAAAGCCTCATATTGTACCTGTGGGTTGCTAGTAGTGTTGATTACTCCTTGAAGTTGATGCTAGTTGGTTTATTTGGTGGAAGATCATATGTTCAGATCCTATATGCACACTAATACCCCTCTGATTATGAACATGAATATGCTTTGTGAGTAGTTACGTTTGTTCCTGAGGACATGGAAGAAGTCTTGCTATTAGTAGTCATGTGAATTTGGTATTCGTTCGATATTTTGATGAGATGTATGTTGTCTCTCCTCTAGTGTTGTCATGTGAACGTGTAACATCCCAAATTTTCAATTTGGAATGTTATACTTAGGTCATTCATGCACAACATATTTTATTTGCATTTCATTTCGTGATCCTCTAAATTCTAAGAAACTCAAGGACCCTCGGAGAGAGTTGGGGATTTTACTTTTTCATATTTTGAATTTTATCAAATATTGAAACGAGGATAATTTGTTTTAATTATTTTTCTCTCCAAAAATATTTCATATTAAAATATATGAGAGTAGATAATATTACTTCTCCAAAATAAATGAAATATTGGAGGAAAAAATATTAAAATCGAATATTTGATTTTATTCGGATTTTATTGCTATTTTATTTGCATAGGAAAAAATATGCATTTTTCAAAAATTGCATTTTAGGCCAAGAAAATGTTCACCCTGTTCTAAATATTTTATTTAGATGGTGAAAATATGTTTTGGTATTTTAAGATTTTTATTTATTTTTCTAGGATTTCTTTTCGGCGAAATCTGTTCTAAAAAAAGGAGAACGCATTGGGATCGAATCGGGCATGGCCCAGTTGCCCAGCCCAGCCAGCAGCGCCGTCGTCTCGAGCGGACTCCTCGAGAGAGAGCCGAGCCGCCGCCATGGCCTCGCCCCTCCATAATCCACTTCCCCCTTTAAAAGTCGGACCGGGGCCCCTTGGAGCCCCAAGTCGACGCCATGACCCACCCGCCGCCTTGTGCCAGCCGCCGCCGCTCATGACCTCTGCACACCACCGCTGAGCAGCTGCTTGCCCCGCTGCCGCAAGACTCGTCGCCACGCCGCCGCTTCGCCGGAAGCCACCGGAGCCGCGCAGGAGTTCGAATCTCGCCGTTCATTTTTTTCGGTTTAGGTAAAAACCGTCGGTTTTTTTAAACCCTAGTTATGTTTTTTTAGATCGGTTCGTTGGTTTTCTCGGTTTAGAGTATTTAGCGGACGTTCGTCCTTACGTTCGTTTTAACGAACGGTTTTCGCTAGTTAGTCACAAACAACGAACGTTCGTTCATTAGCCTGTTCGTCAGTTTTTCTTTTTCTCGGGTTTTTCGTGATTATTTTCGATCGCGATTTCTAATCTGATTTTCGTTTTAGTTTAACTTTTCGCTCGTTTGTCGGAATCAGGCGATTCAAGCGCCTAGATATTTGTCTCGAAGCCCACTTTCTGTTTAACCAACTTGAACAAGATTTTGGTGTCGTAAAATTTTACTTTAGTCCAGATTAGTAAACGAATCTTGTTTCTTTCGCAGTTTGAGTTTCGTTGCTCTGTTTGATTTGATTCTTTTTGCAAAACGGAGTTCTGAAGTTGAACTTTCTGGTTAGATCTTATTATTTGAGTTTTACCTGTGCATCTTTGCTTGACTGCTGATGTATGCTATTGTTTGTTTGCGATAGAATTCCCGGAGTGCGAAGCGTGCTACTACGAGTCTCTAGGTTTTGCGGATCATCAGCAAGGCAAGTAATACATTGATCATACTCTTTTCATACCCAGTTTTTATGCATTAGCTCCAACCCTCAAACACTACATGATTAGGATGTGATTAACTTGTGGGTATTGGGAAGTAGTTGATGAGGTAGAACCTATTGCCCTGTTATTATGAAACCCTTGGGAGTTACTTCTACGTATTGCTTATATTGCTATGCTATGCTCGTAGATGTGGTTTAGGTGAGTGCATCCATGTCAGATGTGAGATTGTTAATTAATGGTTCAACTTAAGGTGGCAACTTTAATACACATCTAGGTGGATTGCTTGTCGGGCACCTGGAAAATCCAGTGTTGTCCTAGGATATCCCGGAGTACACGTGTGATAATCCTAAGGTCTGCCACCCAGGCTCAAAGGGAACTGAGATATTTCTTGCTAAAAACTTCCGTGTGCAGCCACAAGCTATTATGGGCTCTAGCATAGTTGAGTAAGTTGCATGACCTCTTCCGGTGGTAGGCTAGCGGACGAGAGGGATGTAGGTTGGTCTTGTCTACCGGGGTTAGAGTTAATGCTTACGAAGAGCGTGTCTCGGTCATCCGTTTCTCAAACACCATGTAGTGCGAGAAATCCAACGGTTATGGAAAAGTGTGCAAACCTCCGCAGGGTGTACAATCTAATCATGGTTAGTCGTGTCCCCGGTTATGGACATCTTGAGTGTCTAGTACTTGGATTATCATATGTATCTCATCACTCTAATTTAATATGTCGGGTTGATCATTACTTTAATTGGGATTGAGTTGGAGGAACCTTCTCAATGATGTTTCAACTACCATGATAGTTAAATAAAATCTATTCCTTTGTTGTAGGAAAAAATTGGCTTTTCACAAAACTATAACCATAGAGCCTTTCCACCAGCCAAATATTCATGTAGTGATAGCATTATTCTGTTCTTGCTCTACTGTTATATTGCCAACATATTCCATGTGCTGACCCATTTTCGGGCTGCAACGTATTATGTTGCAGACTTTTCAGACGAGGAGTAAGGCTTGTTAGGTCGTTGCCGTGCAGCTCAGCTATGACGTTGGAGTTGATGGACTCACTTTATCTTCCAAGCCTTCCGTTGTTATCGTATTAGATGGCCTTAAGCCATCTTTATTGTAATAAGTTCTCTTTTGAGACATTTGATGTAATAAGTGTGTGATTGCTACTCTGTTATAAATCCTTGAGTACTGTGTGTGTCAGCATTACCGATCCAGGGATGACACTGAAGCACAGAGACTTGACCGTTTGAGGTCGGGTCGCTACAAGATGGTATCAAAGCACACGCTGAGTGTAGGACACGGCCACTAAGGTAAGACATAGGTCACTCTTCTATACTCATTTCTGACTTCTCTCCATTTTCTACTCTTAGGATGGCGGATTCGAGGAACAAGTTTGCACAACCGGAAGAAGATGCACCCTTTGGACGACACTTGAAGGAAGTCACTAGGTACCTGAACATCGGAATACCAAACTTCATCGGGACCTACAATGCCACTTTACCAGAAGAGGAGCGCTGGATGATTCAAGTTCAAGTTCCGGGAAGGACGTTCACGCCAATCACTGAGCCCATAGAGTTTTCCTTTGATGCACCAACCTGGAGTCTAGGCAAGAGCATGGCGGCCCACATTGCCATGGGACATATTGCAGAAGTCTACAGAAAGTATCTCAAGGACACTATCTACCAGATATGTGGGCACCGAGATGAGCAATGGGAGATGATCAGCACCAAGAAGGACATATCCATTGCAGCTTTCATCCAGGAGTTAAACCAGCACATTCGACGCCAGGAGAATCAGATGTGTGCAGACATGATAGATTTGAAGAAGGCGAAGACAACGATCACCGAGCTAGAAGAAGAACTCAAGTCTACACGCGATGGATATGAGGAGGAAATTACAACACTATTGGAGAAGAACGACGACCTGGTAAAGAAGATCGGAGTATTGATACGTCTCCAATGTATCTATAATTTTTGATTGCTCCATTCTATATTATCTACTGTTTTGGGCAATATTGGGCTTTATTATCCACTTTTATATTATTTTGGGACTAACCTATTAACCGGAGGCCCAACCCATTCTTTGTTTTATGCCTATTTGGTGTTTGAGGAAAAGGAATATCAAGCAGTCGAAGCGAGCGAAATCAACTGGAGAAGTTATTTTTGGAAGGAAACCTACCAGATAGACTTGGACCCTACGTCAGGAGATGAGGGGGGTTCTCATGAGGGTGGGGGGCGCGCCCACCCCCCTAGGGCACGCCCCCTGCCTCATGGGGCCCCCGAAGCTCCACCGACATACCCCCTGCACCCATATATACCTACGTATCGTAGAACTTCCAGAACAGAAGATAGATCGGGAGTTCCACCGCCGCAAGCCTCTGTAGCCACCAAAAACCTCTCGGGAGCCCGTTTCGGCACCCTGCCGGAGGGGGGATCCCTCACCGGTGGCCATCTTCATCATCCCGGCGCTCTCCATGACGAGGAGGGAGTAGTTCGCCCTCGAGGCTGACGGTATGTACCAGTAGCTATGTGTTTGACCTCTCTCTCGTGTTCTTGATTTGGCACGATCTTGATGTATCGCGAGCTTTGCTATTATAGTTGGATCTTATGTTTCTTCTCCCCTCTACTCTCTTGTAATGAATTGAGTTTTCCCTTGAAGTAATCTTATCGGATTGAGTCTTTAAAGATTTGAGAACACTTGATGTATGTCTTGCCGTATGCGTATCTGTGGTGACAAGTGGATATCACGTGATTCACTTGATGTATGTTTTGGTGATCAACTTGGGTTCCGCCCATGAACCTATGCATAGGGGTTGGCACACATTTTCGTCGTGATTCTCGGTAGAAACTTTGGGGCACTCTTTGAGGTTCTATGTGTTGGTTTGAATAGATGAATTGAGATTGTGTGATGCATATCGTATAATCATGCCCACGGATACTTGAGGTGACATTGGAGTATCTAGGTGACATTAGGGTTTTGGTTGATTTGTATCTTAAGGTGTTATTCTAGTATGAACTCTAGGGCTGTTTGTGACACTTATAGGAATAGCCCAACGGATTGATTGGAAAGAATAACTTTGAGGTGGTTTCTTACCCTACCATAATCTCTTTGTTTGTTCTCTGCTATTAGTGACTTTGGAGTGACTCTTTGTTGCATGTTGAGGGATAGTTATGTGATCCAATTATGTTATTATTGTTGAGAGAACTTGCACTAGTGAAAGTATGAACCCTAGGCCTTGTTTCCTAGCATTGCAATACCTTTTACGCTCACTTTTACCACTTGTTACCTTGCTGTTTTTATATTTTTCAGATTTCAAAAACCTATATCTACCATCCATATTGCACTAGTATCACCATCTCTTCACCGCACTAGTGCACCTATACAATCTACCATTGTATTGGGTGTGTTGGGGACACAAGAGACTCTTTGTTATTTGGTTGCAGGGTTATTTGAGCGAGACCATCTTCAACCTACACCTCCCACGGATTGATAAACCTTAGGTCATCCACTTGAGGGAAATTTGCTACTGTCCTACAAACCTGTGCACTTGCAGGCCCAACAACGTTTACAAGAAGAAGGTTGCGTAGTAGACATCAAGCTCTTTTCTGGCGCCGTTGCCGGGGAGGCTAGGTAAGTGAAGGTATATCTTTAGATCTTGCAATCGAATCTTTTTTTCTTGTTTTAGCACTAGTCTAGTTTATAAAAGAAAACTACAAAAAAAAGGAGTTAAGTTTGTCTCATATGCTTCATCTTTTTAATATATTTCGTGAGTATGATGGAAAGGAAAATTGTGCTCAATTGCTAGAAGAAGAATGCATTAAAATTTTTGGTACTAGATCTTTGTATGATGAGCATGATTGCAATGTTGTTAGTATGAATTCCTTGAATATCCATAATGCTAATGATATGCAAAGCCACAAGATTGGGGAAGCTATGTTTGATGAAGATGATATTTTTGTCCCCCAAGTTTTGATGAGAATATTTATTATGATGAAAGCATGCCTCCTATTTATGATGATTATATTTATGAAAGTGGATTTGGAGAGGTCATGACTTTATTTAGTGATGAATCCACTAACTCGGAAGAGGTTCCAATTGATTATGAGAACAAAGTTGATATCTATGATGATTATTGTGATGACTTGTATGCTATTAAGAATAATGAAAACCATGAAACTTTTCATCATGATTTTAGTTTTCAATTGGATTATGCTTCACATGATAGTTATTTTGTTGAGTTTGCTCCCACTACTATTCATGAGAAGAAATTTGCTTATGTGGAGAGTAGTAAATTTTCTATGCTTGTAGATCATGAAAAGAATGCTTTAGGTTCTGGTTATATTGTTGAATTCATTCATGATGCTACTGAAAATTATTATGAGGGAGGAATATATGCTTGTAGGAATTGCAATAATGTCAAGTTTCCTCTCTATGTGTTGAAAATCTTGAAGCTATGCTTGTGTTACCCTCCTACACTAGTTGATTATTGTTCCCATAAGTTGTTTGCTCACAAAATCCCTATGCATAGGAAGTGGTATATACTTAAATGTGCTAGTCATATTCTTCATGATGCTCTCTTTATGTTTCAATTCTTATCTTTTATGTGAACATCATTGAAATCATCATGCCTAGCTAGGGGCGTTAAACGATAGCGCTTGTTGGGAGGCAACCCAACTTTATTTTAGTTCTTTCTTTTTGGTTCTGTTTAGTAATAAATAATCCATATAGCTTCTATTTATATTTGGTTTTGTGTTTTAATTAGTGTTTGTGCCAAGTAGAACCTTTGGGAAGACTTGGGTGAAGTCTTTATGATCATGCTGTAAAAAACAGAAAATTTAGCGCTCACGAGATTAGCTAGAACTTTTTACTGGAGAGTGCTATTTAGTTGATTCTTTTTGAAGATGATTACTAGAAAAATTCCTCAGGTCCACCAATTTATTGTAGAATTTTTGGAGTTCCAGAAGTTTGCGTTAGTTACAGATTACTACAGACTGTTCTGTTTTTGACAGATTCTGTTTTCATTGTGTTGTTTGCTTATTTTGATGAATCTATGGCTAGTAAAATAGTTTATAAACCATAGAGAAGTTGTAATACAGTAGATTTAACACCAATATAAATAAAATATGAGTTCATTACAGTACCATGAAGTGGTGTTTTGTTTTCTTTCGCTAACGGAGCTTACAAGTTTTCTGTTAAGTTTTGTGTTGTGAAGTTTTCAAGTTTTGGGTAAAGATTCGATGGACTATGGAATAAGGAGTGGCAAGAGCCTAAGCTTGGGGATGCCCAAGGCACCCCAAGGTAATATTCAAGGATAACCAAGCGTCTAAGCTTGGGGATGCCCTGGATGGCATCCCCTCTTCCGTCTTCGTTCATCGGTAACTTTACTTGGAGCTATATTTTTATGCACCACATGATATGTGTTTTGCTTGGAGCGTCATTTTCTTCTATTTTGTTTTGCTTGCTGTTTGAATACAATACCAAGATCTGAAAATACTTAATGTTAAAGAGTCTTCACATAGTTGAACAATTATTCGACTACTCATTGACCTTCACTTATATCTTTCGGAGTGGTTTGTCATTTGCTCTAGTGCATCACTTATATCTTTTAGAGCATGATGGTAGTTTTATTTTTAAGAAATAGATGAACTCTAATGCTTCACTTAGATTATTTTGAGTGTCTTAAATAGCATGGTAATTTGCTTAAATAATCATAATATGCTAAGCATAAAATATTTGTAAGAATTCTTATGAGTGTGTTGAATACTAAGAAAAGATTGATGCTTGATAATTGTTTTGAGATATGAAGATGGTGATATTAGAGTCATGCTAGTTGAGTAGTTGTGAATTTGAGAAATACTTGTGTTAAAGTTTGTGATTCCCGTAGCATGCATGTATGGTGAACCGTTATG
Source organism: Aegilops longissima (assembly GCA_021605205.1). Classification (NCBI taxonomy): domain Eukaryota; kingdom Viridiplantae; phylum Streptophyta; class Magnoliopsida; order Poales; family Poaceae; genus Aegilops; species Aegilops longissima. The sequence goes on along the minus strand of CM038678.1, from coordinate 483,641,963 downwards.
TGATGAAGTCGGAGAATGATTTATTTATTGATTGTCTTCCTTATGAGTGGCGGTTGGGGACGAGCGATGGTCTTTTCCTACCAATCTATCCCCCTAGGAGCATGCGCGTAATACTTTGCTTTGATAACTTCTAGATTTTTGCAATAAGTATATGAGTTCTTTATGACTAATGTTGAGTCCATGGATTATACGCACTCTTCTTCCTTCCACCATTGCTAGCCTCTCTAATATCGCGCACCTTTCACCGGTATCATACACCCACCATATACCTTCCTCAAAACAGCCACTATACCTACCTATCATGGCATTTCCATAGCCATTCCGAGATATATTGCCATGCAACTTTCAGCCGTTCCATTTATTATGACACGCTCCATCATTGTCATATTGCTTAGCATGATCATGTAGTTGACATCGTATTTGTGGCAAAGCCGCCATTCATAATTCTTTCATACATGCCACTCTTGATTCATTGCATATCCTGGTACACTGCCGGAGGCATTCATATAGAGTCATATTTTGTTCTAAGTATTGAGTTGTAATTGTTGAGTTGTAAGAAAATAAAAGTGTGATGATCATCATTATTAGAGCATTGTCCCAGTGAGGAAAGGATGGTGGAGACTATGATTCCCCCGCAAGTCAGGATGAGACTCCGGACGAAAAATTAAAAAAAAGAGAAAAAAAGAAAAAAAGAGGCCATAAAAAAAAGAAAAGGCCCAAATAAGAAATAAAAAATGAGAGAAAAAGAGAGAAGGGACAATGTTACTATCCTTTTACCACACTTGTGCTTCAAAGTAGCACCATGATCTTCACGATAGAGAGTCTCCGATGTTGTCACTTTCATATACTAGTGGGAATTTTACATTACAGAACTTGGCTTGTATATTCCAATGATGGGCTTCCTCAAAATGCCCTAGGTCTTCGTGAGCAAGCGAGTTGGATGCACACCCACTTAGTTTTTTTTGTTGAGCTTTCACATACTTATAGCTATAGTGCATCTGTCGCATGGCAATCCCTACTCACTCACATTGATATCTATTGATGGGCATCTCCATAGCCCGTTGATACGCCTAGTTGATGTGAGACTATCTTCTCCTTTTTGTCTTCTCCACAACCACCATTCTATTCCACCTATAGTGCTATGTCCATGGCTCACGCTCACGTATTGCGTAAAGATTGAAAAAGTTTTGGGAATGTCAAAAGTATGAAACAATTGCTTGGCTTGTCATCGGGGTTGTGCATGATTTAAATATTTTGTGTGGGGAAGATGGAGCATAGCCAGACTATATGATTTTGTAGGGATAACTTTCTTTGGCCATGTTATTTTTAGAAGACATAATTGCTTTGTTAGTATGCTTGAAGTATTATTATTTTTATGTCAATATGAAATTTTGTCTTGAATCTTTCGGATCTGAATATTCATACCACAATTAACAAGAATTACATTGAAATTATGCCAACTAGCATTCCACATCAAAAATTATCTTTTTTATCATTTACCTACTCGAGGATGAGCAGGAATTAAGCTTGGGGATGCTTGATACGTCTCCAACGTATCTATAATTTTTGATTGCTCCATGCTATATTATCTACTATTTTGGGCAATATTGGACTTTATTATCCAATTTTATATTATTTTTGGGACTAACCTATTAACCGGAGGCCCAGCCCAGATTTGCTGTTTTATGCCTATTTTAGTGTTTCGAGGAAAAGGAATATCAAACGGAGGCGAAACAGAACGAAATCAACTGGAGAAGTTATTTTTTGAAGGAAACCTACCAGATAGACTTGGAACCTACGTCAGGAGATGAGGGAGGTGCTCACGAGGGTGGGGGTACTCCCATCCCCCTAGGGCGCGCCCCCTGCCTCATGGGGCCCCCGAAGCTCCACCGATATACCCCCTGCACCCATATATACCTACGTATCGTAAAAATTCCAGAACAGAAGATAGATCGGGAGTTCCGCCGCCGCAAGCGTCTGTAGCCACCAAAAACCTCTCGGGAGCGCGTTCCGGCACCCTGCCGGAGGGGGGATCCCTCACTGGTGGCCATCTTCATCATCCCGTGTCACAGCCCTAGATTAGCCTTGTTGTCTTTGCTTGATATTCATGTCATCATGTCTAATTTTAAATGAAATTTGAATTGAGGAATTTTCAAAGCCTCAGAAACCTTTTAAAAATGATCAACATTAAAATCTTCTCAAAGAGTCCAAGAAAATGTTCCTCTTAGTCTCTGAAAATACTGCAAAGAGGTAAAACTCAAAACAATATTTTTGGTATCTCAGAGTTAATTATTTTGGGCCTTTGAATTAAAGAAATAACTATTTGGATTGGATATATATTTGTTAATTAATTAATATATGTCCAATAATTCTGATCTTTGATGAAGGGCTTTGGAATAATCCAACTAGTCCCTCTCGCCTGGAGACGCCTCGAAGCCCCTCTCGCCTCTCCTTCACTCGCTGCACTCTCTCCCCCTCCTCTGGCTTCTTGCACGCGCCCGAGAGCCGCCGTCGCCGCCGCTCGCCATAGCCGTGCCCACCGGCCCTCCCTCTCCCATCCAACATGCTCCAGAGATCCGCCACTCTGTCTCCGTCAACCCCACCGAGCCACATGAGCCGGCAAGCGCTACAACGCCCTCGACGTCGTCGTCTTCCTCCTCGGGCAACCGAGATCGCCGCCGTGATTTCGTCGCCTCCGGACCTCCCCCGCGCCACTGACCTTCCCATCGTGCTCGCGGTGAGCTACTGAGCGTTTCCCCTCTGCCCCCTGCTTGCTCCCGCTCTCTAGCCGTAGCCCCGAGGTCACCCGAGGCCGCCGTCCGCCATGGCCGGCGAGCCAGCGCCTCGAGCCTCTCTGCTCGCTCGGGGGCAGCGACACGCTCTGGCGCCTCGGAGGATGCCTCTCCACTCCGCTTGCTCGCCCGGCGCTGCAGCAGCGTCCTGCCCCAGCCGAACTCCGCCACCGCTCCGCCCGTCACCGCCGCCACTACACTGCACCCCGGCACCTCCCACTGCCTCCTTTAGATGCGCCTAACCGCCAGCTCGCCGTAGCCGCAAACCTCGCTCGAAACCGTCGCCCGTAGCTCAATTCCGAGCGGACTCTGCCGCGGCTTGAGGTCGCCACCGGCCAAACTCCAGCGTGCCGACGTGGCCGCATAATTAGCGTTAATTACCGCCAGCTAAACCACCCTTAGACACTGACAGCGGGCCCCACAGCGGGTCAAAGCCCGAGTCAACGCGGGATTAGTGTATGTCTCACTGACCAATGGACCCCACGGGTCAGGTTTGACCTGCGGCGCCCAGTTGACTTGCTGACGTCACAGTGACGTGGTGCTGATGCCATATATCATTTTCTAGATTTATTCTTTTTAGGAAATTTCAGAAAATGCCCTAAACTTCAATAAATCATAGAAATTCAACCGTAGCTCAGATTGAAACAAGTTATATATGAAAAATGATCAGAAAAATCCAATCTATCCATCTATTCCATTTTCATGCATGTTAGAACAACTTATAGCTGCTGTTTAGCACAAATCATATAAATGGCATTTGAATTTCACATATGGAGTTTGGATTTGAACTTAGGGTTCAAACCAACTTCATTTAACTTTGTTGTTAGCTGCATTAGCTCAAAACACCAGCATGTTGCCATGTCATGAGCATGCATCATATTGTGCATTGCATTGATTGTGTTTCTTTCTCAGTTGCCGGTGTTTGTTCCCTCTCGATAGACGTGGTTCCGACGATGAGTTCGATGACACTATTGAAGAACTATATTATCTTCAGAAGTGCCAGGCAAGCAAAACTCCCTTGTTCATTCCGATATAATCCCACTCTCTCGCTCCTGCTCTATTTTTACTGCATTAGGGACTGTCATTCCACAGTAATTAGATGAAACCCACTAGCATGAGTAGGAGTTGCTTGAGCCATGTTGTGCCTACTCATTCATGCTTGTTTGTCATGCCTGCTACTGCTTAGAGTTGAGTCAGGTCTGATTCATCGGGAATGAATTGGAATGGTGTGTGAACATGTCCTACTGTTGAGAGCTAAGTGTGTGAACACGATTTGGTAAAGGTAGTGGTGAGAGGCCATGTAGGAGTACATGGTGGGTTGTCTCATTGAAACGATCCTCAGGAACTGAGTTCTATGTTTGTGATCCATGAAACAGTTACTACCACACATTGGGATCCTTAATTGACTCTCTCGGCTTCTTAACCACCCTTGTCCTCTGTCCAGGAGTTGCAACTAGTTTCTGGTGTTTGTAGGATATGTGTTGGAGGCCGTGCGTAGCGCTGACCCTAGGGGTGGGCTATGATGTGGTAGATACACGTGGCCCGATGTGCGAATGCCCATTTGGTATCTGGGAACCCTACACACATCATTGGGGCCGTTAGTGGAAACCTCGGCGGACTCCTGTGGATGGAACCGAATAGGCGATAAACCTGGACTAGGAACTTGAGTGTTTAGGTAGGCCGTGGCCGACACCCACGTTGGGCTTCCGCTTGGAGGTTGCAGTACATGTCGTGTGGCGGTAAGTGGTGAGCGTGTGTGAAGAAGTACACCCTGCAGGTTAATATGATCTATTGAATAGCCGTGTCCGCGGAAAAGGACTTACGGGTTGCCTATATCAGTTCATAGACAAGTGAGTGGATACTCTAAAATCGCAAGATAAGCGTGAGTGCTATGGATGGCGTTCTCGTGAGGAGGCGGGGCGGGTCCATAGTGGTGTATTGATATGGTGAATATGTGGACTCGTGCGCCACCTCAAAAGAGTTACTTGCGATCGTAGTTCGGGATAGCCACGAGTCAAAGCTGGCTTGCTGCGGTCAAACTCCACGACCCCTTTGTTGATAATGATGCATAGGTAGATAGTTACGATGTAAGTCTTCTGAGATGCGTTTGTACTCACGTTTGCTTATTTTATGTTTTGCGAGAGATGTCGGTCTCGCTAGTAGTTCAGCGTGGACTTGATGTTTAGCTTGTTACCTCAGCTACGATCTTGTGCCCTCGGCAGATCGATAGATAGTCGAAGCCGCAGCCTTTTCATTTGTAGATGTCTGTGTCGGACATGTTAAGCTTCCGCATGTGTTTGACTTGTATGCTTTGATTGTTGGGTCATGAGACCCATGTTTGTAATATCTCGCTCCTCGGGCCTAATGAATAAATATTTGAGTCGTAGAGTTATGTTGTGATGCCATGTTGTATTTACACATATCGAGCATATTGTGTGTATGTTTGAAATGCTTGGTATGTGTGGGATCCGACAATCTAGTTGTTTATCCTTGGCAGCCTCTCATATGGGGAAATGTAGTCTAGTGCTTCTGGCGATAGTAGTCCGCTACTGCCGGTTCACGAAGTCCTGCTAGCCCAACACTGCTCTGGACACTTGACTGGCGACATGTGTTTCACTTCGTTCCTATATACATCCCTTACGGGAAATGTCACGCGGTGATATTCGAGTCTGCCTAGCCTGCTACAGCCGGGATACGAGTCCTGTTAGCCAGTGCTATAGCCAGTTCATACGTTGATGACCGACATGCTCGATGTGATTCATGTATGCCTGTCCCCATGGGTTAGTGCCGCTTTGGGTTCACGACTAGCCATGTCGGCCGGGTTCTCTGTCATATGGATGCTAGCGACACTATCATATCGTGAGTCAAAAGGCATAAGCGGTCCGGGCCATGGTAAGGCGACACCGTGGGAATACCGTGCGTGAGGCCGCAAAGTGATATGAGGTGTTACCGGCTAGGTCGGCGTGACTTGGAATCGGGGTCTGACAGCATTGGTATCGAGCTGTTGCTCAGAGGATTACCAAGCCAAACTGGTGAAGTTGTGTCTAGAAATGCTTTAGTTATGTAAGGGAATTGATTGTGGAAGGAGCGTAAGGCTCTTTTACTCCTTATACCTCATGGCCTTCTGATTTGAGTCATCCTCTTCTCTTCTACGGGGTTTAAGAACTAGGCTTCTCATCTATCTATCAGGATGACGTGTTACTATTCCCTGGACCTTTAAGATTGTTGGGTTTAAGCCCCAGTTCAGTTCCTACTTGTCGGGGAAGCTGATCGTGACCCACGAACACCTATGGGACCTAGTCCCTTGTGGTTCGGAGGGGGTCGGAGATTGCACAAAGAGCGGATCGAGCGATGCACGAGCAGATTTACCCAGCCGGAGCTCTCCGAGAGATAATACTCCCTCTGCTGCTTGTGCGATTATTTGTGTTCTTGCTAGGGAGCAATGAGGGCTACAAAACCTAGCTTTGAGTGAGTGTGGTCTCGTATGTGTCGAATGAACTGAACAGAGCGAACCCTTTCTACGTTGCACTTGGGCCTCCTTTTATAGGCACAAGGGGTCACCACAGTGGCAAGTAGACAAGGGTAAGATAGGAAAAACAGAGGTTGGTACACGCTTTATGCGGTGTCTGATGATCTATACCTAACTCTCGACGGCAAGGGACAAAAGCCATAAATGTCCGTCCACATCGCTGAAGCGATTACTGTGAGGACCGTCAAGTGCGCCTCCGTTTGCCACGATGGTAGCTTGTCGGCGCCGCTTATCGCCGCTCCCGCTGGCTGCACAGCCCATTGACCGCGTGTGCAGGAAAGCCCCATGGCGACACGTTGGCGGATGAGTGGGCGGAGATGAAGAGAGGTTACTGCGCGGCAAAGCGCCTTGCAGCGGCAAGGTCCTTGTCGGCTTCGGGAGCTTGTCGCTCACCAAGCCTTCCCGCAAGCTCCTCTTGCGGGGTCTTGTTTCCTTCGTGCCTTGAGTGGCCTTCGGCAAGCTCCTCTTGCAGGGGCCTTGATTACTTTGTTCTTGAATGGCTCCAAAGGGCGGCCGAGGACCTTGGCGGTCACCAGGCCAGCCCTGCGCTGGTGCTGCGATTGTCCGTGCGAGTTGGGGTACTAGGGTACCCTACTCTAGTACACCGACAGAGCCCTCGGGCTGGGCCACACACGGCGCCAAGCTCTGTTGGGCCAGGCCCAAAATAGTGCTGGGCACGCGCGGCCTGGATCGCGCGATTATTAACCGGACCCACCACGTCCCCCACAGGCAGCACGTTCGGACGTGGCGTCGTGGGAGAGATCGTGGGGCTTTCTTTAATGGGAAAACCGGGCGCTCGTCCCTCTCCCCCATATAAGCGGGGAACAGGGCAGGGCGCCCACTTGCCATTGCTGTCACATAAAAACCACCACCGCCCCCCTTCTTCTCAAGTCCCAGAGAGCAACGCCCCCCCCATTGCCACCGGCGCCACCAACGCCGTCGACCTCCTCCACCACCTCCCCATGGCTCAAAACCGACAAGGGAAAGGCGTGAAATCGGCCGAGCGCGGCTCGCATGGCGCTGCGGAAGGGCGGGCCCTCTTGATCCCCGCAGCGGGAAGGAGCTCTGTAGCTGTTTTACCTTTTACAGTCGACGGAGGCAGGCGCACCAGCGCACGAGGTGATCTCCGCCGCCACATCCGAGAAGGTTTCCATCGGGTACCCTTTCTTGGCGCTTTTCTTCCACTGCGGGCTCTGCCGCCTTTTCAATTCTTTTGCGATGTCATGAACACGTATGGCCTCCGCCTCCTTGATTTCACCCCCAACGCCGTCCTCACCATGGCCGGTTTCGCACACCTTTGCGAGAACTTTGTCGGGGTCCACCCAAATGTAGCACTCCTCCGCCATTACTTTATGCCCCGTGTTGAGAGAGGAGAGCCGCTTGCCGGAGGGATTGCATGGGTCTCTAGGATCGGCAAGAAGGAAGCATATCTTGGCGGAGATGCGCAGCAAATGGGAGGAGTGGAGAGCCGATTGGTGCTGGATTATAGAGGAGGAGCCACAGCCTTTCACTGCCTGCGCCAAACTCCCATAGTCGCGGCAATGATTGGAGCAACTTGGCGCGGAGGGCGACAAGTTGAAGATTACCGTGACCGGATCTTGCGCCTCCGGCAAGCGGGGCTTACCGTAGGAGCTGTTGGCGCGGACTTCCTTCGCCGCCGCATTGCGCCCTTGCGAGAGAGGAGGAGGCCTGCTTGGGAATTCAAAGCGGCGGACATCATGAGGCTGCGTCCGGGCCTCAAGCGGAACTTTCTTGTCTTGGAGCTGGATGCCATGTTGCGGGAGCTGTTCAAGCTCGATGAGATCACCCGAGTGGTTCATGTTGCCGAGGGAGTCGTGCCCTTGTGCAACAACTCGTCGCTTGACCGCATCCAGCGATGATGCCGTTGTGCGATTCCCATGGAATCGTTCCAACTTGGCAGAGCCCGCCCGCGACGTCGTGCAGCAGTTCTTCGACAACTTGGCGGAAGTGTCGATCCGTGCCGGCAAGCGAAGCGGCTCACCAGCGACACCACCGAGCAGGAGATGGCGCGCGCGCCCTAAGGTTGGAGGAGGCGGCGAAGCTGCCGCTGCCGGCGCGTTTGGGTTCTCCGTCGAGGCGAGAGGCAGCCGAGGCGGCAAGCCTGCCGATCGAGAAGAGTTCGTCGGTGAGGAGGAGCAGGCCGAGCCCGACGCTGACCCGAACGAGCCTTCGAGGCGCCTCCCTCCGCCGTCAAGTAGCTTGCGGGAGGAGCCCAGCCCCGCCAAGAAGACGCCTCGCAAGACCGGAGAAGTGGCGGGGCAGCGAGCGCCCAACAGCCGCCTCACCGCCCGCGCGCTCCACCGCGGCAAGCTTTGTTGCAGCAGGGGCGCCTCCGCCACCACAGCAGCGGGGCGGGGCCTTGGAGCCACGGCCCCGCACCCGCCAAGCGCCCGAGGAACCTACTCCTCCAGCTCGTCGCACCGGAGCGGAATTTGACTTCTCCGCTCTCGGCTCAGGAAGAAGAGGAAGAGTAAGTTCTTGTCGCTGCTACTTGTAATTCTTCAATTTACTACTTCGTCTTGTATCTGACTTGCTTCATTCTGAGGTCTTTCCTTCTTCAGGACGCTGGCTCAGAGGGCGTCGAAAAGGGCCAAGACTCGGTGGTCGTCGTCGAAGGCGATTCCCCTATGGCGACAGGAGGCACGCGTCGAGACTCCCTTGCGGATCCGGCAACCCTTCTTCAGAGCAGCCCCAAAGACAGCCCCCAGCGTAAGTGTTTGGATTATCTCTTATGGTTGGTGTGCTTGGGTGCTCCTTCTTCTTGATATCTGACTTGTTGAAGCGTGCGGGAGCAGAGCAGCCTCATCGAGGAGGCCCGGAGGTCACTCCACGAAGTTACATGCTGCTTCAACTCGCCGCCGAGGAGAACTCTCCGCCAAGGGCGCTCTCCGGCAAGGGAGGCCTCTCCGACAAGGGGCTTCTCGACAAGGGCAGCGCCGATGACCCTCCGGTGGTGGAGACGCGCTACAGATCCCATTGCGGGTAATCTTCTTGGTGAAAATTTCCCTTGGGTCTTTTCTCTTCTGTTCTTCTCTTGAATATTTTCTTGACTTGTTCTTTTCTTTTTGATCATCAGATCCATCTGCCGGAGAGCCGATGGAGACTGAGGTTGCCGGCGAGGAGGACGCTCGCGGCAACAATGGCAACGCCGCCAACATGGAGGAGGAGGCCGGCGCCGACAGGTCCGCCGGCGAGGAGGCCGCCAAGGCTGCCGGCTTGAGAGGCTGGGAGGGTCCGGTGATCATCTTGGCCCTGAGGCCGGGAGGCGCCAGCGCTGCACCGACCGCCGATCCCCCCGCCACCGATGCCGCACCCGACTCCGAAGAGCCCCAGCCCAGCGCCTATCTGAAGGCCGGCGAAGGTGTCTTCATCAAGCTTCCATGGGCGTCGAGCTCCAGGGCGCACCTTCAAAGTGTTCTTCTAGCTTTCTCACTTCATCAACATAGGCTTCCATCAATGGGCTCTGATAATCTTTGTTTACTTGGAGGACGACAAGTTGCGAGTCCCCCCTGACAATGAGCTTCTTGATCCCAAGGTCTACCGCGATCCTGAGACCGGCAAGCAAACCTTCATACTCTGCAGTATTGTTTGTTGCTTGTTCCTTGGGAAAGTGCATCGGACTATGTACTTGAGGTGCTCTCCGGTGGGTGCGATAAGCAGACGCGGCACCGGCGCCTTGCAGCGAGAAGGCACCATCAAAGTACATCAGCCACTCTTTATTTGCCTCCTTGGCGGGGATGCTCGTCTGGAATTTCTTCATCTTGCGTTGGCGTCCACTCTGCTATAAACTCTGCGGTGCTCTGCTTTGGATAGTTGAAGTGCTTTCAAACTTGAGGCCAAAGCTTGACAGTTCAGTGCCCACTCGACAATCCTGCCTGTTGCTTACGGATTTTGCAATATCCTCTTCAGCGGAAAGCGAGTGACAACTGTTATCTCATGTGCTTGGAAGTAATGGCGCAGCTTTCTCGAGGCCATGAGGAGGCGAAAAGCAATTTCTGCGCGGAATACCTTCATCTAGCCCCTGCAGAAGGGCCGACAAAGTAGACCGGGCGCTGCACCATCCTTTTCGTATCTTGTCTCAATCCTGCGCAGATTCGTCCTTGTCGGGACGAGCTTGTGGCGAAGCCCCTGTTTGTCTCTGGATGCATCTTCCTCGGTTGCGGCTCATCATCCGCCTCCCTCTCCGCTACTAACGCAGCACTAACCACTTGATTGGTTGCCGCTATATACAGCAGCAACTTCTCTTGTGGCCTAGGTGCGACAAGTATTGGGTGGAGGGCAGGTACCTCTTCAAGTCTGCAGTGCAGCCTCCGCCTTGAGTCCATTTCATTGGACCTGCCTTTTTCAAAATCTTGAAAAATGGTAGAGGCGCTCACCTGACTTAGAAATAAACCTCTTTGAGAGCAACCACGCAACCGCAAGCCTTCTTACATCCTTGGCGCTTGGTGCTTCAATCTGCTCAATGGCCTTGATCTTGTCGGGATTGGTTTCAATTCCCATTTGAGACACAAAGAACCGAGAAGCTTGCTGGAAGGGACTCCAAACACGCACTTCTCGGGGTTGAGCTTGAGGTTGATCTTGCGCAGATTTGCAAAGGTCTCATCTAAGTCTTGAACCAGAGTTGCTTTGTCCTTGCTCTTGACCACTATGTCATCCATGTAGGCTTCTACATTTACGTGTATTTGTGGCTCAAAGGCGTTGTGGACCACTCTTGCGAGCGTTGAACCAGCATTTTCAAACCGAAAGGCATCCGTATGAAACGATAAGTGCCACATGGTGTAATGAATGCGGTTTCTCTTCATCCTCTTCGCCATGAAGATCGATGATATCCTGAATATGCATCAAGAAATGAAAGCAAATCATATCCAGCCGTGGAGTCAACAATCTGCTCGTCGTGGCAAGGGAAATGGGTCTTTGGGACAAGCTTTATTAACATCCGTGAAGTCAATACAAAGTCTCCATTTCCCATTAGCCTTGCGATACAACTACGGATTGGCCAACCAGGTGGGATGGAGCACTCCTCGACAAGGCCTGCTGCTTCCAACTTCTTGATCTCTTACGCTATGAACTCTTGGCGCTCCTTGCTGCTTCGACTTTTTGCTTGGCGGGCGGCGTGAGGACAGGCGGCTAAGTGGTGCTCAATTACTTTCACAGGAACACGGGGATGTCGGATGGTTGACATGCAAACACATCGACATTCGCCCGCAGAAAGCAACGAGCTCGCCTTCCTATTTAGGGTCAAGCGTGGCGATGGTGAAGGTACCACCGGTGCCGTCCTCCTTGGCGGGCACCTTCTTGGTCTTGGCGGAGCTGCCATCATCTTCTTGCACTTGCGGTGGAGCTCGATGGTGCGTCCTCGGCGGTAGCGCAGCACTCCGAAGAGGTGCGCTTGCGGAGTGGGCATCGAGCTCTTGCGGACAAGGTGGTCTTCTTCTTCCCACAGGAGCTTCAGCGGCAAGTGGTTTGCTATCTGTCGCAGCTGCTGCATCCGGTAAATTTTGTCGGCGCAGATAAGCGCATCCTTCTTATCGCCATGGACAGAAATGGCGCTTATCGGGCGGGCATCTTGAGCAAATTGTAAGCATAATGAGAGGCTGCCATGAACTTGGCGAGTCTTTGGGCGGCCAAGTATGCCATTGTAGGGCAATGGGAAATCGGCAATGTCAAATGTGACCCTCTCGATTCGAAGTTGAGCTCGCTGCCAAATATTCTTGGCAATGTGATCTTCCCTTTCGACTTACTCCTTCTGGGTTGATTCCTTGGAAAGTGCGGTCTCTTGAGCTCATTGTCGAGGATTTGAAGCTTATGGAGCACTACGAGAGGAGATCAGGTTCAGGCCGGCCCGCCGTCAACCAACATCTTGGTGACCTTGAGGTTGCGGATAGTTGGTGAGACCAACATCTGCAAGCACCCGACCGCATGATTATGCGATCAGGGTGGTCCTCAATGTCAAAGATGATGGGCGTCTGGACCACTTGGAGGTTTCTTGCGACTACGGATGGTTACTGCTGCATTAACGTCTCACATCCCTTTGCTTGAGTTGGCGGTGCGAGGTATGCAGAGAAGCACCTCCGTCAACAGAGAGAACCTCTGTTGCCTTCGAAACTCTTGCTCATCAGCCTCGTCATCCTCCATATCTTCATCATCTTCTTCGTCTTCGTCCTTGTCGTGGCGCGGGAGGTCTGTCTCCTTGCCGCTGCTTTGCCTTGCCATGGCGCCCTCCCGGCGGGTCTCTTCTTGTTAGCTGCCCTGCACCTTCTGGGCCTTCTCCTTGTCTCGCCGCTTGTACTCTGCCTTCTTCAGTTCAACAAGCTGCTCGACTTTCTTGCAGCTCTGGAGGTCGTGGCCCTTGGTGCGGTGAATCTTGCAGTACTGCTTGTTGGAGCTGTCCTGCTTGTCGGCGGCCGCCACGGCTTGGCGGTCGGTGTCGGTAACAACCTCGTTGCAGAGCCACCAGCCTTAGCCTTGCGGCGCCACCTCCGTTGCGGACTGCTCGACAACTAGTACTTCTTTGTTCTTCTTCTTTCTGTTGTTCCGCCTTGGCTCTTCCTTGTCGGGCGGTTTCCTCCTTGTCGAGATCCTGCTTCAACATTCTCTCGAGAGCCTCCTCCTTCTTGAGACGTGCACACTTGTCGGCCAGGCGTAGAGCTCGTTGGCGTCTTTTACTTTGCACATCGCCATCTCCTCCCTCATCCTGCGGTTCCTTGCGTTACGATGGAGCAGCTGATCACCTTGGCAGGGGTGGACATCTGGGATGTTGTAATGCACACGGCCCGAATCTCGGATGAATTTGCGCAGAACTCTCCTTCCTTTGGGCAAGCGGTGAAGGTCACTCTCACGGCCATGAGGCTTGTGGCCGCTGTGAAGGCGCCAACAAAGCTGATGGCACAGATCTGCCAAGAAGATATGGAACTGTCCGGCAAGTGCATGAGCCAATATCGGCGTTGGGCTTGAGCACCGTGGAAGTAATTGGCGAGATCTTGTCATCTCGTCCCCGCAGCTTGCACCGCAATGGTGTAGATCTTTGAGAACTCGATGGATGTGTCCTGCCATCATACTTCTACGCACATCGGCTTTAAGTTTTTCTTGTCAGACCCTTTGGACTTGCCGCAGCTCACGAGTGAGCGCGGGGTAACCTACCGCCTCTGACAAGTCGCTGGTTCCCCTGGCGCATGCATATCGACGATGGGCCCAGCGCTGGTCGGATTGACGCGCTTCTCTTGCGCCTTCGATCGGGTTCGGCGTCTTCTTCTTGTCGTTCCTTAAGAACTTGGCGCTGATCACGGTGAGCTCGTGGATCCGGCGGCGGTGGAGTCATTGTCGAGGTGGATCCGAGGAGCTGGTGATCTTGGCCTTGGGAAGGGGAGTGCATGGTGATGTCACCCCGCGGGTCTCGTCGCCACCGGCTCGTGCCTTGTCGCCTCGCCGCGGCAAGGCGCGATTGGTTGCCGCGAGCGTCTCCGTTAGCAAAGCCGATGAGACTACTGGATTGTGGCCATGCATTAAATCGACCTTGTCGGCCGTTGGAGGTAGTCTAGAAAGTAGCTGAGCTCTCGCCAAGGCTTCCGCTGGAGTAGTGGGTGGCAATGGCGTGCGGGCGAGAGCGGGATGTGCTCGGACTCTAACCAAGTTAGGAGGAGCAGCATCCATAAGCGACCGTACTCGCTTCGTACCAACATCTTTGGCGTGCATGCTGGTCTCGAGGCCTCGGGATCCTCGGCTTGGCCTTGATCCAACGGCGTATGGTGCTGCGAGCATCATGGCGCTGTCGGTCCGCGCCTCTGAGGCGGACGTGGTACATTTTCGGACGCCCGAAGCTTGCGCCGCCTTGTCCTTGGACTGGCGGCGTCGTGGGCTCTCTCGGCGATGCCGTTCCTCCGCGGCGTCTTCCCCACCACCCGTCGGCTCCGGTGGTGGTGGGTTAACAGCAGACGGCTCTGCTGCAACCGAAGACATCTTCTTGGTGCCATGTTGATGAAGGTGATGATGAAGTTGCTCGTGTGACCGCTGGATCAGGTTCACACAGCCTCGGCGCCCTACGGCGCGCCAAAGATGTCGGGGAAGCTGATCATGACCCACGAACACCTATGGGACCTAGTCCCTTGTGGTTGGGGCGGAGATTGCACAAAGCGGATCGAGCGATGCACACGAGAAGATTTACCCAGCCGGAGCTCTCGGAGAGATAATACTCCCTCTGCTGCTTGTGCGATTATTTGTGTTCTTGCTAGGGAGCAATGAGGGCTACAAAACCTAGCACGAGTGAGTGTGGTCTCGTATGTGTTGAATGAACTGAAGCTGGGCGAACCCTTTCTCGTTGCACTTGGGCCTCCTTTTATAGGCACAAGGGGTCACCACAGTGGCAAGTAGACAAGGGTAAGATAGGAAAAACAGAGGTTGGTACACGCTTTATGCGAGTGTCTGATGATCTATACCTAACTCGGCGGCAAGGGACAAAAGCCATAAATGTCCGTCCATCGCTGAAACGATTCTGTGAGGACCGTCAAGTGCGCCTCCGTTTGCCACGATGGTAGCTTGTCGTGCCGCTTATCGCCGCTCCCGCTGGCTGCACAGCCCATTGACCGCGTGCGCAGGAAAGCCCCATGGCGACACGTTGGCGGATGAGCTGGGCGGAGATGAAGAGAGGTTACTGCCGCAGCAAGCGCCTTGCAGCGGCAAGGTCCTTGTCGCGCGGGAGCTTGTCGCTCACCAAGCCTTCGGCAAGCTCCTCTTGCGGGTCTTGTTTCTTCGTGCCTTGAGTGGCCTTCGGCAAGCTCCTCTTGCGGGGCCTTGATTACTTTGTTCTTGAATGGCTCCAAAGGGCGGCCGAGACCATGGCGGTCACCAGGCCAGCCCTGCCTGCTGGTGTCTTGCATTTGTTGTCCGTGCGAGTTCGGGGTACTAGGGTACCCCTACTCTAGTACACCGACACTACTATTTCTGTATGATAATTGTTGATCTCGGAACTTTGATATTGTGATGTTGAGTGGTTATGCCACCATTTTTGCAGGATGTCTCAAATCATTTTGAGCATTTACAGCCGTTATGTTGTCCGAGTCATCCCAGGTCTCTAAATAGTCTGATGCATTTGCAAATCCCTTCTCTCCTTTTCTAATGTTCATCTGGGCCAGATTAAGAACACTAATTAGTATGTTGAGGTCATTTATTGCCTTGACATATATGTTGGAGCTATTATTATGACCCTAGGTGTTTTAGGAAGTCACCTAGCAATTTAGCAATGCTTTTGTATCCCGGTGTGATGATTACGGTCATTATTCTTGAAAGCATCCCGTGATGCCATTTAGTAGTAGGCATTCTACTCACCGGGTTTACGAACTCGAGATTCACCCTACTTCATGTTGTTAGTATTTGCTAGTTCCTTTAGGATATTAGTAACTGCGATAGTCCTCGAGGTCCATGGTATTTCCTTCTTCCAAATACCATGAACTAGTTATGGCGAAGCTCCTCTTTGAGCCTAAAGATCATAATCAGTACTCTTGAGGAGTTCTCCATTTATAATTGTGAATTTGCAGTTCTACCTTCTCTCGCATGGGTTATTCGGAAGAAATGTTGAACCTTACTCGACATACTAATCCATGCCTCCACAACTCGAAAAGTTATATGTTCCTCGAGTTGTTCCTCCTTAGTTGTATTCCGATCCCCGTCTATCAGTTGATAGTCAGGAGTAGTCGTGTTCTCGTCCTCAGCGATGCCCATTTTTTCTTGTGGTCCGTCAAGCCATTACATTGCGGAATGACTAGGAGAAACAAACTCGATACCTCATCCATATCCAGGATTGGGTCAAAGTAGTTGTATCCCGCAGATCAAAATGCCAATTCAGCTTTTGTTCTGTTCTACCCTGGAGTGTTACCATCTTTATGTCAAGAGTGTCATGAGAATCGCACCACCTCTTATGAATTCTTGATGCAGTGATACCCTCGCCATCATCTTTCATTCCACGGTCCCGTGTTGTTGTAACGGAATGCCGACAAGTGAATTGTGATGTGTGAAATCAATACTCCGAGCAACTCGTTGCTTGGTAGCTAATGGACAATATCCTCATTCCTAGCGTGTTGGTTATTAAATCATCATTCTAAGATAGATTGTGCTACCTAGTCCTTAGTTCTGGTGCACTCTTCGATCTATGAGTTAGGATCTTGTCAAGTCCTCACTCATTTGATCATATCGTCTTGCCCTCAAAAGCAAGATTGTTCTCGAGCTTAGTAACATACCGGTGGTTCGTGACTTTCCAAATATCTTCTTGGAAGTGTTACCGGGTTGTTTCCTGACTATTATGTTGAGCTCGTGATCAAGTTGGTTTCCTGTGAACCACCCTTTCTCCAAGAATCTGTGTTGGATACCCCTGAGCTAGTTGGTTATGCCAAACAACAACTTGGAGATGTAAGTGCATCTAGTGCCCCTTAGTGATTTTGGTGTATTGAAGACTTATAGGTTAAGCAACTAATGCGTTTGTGAGTGTACACAGGTCTATAAGTCTATGAGGAGTTTGATATTTACAGTGAAAGTCGACCCCTAAAAATGAAGTTCTTCAACTGAAGACTTTGATATTCTGAAGACTTTCTGAAGACTTTGAAAGTGAAGAAATTGGTGTGACCTTGAAGACTTGGTATTCATTTGAGGAACATGAAGCGTGAAGATTTTTTTTTCGTAGTTTCATTTTCTCTTTCTTGAGTCATAGGAAACACCGTCTTTGTTAAAGGGGTCGAGGAAATACTAAGGAAAAATTTCCATTTGATGCTCAACTCAAAATCCTACACCTACCAATTCCTTGAGTGAAGCTTTTGGAAATCTCATACAGATTCAGTCAATTTCTTGATGTGAGGCAGAAGCTCTTACAGTGTTGAGAATTTATTCGGCGAGGAGTTAAATTCGCCGGTCTGAATTGCCTACGATGAGAACATGATAGCCACGAGGAATTTGATGTTCAAATTTCCGACCGTTCTTTGTCTTCTTGCATGGCTGTCTCAAAATATCTTATCCACCTAACGGTCATATCATTGAAGGGCATTTATGTCTTATCATGTCGGGCTGCTCCTAGGCTATAAATAGCCGCCCCTACAACCACTAGTTGGTTGGCTGCTCGAAGAACTTGACACTTGTCATTTGAGAGCAACCCATCCTCACGAGGACTTTGAGCTGAAAATCATCAAGTGAGGAAAAACCCAAAACCAAACCCCAACAAACCCAAAGTGATTGAGCATCATGAAGAAATTGATCCTGCGTGGATCCGGCGCTTATTACCTTTGAAGACTGTGCTTCTTCCAGACGGTTAGGCGTCAAGGTCTAGAACATCAAGAGGAATTGTGGATCGCCGAGTGACCAAGTATGTGAAGGTTTGGAAGTCGCTGAAGACTTACCACGAGTGATTGGACGAGTCTGCGTGACCTTAGTTCAAGGAGAATCGGTGAGGACTTGGTGTCTGAGCTGCGTGCTTTCGATGATCGGGTGTCCGGGACTGTGTGTCCTCGAGTTTAAATACTCAGCCGCTCCAACCAGACGTACAAGCGAGACAACAGTTGGAACTGGTCTACCAAATCATTGTCTTCACCAACCCAACTGGTTCTATTTCCTCAACCCTTTCATTTCCTCATTCTTGTGTTGAGTGTTTGTTCATATCTGTGTTTGAAGACTTTGGTGAAGACTTTCTCAATTTCCTCAGTTCAATTTCTTGATCTGTTTGTCTTCATCTTGTGTTATCCTGTGATTACGCTTTACGTACTCTGTGATTGTCTTCATTTCATCATGATGACTATGCTTGTAATCTGTTATGCTTACTTCGAGTACTTATTCCGCTGCAAGTAGTTCTTAGCTAAGGAATTTCCTCACGGCAAATTCCTCGATGAAGAATTCATAAAAATCGCCTATTCACCCCCTCTAGTCGATATAACGCACTTTCAATTGGTATCGAGCAAGGTACTCCTTGTTACGTGTGATTTTAGTTTAACCACGGAGTTTTAGTTATGTCGACCGCAGGTATGATCAAGGTCTCGGCAGGGTGTCCTACCTTGATGGGACGGACTACCCCTCTTGGAAGAACAAAATGCGAATGCATCTTGAAGCAATTGACAACGATCTACGGTATGTTGTGACAAAAGGTGTTTCCTCACACCTTCTCGAATGATCTTGATGTGAAGAGATTCAAGCAACTCGATTCTCAAGCGAAGAATATCATATGTGGCCATCTGAGCAAAGGTCAATATGGAAGAGTGAGTGCTTTGGAATCTGCCAAACTCATCTGGGACAGGCTGTCCAAAGTAAATGAAGGCGTCTCAACTCAGCGTGACTCTCGAGTTGATGTTCTTCGGAATCTCTTCAACCGCTTCAAAAGACTCGACAACGAAAATGTTCAACAAACCTTGATCGCCTCTTGACATCTCAAATGAGCTTCAAGCCTTTGGGTGCCCTTGACATCACCGACCATGAGGTGGTGAAGAAATTACTAAGATAAGCGATTCCTCATTTGATACTCGCAGCGATGATACAAGAAGCGAGCTGATTACAAGTCTCTTGATCCTGCTGATATCCTCGAAGGCTAAATACTCACGAGTTCAGCTTGCAAAAAGAGATCTCTATGGTTACGGCTATGGAAAAACACGTGCCACGAAGGCCAAGGCTGTGTCGAATCTGAGAGTGAAGACTCGGTAGTAGCCTAGGAGATCTGAAGAATTTGGCGAGAGCTAGCTTCGCTCGTGAAGAAATTCAGAAATTCACAAGGCGTGGTCGCTTTGGAAAATCCTCAAGAAGCGGTGATTCCTCATCTAGTGACTATAAGAAGACTTTGCCACAAATGCAAGAAACCTGGTCACTACATCCAAGATTGTCCTCAGTGGGAAAAGGAATTAAAGAAGAAGAAGCACAAGGATTATAGTTCTGATGACATGAAGAAGAAGAAGAAATCATCAAAATCTTCATCATCAAAATCCTCAAAACCTTCTTCTCACAAGAAGAACAGCTCCAAAAAGGCTCGGGCATTCATTGGCAAGGAAATGGACTCTGAAGCTGAATTTGAGGAAAATGAGGAAGAGGAGGAGTCTGAAGAATCCGAATCTGGTGTGGCTAGCCTGGCTCTTGCTACTGCCTATGTTAGCAAGTCCATCTTCAACACTGAAGAAACTGACTCCGCCGACAAGCCTGATGAGGAAAATGATGACTACGCTCCCACCTATTGCTTCATGGCAAAAGGTGCAAAGGTACTCAATTTCACCTCCTCTGAATCTAGTGAAAATGAATCTGATGAGGATCTCAAGCCCAGCTACTCTAAACTTGCTAAGATTGCTATAAAACAACAAAGGGCTTTTGAAAAGGTTCAAAACATGCTAGATAAGAGTGATGATATGTTAGGTGAAGAAATGGATCGCACTCAAGCCACATTGAAAATCTTGAGAGAGTTCAGTCTAGGCTTGACAACCTTCAAGGTCATCATAACACTCTCTTATCGATCATGAGAAACTTTCTTATGAATTTCTTCAAAAAAGCAAGATCTTGAGAAGCTAAGAGCGAGTTATGAAGATCTTCTTGAAGGAGCGCGATTCATTACTTGCTCAACAAATCAGCGCTTCTCAAGAAGAATTTGTTCCTCCATGCTTAAAGTGCATTGAGCGTGAATCGCTAATTCTTCACTGAATGTTCAAATGCTTCAACTGTTACAAATTCTTCACCTGCCTCTGCTATCACTAATTCCTCATCCGAGGACATTGCTAGTATCCTTGACGATGCAGGATGAAGGAATTGTACATGACAGGCATGTACAAAAGCCTCAAAGGGCATCAGACTCTTTGTGATGTGCTTAAAAGCAGATCCTCAACAGGAACCCTAGGAAAGAGGGTATTGCCTTTGAGAGGAAACTCAATCTTGATGGAGCGTCTTTGGAAGCTGAGCGGTATCCCAAAACCTCATGGGTTGCTGCAAAGGGACCTCGATTGATCCATCTACCTTATCTGGTTTTACATGTGAATTTCCTCATTACATTGATGAGTCATTTGACTCAAACTATAAACTGTTCAAAAATCAGAATGGTGAAGTATTTGCTAGATATGTTGGCACTAAGCTGCGAGAGCGGTTCCCCTATGAAGAAAATCTGGGTTCCCAAGAAGTGCCTTGAAAATCTTGGTGAATGTCCTCATGACACCACCGTGAAGAATAGGAACCCAGATCAAATTCTTCATATGGACCAAATTCTTCATATGGATCCAAGTCCTCATACGGACCAAATTCCTCACGTGGATCAAATTCCTCAAAAGGATCAAAGTCCTCATATGATTATCATCGTGCTAACAACTCTGTTTCGAGGTAGAGCTAAGGGCTATGAATATGTGCATTATTCTTCAAACCAATATGTTCATAAGTCCTCGAAGAATTTCTCTGCTTATTCATATGCTTAACCTAACCCCTCTTATGTGAAAGCGAAATGGTTTGGCCTCTATGCCACCATTCTCATATGGTGCTTTCAGAATGATGAACTCTTTGCCACCCCTTGAGATGTGGGTGGTGAAGAAAAGAACTAATCTCTTCTGCAGGGTCAGGTCTCGAGGCGTGCCTTAACGTCTGAAGAATTTCTTGGGGCACGACAAAATGCACGAAAGGGCCTTGAGCTAATCATGATGAAATGAACTTTCATTTCACACGTCCTCATCTTGCTTATCTGAATCTTGGTGATGAAATTCATCGATGAACTTGATATCATATTCTTCAGCGATGAAGTATATGAGATCGTAAGTTATACTAATTCATCTGCAGGATGATCAACCCAAAGCCACCGAGTGGGTTCTCGATAGTGGATGTACAAATCACATGATTGGTGACAAGAATCTATTGATGGATGCTCCCTTATCACCGTCACATCTGAAGCATATCATCTTTCTTGACAAAGGCAAAAGTCGGTATTGGGACTTGGTAAGGTTGCTATCTCTAAGGACATGCACATGGACAAAGTCATGCTTGTTGAGTCTTTAGGATATAACCTCATGTCGATCTCAATGCTTTGTGATCTTGATATGGTTGTTATCTTTGGCAAATATCGTTGTGTTGTGATTATGGAAGTGACAATTCCAAAGTCTTGAAGGCTTTAGGAGAGGAGACTTGTATATTGTTGACTTCTCCACGGGTTCACAACCAGCCATGTGTCTACTTGCAAAAGCTTGAAGGCTGGCTATGGCATCGACGACTTAGTCACGCAGGCATGAGGAATTTACACACGCTTGCGAAGAAGAAGCATGTCATTGGCATTGAGAATGTCAAATTCCTCAAGGATCACTTATGCGAACTGTGAAGCTGGAAAAATGACCAAGGCCAAGCATCCGTGAAGACTATCATGACCACTACTCGTCCTTGAATTGCTTCACATGGACCTCTTTGGTCCCAATCATTACTCAGCCGTCACTAATGATGCATCTCTTTATGGCTTTGTTATTGTTGATGATTACTCTCGTTACACATGGGTACACATTGTTACTTACAAAAATCAAGTGCAGGAAATCTTCAAGCGATTTTCCTCGAGGGCTTCAACCAACTTTGGTGTGAAGATCAAGCACATCAGGAGTGACAATGGAACCGAGTTCAAGAATTCATGACTATCTTGATGAACTTGGTATTACTCATGAGTTATCTGCTCCTTATACTCCTCAAAGCAAAATGGCGTCGTGGGCGCAAGAACAGAACTCTTGTTGAGATGGCTCGCACTATGCTTGATGAATACAAAGCGCCTAGTCGTTTACGGATTGAAGCAATTGACACTGCGTGCCACATCATCAACAGTATATCTTCACAAATTCTTCAAGAAGACTGCCTATGAACTCCTCACGACAAGAAACCTAATGTAAGTTATTTCAAAGTCTTGATTGCTAAATGCTGGATTAGAGATCCTCACCACAACTCTAAATTTGCAAAGCACATGAAGGTTTTATGCTTGGTTACGGAAAGGACTCGCACACCTCTGAGTCTTCAACATCGCTCTTCACAAGATTGTTGACCTTGTAGATGTGCGGTTCGATGAAACTAATGGCTGCAAAGAGAGCACCTACCTTACGTGTTAGGCGAACCAGCACCGAGGATTCTATCAGGTTCAAGGCAAGCGAGGATGTCATTCCTCTTGAAGAAACTGCTGAAGAATTCATTCCTGTCTGTGAAGAACGTCGAGTGATGCACTGAAGATAATTTGAAGAAAATGGTCTTTGAGGAAAATGATCAAATTCCTCGGCGACAACCAGCTCATCCTCGCGTTGCAAAAGAAGTACAAGTGGAGAAGATCATCGATGACATTGAAGCGCGGAGTCCTCTCACTCGCTCAAAAGCTTCACATTTATCTAACTTTTGTGGGCACTATGCTTTTGTCTCTATCCAGAGCCCACTAAGGTAGATGAAGCATTTCTGGAGCGGAGTGGATTCAGGCCATGCAAGAAGAATTACATCGATTCGAGCTCAACAACGTCAGGGAACTGGTCAAGCGTCCAGATCCTCGCAAGCATAATATCATTGGCACAAAGTGGATCTATCGCAACAAGCAAGATGAAAATGGTCTTGTGGTGAGGAATAAGGCACGACTAGTAGCTCAAGGCTACACGCAGTTGAAGGAATTGATTTGATGAAACTTTTGCACTGTTGCTAGACTTGAGTCTATTAGCATATTACTCGCCTATGCTAACCATCACAATATCACTTTATATCAAATGGATGTGAAAAGTGCATTCCTCAATGGTAAGCTTGAGGAAGAAGTATATGTTGCTCAACCCCGGTTTTGAAGATCCAAAGAATCGACAAAGTCTTGAGACTAAATAAGGCCCTCTATGGCCTCAAGCAAGCCCCTCGGGCGTGGTATGATACATTGAAGGAATTCTTTGTGAAGAATGGCTTCACACCCGGTTCACTCGACCCTACTCTCTTTACTAAATCTTATGATGGTGAACTTTTTGTGTGCCAAATATATGTTGATGATATTATCTTTGGCTGTACTGACCAACGTTATAGTGATGAATTTGCCTATATGATGAGTGAAGAATATCAAATGTCTATGATGGGAGAGTTGAAATTCTTCTTAGGTCTTCAAATTAAATCAACAACACAATGGCATATTCATATCTCGGAGAAATACCTCAAAGATGTCTGAAGAAATTGGCATGCAAGATTGCAAAGGTGTCAAAATTCCTATGCCCACAAATGGCCATCTATGCCTTGATGAAAATGGTATTGACTTGATCACAAGGTATACCGCTCCATGATTGGTTCTTTATTGTACTTATGTGCATCTAGGCGGATATAATGCTTAGTGTTTGCATGTGTGCCCGATTTCAAGCTACACGAAGGAATCACACCATAAGGCTGTGAAGCATATTCTTGATATCTAGCTCACACACCAACACTAGGATTATGGTACCCCAAGGGCTCTACTTTTGATCTCATTGGATATTTCGACTCGACTATGCTGGTGATCGTGTGGACCGCAAGTCAACATCTGGTACTTGTCATTTCCTCGGACGATCTTTGGTGCATTGGTCCTCGAAGAAACAAAACTACGTATCACCGTCCCTGCGGAAGCTGAATACATTGCTGCTGGCTCGTGTTGTGCTCAATTACTATGGATGAAGCAAACCCTCAAGGACTACGGCATCAACGTGAAGAATGTGCCTCTCTCTTGTGACAATGAGAGTGCCATCAAGATTGCTCACAACCAGTTCAGCACTCGAAGACAAAGCACATTCAAATTCGTCATCATTTTCTTCGTGATCATGTGTTGAAGGCGACATCTCCATCGAGCACGTGAAGGCGAAGAACAGCTAGCTGATATCTTCACTAAGCCCTTGGATGAGAAGAGATTTAGCAAGTTGCGGTGTGAGCTAAATATCTTAGAATCTTCAAATGTTCTTTGAAAAGGACACACATCCTAACACTTATGCAAAATTGATGACTTAGATGTGCAACACATGAAGAAAGCGTTTTCTTCAATCAATGAAGAATAACACTCTAAGTGTGAAGAAATTAATGAAGAATTTGATTCTCGAGAACCCTCGACAATTGTACGCGGTGTCTGAAATCATCATTCTTATCTGATGGGTCACGCCACCACCAAAGTTGAAAATCTTCAATTTGAGTTTTCCTCAGTTTTGAAATTCTTGAGTTTTCAAATTCTTCAACTTTGCAAAATCTTCACTATTTCCGTCGTCTTTCTTCATTGGCTATATATATATATATGGGTTTATGTCCTCTACAACATTCACTTATGGCTATTTCTTCAAGTCGTTTTTTACGCTAAGTGAATGTGATCGGACCCTTTCCCTCTATGCTATACTCAACCCAATCCATTCACAAATTCTTCATGTGCGTTCTACTTTGAAACTCGTTCAAAATCTTCTTTGTGTCTGACAGTGAAGAAATTACAGCGGAACTTTTAAAGCGAATCTTATTCAAACCTTCATTTTACCGCTCAAACTGTTCCGCATCCCACGATGCATTACTTTATTCACCCACGATCGTACACGATCTCCACTACACGATGCGTGGGTGACACATGTCGTGAGAAGGAAGCGGTCGGGGCATGTTCGTCCTAAATCTTCGGGCGATCCGTTTTTCACCGTGTCTATAAATACCCCTCTCCCCTTCCTCACTCTTTTACTCCGCTCGACCTCTCTCTCCCGCTCGAGCTCCTCAAACCCTAGCGCTGCCGCTACTCCATCGTCGCCGGTGAGGAAAAGCTTCACTGCCTTGACCTCTTCGCCGACGTACTCGCTTACCGACATGGAAATCTTCACTCCGCCGTCGCCGTAGCTGATTTCCTCTGCCAAGTTAGGGCGTGGAAGATCTGAGCAGACGAACTTCCCAACTGTTCTTCTCGGTTCGTCGTGTTCTTCACTTGGAGTAAATTAAAAGTTACTTTTATTACTCGCTTTGATTCTCAAATCTTCTTCAAATTCTTCAAAGGTGTTTATTCTTCAAATCCTCACACATATGAACACCTCAAATCTCTTGATTCATTTCTCTAAGCAATGATTTTCTTCAAGATTCCTCAATTGTGTGGATCCTCGATCTATACAACTCTGGAACCTAAGACAAAGAGCGCTTAGTGAAATTCTTCAAAACTCATCTGGTCAAAATCCTCAAAACTTGTTCTTTTGAAAAACCTTACGAGAAGCATATGACCTCTCCAAATTCCTCGCACCTATACTCTATTCACGGTACAAATGTCGCTGCTGAATCCCTAGGTTCTCATCAACTTAACTCATTTGCAGCGTTCCTCGAAGAAAAACTGCACACTTCTTGAGAGAACTCAATTGTTCAATTTCCTCAAGCTGAAGAAAATGGCGAGCGGTAAGAAGCCGCAGAAGGAGGAAAGAAACCTGAGGTTATGACAGCGTTTGAAATCCACGAGGAAATATATGCTGACTCTTGCACACCGGATGAAGAAAGCAAAAATCAGCGCAAGGTGCGTATTCGGAAGATTGAGCGGAGATGGGCACGGGAATGGAAGGAATATAGATATGTAACTCCTAAGTACATGAAGAAATTAGCGTTAAATCCTCCATGCCCAAGAGCTCCTTTGGCACCTGGCCAAATAGCTGATCCCACTAGCGTCAAGCGGTGAGGACTTTCTAATGAATGGGCTAAGCGCCAAGCAAAGTTGGCAAAGCAAGCAAAGGAGGCGGTGAAGAAATTCAATGAGGATTCTCTGCTGCTACTGCCATCGAGGTCTCGGTCAAACCGAGAAATCAATGCAAAGAAGCCTGCTAATAAGCCAAGTGCTTCATCATCTGCGCCCTCACGGCCAAGTTCCTCAAGCAGCACCTTCCAAGCAAATTCCTCACACTGCTGCTGTTCCATCAAAGTCCTCAACAGCTCGTCAAAACCTTGAGTTCCTGTGCACTGGCTACTTGTCAAAGAACCACTGGTTTCTCAATTGCCTCGAGCATTTCGCAAGTTCTCGGCTGCTCCAACTTCTTCATCGGGCCCGGCTCGGTGAAGATCAAAGCAACAACTGGGCGAGGTCCTCGGCCCAGTCCAAGGGCGAAACAAGTTGTATTTCATGTGCCATCGGCGATGAGGCATCTGATGAAGAACTTGCGGAAATCATCAGAGACCGTCAAGTAAGGGCCGCTAGAGCCAAAGGTACATCTGTGCCACTGCTATTGGATCCGAAGAAAGTCCTCGACTTTATTGATCTCTGGCACAATGATCCCAATACCCCTCTGCCTGATCTTCATTTGACACCTGGTCAAAGTCATGCGCTGACTCACTTCATCGCTGAAGAAAAATGGAAGTTTGAGAAGGCGAGGGAAATCAAAAAGGCTCAATACAGGAAGGAGAAGTTCCTGAAGAAAAACGTTGTCAAGATGACACCTGAGGAGCTTCTCAAAATTCAAACTGAAATTCAAGACCTCAGCAAAAACTTCGATACCCACTATGCTGATTGGCAAGGAGTCAAGACCAGATTAAATCAATCGGCGAAGAAATTCACAAGTGTTGCTGCCCCAGTGCAACATGAAATTCCTCAGGCTGGAGCCTCAGCTCAGCCTACTGAAGAAAATGCCAGCACCGCTGATGTTGTTCAGCCTGCTGAAGAAAATGCTGATTCCAGGGCTGATGATCCCATCCCAGCCGCTGAAGAAACTGCCAGGGCACCCACTAGTGGTGCGCCTGAAGAAACTGCTCAAGGCAGGGAGGCTGCATCGGTTACTCTGAAGAAACTGAACCAAATTCCTCGGCTCCTCCTGCGCCAACTCCAACTCCAATTCTTCCATCCGCTTCGATGTGAAGAAAACCAAGGCTGCGAGCGAGCTGCTGTGAAGAAAAGGAAAGCATCAGCTGCGTCGATTCTTGACTGCGAAGAAAATGAAACCAATGACCAGCTCATTTGAAAATCCAATTGATGCTGTTCCAATTTCCTCCATACCATCAAAGGAAGTTGTTCCTTGGCGAAGACTATGAGATCCCAATCAGATCTGATGAAGAACATCAATCTGCTGCTTCGTCAGAGAAAATTGATGAAGAAATTGAAGTGGAAGCAATCCCTTCAACCCCAGTTATTTCCTCATCGGACCATGAAATTCCTCAAGCTGGTCTTGAGAAATTGAAAATGAAGATGTGGATATTGGATGCACCACTCGGTGATAAATGATGACTTTTGGGAAAGTCAGCATCCCAATACTCCTCTCTTCACCCGCTCCAACAAGTTCCTCACTCTCTGCACAAACAGTCCGGATGGACTCTGAAGAAAATCAACCCACTGGTTACGTGCATGAAGAAATTCCAGCCACTAGTCTTGATGAAACTGCTGCTTCTTGCTAATCCTCGGTCGCTTTTGTTGAGGAACAAGAAATTCCTCGGTGAAGAACCTGAACTTGTGATTCACGAGGTGGTGATGCAACTCATCGACACCCTCTGCCCAAGCAAAAGAATCCGTTCTCAACCAAGCAAAAGTTCAAGGCTGAAGATTTCTTTGCCGAGCACGTGTTCTTCATGAATATAATCCTTATGATTACTGCTCGAATTAGGAAGAGGCGCTTACGGACTGCCAGCCAAGCCAACTTCTATTCCTCGGTGCTTTTCAACAAGGACAAAATCTTGATCATGCTCATATTCCTCATGTGGATATGGAGTCCTTTGCCGAGCTTTGAGCCAGTCCTAAGTGTTCTTCACGGCGGGACTTCTAAACTTCTGCTGCGATATTTGTGATTGGAATGAAGAGCTAATTCTTTAGTTTTATGCAACCCTGCACATCACGGAGGCGCTGAAGCGTAAATTCATGGGTCTTAGATTGGATGACTGAAAATACTCACTACAAGGCACCGACAAGTGAATTACTTTGTACCCTACCACTCAGTCCTCCGCTTGATGGTGCACGTCGTATCTATGAAGAAAAGAACTTTCAAATCACTATATGCAAGTCTTGATGAAGCCTTTGAAGCCAAGGCAGGCCCCAAGAACCAAATTCCTCGTCAAGGAATTATTATATGTGCCTCGGACAGTCTATCGAATTACGGCGAAGACTATGAGTCCTATCAAAGGCCACGACTCGAACGATGAAGAAGTCGTTGGCATCATGAAGAATATGCTTTTCAACATCATCCATGGCGTTCCCGTCAACTTCCATGATTTCTTCATGAGGACTCTGGCAAACATAGCCATGTCACCATTTGAGCTGAAGCCTTATGCACCTTGGATTATGAGATTCATCAGGTCAAGATCTTCACTAAATTACAAGGCTGATACTTTGAACCACTGCAGCTATCTGCCCCCGATTGAAGTCCTCAAACGGACAATTACCTCAGCTGATGACAAGGGCAAGGCCACTGCTGTGATCGATGAAGGCATTCGTCCATTGGATGGACAGTTTCGCAAAGCACATCCTACTCCACCAATGATGACTCGCCACACATGACTCGGCCGCAAATACCTCGGTCAAGCAAAGTCCTCAAGCTCTCGCACCCGGGGTGATGGTGATCGTGAATTACTCCTCGGTCTTCATCGGAAGGTTGATCGCAATCATAAGTGGGTCAAGCGTCGGTTTGGTACTCTTCTTTACAACATGACCTCAACACACAATGCGGTGAAGAAAACCACTACTACCTTCATGAAACCTTCAAGCGCTTTGGCTGTTCTTTCACATGTCTACGATGAAGAAGAAGCGGCTTCAATGGGACTCAAGGAAGAATTTGACTGGTCGCACCTCCTCGAAGAAATTCAAGAAAGTCAAAGTTCCTTCCTTGGTGGCCAGCTCCTATTCTTCATCTCGCGACACTGATGAAAATGAAGATTTGGAAGATACCGCGGCTGGTCCTACTTCAACAAACAACCTCGACAATGCTGGCGCTCCGTCTTCAACTTGAAATTCTTCAAGAGCGTTAGTCCTCAGTTTCAATCCTTTTGGTCATTTCATGACAAAGGGGGAGAAATTTGAGTTAGTCTTCAAGCGGGTCTAGTTTTTGTCTATATACAGTATTTTATTAAGTTACAACTCTCGTTCTTCTGCAACCTTTTATTGGATCGAGTTGTAATCTTAAACCCGATGGTGCCTTGATACTTTTGATGCATTATGCTCTTGCTTTATGCTCTGATTACAGTTGTTATGCTCTGATTCTCGTGAGCCCCTTGAAAATCTTCATAGCAAATCATTTTGGCCTTTGGGCTTTGGTACTCTTGATGCGTTACATTGCATAACATCAAGCACCATATTTCATCATGCATTTCAAATTCTTCATACTATATGTTAAATCGTGTATGAATTACAAGATATAGGGGAGATCTCCATGATTCAATTCTTCAAATGTGCATTGCCTCAAAAGCAAATTCCTCACTATGCACATCTTCGGGGAGTTCTTCTATATCTTGCAATCAAATTCCTCATTATCGTATTTACACTTCATATGTTTATCCCGTTGAAAACTTAACCTATGTTGTCATCAATCACCAAAAGGGGAGATTGTAAGTGCATCTAGTGCCCTTAGTGATTTTGGTGTATTGAAGACTTATAGGTTAAGTAACTAATCGTTTGTGAGTGTATACAGGTCTATAAGTCTATGAGGAGTTTGATATTTCTGATGAAATTCGACCCTAAAATGAAGTTCTTCAACTGAAGACTTTGATATTCGAAGACTTTACGAAGACTTTGAAAGTGAAGAAATTGGTGTGACCTTGAAGACTTGGTATTCATTTGAGGAACATGAAGCGTGAAGACTTTTGTTTTCGTAGTTTCATTTTCTCTTTCTTGAGTCATAGGAAACACCGTCTTTGTTAAAGAAATTCGAGAAATACTAAGGAAAAATTTCCATTTGATGCTCAACTCAAAATCCTACACCTACCAATTCCTTGAGTGAAGCTTTTGGAAATCTCATACAGATTCAGTCAATTTCTTGATGTGAGACGAAGCTCTTACAGTGTTGAGAATTTATTCGGCGAGGAGTTAGGAATTCGCCAGTCTGAATTGCCTACGATGAGGAACATGATATACGAGGAATTTGATGTTCAAATTTCCGACCGTTCTTTGTCTTCTTGGCTTGACTGTCTCAAAATATCTTATCCACCTAACGGTCATATCATTGAAGGGCATTTATGTCTTATCATGTCGGGCTGCTCCCTAGGCTATAAATAGCCGCCCCTACAACCACTAGTTGGTTGGCTGCTCGAGAAGAACTTGACACTTGTCATTTGAGAGCAACCCATCCTCCGAGGATTTTGAGTGAAAATCATCAAGTGAGGAAAAACCCAAAACCAAACCCCAACAAACCCAAAGTGATTGAGCATCATGAAGAAATTGATCCTGCGTGGATCCGGCGCTTATTACCTTTGAAGACTGTGCTTCTTCCAGACGGTTAGGCGTCAAGGTCTAGAGCATCAAGAAGAATTGTGGATCGCCGAGTGACCAAGTATGTGAAGGTTTGGAAGTCGCTGAAGACTTACCACAGTGATTGGGCGAGGTCTGCATGACCTTAGTTCAAGGAGAATCTGGTGAGGACTTGGTGTCTGAGCTGCGTGCTTTCGATGGTGGGTGTCTGGACTGTGTGTCCTCGAGTTTAAATACTCGGCCGCTCCAACCAGACGTACAACTAAGACAGCAGTTGGAACTGGTCTACCAAATCATTGTCTTCACCAACCTAACTGGTTCTATTTCCTCAACCCTTTCATTTCCTCATTCTTGTGTTGAGTGTTTGTTCATATCTGTGTTTGAAGACTTTGGTGAAGACTTTCTCAATTTCCTCAGTTCAATTTCTTGATCTGTTTGTCTTCATCTTGTGTTATCCTGTGATTACGCTTTACGTACTCTGTGATTGTCTTCATTTCATCATGATGACTATGCTTGTAATCTGTTATGCTTACTTCGAGTACTTATTCCGCTGCAAGTAGTTCTTAGCTAAGGAATTTCCTCACGGCAAATTCCTCGGTGAAGAATTCATAAAATCGCCTATTCACCCCCTTCTAGTCGATATAACGCACTTTCAGGAGAGTTGGAAGATAAAAGCTTGCCTGACTTAGTTCGTTCCAAAGGGATATTCTTGTGTAGTGTGTGTTGAAGAAAGATGATATCTTCATCGATTAGTCCCTGTGATCAGTTGCTGGACCTATTGTCTTAACAATCCTTTGATTTGAGTGTGGGTTATCGTCAAGTCAAATCAAAACCAACGATATTCGTGATGTTTTCTTACTCGTGGTTGATCCCTCAAGCATACACCATTACATCTTTGGTCTGACCAATGCTATCACCGTGTTCACATGATGGTGGAAGTCCAGTGATATGGAAATCCCGATGAGTTGTTGTTGGGCCCATCAGCAGCATTTTGTCTCCCCCATGATTCATGTTGAACCTCAACCTAGTGTTGAAAACTTTGTAAGCAATGCCTTCGTGTTCCGTTCATGAAGCCTATGCTTGGATGGAAGAAGTGACTTCCTCGAATTCATGTGCTTTAGGTGTAAGTTGCCGCCATGAATTCGAGAAAGGTTTGTTTTGTTTCCTATGGTACCATCCCAAATCAGTCATGCACGTGCGAAGTGCTCTATGGTTTGATAGGTTGGCCGCCTCCACTCCATATGTGTTCCTAGCACACCAAGCCACTGATTGGTTTGTTCGAGTGTCGGTGTACTAGAGTAGGGGTACCCTAGTATCCCGAACTTCGTGCCAGGCGATTCTGACACCCAGGCGGGGCTGCCTAGTGACCGCCAAGATCCTCCGTGGTTCCTCGGGAGCCATTCAAGAACAAAGTATTTAAGCCAAGAAGACAAGACCCGGCAAGAGGAGCTTGCCGGGAAAATACTCAAGGCACGCGAAGACAAGATCCCGGCAAGAGGAGCTTCTTTGGGAAGGCTTGGTGGCGACAAGCTCCCAAAGCGCGACAAGGATTCAGCAGCGGCAAGGTGCTTGCCGCGGCAAGCAACTCTCTTCATCTCCGCTCCAGCTCATCCACCAGCGATCGCCATGGCGCCATTCCAGGCGTCGCGTGTCAAGAGGCTGTGCAGCCAGCGGGAGCAGCGATAAGCGGCGTGACAAGCTTACCATCGTGGCAAGCGGTGGTGCACTGGCGTTCCTGTTGCATTGTTTAAGCGGCGAGGGGCGGGCATTATTACTCTTGTCCCTTGCCGTCGAGTTAGGTAGAAAGCCTTTGTACAAGTCGGTGTACCAACTACTGTTTTTCCATTTGTACCCTCATCTACGTTGCCACCTGTGGTGACCCCTTTGAACCTATAAAAGGAGGCCCATGTGCAACGTAGAAAGGGTTCGGTTGGGCTCATTCGACTCATTCGAGACCACACTCACTCAGGCTAGGTTTTGTAGCTCTCATTGCTCCCTAGCAAGAACATAATACAATCAACCAAGCAGCAGTAGGAGTATTATCTCTCCGGAGAGCTCCGAAGCTGGGTAAACTGCTCGTGTGCATCGCCTCGATCTGCTCTTCGTGCAATCTCCGCCCCCCTCCGAACCAAAAGGGACTCCGTCCGCCAGGTCCCATAGGTGTTCGTGGGTCACGATCAGCTTCCCCGACATCGAGGAAAAGGAGTTGCTGTGCGAATACTAGTTCATGCACAAGATTCCAATATCCTCGAAGATGGTTCCCCACCTGAACTTGGTAGTGTTTTATCATAAGACTACCATGTGGTCATGCTTGTCTGAGACAGCGTGTTCACATGTGTTTAGCAGAACCAGCTCATGTTTTGGAGCTTGCTATCGTAGTTCATTCCCGAGAATCTCGCAACATCTTCTCATCGATTTGTGTTGCAAACTTTCATTTTTCTTTCTAGACTCGAGGAGTCTGGAATATCCAAACACCAACCAGATCTGAATCTCAGGCAGATATGATGGTTGGAATATTCCAACATTTGCATTTTGTTCGCAGCTTGCACCCTATCGTGCCAATTCTCCATGGGCTGTCCTTCCCAGCAGTTGCTGTCTAGGATCATCCTCAAAAGTGGACTTACCATGGGTCCCATCCATTTCCGATGATAAGCAAATCATCCATTGCATTCTCTTCAACAAGGTATTCCACATCATTCATTCTAGTCCGAGTATGTCATTCTTTCGAACTCCTTCAAATGATCGATTGTGATTGTCTTAGGCTGGAATGAAGAGTTTCAATGATCTCTGAATCAAAAGTAATTCTTTTTGCCACTTAAGGGAATAGTTCTTTGCGTCACCTCCCCTAAGGTGCCCCGTTTTGGAATCATGGCAACTTCCCTCGCTATTTTGAAACACTCGTAAAATTGTTTCCTCCGTCCTTACTGATGCATGTCTTACCTCTCCGCTCCAGAAATGTTATTTTTTATGTCTCATTCCATGAGTTGATCTTGGATCATTAAAATGATCCTAAATTGTTTGAACCTCAAGAAGGTCGATTCTTCTAAATTCCCCCTTTTCTTCTCGTTGTCGTGTTGGATGAAGTTCTCGAAAGCAAAAACGTCAAGATCAATATGAAGCAATGAATCAACATCTTGAGAAGGACAGTTGGATCGACAAGATCGTGTTAGTTTGTGCCCCCTCTGCCTTCTTACCTCACGTCTTGAATCTCGGGACGAGATTCTTGTTTAGTAGGGGTGAGTTGTCACAGCCCTAGATTAGCCTTGTTGTCTTTGCTTGATATTCATGTCATCATGTCTAATTTTAAATGAAATTTGAATTGAGGAATTTTCAAAGCCTCAGAAACCTTTTAAAAATGATCAACATTAAAATCTTCTCAAAGAGTCAAAGAAAATGTTCCTCTTAGTCTCTGAAAATATTGCAAGAGGTAAAACTCAAAACAATATTTTGGTATCTCGAGTTAATTATTTTGGGCCTTTGAATTAAATAAATAACTATTTGGATTGGATATATATTTGTTAATTAATTAATATATGTCCAATAATTCGATCTTTGATGAAGGGCTTTGGAATAATCCAACTAGTCCCTACCATAATTATCGAAGCAATAAAAATGATTTAGTGTCTAAAACTAAATAAAAAAAATTTACAGAAAATAGAAAACAGAAACAGAAATATGGAAAGGAGAAAGGAACTAACGACCCGACTTACAGGTGGGCGGCCCACTGGCCGTGCAGTCACCCTCCTCCTTGCGCCGGAAGGGCGTGGCGTGTCGGCGCCTTGCGCCCGACCGCGCCACCTCCTGCTTCGCGTGTCGCTCTCCGTCACCCAATCCGTGCACAGGCGCCTCGAAGCCCCTCTCGCCTCTCCCTCACTCGCTGCACTCTCTCCCCCTCCTCTGGCTTCTTGCACGCGCCCGAGAGCCGCCATCGCCGCCGGTCGCCATAGCCGTGCCCACCGGCCCTCCCTCGCCCATCCAACATGCTCCAGAGATCCGCCACTCCGTCTCCGTCAACCCCACCCAGCCACATGAGCCGGGAAGCGCTGCAACGCCCTCGACGTCGTCGTCTTCCTCCTCGGGCAACCGAGATCGCCGCCGTGATTTAAATCGCCTCCGGACCTCCCAGCGCCATCGACCTTCCCATCGTGCTCGCGGTGAGCTACTGAGCATTTCCCCTCTGCCCCCCTGCTTGCTCCCGCCCTCTAGCCGTAGCCCCGAGGTCACCCGAGGCCGCCGTCCACCATGGCCAGCGAGCCCGCGCTCCCGAGCCTCTCCTGCTCGCTCCAGGGGCACTGACACGCTCCTGGCGCCTCCAGGAGGATGCCTCTCCACTCCGCTTGCTCGCCCGAGCGCTGCAGCCGTGTCCCTGCCCCAGCCCGGACTCCGGCCACCGCTCCGCCCGTCATCGCCGCCGCTACACTGCACCCCGGCACCTCCCACTGCCTCCTTTAGATGCGCCTAACCGCTACCTCGCCGTAGCCGCAACCCTCGCTCGAAACCGTCGCCCGTAGCTCAATTCCGAGCGGACTCTGCCGCGGCTTGAGGTCGCCGCCGGCCAAACTCCGGCGTGCCGACGTGGCCGCGTAATTAGCGCTAATTACCGCCAGCTAAACCACCCTTAGACAACGGCGGTGGGCCCCTTGCGGGTCAAAGCCAGAGTCAGCGGGATTAGTGTATGTCTCATCGACCAATGGACCCCACGGGTCAGGTTTAACCTCACGGCGCCCAGTTGACTTGCGGCGTCCGCGGTGGCGTGGTCTTGGCGCCATAAATCATTTTCTGGATTTATTCTTTTAGGAAATTTCAGAAAATGCCTAAACTTCAATAAATCATAGAAATTCAACCGTAGCTCAGATTGAAACAAGTTATATATGAAAATGATCAGAAAAATCCAATCTATCCATCTGTACCATTTTCATGCATGTTAGAACAACTTATAGCTGCTGTTTAGCACAAATCATATAAATGGCATTTGAATTTCACATATGGAGTTTGGATTTGAACTTAGGGTTCAAACCAACTTCATTTAACTTTGTTGTTAGCTGCATTAGCTCAAAACACCAGCATGTTGCCATGTCATGAGCATGCATCATATTGCGCATTGCATTGATTGTGTTTCTTTCTCGATTGCGTGTGTTGTCCCCTCTCGATAGGCGTGGTTCCGACGATGAGTTCGATGACACTATTGAAGAAGCGTATTATCTTGAAGTGCGGGCAAGCAAAACCCCTTGTTCATTCTGAAATAATCCCACTCTCTCGCTCCTGCTCTATTTTACTGCATTAGGACATCAACGACTCATGTGTTACTTGCTGCGGTAGCTGAACCCCTTTATCCTCTACATGACCTGTCATTCCACAGTAATTAGATGAAACCCACTAGCATGAGTAGGAGTTGCTTGAGCCATGCTGTGCCTACTCATTCATGCTTGTTTGTCATGCCTGCTATTGCTTAGAGTTGAGTCAGGTCTGATTCATCGGGAATGAATTGGAATGGTGTGTGAACATGTCCTCTTGTGTGTGAGCTAAGTGTGTGAACACGATTTGGTAAAGGTAGCGGTGAGAGGCCATGTAGGAGTACATGGTGGGTTGTCTCATTGCAGCCGTCCTCGAGGAACTGAGTTACGTGTTTGTGATCCATGAATAGTTACTACCACACATTGGGTTCCGTAACTCGACCCCTCTTGACTTATTAATCAACTTGATCTCTGTCCGGGAGTTGCAACTAGTTTACGGTGTTTGTAGGTAGTGTTAGTAGTCTACCAAGTGGCACCGATGCAGGTGGGCTTGGGACAGACTAGGCACCATGGCACGGTGTACCAAGCGTAGAACCACCCGTCGAGGTGGGCTTGGGAACCCTGCTCACATCGTTTGGGGCCGTGGCGACACCCGGCGGATCTCCTTGCGGATGGAACCCGAATAGGCGATAAACCTGGGCTAGAGACTTGTGTGGTTAGTCGGTCGTGGCCGACTCCCTCGCCCGGCTTCCGCTTGAAGGTTGCGAGGTACATGGCGTGTCTGAGGCGATAAGTGGCGAGGCGTGTGTGAAGAAGTACACCCTGCAGGGTTAATATGATCTATTGAATAGCCGTGTGCATGAAAAGGACTTCGGGTTGCCTATATCGGTTCATAGACAAGTGAAAGTGGATACTCTAAAATCGCAAGATAAGCGTGAGTGCTATGGATGGCGTTCTCGTGAGGGAGGCGGAGGCGGATCCATAGTGGTATATTGATATGGTGAATATGTGGACTCAAAGCGCCACCTCAAAAGAGTTACTTGCGATCGTAGTTCGGGATAGCCACCGAGTCAAAGCTGGCTTGCTGCAGTTAAACTCCACCACCCCCTTTTGATAATGATGCATATGTAGTTAGATCTGATGTAAGTCTTGCTGAGTACATTTGTACTCACGTTTGCTTATTTATGTTTTGCAGAGAGACGTCAATCTCGCTAGTAGTTCCGCGTGGCCTTCGACGTTTAGCTTGTTACCTCAGCTACGATCTTGTGCCCTTGGCAGGATCTGGTAGATAGTCAGGCTTCTCAGCCCTTTTTCATTTGTAGATGTCTGTACCCAGACATGTTAAGCTTCCGCTTGTGTTTGACTTGTATGCTCTGAGTGTTGGGTCATGAGACCCATGTTTGTAATATCTCGCTCCTCGGAGCCTAATGAATAAATATTTGAGTCGTAGAGTTATGTTGTGATGCCATGCTGTATTTACACATATTGAGCATATTGTGTGTATGTTTGAAATGCTTGGTATGTGTGGGATCCGACAATCTAGTTGTTTTATCCTTGGTAGCCTCTCATATGGGGAAATGTAGTCTAGTGCTTCCTGGGCGATAGTAGTCTGCTACAGCCCGGTTCACCGGAGTCCTGCTAGCCCAGCACTACTGCTTTGGACGCTTGACTGGCCGGCATGTGTTTCACTTCGTTCCTATGTCTGTCCCTTCGGGGAAATGTCACGCAATGATATCCGGAGTCCTGTTAGCCCAGTGCTACAGCCCGGATTCATACGTTGATTACCGACATGCTCGCAGTTGATTCATGTATGCCTGTCCCCATGGGTTAGTGCCGCTTTGGGTTCACGACTAGCCATGTCGGCCCGGGTTCTCTGTCATGTTGATGCTAGCGACACTATCATATCGTGAGCCAAAAGTGCATAAGCGGTCCCGGGCCAGGTAAGGCGACACCGTGGGAATACCGTGCGTGAGGCCGCAAAGTGATATGAGGTGTTACCGGCTAGGTCGATGTGACTTGGAATCGGGGTCTGACAGCTTTGGTATCGAGCTTTGTTGCTGTGAGGATTACCAAGCCAAACTGGTTGAAGTTGTGTCTAGAAATGCTTTAGTTATGTAAGGAATTGATTGTGGAAGGAGCGTAAGGCTCTTTTTACTCCTTATACCTCATGGCCTCCTGATCTGAGTCATCCTCTTCTCTTCTACGAGGTTTAAGAGCTAGGCTTCTCATCTATCTATTAGGATGACGTGTTACTAATCCATAGACTTATAAGATTGTTGGTTTTACGCCCCAGTTCAGTTTCTACTATTTCTGTATGTTAACTGTTGATCTTAGAATCTTGTGATGATGTTGTTGAGTGGCTATGCCACCATTTTGCATGATGTCTCAAATCTTTTTGAGCATTTACAGCCGTTATGCTGTCCGAGTCATCCCAGGTTTCTAATACAATCTAAAGCATTTGCAAAATTCCTTCCTCTCATTTTGATGTCCTTTTTGGTCAGAATAAGCACACTAATCGGTAAGTTGAGGTACTTTGTTGCCTCGGCGTAGATGTTGGAGCTATTATTATGACCCTAGGTGATTGGGAAGACACCTAGTAATTTAGTAATGCTTTTGTATCCCCAGTGTGATGATTCTGGCCATTATTCTTGAAAGCATCCCGTGATGTTATTAGTTAGTAGGCATTCTATTCCTGGGTTCTTGAACCCGAGATCCACCCTACTTCATGTTGTTAGTATTTGCTAGTTCCTTTAGGTTATCAGTAACTTTGCGATAGTCCTCGAGGTCCGTGGCATTTCCTTCTTCCAAATGCCATGAACTATTTAAGGCAGAAGTTATTTGAACCAAAAGATCACAATCAGAGTACTCTTGAGGAGTTCTCCATTCATAATTGTGACTCTGCCAGTTCTACCTTCTCCGCATGGGTTATCCGGAAGAAACATGTTGAACTTGGTTCGACATACTAATCTATGCATCCACAACTCAGAAAGATATATGATCCTTTGAGTTGTTTCCATTGCAGCTGTATTCCTATCCCCGTCTATCAGTTGGTAATCAGGAGTAGTTGTGCATTCATATCGATGCCTATTACTCATATGGTCCGTCCAGCCATTCTATCTCGGAATGACTAGGAGAAACAAACTCTAGTACCTCATCCATATCCAGGATTGGGTCAAAGCGGTTGTATTCCGCAGATCAAATGCCAATCCAGCTTTTGATTCTATTCTACCCTGAAGTATTGCCATCTTATGTCAAGAATGTCATGGGAATTTCACAACCTCTTAGGAATTCTTGATGCAGTGATACTTCTCGCTATCATTATTCATTCCTCGGTCCCGTGTTGATGTAACCGGAATGCCGACAAGTGAATTGTGATGTGTGAAATCGATACTCCTAGCAACCTCGTTGCTTGGTAGTAAATGGACAATATCCTCATTCTTAGCGTGTTGGTTATTAAATCATCATCCTAAGATTGATCGTGCTACCTAGTCCTTATTTCTGGTGCACACCTCGATTGACGAGTTAGGATTATATCAATCCCTTGCTCATTTGATCATATCATCTTGCCCTCAAAGCAAGATTCTTCTCGAGCTTAGTAACATACCGGTGGTTCGTGACCTTCCAAATATCTTCTTGGAAGTGTTACCGGGTTGTTTCCTGACTGTTATGTTGAGCTCGTGATCAAGTGGTTTCTTGTGAACCACCCTTTCTCCAAGAATCTGTGTTGGATATCCCTGAGCTAGTTGGTTAAGCTAGACAACAACTTGGAGAGTTGGAAGATAAAAGCTTGCCTAGCTTAGTTCGTTCCAAAGGGATATTCTTGTGTAGTGTGTGTTGAAGAAAGATGATATCTTCATCGATTGGTCCCTGTGATCAGTTGCTGGACCTATTGTCTTATCAATCCGTTGATTTGAGTGTGGGCCATCGTCAAATCAAATCAGTACCAACGATGCTCGTAATGTTGTCTTACTCATGGTTGATCCCTCGAGCATACACCATTATATCCTTTGGTCTGACCAATGCTATCACCGTGTTCACATGATGGTGGAAGTCCAGTGATATGGAAATTCCGCTGAGTTGTTGTTGAGCCCATCAGCAGCATTTTGTCTCCCCCATGATCCATGTTGAACATCAATCTAGTGTTGGAAACTTTGTAAGCAATCCCTTCGTGTTCCGTTCAGGAAACCTATGCTTGGATGGAAGAAGTGACTTCCTCGAATTCATGTGCTTTAGGTGTAAGTTGCCGCCATGAATTCGAGAAAGGTTTGTTTTGTTTCCTATGGTACCATCCCAAGTCAGTCATGCACGTGCGAAGTGCTCTATGGTTTGATAGGTTGGCCGCCTCCACTCCATATGTGTTCCTAGCACACCAAGCCACTGATTGATTTGTTCAAGGAAAAGGATTTCCTTCATAAGAGCTAATCATGACTTATGTTAAGACTTCAATATCCTCGAT
This sequence comes from Aegilops longissima, assembly GCA_021605205.1. NCBI lineage: Eukaryota > Viridiplantae > Streptophyta > Magnoliopsida > Poales > Poaceae > Aegilops > Aegilops longissima. Next base: position 483,601,648 of record CM038678.1, on the reverse strand, counting down.
GATGGTTCCCCACCTGAACTCGGTAGTGTTTTTTTGTAAGACTTCTACGTGATCATGCTTGTCTTGGACATCATGTTCACATGTATGTAGCAGAATCAGCTCATGTTTTGGAGCTTGTTATCGTAGTTCATTTCCTGAGAATCTCGCAACATCAACTCGTCGGTTTGTGTTGCAAATTTTCTTTTCCAGACATGCTGTCTGAAATGTTCCGTTACCAACCAGATCTGAATCTCAGGCAGATATGTTGGTTGAAGCTATTCCAAGATCTATGATGTAGGTCCCGACAAGGTTGATGCTCTGGCCGACACACCTAGCCTGAGGATCTACCACTATAGTATCTTGATTGGGAAATTTTCCCATCTTCTCCACGAGGATTTCATGCGGCTTATTCTATAAGTTGTTCCTTAGGGATTCTTGCTCTTGGTTTCCCCGATAAGCTATAACCATTCAAACGGTGGAATCATCTTCGTTGAGTTATTCCCAGTTACCAGAATCATTCCCAGCATTTGCTTTATGTTCCCAGATTGCACCCAGCAATTGTTGTCGGGATCATCTTGAGGTGATCCTACCATGGGTCCCCTCCACCTCCGATGATAAGCAAAATCATCCATTGCGTTGTCTTCAACAAGGTAGTCCACATCATCTATCCTACTTCGAGTTTGCCATTCCTTCGAGTTCTTCCAATCGATCAATTGTAAATTGTCTTAAGCTGGTATGAAGAGTGTCAATGAACTATGGATCTAAAGTAATTATTTTTGCCCCTTAAGGAATAATTCTACGAGTCACCCTCCTCTAAGGTATCTCGTTATGGTATCTTGGCAACTCAAATCCTTGCTACGTTGACAACTATTCACCACCCTTAGGTGTGGAATTGTTGTCTACCTAATGAACCCTAAGTCATCTGTTCCTCCATCCCCCTAGATGTGTGCTTCGTGTCTCGATTCGAGAGATGCTGCTATGTCTCATCCCATAAGTTGATCTGAGTTGTTCGGTCTTGAGAAGATCGATTGTTCTAAGTTTTCCTTTCCTCTTCTTGTCATGTTGGTAGGAGTCCTCAGAGGAAGGCGTCGAGCCAAAGATGGTGATCGAATCAACGCCCGTGATGTGCAACCTGGATCGTGAAGATTATGTTAATTTGCGTTCCCCCTTCATCCTACCCTACGCTTGAATCTCGGGACGAGATTCTTGTTTAGTGGGGGCGAGTTGTCACATCCCAAGCTTCTGGTGCTGCCTAGAGTTTGCATCATGTTTAAATTTTTGAAACTTGAACTGAGGAAATTTGGAAGCCTCAAAATTTAAATAAAAGAAGGGCAAAAACCCTAAAATCTCGTTCATTGTTCCCAAAATGTTCTTAAATGTTTGATAATTTTGGCAAGGGCTCTGGTCCCAACCAAAATATTGAACATTTTTAAGGATTTAATCTTGGGACTTTGAATTTAAATCATTAGCTATTTGAATTTGAATTATGTTCATATAATTAGAGTATAACTTCAAATACCCCTGAAATATTTTGTGAGCTTTTGGAAAAGTCCATCTAGCAAAATAAAAATATTCAGAGGAGTTTTTGGGCATTGTTTGAATTGTTTTAAATTCAAACCAGTGGCAAAAGATTAAAAAAAACAGAAACAGAAAAACAATAAAAGAATAGAAACTCACCTGTAACTTACCTGGCCTTACCTGTAGCCGGCCCATTAGGCAGCCCAGCCCACCAGGGGCACCGCTGTCTTCAACCTCTGCCTACTGGCAGAGGCATGTCGACACGCCCGTGCCCGAGCCTCCACCTCGCTTGCTGGCAGCGCCATGAATCCAACTGCTTTCGCTGAGACGCCCAGCACCCCCTCGCCACTCCCCCCCCGCCTCTCTGGCCTCTCCCCACCGCTCCGGCTCTCTCTCCCGCGGCCGCCCGAACACACCCGCAGCATGCAGCTCACCGCCGTCGTGCCCACAGGCCCTCCCTCGCCTCGCCGACGTATCCATGGCCTCCGCCGTGATGCCCCCGTCCTCTCCGCCGAGTCACATGACGCCGGACGCCCTGGGGAACCGTCGTCGACACCATTTTTGTCCTCTGCTCCGGCGGCCGCCGACGACCGATTCTTCATCACCAGGCCGTCCCCGAGCACGCTGAGATCACCGGCATCCCCACCGTGAGCTCCTCTACCGAACCCCTCTCTCCCCACCGTCGATCCCCTTCTCTAGCTCTGCTGTCCACCGCGGCCGAAGGTCGCCGCCGCCGTGCCTCGTCACCGCCGTGGCCGGAGCCGTTGTAGCTCGCAGCCGAGCACACCACCGCGCTCAACACTTCTCCAGGAGCCCGTAGCCAGCACCAGTTTCTCCCCCACGTGCCCTCTAGCGCCAACCCACACCCACCCGAACTCCGGCCGCCGCCAAAGCTCGACGCCGGTGAGATTCCGGCCACCCCGCGCCCTCTAGCTTGGTCCGTTGGATGGGGGCGAGAAAGGAGCATCTTCAGGTGCCCTCGGTGCATCGAAATACTGCCGGAGCAGTGTTTCCGGCGAGCCTCCGCCGTGGTCAATGGTCGCCGGCGGTCAACCCCGGCCTTGCCGACGTGGCGTCCTTAATTAGCCCTAACCGCACCACTGAGCCACTGACACATGGGCCCCGACGCCCCTGATTTTTAGTTAGGCTAATTAACCCCCTGCTTAAACCCTGTGTGACTAACGTGTGGTCCCCACGCGTCAGATTTGACCTGGCCAGCGCTGTTGACCTGCTGACAAAGGCATGACGCAGTGCTGACGCAGTATTTGACTTCTGGATTTAAATAATTCAGAAATTTTAGAAAATACCCCAAACTTCTAAAAATCATATAAATTCAACCGTAACTCCAAATTAAATAAGTTATATATGAAAAATGATCAGAAAAATCCAATCTATCCATCTGTACCATTTTCATGCATGTTAGAACAAATTATAGCTGCTGTTTAGCACAAATCATATAAATGGCATTTCAATTCCACATATGGAGTTTGGATTTGAACTTAGGGTTCAAACCAACTTCATTTAACTTTGTTGTTAGCTGCATTAGCTCAAAACTCCAGCATGTTGCCATGTCATGAGCATGCATCATATTGCGCATTGCATTGATTGTGTTTCTTTCTCAGTTGCCGGTGTTTGTCCCCTCTCGATAGACGTGGTTCCGACGATGAGTTCGATGACACTATTGAAGAGCTATATTATCTTCAGAAGTACCAGGCAAGCAAAACCCCCTTGTTCATTCCGATATAATCCCACTCTCTCGCTCCTGCTCTATTTTACTGCATTAGGACAACAACGACTCATGTGTTACTTGTTGCGGTAGCTGAACCCTTTATCCTCTGCATGACTGTCATTCCACAATAATTAGATGAAACCCACTAGCATGAGTAGGAGTTGTTTGAGCCCCTGCTGTGCCTACTCATTCATGCTTGTTTGTCATGCCTGCTATTGCTTAGAGTTGTGTCGGTCGATTCATCGGGAATGAATTGGATAGTGGTGAACATGTCCTCTTGTGTGTGAGCTAAGTGTGTGAACACGATTTGGTAAAGGTAGCGGTGAGAGGCCATGTAGGAGTACATGGTGGGTTGTCTCATTGCAGCCGTCCTCAGGAACTGAGTTCTGTGTTTGTGATCCATGAATAGTTACTACCACACATTGGGTTCCGGTAACTCAACCCCTCTCGACTTATTAATCAACTTGATCTCTGTCCAGGAGTTGCAACTAGTTTCTGGTGTTTGTAGGTAGTGTTAGTAGTCTACCAAGTGGCACCCGGTACAGGTGGGCTTGGGACAGACTTGGCACCGTGGCACAGTGTACCAAGCGTAGAACCACCCGTCGAGGTGGGCTTGGGAACCCTGCTCACATCGTTTGGGGCCGTGAGCGACACCCCGGCCGGATCTCCTTGCGGATGGAACCCGAATAGGCGATAAACCTGGGCTAGAGACTTGTGTGGTTAGTCGGTCGTGGCCGACTCCCTCGCCCGGCTTCGCTTGAAGGTTGCCGAGGTACATGGCGATGTCTGAGGCGATAAGTGGCGAGGCGTGTGTGAAGAAGTATAGCCCTGCAGGTTAATATGATCTATTGAATAGCCGTGTCCGGAAAAGGACTTCGGGTTGCCTATATCAGTTCATAGACAAGTGAAAGTGGATACTCTAAAATGTGCAAGATAAGCGTGAGTGCTATGGATGGCGTTCTCGTAGGGAGACGGGAGCGGATCCATAGTGGTGTATTGATATGGTGAATATGTGGACTCGTGTAATGATGCATATGTAGTTAGATCTGATGTAAGTCTTGCTGAGTACATTTGTACTCACGTTTGCTTATTTATGTTTTGCAGAGAGACGTCAGTCTCGCTAGTAGTTCCGCGTGGCCTTCGACGTTTAGCTTGTTACCTCAGCTACGATCTTGTGCCCTCGGCAGGATCTGGTAGATAGTCAGGCTTCTCAGCCCTTTTTCATTTGTAGATGTCTGTACCCAGACATGCTAAACTTCCGCTTGTGTTTGACTTGTATGCTCTGAGTGTTGGGGCATGAGACCCATGTTTGTAATATCTCGCTCCTCGGAGCCTAATGAATAAATATTTGAGTCGTAGAGTTATGTTGTGATGCCATGCTGTATTTACACATATTGAGCATATTGTGTGTATGTTTGAAATGCTTGGTATGTGTGGGATCCGACAATCTAGTTGTTTATCCTTGGCAGCCTCTCATATTGGGAAATGTAGTCTAGTGCTTCCTGGGCGATAGTAGTCTGCTACAGCCCGGTTCACCGAGTCTGCTAGCCCAAGACTCTGCTTTGGACGCTTGACTGGACGGCATGTGTTTCACTTCGTTCCTATGTCTGTCCCTTCGGGGAAATGTCACGCGGTGATATCCGGAGTCCGGTTAGCCCAGTGCTACAGCCCGGATTCATACGTCGATGACCGACATGCTCGCAGTTGATTCATCTATGCCTGTCCCCATGGGTTAGTGCCGCTTTGGGTTCACGACTAGCCATGTCGGCCCGGGTTCTCTGTCATTCGGATGCTAGCGACACTATCATATACGTGAGCCAAAAGTCGCAAAGCGGTCCGGGCGTGGTAAGGCGACACCCGTGGGAATACCGTGCGTGAGGCCGCAAAGTGATATGAGGTGTTACCGGCTAGGTCGATGTGACTTGGAATCGGGGTCCTGACACTGAGGATGAGCGACGACCTTTTCGTCCACCTCCCAGGGTCGTCGAGCTCCAGGGCGCCCATCGAGGGAGAGGTGTTCGACGAAGAGGTACTTGCCGCCGCCGGGCTCTAGGTTGTTGACGAGCTGAGCGCCGGTGGCGACGGTTCCTGGGAGGAGTGGCTTCTCCAGGCCATGGGCGCCAGCTTCCGGAAGCTCCAAGCGCTCCACCGCGCCCGCCTGGACAAGACCAAGTCCAGGATGGCAACGGTGGACAAGGCGGAGGCGGACCTCAAGGGACGCATCATCGAGTCGCAAACTTGGTTCCGCCAGGCTTGCGAGGAGCTGAAGGCCGCCCACGGCGAGCTGGCAAAGCGCGAGGTGGAGCTCACCATGAAGCGGGCCGACATCGAGAAGGCCCAGGAGACGGCAGAGAACTTGGCCGCCGCAACCGAGGCCGCTCGAACCCAGCACCAGGCTGCGCTGAACTCCCAGGAGGAGGATCTTACCGCGCGTGAGGAGAAGCTTGCCACAACGCTCCGCGACAAGGATGAGGAGGTGGAGAAGCTCGTCGTGTAGCGGACCCAGGAGCTGGAGAAGAGGCACAAGGAGGCGCTCGATGCTCAGGCTCTGGCTCACGCCGACAGGGTGAAGGAGCTGGAGGTGGAGCGGGACGGGCTGAAGGACCAGACCCAGAAGCTGGCCAAGGAGAAGGACATGCTCAACGGTGCCCTGGCGGAGGCGCAGGGCGTAGTCCTCGGCAAGGCTGAGCAGCTCTCCAAGGCCAATGACTCCATCAAAGACCTGAAGCTGAAACTGGAGGGCCATGAGGAGATGCTCTCACAGGCCAAGGCTCGGGAGGAGACCCTTGCCAAGGATCTGGAGGCCGAGAAGCTACAGCGGAAGAATGAAGCCGCCAACCACAAGGATTTTGTGGAGGGCGAGAATCGCTGGATCAGCCGCCTCGAGAACGTTGCCGAGAGGATCACCACGCAGCTGGCCACCATGGGTATGCCAAATGTGAGGTACGCTCAGGATCACAACACGACCTCCAAGGCCATGCTGACCCTATTCTTCGAGGGTGTTCTTGGAGCCCTGGAGAACTTCCGCTCCACCAGGGTGACTTTCCTGGCCAATGAGGCCCGGAGGCTTTGCCGGGGTGCCATGACCAAGGTTCTCACCAAGGTGGCATACTGGAATCGCAACCTCGACTTCGACGCTGCGTTGGAGAGCTTGCCAGAGGATGTGGACCTCGCGCCGCTCAGGGAGCGTATCGAGCCCGTCATCAGCGGCATCGATGGAATCCAGAGGGTAGAGGGCCAGCGCCGGGACTAGGCACCCCGTCTCTTTTCGTTGCTGCAGGTTCACAACCAAGACAATTTTTATCTTTAGTTAGAACCACGGGAACAAGTGATGTAGTATAAACCTGAAGTACTTTTGATATTATGCATGTTACTTTCCTGTTCAATCCACCCTTTGTATGTTCACCCTACGCTAATCGGGTAGGCTTGCCGGCGTGTAAACCCAGGGCGGCTCCTCGGGGACGGAACCCCAATGGTCTACCGGGTCTGCTCACGGCCAGGCGAACCACCTTACCGCCCTCAACGCGGCCGCTCGAACTGTCGAGCTTGACTCAAGTCAGAATCGAGAGTGTTGGCAATTGCGGGAGGCTACCGTGTCGTTCACGACGCGGCCGCTTAAGCTGTTGAGCAGACTCGAAACAGAGTAAGGGCATTGCCAATAGCGGAATGGCCCCATTGCGTGCAGGTTTTCCATACAAAGGATGAGATCTCCGAGGGGAATAACCTTATGAAAAGGAATGTTTAAAGTTCGGCATGACTTAGCTTTTCTGTCGTCGCACGGGCGTCCACCACGTTTGCAGACAGCGCCGTCACGCTTGGTCATCTCCCTCCTTGGGACGACGGCCACAATGGAGCCGCTACTCTGATCAGACTAGATTTCCACATCTGCGCGGCCCCTACCTGGCGCGCCAAAGATGTCGGTGGGAAACGACACCTATGGGATCACTGGAATCCCTTCTACGGTTGGCGAGCGCGAGGTTGTGGAAAGAGCAGGTCTGACAGGAAGCACATGGATCGTTTACCCAGGTTTGGGCCGCGAGGATGCGTAATACCCTAGTCCTGCTTTGGTGGATGTATTGAGTGTTCTTGTGTTCTTGAGCTAGCTACGGGGTGCAACTTGCCCAAAAGAGCCGAATCCCTCTCCTGGTCGCCTCGGGCCTCCTTTTATAGGCAAAAGGGGTCGCCACAGTGGCACACAGGAGGTGGAAAGGTCTACAGTGCGCGAGCTTATCGCCTGGCGTTCCGGGACAAAGTGCATTCAATGCGCTACTTAGGTGTCCATTAGCTTTATCGGGGACGGGAACGAGGCCCGCCCCGTCCGTCGCCGCTCCGCCTTGCTTCGACATGCGTCCAGGCCAGCAATGCATGCGGCGCCATGTAGGCAGGCAGGCTGCTGAGGTGGCGCGATGGTGGAGCCTTCACGAAGATCTGCATGCCACCACGCAGGTGCTTGCTGAGTTGGCCTGGAAGCCGCATGTTTCCATGCAGGTGCCTGCCCAGCTGATTGGGCTGGCAGCTGCATGCGAACGGTAGCAGAGTCTTGGTCGACGCGGGCCTGGCTGTGGCCTCGCTGATGTCCGCGGCAAGGGCCTTGCCGGGAGCCCGGCAAGGGTCTTGCCGTGGTGTTGCAGTTGTCCCCGGCAAGGCGCTTGCCGGGGGTCTTGTGGATTCCTTCGGCTAGGATCCCGCCGAGGGTCGCCGTCTTCTGGTCCTCATCTGATCTCACATGTTTATGATCTTGACGAAGATCTGCATGCAAGCATGGGGGTGCCTTCCGAGCCCTGGTTCCAATGTAGTTGTTGATGCATTCAGAACCTTTGGGCTCAAGGGCGGCTCGCTCTGCTGGTGTCGGGCAAGTTGCCCCGACAAGGCTCTCGCCGGGGCCGCGGAGGCCGCCCCAGCAAGGGTCTTGCCGGGGGGGATCCACCCCGCCCCTTCGCTCTCTTGCGTTTCTCGTCTTAGCGTTGCCTCCGGTCGCCTTGTGCCTTCGGCTTCTCTCCGGCTTCCCTCATTTGACCTGCTAAGTATGGCCGCGAAGCGTGGCTCTGACTGCCCGTGCACAAGTAAAGGGGTCAAAAGGAGAGCCCCTACTTTTGTACACCGACAGCGGATAACACCAGGGACGCACTCGCCGAGTTGTTTTCTAGTTTGAAAGACGAAGCTCAACTGCGCGTTGTGCGGGGGCTGTGGCCCATCTAGCCCACGCTTACGCTTTTATTTAAGCACATGACGAGCCTAGTTGATATCTTTTTTCTTCCTGAAAATGGCTAGCTCAGTTCTTTTTTTGGGAGAATACCCAACCAAGGCCTACTTGCTTTTCTCAGCCCTGGTGGGCTGCAAATCTTTCAAGACGAGGAGGGATATGTAAGTACTAAGAAATGGGCTTCCCTAGAAAATGGGTTATAAGTTGTAAGAAATGGGCTGTAAATTTTTAAACCTAAGCCAACCGGCAATTACATTAAAATATCGTTTTTTTGGATTTATCTACTCTTATAAAAAGCAGAGTTGGTGATGATGGTGCGCCTGTCATCCTGCAATATAGGTCATCCAATATGTATCTAACGGATAGGAAGGAAACTATAACAATTTACCCCCACTCCTCTCCACATTTGCAGATACGGCCTTCCCTCATTTATCCTTTTCTCCCACAAGATAAACTACTCATACAAATGCATCTTCATGTTCCGTACAACGCACGGGCATCTTGCTAGTAAAAATTTTAAATTTCATTCATTTTTTTGCGGAGATTTTTTTTTATTTTTTTGATATAATTTTTAAAAAATTATTTTTAACATGACTCGAAATTTTGTGATTAAAAGAGTTCGGACCCCACCAAAATATGCAAAATTGCATTGAATTTTTTTAGTAGTGCCCAGAATATATGGTCTGTAATGCTAATAAAAAGAATATGGGCTTCGAAATATCCTTAAGAATTAGCAAATGGGCTGTAAATTATTGAAAATAATGGCTAATGGGTTGTATGCTGTTTTCCACATATTTGGGGGCTGACTTCTGGGCCTACTAGGTTGATGATGACGCTCTACTAAAAAAGGTTGATGATGACGCTGTCCTAAAAAAATCATGACCCGTACGCAAGGCTTTGTCAACTTAGTCAACACAGAGCAGTGACTGTTGGATGTCCATCCAACGGCCGCCGTGTCATATGTCTCCAACATACCTACAATTTTTTATTGTTCCATGCTATTATATTATGTGTTTTGGATGTTTTTGGGCTTTATTATCCACTTTTATATTACTTTTGGGACTAACCTATTGACCCGAGCCAGTGCAGTTCTGTTTTTCCCTTGTTTGATGTTTGAAGAAAAGGAATATCAAACGGAGTCGAAACGGAATGAAACCAACTTGAGAAGTTATTTTTGGAAGGAAAGCTACCGGAAAGACTTGGAGTGCATGTCAGGAAAGAAACGAGGGAGCCACGAGGCAGGGGGGCGCGCCCTCCACCCTCGTGGGCCCCTCGTGGCCCCCTTGACGTACTTCTTCCGCCTATATATATCCATATATCCTAAAAACTTCGGGAAATAGAATAGATCGGGAGTTCCGCCGCCGCAAGCCTCTGTAGCCACCAAAAACCAATCGGGACCCTGTTCCGGCACCCTGCCGGAGGGGGGAACCCTCACCGGTGGCCATCTTCATCATCCGGCGCTCTCCATGACGAGGAGGGAGTAGTTCACCCTCGGGGCTGAGGGTATGTACCAGTAGCTATGTGTTTGATCTCTCTCTCTCTCTCTCTCTCTCTCTCTCTCTCTCTCTTTCGTTTTCTTGATTTGGCATGATCTTAATGTCTCGCGAGCTTTGCTATTATAGTTGGATCTTATGTTGCTTCTCCCCCTCTACTCTCTTGTAATGAATTGAGTTTTCCCTTCGAAGTAATCTTGTCGGATTGTGTCTTTAATGACTTGAGAACACTTGATGTATGTCTTGCGTGGGATACCCCTGGTGAAAATGGGGTATTCTATTGATCTACTTGATGTATGTTTTGGTGATCAACTTGCGGGTTCCACCCATGAACCTATGCATAGGGGTTGGCACACGTTTTCGTCTTGACTCTCCGGTAGAAACTTTGGGGCACTCTTTGAGGTTCTATGTGTTGGTTGAATAGATGAATCTGAGATTGTGTGATGCATATCGTATAATCATACCCACGGATACTTGAGGTGACATTGGAGTATCTAGGTGACATTAGGGTTTTGGTTGATTTGTGTCTTAAGTTGTTATTCTAGTACGAACTCTAGGGCTGTTTGTGACACTTACAGGAATAGCCCAACGGATTGATTGGAAAGAATAACTTTGAGGTGGTTTCATACCCTACCATAATCTCTTTGTTTGTTCTCTACTATTAGTGACTTTGGAGTGACTCTTTGTTGCATGTTGAGGGATAGTTATATGATCCAATTATGTTATTATTGTTGAGAGAACTTGCACTAGTGTTTGGAGTGACTCTTTGTTTGTTCTCATACGCTTCATCTTTTTAATATCTTTCGTGAGTATGATGGAAAGGAAAATTGTGCCAAAGTGTTAGAAGAAGAATGCATTAAAATGTTTGGCACTAAATCTTTGAATGATGAGCATGATTGCAATGTTGTTAGTATGAACTCCTTGAATATCCATAGTACTAATGATGATTGCACTAGTCACGATGAAAATGTCTCCTATAAACATGTCAATTTTTGTGGAGTGCATTGGGTTTGTAAGTACACACCAAATAGGGAAGATAGATATTGCAAGAGGCATAAGCATTTAGAAACTAAATTGTTGCAAGAAAGACTAGATGTTTGTGCTGAAGATTTAAATTTTCTTAGCCGTACTTGTGAACTTTGCAATGAACGGGGTCATTTAACTATCCGATGCAAATTGTTTCACGATCTAATCGTGTCCAAAAATTGTGATGACTTGATTTCTTGCACATTATAATGAACTTAGTTTGCTTATGGGCTATAAGAAATGAAACGTATAACCAACTATCTCCCATATTTTGCCCGTTATAAACTTCTTGGTTTGGATATAGAGGAAATTTATATGTATTATGCGGTGAATTGCATTGAAAATCCTTATATTGCCAATTACATAAAGAAAAGAAAACAAATAGAAGATGAGGAGAATGCGAATGAAAGGGAAGAGACTTCCCAATATCCTCCTATTATTTCTTATGATGAATCAGGTAACGAGGAGGAGCCTTCTATTAAACCAATCTCATTAATAAGGAGCTCCAAAAAGAGGATTGAACCCACACATGAGGTGAAGAAGAAGAAAAGAAAAAGGAAGAGAGGTAAAAATGTATCTCTCCCAAATAATGTTGCTCCTATTATTGTTGTGCCTCATGAAAATGAATCAAAAATAATTATGGAAGATGATGCACTTGATGATGATCTCGTTATACCTATAGGTTGTTGTGATGATTATGATTGGGAAGATAATGATACTTCTTATGATCTTGAAAACCTTTTTGGCACTTGCTTGGAAGAATATGATAATAATGTTTAATATACTATTAGTGCTATCCATACTATTAATGGTGAGAGTGATTATGCTTATGATATGAAAAGGCCCAAGCTTGGGGATGCTATGTTTGATGAAGATGATGTTTTTGAGAATATATTTTCTGCAATTAATGTTTGTCCCAAGCTTGGGGATGCTACGTTTAATGAAGATGATATTTTTAGTCTCCAAAGTTTTGATATGCAAATTTATAATAATGATAGCATGCCTCCTACTTATGATGATTATATTGATGCAAGTGGGTTTGTAAGAGTGTAAACTTTAGGAAGTAGTGATCCCACAATATTGGAGGATGTTGAATCTTATAATATTTATGAAAGTGGATTTGGAGAGGTCATGACTTTATTTATTGATGTATCCACTATTTCGGAAGAGGTTTCAATCGATTATGATGAGAACAAAGTTGCTACTTATGCTAGAAAAAGTAGTGATGATTATATTTATAAAACTTGTCATGATTATGATTACCCTTTTTCTGAACATTACTCTTTAAATGTGGAAACAATTTATAGTATTCAAGTCTCTTATGATACTCCCACTACTATTCATGAGAATAAATTTGCTTATGTGGAGGGTAGTAAAATTTCTATGCAAGTAGTTCATGAAAAGAATGCTTTAGGTTCTGGTTATATTGTTGAATTCATTCATGATGCTACTGAAAATTATTATGAGGGAGGAATATATGCTTGTAGGAATTGCAATAATATCAAGTTTCCTCTCTATGTGCTTAAAGTTTTGAAGTTATGCTTGTTTTACCTTCCTATGCAAGTTGATTCTTGTTCCCATAAGTTGTTTGCTCACAAAATCCCTATGCATAGGAAGTGGGTTAGACTTAAATGTGCTAGTCATATTTTTCATGATGCTCTTTTTATGTTTCAATTCTTATCTTTTATGTGAGCATCATTGAAATCATCATGCCTAGCTAGGGGCGTTAAACGATAGCGCTTGTTGGGAGGCAACCCAATTTTATTTTAGTTTCTTTATTTTTGGTTCTATTTAGGAATAAATAATCCTTATAGCTTCTGTTTATATGTGGTTTTATGTTTTAATTAGTGTTTGTGCCAAGTATAACCTTTGGGAAGACTTGGGTGAAGTCTTTATGATCATGCTATAAAAAACAGAAACTTTAGCGTTCACGAGATTAGCTAAATTTTTTTACTGGAGAGTGCTATTTAGTTGATTATTTTTGCAGATGATTACTAGACAAATTGCTCAGGTCCAACAATTTATTTTAGAATTTTTTGAGTTCCAGAAGTATACGTTTGATACAGATTACTACAGACTATTCTGTTTTTGACAGATTCTGTTTTTCGTGTGTTGTTTGCTTATTTTGATGACTCTATGGCTAGTAAAATAGTTTATGAACCATAGATAAGTTGTAATACAATAGTTTTAACACCAATATAAATAAATAATGAGTTCACTACAGTACCATGAAGTGGTGTTTTGTTTTATTTTGCTAACGGAGCTCACGAGATCTTCTGTTGAGTTTTGTGTTGTGAAGTTTTCAAGTTTTGGGTAAAGATTCGATGAACTATTGAATAAGGAGTGGCAAGAGCCTAAGCTTGGGGATACCCAAGGCAACCCAAGGTAATATTCAAGTATAACCAAGCGTCTAAGCTTGGGGATGCCCCGGAAGGTGTAGCGACCCGACCTCAGATGGTCAAGTCTCTGTGCTTCTGTGTCATCCCTGGATCGGTAATGCTGACACACACAGTACTCGAAGGATTTATAACAGAGTAGCAATCACACACTTATTACATCGAAAGTCTCGAAAGATAACTTATTACAATAATATGGCTTAATGCCATCTAATGCGATAACAGCGGAAGGCTTGGAAGTTAAAGTGAGTCCATCAACTCCAATGGCATAACTGAGCTGCACGGCAACGACCTACCAATCCTTACTCCTTGTCTGAAAAGTCTGCAACATAATATGTTGCAGTCCGAGAACGGGTCAGCACATGGAATATGCTGGCAATGTAACACATAGGAAGTAATGAAAGAATAAGCTATACTACATGCATATATGGCTGGTGGAAAGCTCTATGGTTACAGTTTTGCATAAAGCCAATTTTTCCCTATGTCAAAGGAATAAATTTTTAATTTAACTATCATGGTGGTTGAACATCATTGAGAAGGTATAACTCCAACTCAATCCCAATTAAGGTGATTAACATCCCAACAATATTAATTTAGAGTGATGAGATACATGTGAATACTCAAGTACTAGATACTTAGAATTGTCCATAACCGGGGACACGGCTAACCATGATTAGATTGTACACTCTGCAGAGGTTTGACTTTTCCCCACAAGACTCGATCGCCTCCGTTGGTTTCTCGCCTGCATGGTGTTTGAGAAGCGGATGACCGAGACACGATCTTTCGAAACATTAACTCTCTCTCGGATAGATCATACCAAACCTATAAAACCCACTACTGCTGATCTACCTCTTGAGAGCTTCACGTAACTTACTCAACTATGCTAGAGCCCATAATAGCTTGTGGCTGCACACGGAAGTTTCTAGCATGAATAATCTCAGTTCCTTTGAGCACTGGTGGCGGTCCATAGGAAGATCACACGGTACCCCGGATTTCCAAAATAAAAGCAGACAACACTGGGTTCCCCAGGTGCCTCAATCCACCCAGATGTGTATTTAAGTTGCCACCTTAAAGTAAACCATTAATTTACAATCTCACATCTGTCATAAATAACTCTCAACCCAAACCACGTCTACGAGCATAGCATAGCAATATAATCAACACGTAGAAGTAACTCCCAAGGGGTTTGATAGTAACAGGGCAATAGGTTCCTACCTCATCATCTACTTCCCAACCCACAAATAAATGATATCCTAATCATGCAATGTTTGAGGATTGAGCTAATGCATAAAACTGGGTATGAAAAGGTATGATCAAGTGTTACTTGCCTTGCTGACGATCCGTGAATCCTAGAGACTCGTAGTAACACGCTTCGCACTCCGGGAATTCGATCGCAAGCAAATAATACATACATAAGCAACAAACACAGATGCACAAACGAAACTTCAACTGAAAGAGGGCGACCGGAGAGTTCAACTTAAGAACTCCGGTTTGCAAAAAGAATCAAACCAAACGGAACAACGAAACTCAAACGGCGAGAGAAACAAGGTCCGTTTAGTAATCTGAACTAGAGTCAAATTTTACAAAGACCAAAAATGGTTTAAGTTGGCTATTCGGAAAGAGGGTTTCGAGATGAAACTCCAGGCGCTTGAATCTCCTGATTCCGATAAATGAGCGAAAAGTTATACCAATCTGAACATTGGTTCAGAAATCGAAATTGAAATAATCGCGGAATAAAACCGATAAAAGAAAACGACGAACGGCTAAACGAACGAACGTTCGTTAGCAGAAACTAAACGACGAGCGGTTCGTAAAAACAAACGAACGGGTGAACGTTCTCAAAATAAATAAACCAGAAAAAAAACCAATCTAAAAAAACGGCTAGGGTTTTAAAAAAACCGAAGGGTTATTTAAAAAAACCCGGCGACTACCTCCGGCGATCGTCCGGCGGGGCGGCGGCTCCGGCGGGGTCCGGCGAAGGGGCGGAAAGGGGCGGCGACGGCGCTGGAGGCGGCGGCAGCGGCTAAGTGGCGGGCGGCGGCGGCGGCGGCGGCGGCTCGGCTCGGGCTCCTCCGGGTCAGGCGGGCGTGTGGCGATGGTGGCGGTGGTGGTGGCTAAGGGAGAGGGGCGGTATAAAAGGGGGGGAGGTGGCTTGGAGGAGGGGCAGGCGGCGGGAGTCCGACTCGGACTCCATGTCTCACAAGGCGGCGGGCTGCAGTGAGGAGGCGGCGGCTTGGGCCGGCCCGCTGGGTGGGCCGTTAGCCCGGTCGGTATGATTTTTTTTTTAAACATTCATGAAATTATAAAATCCTAGAAAATATATAAAAATCTAAAATGCCAAAACAAGTTTTCTTTGCTTAAAAAATATTTAGAACAAGATGAACTTTTCTTGGCCCTAAAATGCAATTTTAAATATATGCAAATTTTCTCTAGGCAAATAAAATTCCAAATAAATAGAATAAAATCCCAAATAATGATTTTAGCATTTTTCCTCCGTATTTCAATTATTTTGGAGAAGTCATATTATCTCCTCTCGTTTATTTTTAAACATGAAATATTTTCCGAGAGAAAAATACTAAAATCAATAATCCTAAATCTTTCATTATTTGATAAAATTCAAATATGAAAATCGGAAAATCCCCAACTCTCTCCGAGGGTCCTTGAGTTGCTTAGGATTTCGAGGATAGCAAATGAGAATGCAATGAAATATGATATGCATGGATGACCTGTGTATAACATACCAAATTGAAAAATTGGGATGTTACAAACCTACCCCCCTTAAGATGAATCTCGCCCTCAAGATTCGGGTTGGCTAGAAAATAGGTGCGGATGGTCCTTGCGAATATCATCTTCTCGCTCCCAGGTGGCTTCCTCCTCGGTATGGTGGCTCCACTGAACTTTACAAAACTTGATAACTTTGTTGCGAGTGACTTTGCTGTCGAAATCCAAAATCTTTACTGGCTTCTCCTCATAAGTCAAATTACTATCCAACTGTATCGCCTCTAAGGGCACTGTATCCTTTAACGGTATGTCGGCCATCTCAGCGTGGCACTTTTTCAGTTGTGATACGTGAAACACATCGTGAACTCCTGATAGTCCTTCGGGTAACTCCAGCTTGTAGGCAACTTCTCCCATTCGTTTCAAAACACGATACGGTCCTACAAATCTTGGGGCTAACTTTCCCTTTACTCCAAAATGTTTCACTCCCCTCAGGGGTGATACTCGCAGATAGGCTCTGTCTCCGATTTCATAGGTTACTTCTTTGCGTTTTGAATCTGCGTAACTCTTCTGTCTAGACTGAGCAATCTTTAGTCTGTCTCTGATCAGTTTAACCTTCTCCTCTGAGTCTTTGATCAAATCTGGTCCAAACAACTGACGGTGTCCGACCTCATCCCACATCAAGGGTGTTCTACATCTGCGTCCGTACAGCGCTTCGAACGGTGCCATCTTCAAACTGGCCTGGTAGCTGTTATTATATGAGAAGTCTGCGACGCAAATTGTCATCCCAACTAGATCCATAATCTAGCGCATGTGCTCTTAACATATCCTCCGAATCTGGTTAACTCTCTCGTCATCCATCCGTCATGGGTGGAATGCTGTCTTCAATTCAATCGGTACCCAAAGTCCGTGTAGCTGATGCCAAAACTTTGAAGTAAATTGTGTTCCTCTATCTGATACGATGCTCCTCGGAACTCCGTGCAAACATACGATCCTGGTCATATATATCTTGGCCAACTTGGCACTTGTATAAGTTGTTTTTCTTTGGGATGAAGTGAGCTACTTTGGTCAAACGATCCACAACTACCCATATTGAATCATATCCTGCTTTGGTTCTGGGTAATCCAGTGATAAAATCCATGCCAAGTTTGTCCCACTTCCATTCGGGTATTGGCATAGGCTGCAACAGTCCTGTTGGCTTTTGATGCTCTGCCTTCACTCTCTGACATACATCGCAAACGGCTACATACTCGGCAATATCCTTCTTCATACCAGTCCACCAGAAACGTTCCTTCAAGTCCAAATACATCTTGGTGTTTCCGGGGTGAATCGAGTATGGTGAGTCATGGGCCTCTTGAAGTATTAACTTCCTGATCTCCGAATTTTTGGGCACATAAATCCGATCCTCAAACCACAAGGTATCGTGCTCATCCTCGCGAAAACCTTTGGCTTTTCCTTTGCCCATCCTTTCTTTTATCTCAGCAATCTCTTTATCCTCCTTTTGATCGTTTCGAATCTTGTCTAACAAGGTCGACTGAACCTCCATTGTCGCAAGAAAACCTCTTGGAATTATCTCCAACCGAAGTTCCATAATATCCTCTGCTAACTCCTTTGGCAGTCCTCTACTTTCAAGGATATTGGCATAACTCTTCCGACTCAAAGCGTCTGCTACAACGTTGGCCTTTCCTGGATGATAGTGTAGCTTCATGTCGTAATCCTTTGTAAGTTCCAGCCATCTCCTCTGCCTGAGGTTTAATTCCTTCTGTGTGAAAATGTACTTTAAACTCTTATGATCCGTGTACACATCACAACGGTTTCCCATGAGATAATGTCTCCAGGTCTTCAACGCATGTACTACAGCTGCTAACTCCAAATCATGCGTGGCATAATTCAACTCATGAGGCTTTAGTTGTCGCGAGGCATACAAAACAACTTTTCCGTCCTGCATAAGAACACATCCAAGTCCCAAGCGAGAGGCATCACAATACACTTGAAACTCCTTATGTATATCTGGCAATGTCAGCACTGGGGCCGTAGTCAACTGTTTCTTCAACTCTTGGAAGCTTGTCTCACAATCCTCTGTCCATTTGAACTTGGTATCCTTCCTTAGCAATTCTGTCATTGGTTTAACAATCTTGGAAAAAATTTCAATGAATCTCCGATAATATCCTGCCAGTCCAAGGAAACTGCGAATCTCGCTAACTGAAGTGGGTGCCAACCATTCAGTGACTGACTGAATTTTACTAGGATCTACTGCTATACCCTCTCCTGATATAACATGCCCAAGAAATCCAACTTCCTTCAACCAAAACTCGCACTTGCTGAATTTGGCGTATAACTGGTGTTCCCTGAGTTTCTCAAGAACCAAACGTAGGTGTTCTGCGTACTCCTCTTCGTTCTTCGAGTAAACCATAATATCATCGATAAACACCACAACAAACTTGTCCAAATACTCCATGAACACTTTGTTCATCATACTCATGAAATAGGCAGGGGCGTTAGTCAGTCCAAATGACATGACCGTATACTCATATAATCCATATCGTGTGGTGAATGCTGTCTTTGGTATATCCTTCTCTCGGATCTTCAATCGATGGTATCCTGATCGAGATCAATCTTAGAAAACACCTTAGCTCCTTGCAACCGATCAAACAGATCATTGATCATTGGTAAGGGATACTTGTTCTTTATCGTTACTTCATTTGAGCTCGGTAATCAACAACCATCCTTAGGGATTTATCCTTCTTCTCCACCAAAAGTCTGGGATCCCCAAGGTGATGAACTTCTCTGAATGTAACCTTTCTCCAATAGCTCCTTGATCTGCTTCTTAATTTCCTCCGGATCATTTGCGGGCATCCGATAGGGTCTCTTTGATATTGGCCCTGCACTGCATTAGTTCTATCGTAAACTCGATGTCTCGATCCGTGGCATGCCCGGTAACTCTTCGGGAAAACATCTGGATAATCCTTCACACACATGTACTTCTTCTTGTACAACTCCGTGAGGGTATTCACTTGGCTCCTCCTAGGCACATGCCTAGATACATACTTGATCCTTTTTCCTCTGGGGTGGTAAGATAAATCGACTTGCTAGCACAGTCAATACTTCCTCCAAACTTTGACATCCAATCCATACCTAATATCACATCCAATCCTTGCGACTCCAAGATAATTAGGTCAGACGGAAAAACATGCGTGCCAATGATTAGGGGTATCTGGGTGCACCACTTGCTAGCCATGTACTCTGCTCCAGGCGAGCTCACTAAAAGAGGGGTCCTAAGGGTCTGGGTTGGTAACTTAAACTTATCCACAAATCCCCTTGATGTGTATGAATGTGATGCACCAGTATCGAAAAGAACAATAGTGGTAAACGACTGAACCAAAAACTTACCTATTACCGCGTCCGGCTGCTCTTCAACTTCCTCCACGTTAACGTGGTTCACTTGTCCTTTGTTGAATGAATTGGGCTTCTTCCCAGCGCTCCCATTTCCGTTTCCATTCTTTCCTTCAGGGCAGTCGTTGGCATAGTGCCCTGTTTTCCCGCACTTAAAGCAAATAACTTGGCTCAAGTCTCTCTTTGCGGGTGTAGCTGGGTTTGAGCGACTCTGATTATTGTTGGCTGCATTTCCATTCCCATTCTTCGCACCATTATGCGATCCTCCTCCAGTATGGTTATGTCCTCCATGGTTATGAACTAGCCCTCCCGAGTTCGGGGTTAAGCGAGGCTCCTGGTGAGCTCCCGAGTTATGCTTCCCTTGTCCATACTTCCTCTTACGATTCTCAATTTGCTGCTGCTTTCCTTCAATCATTAGGGCCTTATCTACCAACTCCTGGTAGTTGTTGAAAGTTGCCACCATCAACTGCATACTCATCTCATCATTCAGCCCTTCCATAAACTTCTCTTGCTTCGCGGCATCTGTGGCCACATCATCAGGGGCATAGCGTGATAACTTGCTAAACTCATCCACGTACTGGGCCACAGTACGATTCCCCTGGCGTAAGTTGCAGAACTCACGCTTCTTTATCTGCATGGCCCCAGTTGAAACATGGGCCGTGCGAAAAGCTTGTTGGAACTGGTCCCAAGTGACATTGGCTATAGGAAAAGTAGCCGTGTAATTCTCCCACCATGCGGCTGCTGGTCCATCCAATTGATGTGCGCAAAGCGCACTCTTTCAAAGATTCGTGCATCCTGCGGTGGTTAACTCCTTCCAATACGGCGTAACCAGTCATCGCAACTATTGGCTCGGTGCTACTGGAAAACACCAGCGGTTGTAACCTTAGAAAACGGGCTAAACTGTCCACTGGCGGCAGGTTGTTGTTGTTGTTGTTATTGCCCTGGTTCTGAACTAGCAATTGCATCAATGCATTCTGCTGTTGGATCAACTGAGTGAGCTCCGGTGGGAAAACAAAACCGGGGTCACGTCTCGTAGGCATCTGAAGGTTTAGATGGGAGAGATTAGAATAGAAAGAGGTCTAGTGAGAAAACACTACCCATATGCACATGAGGCAAACACACATTCATTCAATCAAGCAAGCAAGGGCATACAAAACGATCTAGGACTATCGCATAAGTGCTCAACTACTACTAGTTACATGGGGAAAATACTACTATTATATGGTGGTCATCTAGAAATTTTGATCGGTGGAAGACTCCATGATGTCTGCTCGACTTCGTCTTCATAGTCATCATCACTTGGGTCTGAGTCGGTGTAAATCGATGATGATGTAGTTGTGTGGACAAGCGGGATCTTCTTCCTCTTCTTGCTCCTCTTCCTTGGGTGCTGGTCCTCCCATGAAGACTCCGATCTTCTTGACTAGGTCGTCGTTCTTCTCTAGTAGTATTTTGATTTCTTCCTCATATCCATCACGTGTAGACTTGAGTTCTTCCTCCAGCTCGATGATCTTAGTTTTTGCCTTCCTCAAGTCCATCAGGTCTGTGCACATCTGGTTCTCATGACGTCGAATGTGCTGGTTTAGTTCCTGGATGTAGGCTGTAATGGATCTATCCCTCTTGGTGCTGATTACTTCCCATTGCTCATCTCGACGCCCACATATTTGGTATATGGTGTCTTTAAGCTCCTTATTGTAGACTTCTCCAATGCGTCCCATGGTAATGTGAGCTGCCATACTCTATCCCAAACTCCATGTTGGTGCATTCAAAACACATACTATGGGCTCCATGCTTGGCGCAAACGTCCTTTCGGGAACTAGAACTTGAATCTTCCAGCATTCTTCTTCTGGTAAGGTGGCGTTGTACGTCCTGGTGAAGCTTGGTATTCCAATATTCAGGTACCTAGTGACTTCCTTCAAGTGGCGTCCAAAAGGTGTGTCTTCATCCGGTTGTGCAAACTTGTACTTCATCTCCGTCATCCTAAAGAGTGGAAAATGGAGAGGGGTCAGAAATGAGTAGAGAGGAGTGAACTATGGTTTTATCTTAGTGGTCGTGTCCTACACTCAGCGTGTGCTCTGATACCATCTTGTAGCGACCGACCTCGGATGGTCAAGTCTCGTGCTTCGTGTCATCCCTGGATCGGTAATCTTGACACACACAGTACTCGAAGGATTTATAACAGAGTAGCAATCACACACTTATTACATCAAAAGCCTCGAAAGAGAACTTATTACAATAATATGGCTTAAGGCCATCTAATGCGATAACAGCGGAAGGCTTCGAAGATAAAGTGAGTCCATCAACTCCAACGGCATAACTGAGCTGCACGGCAACGACCTACCAATCCTTACTCCTCGTCTGAAAAGTCTGCAACATAATATGTTGCAGCCCGAGAACAGGTCAGCACATGGAATATGCTGGCAATGTAACACATAGAAAGTAATGAAAGAATAAGCTATACTACATGCATATATGGCTGGTGGAAAGCTCTATGGTTACAGTTTTTCATAAAGCCAATTTTTCCCTATGTCAAAGGAATAACTTTTTAATTTAACTATCATGGTGGTTGAACATCATTGAGAAGGTATAACCCCAACTCAATCCCAATTAAGGTGATTAACATCCCAACAATATTAATTTAGAGTGATGAGATACATGTGAATACTCAAGTACTAGATACTCAGAATTGTCCATAACCGGGGACACGACTAACCATGATTAGATTGTACACTCTGCAGAGGTTTGCGCACTTTTCTCCACAAGACTCGATCGCCTCCGTTGGTTTCTCGCACTGCATGGTGTTTGAGAAACGGATGACCGAGACACAGTCTTTCAGAAACATTAACTCTCTTCTCCGGATAGATCATACCAAACCTATAAAACCCACTACCTGCTGATCTACCTCTTCGAGAGCTTCACGTAACTTACTCAACTATGCTAGATCCCATAATAGCTTGTGGCTGCACACGGAAGTTTCTAGCATGAATAATCTCAGTTCCCTTTGAGCCTGGGTGGCGGTCCATAGGAAGATCACACGGGTACCCCGGGATTTCCAAAAATAAAACAGACAACACTGGGTTCCCCAGGTGCCTCAATCCACCCAGATGTGTATTTAAATTGCCACCTTAAAGTAAACCATTAATTTACAATATCACATCTGTCATGAATAACTCTCAACCCAAACCACGTCTACGAGCATAGCATAGCAATATAATCAACACGTAGAAGTAACTCCCAAGGGGTTTGATAGTAACAGGGCAATAGGTTCCTACCTCATCATCTACTTCCCAACCCACAAATTAATGATATCCTAATCATGCAATGTTTGAGGATTGAGCTAATGCATAAAAACTGGGTATGAAAAGGTATGATCAAGTGTTACTTTCCTTGTCGACGATCCGTGAATCCTAGAGACTCAGAGTAACACGCCGCACTCCGGGAATTCATCATAAGCAAACAATACATACATAAGCAACAAACACAGATGCACAAACGAAACTTCAACTGAAAGAGGGTGACCGGAGAGTTCAACTTAAGAACTCCGGTTTGCAAAAAGAATCAAACCAAACGGAACAACGAAACTCAAACGGCGAGAGAAACAAGGTCTGTTTACTAATCTGAACTAGAATCAAATTTTACAAAGACAAAAACTGATTTAAGTTGGCTATTCGAAAAGAGGGTTTCGAGATGAAACTCGAGGCGCTTGAATCGCCTGATTCCGATAAACGAGCGAAAAGTTATACTAATCTGAACATAGGTTCAGAAATCGAAATCGAAATAATCGCGGAATAAAATCGATAAAAGAAAACGACGAACGGCTAAACGAACGAACGTTCGTTAGCAGAAACTAAACGATGAGCGGTTCGTAAAAACGAACGAACGGGTGAAAGTTCTCAAAATAAATAAACCAGAAAAAAAAATAAAACCAATCTAAAAAAACTGCTAGGGTTTTAAAAAAAACCGAAGGGTTATTAAAAAAACCGGCGACTACCTCCGGCGATCGTCCGGCGGGCGGTGGCTCCGGCGGGGTCCGGCGAAGGGGCGGCGAGGGGCGGGGCGACGGCATGGGAGGCGGCGGGCGGCTCGGCTCCTCGGGTCCCAAGGGCGTGGTGGCGATGGTGGCGGTGGTGGTGGCTAAGGGAGGCGTATAAAGAGGGGGGCGAGGTGGCTTGGAGGGGGGGCAAGGCGGGAGTCCGGCTCGGACTCCATGTCCGGCGTGGCCTTGTGTGTGAGGCGGCGGCGGCTTGGGCTGCCTGGCTCGGGCTGGGCCGTTAGCCCGATCGGTATGATTTTTTTTTTAAACATTCCATCAAATTCTAAAATCCTCGAAAAATATATAAAATCTAAAATGCCAAAACAAGTTTTCTTTGCTTAAATAAAATATTTAGAACAAGATGAACTTTTCTTGGCCCCTAAAATGCAATTTTAAATATATGCAAATTTTTCTCTAGGCAAATAAAAATTCCAAATAAATAGAATAAAATCCCAAATAATGATTTTAACATTTTTCCTCCGGTATTTCAATTATTTTGGAGAAGTCATATTATCTCCTCTCGTTTATTTTTAAACATGAAATATTTTCAGGAGAGAAAAATACTAAAATCAATAATCCTTGTCTTTCATTATTTGATAAAATTCAAATATGAAAATCGGAAAATCCCCAACTCTCTCCGAGGGTCCTTGAGTTGCTTAGGATTTCGAGGATAGCAAATGAGAATGCAATGAAATATGATATGCATGGATGACCTGTGTATAACATACCAAATTGAAAATTTGGGATGTTACAGAAGGCATCCCCTGTTTAGTCTTCGTTCATCGGTAACTTTACTTGGAGCTATATTTTTATTCACCACATGATATGTGTTTTGCTTGGAGCGTCATTTTATTTTCTTTAGTTTTGCTTGCTGTTTGAATAAAATACCAAGATCTGAAATTCTTAAATGGGAGAGTCTTCACATAGTTGTATAATTTTTCGACTACTCATTGATCTTCACTTATATCTTTCGGAGTAGTTTGTCATTTGCTCTAGTGCTTCACTTATATCTTTTAGAGCACAGTGGTGGATTAGTTTTATAGAAACTATTGATCTCTCATGCTTCACTTAGATTATTTTGAGAGTCTTAAATAGCATGGTAATTTGCTTAAATAATCCTAATATGCTAGACATACAAGATTTGTAAGAATTCTTATGAGTGTGTTGAATACTACGAGAAGTTTGATGCTTGATGATTGTTTTGAGATATGGAGGTAGTGATATTAAAGTTGTGCTAGTTGAGTAGTTGTGAATTTGAGAAATACTTGTGTTGAAGTTTGCGAGTCCCGTAGCATGCACGTATGGTAAACGTTATGTAACAAATTTGAAACATTAGGTGTTCTTTGATTGTCCTCCTTATGAGTGGCGGTCGGGGACGAGCGATGGTCTTTTCCTACCAATCTATCCCCCTAGGAGCATGCGCGTAGTGCTTTGGTTTTTGATGGCTTGTAGATTTTTTCAATAAGTATGTGAGTCCTTTATGACTATTGTTGAGTCCATGGATTATACGCACTCTCACCCTTCCATCATTGCTAGCCTCTTCGGTACCATGCATTGCCCTTTCTCACATTGAGAGTTGGTGCAAACTTCACCGGTGCATCCAAACCCCGTGATATGATACACTCTTTCACACATAAACCTCCTTATATCTTCCTCAAAACAGCCACCATACCTACCTATTATGGCATTTCCATAGCCATTCCGATATATATTGCCATGCAACTTTCCACCATCCAGTTTATCATGACACACTCATCATTGTCATATTGCTTAGCATGATCATGTAGTTGAGATAGTATTTGTGGCAAAGCCACCATTCATAATTCTTTCATACATGTTGCTCTTGGTTCATTGCATATCCCGGTACACCGTCGGAGGCATTCATATAGAGTCATACTTTGTTCTAGTATCGAGTTGTAATCATTGAGTTGTAAATAAATAGAAGTGTGATGATCATCATTTTCTAGAGCATTGTCCCAAGTGAGGAATATATAAAAAAATAGAAAGGGCATAAAAAAAGAGAAAGGCCATATATAGAAAAATGAGAGAAAAAGAGAGAAGGGACAATGCTACTATCCTTTGCCACACTTGTGCTTCAAAGTAGCACCATAATCTTCATGATAGAGAGTCTCTTGTTTTGTCACTTTCATATACTAGTGGGAATTTTTCATTGTAGAACTTGGCTTGTATATTCCAACAATGGGCCTCCTCAAGTGCCCTAGGTCTTCGTGAGCAAGCAAGTTGGATGCACACCCACTTAGTTTCTTTTGTTGAGCTTTCATACATTTATAGCTCTAGTGCATCTGTTGCATGGCAATCCCTACTCCTTGCATTAACATCGATTGATGGCCATCTCCATAGCTCATTGATTAGCCTCGTTGATGTGAGACTTTCTTCTTTTTTTGTCTTCTCCACATAACCCCCTTCATCATATTCTATTCCACCCACAGTGCTATGTCCATGGCTCACGCTCATGTATTGCGTGAAGGTTTATAAGTTTGAGATTACTAAAGTATGAAACAATTGCTTGGCTTGTCATCAGGGTTGTGCATGATGAGAGCATTCTTGTGTGACGAAAATGGAGCATGACTAAACTATATGATTTTGTAGGGATGAACTTTCTTTGGCCATGTTATTTTGAGAGGACATAATTGCTTAGTTAGTATGCTTGAAGTATTATTATTTTTATGTCAATATTAAACTTTCATCTTGAATCTTATGGATCTGAAAATTCATACCACAATTAAGAAGAATTACATTGAAATTATGCCAAGTAGCACTCCACATCAAAAATTATCTTTTTTATCATTTACCTACTCGAGGACGAGCATGAATTAAGCTTGGGGATGTTGATACGTCTCCAACGTATCTATAATTTTTGATTGTTCCATGCTATTATATTATGTGTTTTGGATGTTTTTGGGATTTATTATCCACTTTTATATTAATTTGGGACTAACCTATTGACCCAGAGCCTAGTGCCAGTTCCTGTTTTTTCCCTTGTTTCAGTGTTTCGAAGAAAAGGGAATATCAAACGGAGTCAAAACGGAATTAAACCAACTGGAGAAGTTATTTTTGGAAGGAAAGCTACTGGAAAGACTTGGAGTGCACGTCAGGAAAGAAACGAGGGAGCCACGAGGCAGGGGGTCGTGCCCTCCACCCTCATGGGCCCCTCGTGGCCCCCTTGACGTACTTCTTCCGCCTATATATATATCCATATACCCTAAAAACTCTGGGAAACGGAATAGATCGGGAGTTCCGCCGCCGCAAGCCTCTTTAGCCACCAAAAACTAATCAGGACCTGTTCCGGCACCCTGCCGGAGGGGGGGAACCCTCACCGGTGGCCATCTTCATCATCTCGGCGCTCTCCATGACGAGGAGGGAGTAGTTCACCCTCGGGACTGAGGGTATGTACCAGTAGCTATATGTTTGATCTCTCTCTCTCTCTCTCTCTCTCTCTTGTTCTTTATTTGGCACGATCTTGATGTAGTGCGAGCTTTGCTATTATAGTTGGATCTTATGTTGCTTCTCCCCCTCTACTCTCTTGTAATGAATTGAGTTTTCCCTTTGAAGTAATCTTGTCGGATTGAGTCTTTAATGACTTGAGAACACTTGATGTATGTCTTGCGTGGGATACCCCTGGTGACAATGGGGTATTCTATTGATCCACTTGATGTATGTTTTGGTGATCAACTTGCGGGTTCCACCCATGAACCTATGCATAGGGGTTGGCACACGTTTTCATCTTGACTCTCAGGTAGAAACTTTGGGGCACTCTTTGAGGTTCTATGTGTTGGTTGAATAGATGAATCTGAGAATGCATATCGTATAATCATACCCACGGATACTTGGGGTGACATTGGAGTATCTAGGTGACATTAGGGTTTTGGTTGATTTGTGTCTTAAGGTGTTATTCTAGTACGAACTCTAGGGCTGTTTGTGACACTTATAGGAATAGCCCAACGGATTGATTGGAAAGAATAACTTTGAGGTGGTTTCGTACCCTACCATAATCTCGTTTGTTCTTCTCTATTAGTGACTTTGGAGTGACTCTTTGTTGCATGTTGAGGGATAGTTATGTGATCCAATTATGTTATTATTGTTGAGAGAACTTGCACTAGTGAAAGTATGAACCCTAGGCCTTGTTCCGAGCATTGCAATACCGTTTACGCTCACTTTTACCACTTTTTACCTTGCTGTTTTTATATTTTCAGATTTCAAAAACCTATATCTACCATCCATATTGCACTTGTATCACCATCTCTTCGCCGAACTAGTGCACCTATACAATTTACCATTGTATTGGGTGTGTTGGGGACACAAGAGACGCTTTGTTATTTGGTTGCAGGATTGTTTGAGAGAGACCATCTTCATCCTACGCATCCCACGGATTGATAAACCTTAGGTCATCCACTTGAGGGAAATTTGCTACTGTTCTACAAACCTCTGCACTTGGAGGTCCAACAACGTCTACAAGAAGAAGGTTGTGTAGTAGACATCACAGTGCTTCTTCAATATCTGATCTTCCTGCTCCATCCGCCAAAACCAGCGCCGGTGGGATTGCCTGCTCCCTCCTCCCGTGGCCGGCTATCCTGCCGCCAGGCCATCCCTCTACCCACCCACACATCTTGTTATTTTCCGGCGATGTCAGCCTCACCCGCAGTTGACCAGTCAGTGCTCGTACTCCCCTCAGCATGGGCACCCACTATCGTGTCTTCCCCGGCTCCGCGTAGTCCCCTTCCTAGGCCTCGCCGTTGTCCACCGCCCTGGTGCACTCGGCGCGGCATGGTCAACATGGTCAACGAACGACATCCATCTGAAGTGGACTGTACGTGAAGAGGCTGACAGCTGGGTCCATGGCCGCACACAAGGAAATGCCTCCATATTACGCGCAAAATAATGATTCCTCCACCTGACAGCAGGGACCCACCTGACGGGCCACCGTATTTCACGAAAAAAATGTTTCCCCCCTAACTTGCTGGGACCCACCAGCTATATCTTCGCACTCAAGGAAGTGCCTGACAGTCGGGACCCACTTGGTCGAAGCGTACGTAGCGTTGTCATTCTGGTCGTGAACGTGTACATACATACTGGTCGATCGGTCTATCTGGAGGCTGCAGCGATGAACCCTGGTCGGGTAAGGAAGGGCACGTGTCATAGTAGAGGCGCGCACGTGTCGTAGTAGAGGCGCACATGTAGCATGTACACGTACGTATAGCCAGGGTGCAAGAAAGTAAATATGGCCACGTACGTACATACGTGCGGGGTCTCGAACGCCTACTCGCACATACGTATGGCTAGGGCTTGTGTACGTGGATGGGTCAGAACGGAGAAACTGTGTCGTCATGTTCATCGGGAGGCAACGAAATGCATGTTTTTCATCAGGAGCCAACCAGCTTGGACGGAATAGCCGATCGAAACGAGGCCTGGCGTACCACAGAATGGAGAAAACGTCCTTGTGTTCGACCGCCTACGGTCAAAATGGGATCATGTTCACCGAGAGGGGTGTGTCGTACCACAAAATGGAGGAAACAGACTTCTCTTAGACCTCTATGATCGAAACGGGGCCCTGTTGATCGGGAGGGGTGTGGCATACCGCAAAACGGAGGAAACGGACTTGTGTTGGAGCGCTACGGTCGAAATGGGGGTCCTGTTCATCGAGAGGGGTGTGGCGTACCACAAAATGGGACTCCATGGGCTACTGTTCATCTCCACCGTAGACCTCCTCCAGCCTCCACGGGCTACTGTTCATCCACCGTCGACCTCCTCTAGCCTCCACCTGCGACTGTTCATCCACGGGCTCTTGTTCATCCAGCCTCCACCGCTCCTCCACCGGCTACTATTCAACCTGCCCTCTCCACGGGGTCCTGTTCAACCACCCCTCCACGGGCTACTATTCATCCAGCTCTCCACCGACTACTATTCAACCAGCCCTCCACGGGTCGTCCTGTTCATCCAACCCTCCACGGGGTCGTCCTGTTCATCCAACCCTCCACGGGGTCCTGTTCATCCACCCCCAACCGGCTCGATCGATCGGGGTCCTGTTCATCCAGCGGCAATGACCTCTACTACCATGGGGTCCTGTTCATCCAACCCCCCACCAGGAACTGTTCATACAACCCCCCAACAACGCTCACTATTCATCAAGAGGCAGAAGGTTCAATCAGCTTGATTAGCGGCGAGAGCGAAGAATCGCCGATCGGGTTCGATTAACAGCCGATCGATTGATCGCTCGGGTTCGAAGAACGTAGAAGCTGCGCAGGCAATCGCCGGGTTCGAGCCAAACGCCTCACTCGGGTTCAGTTAGAGCCCAACGCCTCGCACCCACGCGTGTACATATACGAGAGAAACACACATCGCTCAGCCCCGACCACCCACCGTAACCGGGAACTCCCCGATATTTTCCTCGCCCTCGCTTCTACCACGGTTTTTTCCGTCATGGACGGCCCAAAGAATGTCACGCAGCTGCATCTCTGGCCCGCCTAGGATGAAAATCCCATTTTCTATCATAATTTTTTGTCATAGAAGTAGGATCCCACACATCTATGATGATACCGGGTTTTGTCACAATTAACGTCATAGAAGTGTCATAAGCATGACAGAAAACAATTCGTTCGACCCAAAATGTCACAAATGTGTCTTTTTTTGTAGTGTAGGCACATATATCCAGTTGGATATGAGTAGGCATGAGTTATTATTGTTGACATCACCCTTGAGGTGAATATGTTGGGAGGCGAAACTATTAGCCCCTATCTTTCTATGTGTCCAGTTGAAACTTTTTGTTCATGGGTACGTTGTGAGTGTTAGCAATCATAGAATACTAAATGATGGTTGAGTATGTGGACTTGCCTAAAGGCTCCGATACATGACCCTTCCTGAAAATACGATGAATTGTAGTTGCAAAGTTGACTAGGAACATAGTTTGTTGGTTTTCAATAAGGTTTATGCTTTATAGTTCAATGTTGTGATGAATTGTTACTTGTTCATGAGAAGTTATATGATAATTTTTTTTTTGATAAAGTTTTATGTTAAATTTCTTTGATGTTACTATAATATGCATGATGCTTCTATGTCCGTATTTTGTTTTATCGACACCTCTCTCTCTAAGCATGTGGGCATGTTTTTTGATTTTGGTCTAAGCTTGGGGGAGTTGATACGTCCATTTTGCATCATGTTTTCCTACTGTTATTTATAATGTTTTTATGCATAATAATGCTTCATGGAGTATTTCTGTCGGCGTTCTCGGAACGGGGGTCCCCAGACTTGCCTGACTGCGGCCTGCGGCGTGGCTCAAGTGGGGCCCCAGCGCGGCCCAGCTTCATCAGGTCAAGCTCAAGACCCTCGCGAGGGGCCAAGCCTCGCGGGGTGGACGACGGGAACACTCCTCAGGAGCAGCCTCACCAGGCAGGCTCACGAGGAGGCGGAGAGATCAAGGCAGGGTACCTCACGAGGGTGCCTCGTGACACAAGCCATGACGATCGAGATCAAGCGGGCGCCAGCCTGCGCAGTGTCCTCATTTCCCCTTTGGTGCAAAGGAGGCAAGCACAGGCCAAGGCATCAGGCAAAGGTTACCGCTTTGGTGCAACAAGACCAAGACCAGCAAAGCGGCAGGACGGAGGTCATCGTGGAGCCCAGGACGGCTTCACCCTCAGAGCCTTTGGCAGCCGAAGACCAACTTTAGTCAGGATAAGTGTACTAGATGTTCCCCTTCAAAATGGCCAATTGTTGGCGCCCTTCCCGCTCATTATTTGGGAAGAGGCCAGGGCCTCCCTCTATAAATAGGACTAGCCACCACAGAGAGAGGGACGGGAAAAACCTACCAGAGAGAGAGAGAGAAGCGACTGGACTCACCCAAGCAGTCCATCGCACTAGCTCAAAAACAGCCCCTCGCGAGGCTGTTCTCCCTTTGTACTATTCATCATCAGCCCCTGAGGCAATCCACTGAAGGAAATATGCCCTAGAGGCAATAATAATGTTATTATTTATTTCCTTATATCATGATAAATGTTTATTATTCATGCTAGAATTGTATTAACCGGAAACATAATACATGTGTGAATACATAAACCTACAAAGTGTCACTAGTATGCCTCTACTTGACTAGCTCGTTAATCAAAGATGGTTATGTTTCCTAACCATGAACAAGGAGTTGTTATTTGATTAACGGGATCACATCATTGGTTGAATGATCTGATTGACATGACCCATTCCATTAGCATAGCACCTGATCGTATAGTTTGTTGCTAGTGCTTTTCTTCATGACTTATACATGTTCCTATGACTATGAGATTATGCAACTCCGCTTGCCCGAGGAACACTTTGGTGCTACCAAACGTCACAACGAATCGGGTGATTATAAAGGTACATTACAGGTGTCTCCGAAGGTACATGTTGGGTTGGCATATTTCGAGATTAGGATTTGTCCTCCGATTGTCGGAGAGGTATCTCTGGGCCCTCTCGGTAATGCACATCACATAAGCCTTGCAAGCATTGCAACTAAATGTGTTAGTTGTGAGATGATGTATTACGGAACGAGAAAAGAGACTTGCCAAGAACGAGATTGAACTAGGTATTGGATACCGACGATCGAATCTCGGGCAAGTAACATACCGATGACAAAGGAACAACGATGTTGTTATGCGGTCGACCGATAAAGATCTTCGAGAATATGTAGGAGCCAATATGGGCATCCAGGTTCCGCTATTGGTTATTGACCGAGAATAGTTCTAGGTCATGTCTACATAGTTCTCGAACCCGTAGGGTCCGCACGCTTAACGCTTCGATGATGGTTATTATGAGTTTATATGATATTGATGTACCAAGGTTGTTCGAGTCCCGGATGAGATCACGGACATGACGAGGAGTCTCAAATGGTCGAGACATAAAGATTGATATATTGGAAGCCTATGTTTGACTCGGAATCACTCCGGGTGAAATTGGGAATTTTACCGAGTACCGGGGTTGGAACCTCCCGGGGTCAATGGGCCTTGATGGGCCTTAGTGGAAAGGAGGAAAGGGGCCCAAGTGCTGGTCGCACTTTCCCCTTCCCTAGTCCTATTAGGACTAGGAGAAGGGGTGGCGCCTCTCTCCCTTCCCACTTGGCCAATCCTAGTTGGACTAGGATTGGGGAGGAATCCTACTCCGGTGGGAGTAGGACTCCCAGCGCAGCCCTTGGTGGCCGCCAGCCCCTCCCTTCCCTCCTTTATATACAAAGGCAGAGGGCACCCCATGAGACACAAGTTGATCATTGAGATCGTTCCTCAGCGTGCAGCGGTGCCCCTTCCACCAAACTACACCTCGAATATACCGCTGCGGAGCTTAGGCGAAGCCCTGCGCCGGTGGAACATCAACATCGCCACCACGCCGTCAGGTCGACGAAACTCTCCTCAACACTCGGCTGGATCGGAGTTCGAGGGACGCCATCGAGCTGAACGTGTGCAGAACTCGGAGGTGCCGTGACGCTCGGTACTTGATCGGTTGGATCGAAGAAGTACGACTACTTCCTCTACGCTATGCGTCAACGCTTCGCTGCTGGTCTCACGAGGGTACGAGACAACACTCTCATCTCGTTGCTATGCATCACCATGGTCTTGCGTGATCGTAGGAAAATTTTTGAAATTACTACGCTCCCCAACAAAGGGCATCCGAGCCTGGTTTTATGCGTTGATGTCATATGCACGAGTAGAACACAAGTGAGTTGTGGGCGATACAAGTCATACTACCTACCAGATGTCATACTTTGGTTCAGCGGTATTGTGAGATGAAGCGCCCGGACCGACATTACGCAGACGCTTACGCGAGACTGGTTTCACCGCTGTGAGCACTCGCTGCTTAAAGGTGGTGGCGGGTGTCTGTCTCTCTCACTTTAGTTGAACTGAGTGTGGCTACGCCCGTCCTTGAGAAGGTTAAACGGAGTCTATTTGACGAAGTATCGCTGTGGTTTTGATGCGTAGGTAAGAACGGTTCTTGCTCAGCCCGTAGCAGCCACGTAAAACTTGCAACAACAAAGTAGAGGACGCCTAACTTGTTTTTGCAGGGCATGTTGTGTTGTGATATGGTCAAGACGTGATGCTATATTTTATTGTATGAGATGATCATGTTTTGTAACCGAGTTATAGGCAATGGCAGGAGCCATATGGTTGTCGCTTATTGTATGAAATGCAACGCCATGTAATTGCTTTACTTTATCACTAAGGAGTAGCGATAGTCGAGAAGCAATAGTTGGCGAGACGACAACGATGCTACGATGGAGATCAAGGTGTCGCTACCGGTGACGATGGTGATCATGACGGTGCTTCGAGATGGAGATCACAAGCACAAAATGATGATGGCCATATCATATCACTTATATTGATTGCATGTGATGTTAATCCTTTATGCATCTTATCTTGCTTTGATTGACGGTAGCATTATAAGATGATCCCTTACTAAATTATCAAGAAGTGTTCTCCCGAGTATGCACCGCTATGAAAGTTCTTCGTTTGAGACACCACGTGATGATCGGTGTGATAGGCTCTACGCTCAAATACAACGGTGCAAAACAGTTGCACACGCGAATACTCAGGTTATACTTGACGAGCTATGCATATAAGATATGACCTCGAACACGGAGACCGAAGGTCGAGCATGAATCATATAGT
This sequence comes from Aegilops longissima, assembly GCA_021605205.1. Taxonomy (NCBI): domain Eukaryota; kingdom Viridiplantae; phylum Streptophyta; class Magnoliopsida; order Poales; family Poaceae; genus Aegilops; species Aegilops longissima. The sequence continues at coordinate 483,567,523 of CM038678.1, read as the reverse complement.
AGATATGATCAACATATTGATGTTCACCATTGAAACTACTCCATCACACGTGATGATCGGTCATGGTGTAGTTGATATGGATCACGCAATCACTTAGAGAATTGGAGGATATTTTCTAAGTGGGAGTTCTTAAGTAATATGATTAATTGAACTTAAATTTATCATGAACTTAGTACCGATAGTATCTTGCTTGTCTATGATGTGTAGATAGATGGCTCGTGCTGTTGTTCCGTTGAATTTTAATGCGTTCCTTGAGAAAGCAAAGTTGAAAGATGATGGCAGCAATTACACGGACTGGGTCCGAATTTGAGGATTATCCTTATTGCTGCGGAAGAATTACGCCTGGAAGCACCGTTAGGTGCCAGGCCTGGTGCAAGGGCTGCGCCGAAGTTATGAACGTCCGCAAAGCAAAGCGATGACTACTCTATAGTTCATGTGCCATGCTTTACGGCTTAGAACCGGGACTTCAACGCTCGTTTTGAACACCATGGGGCATATGAGATGTTCCAGAGTTGAAGTTAATATTCCAAGCGAATGCCCGGATTGAGAGATATGAAGTCTCCAATAAGTTCTATAGCTGTAAGATGGAGGAGAACGGTTTCACGGTGAGCATATACTCGTAATGTCCGGATATAACAATCACTTGATTCAACTGGGAGTTAATCTTCCGGATGATTGCGCCATTGATGAGAATTCTCCAATCACGCCACCAAGCTACAAGAGCGTCGTGATGAACTATAATATGCAAGGGATGACCAAAACAATGCCCGAGCTCTTCGCGATCTTTGAAAGTCATGGAGGTAGAAATCAAAAGGAGCATCAAGTGTTGATGGTTAACAAAACCACTAGTTTCAAGAAAAGGGCAAAGGAAAGAAAAGGAAACTTCAAAAGAGCGGCAAGCAAGTTGCTGATCAAGAGAAGAAACCCAAGTCTGGTCCTAAGCCTGAAACTGAGTGCTTCTATTGCAAGCAGGCTGGTCTTTCGAAGCGGAACTGCCCCAAGTATTTGGCGGATAAGAAGGATGGCAAGGTTAACAAAGGTATATGTGATATACATGTTATTGATGTGTACCTTACTAATACTCGCAGAGCACACTGGTATTTGATCTTGGTTCATTGCTAATATTTGCAACTCAAACAGGGCTACGGATTGCGAAGATTGGCTAAGGACGAGGTGACAATGCGTGGGAAATGGTTCCAAAGTCGATGTGATCGCAATCGCACGCTACCTCTACATCTACCTTCGGATTAGTATTAGACCTAAATAATTGTTATTTAGTACCAGCGTTGAGCATGAACATTATATCTGGATCTTGTTTGATGCGAGACGGTTATTCATTTAAATCGAGAATAATGGTTGTTCTATTTATATGAATAATATCTTTTATGGTCATGCACCATTGAAGAATGGTTTGTTTTTACTTAATCTTAATAGTAGTGATACACATATTCATAATGTTGAAACCAAAAGATGCAGAGTTGATAATGATGGTGCAACTTATTTGTGGCTTGCCGCTTAGGTCATATCGGTGTAAAGCGCATGAAGAAACTCCATACCGATGGACTTTTGGAGTCACTTGATTATGAATCACTTGGCGCTATGTAACCGTGCCTTATGGGCAAGATGACTAAAACACCGCTTCTCCGGAACTATGGAGAGAGCAACAGATTTATTGGAAATCATACATACCGATGTATGTGGTCCAATGAATGTTGAGGCTCGTGGCGGATATCGTTATTTTCTCACCTTCACAGATGATTTGAGCAGATATGGGTATATCTACTTAATGAAACACAAGTCTGAAACATTTGAAAAGTTCAAAGAATTTCAGAGTGAAGTGGAAAATCATCGTAACAAGAAAATAAAGTTTCTACGATCTGATCGTGGAGGAGAATATTTGAGTTACGAGTTTGGCCTACATTTGAAACAATGCGGAATAGTTTCGCAACTTACGCCACCGAACACCACAACGTAATGGTGTGTCCGAACGTCAGAATCGTATTTTATTAGATATGGTGCGATCTATGATGTCTCTTACTGATTTACCGCTATCGCTTTGGGGTTATGCTTTAGAGACGGCTACATTCACTTTAAATAGGGCACCATCTAAACCGCTGAGACGACGCCTTATGAACTGTGGTTTGGCAAGAAACCAAAATTGTCGTTTTGAAAGTTTGGGGCTGCGATGCTTATGTGAAAAGCTTCAACCTGATAAGCTCGAACCCAAATCGGAGAAATGTGTCTTCATAGGATACCCAAAGGAGACAGTTGGGTACACCTTCTATCACAGATCCGAAGGCAAGATTTTTGTTGCTAAATTCGAAACTTTTTGGAGAAAGAGTTTCTCACGAAAGAAGTGAGTGGGAGGAAAGTAGAACTTGATGAGATAATCGTATCTACTCCCTTATTGAGAAGTAGTACATCACGTAAAACAGTTTCGTGACACCTACACCAAATAGGAGGAAGCTAATGATGATGATCATGAAACTTCAGATCAAGTTTCTCAGAACTTCAGAGATCAACCAGAGCAAGATCCGCACTGAGTGGTACGGTAATCCTATTTTGGAAGTCATGTTATGGAACATGATGAACCTACGAACTATGAAGAAGCGATGGTGAGCCCAGATTCCACAAAATGGCTTGAGGCCATGAAATCTGAGATGGGATCCATGTATGAGAACAAAGTATGGACTTTGGTTGACTTGCCCGATGATCGGCAAGCAATTGAGAATAAATGGATCTTCAAGAAGAAGACTGACGACGATGGTAATGTTACTATCTATAAAGCTCGACTTGTTGCAAAAGGTTTTCGACAAGTTCAAGGGATTGACTACGATGAGACCTTCTCACCCGAAGCGATGCTTAAGTCCGTCCGAATCATGTTAGCAATTGCCGATTTTATGATTATGAAATTTGGCAAATGGATGTTAAAACTGCATTCTGAATGGATTTCGGAAGAAGAGTTGTATATGATGCAACCAGAAGGTTTTGTCGATCCAAAGGAGCTAACAAAGTGTGCAAGCTCCAGCGATCCATTTATGGACTGGTGCAAGCCTCTCGAGTTGGAATAAACGCTTTGATAGTGTGATCAAAGATTTGGTTTTATATGAGACTTTTGGAGAAGCTCTGATTTACAAGAAAGTGAGTGGGAGCTCAGAGCATTTCGATATTATATGTGGATGACATATTATTGATCGGAAATGATATAGAATTTCTGGATAGCATAAAGGGATACTTGAATAAGAGTTTTCGATGAAAGACCTCGTGAAGCTGCTTACATATTGGGCATTAAGATCTATAGAGATAGATCAAGACGCTTAATAGGACTTTCACAAAGCACATACCTTGATAAAGTTTTGAAAAAGTTCAAATGGATCAGGCAAAGAAAGGGTTCTTGCCGGTATTACAAGGTGTGAAGTTGAGTAAGACTCAATGCCCGACCACCGCAGAAGATAGAGAGAAAATGAAAGATGTTCCCTATGCTTCAGCCATAGGCTCTATCATGTATGCAATGCTGTGTACCTGACCTGATGTGTGCCTTGCTGTAAGTTTAGCAGGCAGGTACCAAAGTAATCCAGGAGTGGATCACTGGACAGCGGTCAAGAACATCCTTAAGTACTTGAGAAGAACTAAGGATATGTTTCTCATTTATGGCGGTGACAAAGAGCTCGTCAGAACGGTTACGCCGATGCAAGCTTTGACACCGATCCGGACGATTCTAAATCGCAAACCGGATACGATTTACATTAAACGGTGGAGCTGTCGGTTGGTGCAGTTCCAAACAAAGCGCCGCTATGGATCTACATGTGAAGTTGAGTACATAGCTGCTTCGGAAGCAGCTAATGAAGGAGTCTCGATGAAGGAGTTCATAACCGATCTAGGTGTTGTACCTAGTGTATCGGGTCCAATGAAAATCTTTGTGACAATATGGTGCAATTGCCTTAGCAAAGGAATCCAGATTTCACAAGAGAACCAAGCACATCAAAAGACGCTTCAACTCCATCCGGATTTGGTCCGTGGGAGACATAGAGATATGCAAGATACATACGGATCTGAATGTTGCGCACCGCTGACTAAGCCTCTTCCACGAGCAAAACATGATCAGCACCAAGACTCCATGGGTGTTAGAATCATTTTGTGTAATCTAGATTATTGACTCTAGTGCAAGTGGGAGATCAAGGAAATATGCCCTAGAGGCAATAATAATGTTATTATTTATTTCCTTATATCATGATAAATGTTTATTATTCATGCTAGAATTGTATTAACGGAAACATAATACATGTGTGAATACATAAACCTACAAAGTGTCACTAGTATGCCTCTACTTGACTAGCTCGTTAATCAAAGATGGTTATGTTTCCTAACCATGAACAAGGAGTTGTTATTTGATTAACGGGATCACATCATTGGTTGAATGATCTGATTGACATGACCCATTCCATTAGCATAGCACCTGATCGTATAGTTTGTTGCTAGTGCTTTTCTTCATGACTTATACATGTTCCTATGACTATGAGATTATGCAACTCCCGCTTGCCCGAGGAACACTTTGGGTGCTACCAAACGCCACAACGAATCGGGTGATTATAAAGGTACATTATGTGTGTCTCCGAAGGTACATGTTGGGTTGGCATATTTCGAGATTAGGATTTGTCACTCCGATTGTCGGAGAGGTATCTCTGGGCCCTCTCGGTAATGCACATCACATAAGCCTTGCAAGCATTGCAACTAAATGTGTTAGTTGTGAGATGATGTATTACGGAACGAGAAAAGAGACTTGCCAAGAACGAGATTGAACTAGGTATTGATACCGACGATCGAATCTCGGGCAAGTAACATACCGATGACAAAGGAACAACGATGTTGTTATGCGGTCTCGACCGATAAAGATCTTCGAGAATATGTAGGAGCCAATATGGGCATCCAGGTTCCGCTATTGGTTATTGACCGAGAATAGTTCTAGGTCATGTCTACATAGTTCTCGAACCCGTAGGGTCCGCACGCTTAACGCTTCGATGGCAGTTATTATGAGTTTATATGATATTGATGTACGAAGGTTGTTCGAGTCCCGGATGAGATCACGGACATGACGAGGAGTCTCAAATGGTCGAGACATAAAGATTGATATATTGGAAGCCTATGTTTGACTCCGAATCACTCCGGGTGAAATTGGGAATTTTACCGAGTACCGGGGTTACCGGAACCTCCCGGGGGTCAATGGGCCTTGATGGGCCTTAGTGGAAAGGAGGAAAGGGGCCCAAGTGCTGGTCAACCTTCCCCTTCCCTAGTCCTATTAGGACTAGGAGAAGGGGTGGCCTCTCTCCCTTCCCACTTGGCCAATCCTAGTTGGACTAGGATTGGGGAGGAATCCTACCCGGTGGGAGTAGGACTCCAGCGCAGCCCTTGGTGGCCGGCCAGCCCCTCCCTTCCCTCCTTTATATACAGGGCAGAGGGCACCCCATGAGACACAAGTTGATCATTGAGATCGTTCCTCAGCCGTGTGCGGTGCCCCTTCCACCAAACTACACCTCGAATATACCGCTATGGAGCTTAGCGAAGCCCGCGCGCCGTGGAACATCAACATCGCCACCACGCCGTCAGGTCGACGAAACTCTCCTCAACACTCGGCTGGATCGGAGTTCGAGGGACGCCATCGAGCTGAACGTGCAGAACTCGGAGGTGCCGACGCTCGTACTTGATCGGTTGGATCGGGAAGAAGTACGACTACTTCCTCTACGCTTGCGTCAACGCTTCGCTGCTGGTCTCACGAGGGTACGAGACAACACTCTCATCTCGTTGCTATGCATCACCATGGTCTTGCGTGATCGTAGGAAAATTTTTGAAATTACTACGTTCCCCAACATCCACCACACCACAAACTAGAGTAGGGTATTACACCACAATGGTGGCCCGAACTAGTATAAACCTCGTGTCCCTTGTGTGTTCTTCTTCCTAGTTTAGATCCCTTGCTAACCATCGACGCGTGAGCTGGTAGGGGAAAGATCTCTGCGCGCACCCCAGTGTTCGAACCTCAAGGGTCTGCCAGAACCCGAAATCCGACATTTGGCGCGCCAGGTAGGGGTGTGCCGGAATCTTTCTTCCACTGGTCGCGTGTGATCTTCCGTCGTGTCCATGGCTGACGCTTGCCGAGCCCGCGCCGAGCGTCGGGCTGATCACGCCGCTCGAGTCGCCCGGACAGCTCCCGTCGGCGGACGCCCTCGTCGTTCCCCGTCGCCTGCCGCCAACGCCGGCACCGGCCCGGCGGGGGACGAGCAGCAGGCCTGTTGGGGGGAGCTGCGCGACCTCTACCTCGCCCATCGCGCCGGGCCGGCGCCCCCGGTCGTCGCATCTCTCCTGAGCGGCTCACTGGCGCCACCTTCGAGCCGCCATGTCAGGACGTTCACCCGCCAGATCGCCACCGCCTCCAAACATCAGGGAGCCCCGCCGGGCTGGGTGGCGTCTGAGGCCGACCTGCTCTTCAACTCGGACAATCACCCCTCCAACCCCGCCGGTTCGGGTGCGCTTCCGATGTTGTGCACCCCCACCATCTTCGAAGTGGCAGTCACCAGGACCCTCATCGACGGCAGAGCCGACCTCAACATGCTCTCTGTGCAGGCCTTCAGCCTCCTCCATGTGCCACCAGAGCGGCTCCAGCCCAGCAGGCCTTTTTGGGAGTCGGGGCCGGTTCCACCGCCTCCCTGGGACAAATTCGCCTCCCGGTGACCTTCGGCACCCGCAACAACTTCCGCACGGAGCTGATCGACTTCGACATCGCCCCCATCAGCCTCCCCTACAACGCCATCCTCGGCTACCCGGCCTTGGCCCGGTTCATGGCAGCAACTCACCCGGCGTACAACCTCATGAAGATGTCCGGGAGCAGCGGCGTCCTTACCGTGCCAGGAAACACTGGAGATGCACTGCAGGCGCTCAAGCTTGTTTTCAAGGCGGCTGTGGCGGCACGGCCCGCCAGCGCCGACGCCCCCAAGCCCAAGGGGGCTGCGCCGTCCAAGAAGAAGCAGCTATTCACTCAAAACAAGGCGGAAACCAAGCAGGTACCAGTCGACGAAGACGGGTCCACTGACGCCACCTTCACCATAGGTGCAAACCTCGAACCCAAGCAGGAGGAGGCCTTGGTAAAGTTCCTGCGTGCGAACAAGAAGGTGTTCGCATGGGGACCTGATCAGTTGGCGGGGGTCCCGAGGGGCGTGATTGAGCATCAACTCAACGTGTGCCCCATCGTGCGCCCCGTGAAGCAGAAGGCGAGGCGACAGTCCACCGAGAAACAAGCTTTTATCGTCCAAGAGACCTGCAAGCTAGAGACAGCAGGGGTTATTCGTGAGGTCCGCTACCCAGATTGGCTGGCCAACCCAGTTATCGTGCCAAAGAAGGGGGAAGGGAACTTATGTGTGTCGACTTCACCAACCTCAACAAGGCCTGCCCACAGGATCCATTTCCGCTTCCTCGCATTGACCAGATCGTCGACTCCACCGCTGAGTGTCACCTGCTGTGCTTCCTGGATGCCTTCTCAGGCTATCACCAGATCAAGATGGCGGTGGAAGACGTGGAAAAAACGGCTTTCCTGACCCCGTGCGGAGTCTACTGCTATACCTGCATGCCGTTTGGGTTTCGCAACGCGGACGCGACCTTTCAGCGGCTAATGCACATCGCCCTGGGCCGATAGCTTGAGAGGAATGCTGACAGAGGCGGAGCCAGGATTTCTCAAAGCCTAGGGCTAAAACTAACTGACTAAAAATAATGTCAAATGACATGCACACCAACGTGTTCTAGAAGTATGCCACAAATTCACATTAAAGATGAAATATAAATTCATTATTACCACAAGAGAAAATTTGATAAAACAAATAATTTAACAAAGTGCATTTTTGCAAACATTGTTTGGTACCAAACTAATGAAGACTTGGTTAATTCTAGGCCATTGTTTCTTCACCAGCAATAGTAGAAGGACCTGGAGCTGCAAATATAAAATCGAGTATTTAAAATTAGGACACTGGACATATACTAAAATCAATTGTTCATATAATATTTTAAAATCAATTGGACACATACTAATATTTTGTACAAATAACAATGAAACAGAAGTGATTAAAGTAATTCAATTGAATGTCACAAACTCGTTGATTTTCAGCTAATAGAAAGAGACTAGGGAAAATTAGATGACAAATATAGTAAACTGAAGATTACCTGTCCTGCCGCTGGCCTAGCCGATTGTGAAGATGAAAAGGAACAGAAAGGGTGGAGCTCGAGGGGCTGCTCCTGCTCGAACGAGGCGAGATGACCTGCTTGAGCGGCGAGCGCCGGCCGCTCGGGCGCTGGGACGCCGGTCTTAGTTCTCATGGGAAACGGCGGGCGGCTGATGCATCGCAGCTGAGGCGGCGCAGCTGTGAACGAGAGATATTTGATTGATCAGGCGAGATGCTGGACGATTGATTCCTGATGAATCGCTACTACCAAAACCAACGGGGGTCGTGGCGCAGGTGTCTACTTTTTCTTCCAACCAAGCCCGTAGGACAGCTCAGCTGGGCTGGGAACTGGGAACTGGGAACTTACGTGGGCTATGCTTGGACGCCTGGGGCTGGGCTTTGTAAGTCTACAAATGTAAAAAAAATTCTACTAAATATATACCTACCAGTTGGGCCAAGCCTGGGGCTATAGCCCCAGTTGCCCCAGGCCCAATTCCACCCCTGAATGCTGAGGCGTACATCGATGACATTGTAGTGAAGTCTCGGGAGGCGAAAACCCTGATACACGACTTGGAAGAAACCTTCGCGAGCCTTGATAAAGTGGATCTGCGGCTCAACCCGGAGAAGTGCGTATTTGGAGTCCCCTCGGGCAAGCTCCTGGGTTTCCTCGTGTTCCATAGGGGCATCGAGGCCAACCCGGAAAAGGTCAAAGCAGTCGAAGACATGAGCCCGCCAAAGACCCTCAGAGAAATGCAGAAACTCACCGGGCGAGTGACTGCGCTAGGACATTTCATCTCCAAGCTGGGGGAACGAGCACTGCCATTCTTCAAGCTAATGAAGAAGAAGGGCCCCTTTGAATGGACTGAAGAGGCCAACAAGGCATTCCAAGAACTCAAGAGGTACCTTACCAGCCCTCCGATGATGGTAGCCCCGCGTCCTCGGGAGCCTCTGGTGCTCTACCTCGTGGCCACCCCCTACTCCGCCAGCTCAGCCCTGGTAGTGGTCAGGGAGGAGCATCAGGCCAAGGCCGCAACTGCCCTCCAAGCAGGAGCGAAGCGAAGCCAAGAGAGCCACACAAAGACCGCGGTCGCGGCCGAAGGGGATCAGCCGCAGCAGGAAAGCGCGCCCGGAGCAGAAGAGGCCCCACCAAGCGGCCAGACACTGGGGGCTCCGCCGTCTCGGGAGGCACCCCAACCTACGGAGGACGCGAACAGCGCCAGCGCTCACAGCCTCGTCGAGAACCCCGTGTACTTCGTCAGCACGGTGCTACAGGACGCGAGGGCGCGGTACCCCATGCCCCAAAAACTCCTCCTCGCGCTATTGGTAGCCTCACGCAAGCTGCGGCACTACTTCCAAGGTCATCCCATCAAGGTCGTCTCAGCATACCCTCTGGAGAGGGTGCTCAGGAGCCCCAACTCAGCTGGAAGAGTCGCCGAGTGGAATATTGAAATGCAAGCGTTTCAGCTAGAATTCAGCACAACCAGAGTCATCAAGGGGGCCGCATTGGTAGATTTCGTGGCAGAATGGGCAGAGGCACCCGGCCTCAAAGTAGGCGAAGACCGATCACTTTCAACGGGGAGCGAGGCACCGGACGGCTGGGTCATGTACTTCGACGGGGCATTCTCCCGACATGGCGCGGGGGCCGGCGTAGTGCTTGTATCCCCTACTCAGACAAGCTCTATTACGCCTGCAGCTCATTTCCAAAGACGGGAAAAGGTCTCCAACAACATAGCAGAATATGAAGGCCTGATAGCCGGCCTGAGAGCCGTAGTCGCTTTGGGGGTAAAGCGCCTCATTATCAAGGGCGATTCACAACTCCTTGTCAACTTTCCCAACAAGATATACGAGCCAAAGGACGAGCACGTGGAAGCCTACCTCGCGGAGGTTCGCAGGATGGAGAAACAGTTCTGGGGGCTGGAGCTGCAGACAGCCTCGCGGCAACAATCAAGAGGCGATGACATCGCCAAGAGGGCGCCCAGCGGCTGCCTCAGAGCTCTGGCGCTTCAAGAGCGACGCCAGCCCTCGGCGGCACCACCACTATCAAGCGTGGCGCAACCTCGGGAGGAGCTTCCCCAGCCGCCTGCCTCAGGAGCCCCGGTCTGCGGCCCGGCTTCAGGGGCACGCCTGCTCCTGGCGTTGGAACCCCAGGAAGGATGCTGGATCACAGAGCTCAAGAGCTACTTGACGCGGGGGACCCTGCCAGAGAAGGAGGAGGAGGCGGAGCGTGTGGCGCGGCAAGCCACGTCCTACTGCATCAGGGATGGAGAGCTTTACTGGAGGCGACCGAACGACGTGTCCCTACGTTGCATTTCCAGAGAGCAAGGGAAGGGATTGCTGGAAGACATACACGGCGGAGAGTGTGGGCATCACTCATCGTCACGAACCCTCTTTGGCAAGGAGTTCCACAGCGGGTTCTACTGGCCCACAACACTCAGCGACGCTGTTGAGCTGGTGAAGGCTTGCGAGGCCTGCCAATTTCACGCCAAGCAGATCCATCAGCCGGCGGGAGGTCTACAAACTATACCCCTCTCATGGCCATTCGCAGTTTGGGGACTGGACATTCTAGGCCCGTTCCCTCGGGCGCCAGGGGGCTATCGCTACCTCTACGTCGCCGTGGACAAGTTCACCAAGTGGGCTGAGGTGGAAGCCGTCCGCACCATCCCAACAGGCTCTGCGGTCAAGTTCATCAGGGGCCTCGTGAGCCGGTTTGGGGTGCCTAACCGCATCATCACCGACAACGCGCAGTTCACCAGCAATATCTTCAAAACGTATTGTGCTAACCTTGGAACGCAGATATGCTATGCTTCGGTGGCGCACCCCCGGAGTAACGGCCAGGGCGAGCGAGCCAACGCGGAGAACGCAGATATGCTATGCTTCGGTGGCGCACCCCCGGAGTAACGGCCAGGGCGAGCGAGCCAACGCGGAGGTCCTGAAGGGCTTCAAAACCAGGACCTTCAAGAAGAAGCTGGAGGCCTACGGCAGGGGCTGGCACGACGAGCTCCAGTCTGTGATGTGGTCCATCCGCACGACCGCGGCCCAGCCGACTGGCGAGACCCCTTCTACCTTGTCTATGGAGCAGAAGCCGTCCTCCCTCACGAGGTCAAGCGTCGCTCCGCATGGGTCCTGGCGTTCGACGAGGCGCAGCAGGACGCCATGCGGGGGACGGATCTCGTGCTGGGGGAGGAATATCGTCGAGAGGCCGCGCTATGAGCGGCAAGGTATCAACAGGTGCTGCGGCGATACCACTTCTACAACATCCGCCCCAGGACTCTTGAGGTAGGGGACCTCATGCTCAGATGGGTCCTCTCCAGGGAAGGGTTGCATAAGCTTTCTCCCATGTGGGAGGGCCCGTTCAAGGTTGTTCATGTTTCAGGCCCGGCTCCAGCGCTTGAGACTCGGGAGGGGTGCCCATCCCAACGCTGGAACATTCAAAGCATCTCCGAAAGTTCTACCCTTGAAGAAAGGCCCAGAGCTCGTGAAGAAGGCAAACACTGTGAAGCCTATTTTCCCGAGAAAGGCCCGAGCTCGTGAAGAAGGCAAACACTGTGAAGATCATTTTCCAGAAAGGCCCGGAGCTCGTGAAGAAGGCAAACGCCTGTGAAGCTCATTTCCCCGAGAAAGGCCCGAAGCCTGTGAAGAAGGCCAACGCCTTTGAAGCTCATTTCCCCAAGAAAGGCCTGGAGCCTGTGAAGAAGGCCAATGCCTGTGAAGCTCATTTTCCCGAGAAAGGCCCGAGCTCGTGAAGAAGGCCAACGCCTGTGAAGCCTATTTCCCAGAAAGGCCCGAGCCCGTGAAGAAGGCCAATGCATGTGAAGCTCGCCGCCCGTGACACTCTCACGTAATAATGAGTTGGGGCTGTACACGCCCCGGAGTCTCCGGAGAGCCGCCCTCGGGCCTCGGGGGCTCCTGCCCACGCCTAGTGGCAGCACTTAGCTCCGCGCTGGTGAGAAGACGTCGAAGACTAGATTAGCTGCCGGACGCGGCTTTTTCATTTGCTTTCTGCAGTTGGCTTGTTCGTTCCTATTTGAAGTTTTATTGAAGTTGTTGCCGTCCTTGGCTTGTGAATCTTTGTCTTTTTCGCTCGCTTGCCTCTTTTTCTCTCGCGCAAGTCTCGCGAGGGAACAACGCGGGCACCCTCGCGAGTGTTTCCTGACCTTGTTGTTTGAAGCTTTCCTATCCAGGTCCACTACGGGAGCACCCCTCCCAGTCCGTGCCCCACGGGCATCGCGACGCGAACACAGGACCTGGGTCGGTCACCTCCACAACCGAGGCCTGAAGCTACCCCTCCTGACTAATCCTTGCAGGACATGAAGCGTTCGACGAGGCCTCGGCCTTGGGAAGCGAAGACCGCGACAGGTCCCCCCGAGCTAAGTAATTCCTGCACGTGGGCATACGGCACAAAAAGCACAGCACGGAAATAGCGGAAACAACATGGTAATTAACAGCAAAAGTTCAGCACGCCCCCGCGGGGCCCTACACTACTTTCTCTTTGCGCAGGGAAGGGAGAAAAACAAAATAGGCACGGCTTGCTCGCACCAACTCGCGGCGAAGGCTCGTACTGCCTCCGGAGCTCAGTTAGACTCCTCCTCGCGCTTCACCGAGGTGCGACGGCGGGCTGACCCGCTACCTCCCTCCAGGCGGGCTCGACGGCACGGGGGCTGGTCGCGGCCACCGCTGGAGGAGCTGCTGTCCGAAGGAGAACCACCGAAGCTCGACGAGCCCCGAGCGCCGCCGACCACGCGCTTCTGTCATCTTCATCCCGACCATCACCGGGCTGGGTACACGGCCGTCATCGCCTTCGGGCAGCACCTGCACGGCGACCGTCTTCTCCGAACACCCTCACGTAGATGGTGGCGTCGCCGTCGAACTTGAAGTGCAGGGTGCACCGCCGGCTCAGGCCACGCGTGCGGGCAAACATTTGCCATCCGCGGGTCAGGGCCACATTCCCGGCGATGGAGACCTCCAGCGAAGCCCAGGAGGCCCTGCTGCAACAACCGTCCGCCTGAAGCCAGAGGCCGCCCGAAGCGCCGGCCGGAAGTTCACCCACAAAGAAGCGGGGAAGCTGGAGCCAGGTGCTGGTCGGCTCCACCGACCACACGACGAACTCCGGCAGCACCTCCGCCGAGTGGAAGCGCGGCCTGGGGGGCCGCGCAGTCATGGCACGCCCCCCATCGACAACCTGGCGCCCATCACCGCGCAGGGGATCGCCTCCACGACCACGGGAAGCCGCTACGGGAGCCACAGGATGCTTGCGAGGATGGCCTCGACCTCGCTTGGCCGGGGGAGAGTCAGGCCCAACCTGGCGGGCCTTTCCCTTCTCCACGGCCGAGAACCTCTTCGACGGAGCCATGAAGAGAAAGGAGTAGCAAGAGGGGATGGACTGGAAGGGCTTGCGCCGTTCCGTACTTATAGCCGGAGGAGGCCAATAGTCGGCCTCCACGATCACAGGTAATCATGACCCATTTCTGCGTGCAGGGACTCGTCAAGTCATGCAGTCGCCGAGGGATCATGGGGATGCGGAGACGCCCACGACCAATCAATCTCCACGCGGCTCCCAAGGCCGCAGGCTGTTGGAGCCCGCGGTGCTTCGCACTTGCCCCTTCACTTGTCTGCTAAGTCAAGTCCGGGCGCGCCTTGGGCCCGGGGGCTACTGTCGGCGTTCTGGGAATGGGGGTCCCCAGACTTGCCTGCCTACAGCCTGCGGCATGGCTCAAGTGGGGGCCAAAAGCGGCCCAGCTTCATCAGCTCAAGCTCAAGACTCTCGCGAGGGCCAGACTGGGCGGACGACGGAACCTCCTCAGAGCAGCCTCACAGCAGGCTCACGAGGAGGCGGAGAGATCAAGGCAGGGTACCTCACGAGGGTGCCCCGTGATGCAAGCCATGACGATCGAGATCAAGAGGGCGCCAGGCGGGCGCCATCCTGCGCAGTGTCCTCATTTCCCCTTTGGTGCAAAGGAGGCAAGCACATGCCAAGGCATCAGGCAAAGGTTACCGCTTCGGTGCAACGAGACCAAGACCAGCAGAGCGGCAGGACGGAGGTCATCATGGAGCCCAGGACGGCGTCACCGTCAGAGCCTTTGGCAGCCAAAGACCCACTTTAATCAAGATAAGTGTACTAGATGTTCCCCTTCAAAATGGCCAATTGTTGGCGCCCTTCCCGCTCATTATTTGGGAAGAGGCCCAGGGCCTCCCTCTATAAATAGGACTAGCCACCACAAAGAGAGGGACGGGAAAAACCTACCAGAGAGAGATAGAAGCGACTGGACTCACCCAAGCAGTCCATCGGACTAGCTCAAGAACAGCCCCTCGCGAGGCTATTCTCCCTTTGTACTGTTCATCATCAGCCCCTGAGGCAATCCACCACACCACAAACTAGAGTAGGGTATTACACCACAATGGTGGCCCGAACTAGTATAAACCTCGTGTCCCTTGTGTATTCTTCTTCCTAGTTTAGATCCCTTGCTAACCATCGACGCGTGAGCTGGTAGGGGAAAGATCTCTGCGCGCACCCCAGTGTTCGAACCTCAAGGGTCTGCCGGAACCTGAAATCCGACAATTTCTAATGCCTTTTCTCTGATATTATCCAAGGTTTACACAAAGAGGGAGAATGCCAGCAGCTGGAATTCTGGACCTGGAAAATCTACGTCAGAGTTACCTATTCTGCACATCTCCAAATGAGCTGAATATTTACGGAGATTTTTTTGGAATATATGAAGAATGTTGGAGCAAATAACTTCCAGAGGGGGCCCACCAGGTGGGCAGAACCCACCTGGGCGCGCCAGGCAGCCCAGGCGCGCCCTGGTGGGTTGTGCCCTCCTTGGCCCACCTCCGGTGCCCTTATTCTTCTATATAAATCATTTTGACCTAGAAAAAATAAGGAGAGGACTTTCGGGATGAAGCACCGCCGTCTCGAGGCAGAACTTGGGCAGGAGCACTTTTGCCCTCCGGCGGAGCGATTCCGCCGGGGGAACTTCCCTCCCGGAGGGGGAAATCATCGTCATCACCAACAACTCTCCCATATTTGGGAAGGCCATCTCCATCAACATCTTCAATAGCACCATCTCCTCTCAAACCCTAGTTCATCTCTCATGTTCAATCTTTGTACCGGAACCTTAGATTGGTACTTGTGGGTGACTAGTAGTATTGATTACATCTTGTAGTTCATTACAATATGGTTTATTTGGTGGAAGATTATATGTTCAGATCCATTATGCTATTTAATATCTCTCTGATCTTGAGCATGATTATCATTTGTGAGTAGTTACTTTTGTTCTTGAGGTCACGGGAGAAGTCATGTTGCAAGTAATTATGTGAACTTGATATGTGTTCGATATTTTGATGATATGTATGTTGTGATTACCTTAGTGGTGTCATGTGAACGTCGACTACATGGCACTTCACCATATTTGGGCCTAAGGGAATGCATTGTGGAGTAGTTATTAGATGATGGGTTGCTAGAGTGACAGAAGCTTAAACCCTAGTTTATACGTTATTTCATAAGGGACTGATTTGGATCCAAAAGTTTAAGGGATTTTTATATCTGTGCCCCTGGTTCCTTAGCTCTACTCATTCATCCTACACTCTTAACTTTTGCTCACTTTCCCCACTCTCTTGTCTGAAACCCTCAGAAATGGTAACCAACGATGGATGCCGCCGGGTCAGTGCTTTGACCGTTAACTCTAATGAGTGGGGCCGCGCTGGACTGTGTCACCCGTTGGACGTGACTATTGGGCAACTCCATTTGCTCACTTTTCCTTTTTCTATTAAACTTAGTTTTCCTTTGTCCGATGGCTGCTCCATTTGATTTTGAGAAGATTATTGAGCAACCCCCTCTCTGAGCGATTTGAGTTTAAATCCACCAAGAGAAAACCCCTGGAGGCGAAGAATTAGATAGTGGTTCAGCATCACTCGAATCTAAGTCCAGTACGCTCCGCCTATTACTCTTGAGAGCTACAAACTCTCTAGACGGTTAGGTGTCAATTTCTTCAGATACCAAGAGTGACTGTGGTTCTCGAAGAAGAAGTCTGTGAAGGTTTGGAGATCGCCACATGTATCTACCATGAGTGATCGACATTGGTTGACGAACCAATTGTCGAGGAGAATAGGGTGAAGAGAGTTTATCTTCCGTTTTAAGTCATAGCCCCTCCAACCAGACATGGTCCTTGTGTAGAAGGACGAACTTGTCGAACAAATTCCTTGTCGCCATCAAGCATCACTGGTTACCTCTGCTACTCATGTTTACATTCGCTGTATTTTCTTTCATGTGATTTGTCTCAATGTATGTTTTAGTTTCCTTTCGGTACTTAGTTATAGCACGCTGTAATTTGTTTTTCATTCGCTCTGCTGCTGGGTTTCGAGAGTTTTGAGATTTCCAAACAAATTTTAAAACTCCCATTTACTCCCCCTGGTAGACATACTTCGCAGTTAGTATAATAAAGCAAGTCACCACTTTAAGTACTGTTGCAAACCACTTCATATTTTATTAGTGCATTATACCTACTGTATTCTAACTTTAACATGGCTTATACCCCCTGCTACAATCCATAGATTCATCAAAATAAGCACACAGTGCAACGAAAACAGAATCTGTCAAAAACAGAATAGTATGTAGTAATCTAGACTTGTGTAACTCCAAAAAATCAGAAAAATTAAGAAAACATAGGAAATTTGTATATCAATCTTGTGTAAAAATTCAGAATTTTTCGTCGCTTCTGTGATTTTTAAAAATTCAGTTACTGGACGCAAAAGTTGTTGTTTTTCAACAGGATCAAATCAACTATCACCCAACATGATCCTAAAGGATTTACTTGGCACAAACATTAATTTAAACATAAACAACAATAATAAAAGTAGCATAATTGTGTGAACACACAAAATAGAAAAGAATTATTTTATTCATTGGGTTCCCTCCCAACAAGCGCTATCGTTTTATGCCCCTAGCTAGGCATAATGCATAGATTCAAGTATTTTCATATTTGGTTTTTGCCCCATAGGTTGCCCTCGTGATCGTCCTCAATGGGAAAATGGAGCACCTAACAACGCATCTTCACAGACCAAGAACTACGAGATCACCCCTTTCATTCCGGGGAGACGGAGGGATCGTACCATTCGAGCCTTTTTTTCATGCTTTTCCCGGCGGTCTGGAGAAAGCAGCAACCAATAGGACTTTCCTAATCCTCCCTTCCTTTCAGGAAGAACGTGAAATTCTTGATTCATATGGTGGCTTAATTCTTGTTCTAGGGAAGTTGTCCTGTACCCTTTCTTAGTGGAAATTGAAATTTAATATTCCCTTCTTTCATATCAATCACGGCACCTATAGTGCATAAAAACGGTCTATCAAGTATTATGGGACAAGACGGCTTGCAATCAATATCAAGAACAATAAAATATGTGGGAACATAATTCCTATTTGCAAGAATAAGAATATCATTTATCCTTCACAAAAGGTTTTTAATAGTAGAATCCGCCAAGTGCAAATTAAGAGAACATTCTTCCAACTTGGTAAAACCTAGTACATCACAAAGAGATTTCATAATTGTGGAAACACTAGCACCCAAATCACATAAAGCAAAGAACTCATAATTTTTAATCTCGAACTTAATGGTAGGTTCCCATTCATCATATGATTTTCTAGGAATTGGAATATCTAATTCCAACTTTCCTTCTAAAGCTTTCATCATCACTTCTACAATATGTTTAGTAAAAGCTTCATTTTGTTCATAGGCATTAGGTGAATTCATCATAGATTACAACAAAGAAATACATTCAATCATAGAGCAACTATCATAATTAAAATCTTTGTAATCCAAAAGAGTGGTCACATCACTAGTTAAAGTTTTGACCTCAACAAACCCACTTTTATCAAAAAAATTTAACAAGATTTTCACCCTCCGAATTATGGGGACGCCTTCTAGCTAATGTTGACTCTTCTTCAGTCCCTTTATCATCAAGATTAATATTACTAAACAAGGAATCAATAGAAGAAACACCAATCATTTTCAGATATTCATCATTACTATCCTCTAGAGAAACTGGCTTAGCGGCCACTTGATTTACTAGTGTAGCTTGTGCATCGGATATTTTACCTACTAAATTTTTAGTATGAGCATACTTAGATTGGAGATTAGAAACTTCTCTACTAACATGATCAAGTTGTTTTGTTATAGCATCTAGCACAATAAAGTGTTCCTTAAGCTCTTCGATAAAAAACTTATTATCCTCAAATTGTATATTCATATGTTTTTTGGTACTTTTGTCAAACTCAAGAAAAATATTGCATTAAGGAACATCATAATACTTCCTTTGAGCCATCGTGACTTCGCAAACAAGACCTCATGCAAACAAAAGATCGAATGGAAAAAAGGCAAACAAAAAGAAGGCAAATATTTTTGTGTTTTCGCAAAAACGTTTTAGGAGTGGGGGAGATAAAAATGAGAGGCAAATGGCAAATAATGTAAATGGCAAGAAGATGAGATTTGTGATTAGGAACCTGATAGATGTTGATGATGTCTCCCTGGCAATGGCGCCAGAAATTCTTCCTGGTTGCTTGTATCTGCGTTGGTATTTGCCCGAAGAGGAGAGGATAATGCAACACAACAACGGTAAGTATTTCCCTCAGTTATGAAATCAAGGTTATCAATCCAGTAGGACAACCAAGCAACACTATGTAAATGGTACCTGCACACAAATAACAAATACTTGCAACCCAAGGCGTAAGAGGGGTTGTCAATCCCTACTCGGTATTGAGATAGATTAAATTGTACGAGATTTGATAAATAGATCTGACAAAAGCATAAAATAAAATAAATAAAGAAAAATTGCAACAAGGTATTTTTGGGTTTTTGGAATAATAGATCTGAAAATAATATTATAGGAAATAGACCCCCGGGCCGTAGATTTCACTAGTGGCTTCTCGAGAAAATAGCATACGGTGGATAAACAAATTACTGTTGGGCAATTGATAGAAAAGCAAATAATCATGACGATAGCCAAGGCAATGTTCATGTATATAGGCATCATGTCCAAGATTAGTAGACCGACTCCTGCCTGCATCTAGTACTATTACTCCACACATCAACCGCTATCCAGCATGCATCTAGTGTATTAAGTTCATGGAAAAACGGAGTAATGCAATAAGAACGATGACATGACGTAGACAAGATCTATTCATCTAGGAATAGACCCCATATTCTTATCCTTAATAGCAACGATACATGCGTGTCATGTCTCCTTCTGTCACTGAGATTGAGCACCGCAAGATCGAACCCATTAGAAAGCACCTTGTCCCATTGCAAGAAAAATCAATCTAGTTGGCCAAACCAAACCAAAGTTTCGGAGAAGAAATACGAGGCTATAATAATCATGCATATAAGAGATCGAAGAAGACTCAAATAATATTCATAGATAGAACTGATCATAAACTCGCAATTCATCGGATCCTAACAAACACACCTCAAAAAGTCATTACATCAAATAGATCTCCAAGAACATCGAGGAGAACATTTTATTGAGAATCAAAAAGAGAGAAGAAGCCATCTAGCTACTGCCTACGAACCCGTAGGTCTGTGGTAAACTACTCACACATCATCGGAGGAGCACCAATGAGGATGATGAACCCCTCTATGATCGTGTTCACCTCCGGCAAGGTGCCGGAAAAGGGCTCTAAATTGGATCTCATGTTTCTAGAACTTGTGGCGGCTCGAATTGTTTTTTGTTGACTCCCCTCGGGTTTCTGGAATATTTGGGTATTTATAGAGCCGAAAGGCGGTGGAAAGGACTCTCGTGGGCCCCAATACCCACCAGGGTGCACCCGTGGCTTGTGACGCGACTTGGTGTCTTGTGGGCCCCACATGCCTCCCCTGTGGCACTTCCTTGGCTCCCAAGTTGTCTTCTGGGCAGAAAAAAATGTCCAAAAAGTTTTGCTGCGTTTGGAATGCGTTTGAAATGGATATTCTGCAAAGTGAAAAACAAGCAAAAACAACAACTGGCAGCGGCCACTATGTCAATATGTTAGTCCCAAAAAATGATATAAAGTTGCTATAAAATGAATATAAAACATCCAATAATGATAATATAATAGGATGGAACAATCAAAAATTATAGATACGGTGGAGACATATCACCAACCCCCCCGGTCGCCTCAAAGCTGGGGAATCGACATCGTACGTATCGAACCTGGCTTGGAGTCAGGTACGATGTTTGGTTTGTAATGTAGTTGGTGCCCCATCCAAGTTGTGCATTAGGGATTTGAACACATCACACACCACCCATACATATTTTCGGGCCGCATGCAAGGTATAGGGGGTCTTCTGATCGACCACGTCTCTCTATGCAGTTTTATGTGGCGACTTGAACACATCACACACCACCCATACATATTTTCGAGCCGCATGTAGGGTATAGGGGGTCTTCCGATCGACCAGGTCTCCCTGTCGGTTTTTTGTGACGACTCACGCATATCTGTGGGCTCCCCAGATCTATATATATCATCCCTTTGACCGATAACGAGGGGTACATGTTGGCCATGAATGGATTCCTCCTAGTTTGTTTTAGGGCCAATCACATGTCGTTCAAGCAAAGTTCGAGCTCATGCATCCTCATGATTCCCTCCCACACGCTCGGATTGGTGGGTTGGACTGACACCGTACCCTGCGTATCTTGTCCTTAATTACGTGGCTTTCATGGTGGTTGTCTGTATCGAGAGGCAGGCGCCACATCTAAATTGTACACTATTTGATATTGCAAACACATCACCCTTCCAACGTACATCATTTTGGGCTGCATGTAGGCGGTGCTGGTTTTGTGGCCCCTCTCGTGCGATTTTTTATGATGGTCCAATCTATATGACCAAGCGGTTTATATATATTCTATCCATTTCTGATCGACACCAACAATTGTCGTTTGACCAACTGATAGATTCACTGGTCCATCTTATGGTAGGTCATGGCGACATGCATGTATGACCAAAGTATTAGTACGTGCATCCGTACCGTCGACACGGAGTGGGAGGTGGGTCAAGCACCCCTGCTAGGTAGCTACGACATTACGTCATTATAGATATATCCAAGGGGGCTTTCCAGTTTGCGAGGCAGGTGCCACCAAAGTTGTGCATTGTGTATTTAAAAATCATGCCCTATATTCCTACATATATTTGGCCACTTCCAGATGGTTCTTGACTTCTGGCGCCTCTCATCGATCTTCGATGACGTGCCCAACCGTGGGCCCGGGCGGTCAAAGTTGTGCATTGGAATTTTGAACATCACACACCACCCTTTTCATTCATATATATTTGGGCCACATGCTGGCGTGGCTGTCTTCTGACTCTCTCTCGCATTTTTGTGTGTGAAGACTCGGATGACGCTCAACGGACACGGGTGTACTGGCTTAACCGTGTGCAGTGCAAGTGTGTTGTGAAATCACCACGACTGCACATGCGCAAGCAAGGGTGTAGGTAGTGGATTAACCGCAGCGATGCTAGTGCGTGCCAGAAATCACCACGATCGTAAGCGCGAGCTAGGGTGTAGGTAGTGGTTTAACCATGTGCGATGCAAGTGCGCTGTGAATCACCACGAATGCGCAAATGTGAGCAAGGGTGGAGGTAGTAGCTTAATCGTGTGCGATGCAAGTGCGCTGTGAAATCACCATGACTGCACAAGCACGAGCAAGGGTGGTACTGGCTTAACCGTGTGCGATGCAAGTGTGCCATGAATCACGATGACTGCGCAAGCGCGAGCAAGGGTGGTACTTGCTTAACCGTGTGCGATGCTAGTGCACTGTAAAATCACCACCTATGAAAGCTAAAGGCGGGTAGTTTATTGAGAATGAATTTCACGTTTGCATCTGAAAATTAGGACGAACCATGTGCGATAGACCAGCTATCTAGAAATCTAAAAACAAACTACCCACCTTGAGCGATGCAAAACCGGCGGTTCCACTGCTTTTCCATATTATCATACACACATATTCTTATTAGACCATGTGCGATCTTGCATGCTCCTGCTCCGCATTGATACGTCCATTTTGCATCATGTTTTCCTATTGTTATTTATAATGTTTTTATGCATAATAATGCTTTTGGAGTATTTCTAATGCCTTTTCTCTCATATTATGCACGGTTTACACAAAGAGGGAGAATGCCGGCAGCTGGAATTCTGGACCTGGAAAAGCTACGTCACAGATACCTATAATGCACACGTCCAAATGAGCTGAAAATTTACCGAGAATTGTCTTGGAATATATGAAGAATATTGGAGCAAATAACTACCAGAGGGGGCCCACCAGGTGGGCACAACCTACCTGGGCGTGCCAGGGAGCCCAGGCGCGCCCTGGTGGGTTGTGCCTGTTAGGAAAGCAACTTATGTTTCCAGGAGGCCATAGGCTAGTATATATACATGTACCCTTATACAATAGGGTAAAATACGAAAGGTTACAACTCTAACACCCCCCTCAAACTCATGGTGGATTAACAACGCTGAGTTTGGTGAGATAGAAGCCATGCTTGTGCTCTAGTCTGGCCTTCAGAAATAATCCGCCAATCAGAATCTCGAAGGCACATATCAAGAGCAATAACCTGATCCTCGCACACCAGCGCACATAGAAAGCATCAACACCAATATGATTGGTGAGCTCATGCTTCACAGTGATCATGCGCAATGCTAATAGCACCTGATCGCCGATAAGAGCGGAGGGTGTAGTAATGTAAACACCAAAACTCAAGTAACCACGGTAACTAACTCACCTATGCCATCAAAAGAGCCATAGCTCATAACTCAGCCTCTGCACTCGAACGGGAAACTGCAGTCTGTTTCTTCGTCTTCTAGGCAATGAGAGAACCACGAAGAAAAACACAGTAAGTATAAAGTGAACGGCGTTCGGAGGGATCACTAGCCCACGTAGCATCTGAATAGGCCTGAAGCTGTAAAGAACTGGAGCGAGGAAAGAATATACGGTGAGAGATCGTGCCCCAAATATATCGAAGAACACGAAGGAGGTGACTATAGTGAATCGAAATGGGAGAGGAGACAAACTGACTCAGAATATGAACCGGATAAGATATATCCGGACGAGTGACAACTAGATAGACAAGACTCCCAACAAGATGACGATAACGCGTCGGGTCAGGCATGGGGTCACCATCAGTATCATGGAGGTGAATAATGAGCTCCATGGGAGTCTCAACAATGCGCTCATCGGTAAGAGCAGCATGAGCAAGAAGATCATGTATATACTTTTCCTAGGATATAAAAAAGGCATCAGAGGTAGAAGAGACCTCCATCCCAAGAAACTAGCGAAGAGGTCCAAGATTGGACATAAAAAATTGCTCACTAAGACGGGCCTTTACAAAGGCAATATACTTGGGGTCATCGCCAGTGATGATCATGTCATCAACATGGAGAAGAAGAAGAGTCCGACCATGAGGAGAATGGTGGACAAACAATGCTGGATCATGAGCACTCGCTAAAAAACTAGCGGCAGTCACCACAGAGGCAAAACGCCAAACCAAAGCGCGGGGGCTTGCTTAAGGCCATAGAGAGAACGCATTAAGACGCATATACCATGCCATCGTGAATGTAATACCTGTGGTGGCTGCATGTATACTCCTCACGCAGCTCACCGTTAAGAAAGGCATTCTTAACATCAAGCTGAGATACAGACCAGTGGCGTGCAGAGGCCACGGCAAGAAATGTATGAATAGTGGTCATATGGGACACAGGAGCAAAAGTCTCATCATACACGACCATGCTGCTGCTAAAAGCCACGAGCCACAAGACGAGCTTTGTAATGCTCAAGAGAACCATCAGAGCGAGTCTTAACCTTGTAGACCCACTTACAAGTGATAGGATGGACACCTGGAGGAAGAGAAACAAGATCCCACGTACCAGTGCGTTCAAGAGTAGCAATCTCCTCTACCATCGCAAACTGCCATTTAGGATGAAGAACAGCCTCACGATAAGAAGTCGGCTCAAGAACAGCAGCACCAGCGGTTGAAAAACCAAGGCGATCAACAACGGAAGCGGACGAGGACTGTCGGTGTACAAAAGTAGGGGCTCTACTTTTTACCCCTCTACTTGTGCATGGGCAGTCAGAGCCGCGCCTAAGGCCACACTTAGCAGGGCAATGTAAGGGAACAGAAGCACAAGACGGGCAAAACAATTCCAAGACCAGGGACACAAAGAGAAAGAGGGCCAGGCGGACTCCCCCGGCAAAACCCTTGCTGGGGCGGCCTCCGCGGCCCCGGCAAGAGCCTTGCCGGGGCAACTTGCCCAATGCCAGTAGAGCGGGCCACCCTTGAGCCCATGGGTTGTAGACGCCAACAACCACATTGGAACCAGGGCTCGGGAGGCACCTCCGTGGTGGCATGTAGGTCTTCGTAAAGACCATAAACACACAAGATTAGATGAGGACCAGAAGACGACGATCCTCGGCGAAATCCTTGCCGAGGAGATCCACGAGACCCCCGGCAAGATCCTTGGCAGGGACGGCTACGATGCTGCGACAAGACCCTTGTCGGGGCCCCTCCAAGACCCTTGCCAAAGACACCTGCGGGGCCGAAGCCAGGCCCACCTCTGCCAAGGCTCCACCACCATTCCCATACAGGTGTCAACCCAACCAGCTGGGTAGACACCTGCATGGCAATGTGCGGCTTCCAGGCCAACTCAGCAAGCACCTGTGTGATGGCATGCAGATCTTCGTGAAGACCCTACCGCCACGCTATCTCAGCAGCCTGCCAGCCTACATGGCGCTGCATGCCTCGTTCGCCGACACGGTCGAAAGAAGACGAGCGGCGACGGACAGATGGGTTTCGCTGCCGCCTCTAATAGCAACAGACACCTAAGGAGCGATTTAATGCGCCTTGTCCCGTAATGACAAAGTATAAGCTTTGTATTATAGATTTTTTCATTTTCAGATGTGCCATCGTGGCGACCCTTCGTTATAAAGGGAGCCCGAGGCATTCAGAGAAGGATTCGGATCTTTTGACTAGACACGCACTGCATTTAGTTCAAGAACTCAAGAACACTCAATACATACACCAAAGTAGGGCTAGATATTACGATCCGGCGGCCCGAACGTAACGATCCTTGTGCGCTTACTGCACTCGCTTTGCACAACCCGCTACCGCCAACCGTAGAAGGGATCCTAGTGATCCCATAGGTGTCGCTTCCCGACATCTTTGGCACGCCAGGTAGGGGGCGGTCGGTGCAGAACGACACCTATGGGATCACAAGAACTTTACTACGGTCATGGGCGCTGGGTCGGAGAAGAGCGGATCAAACAGACAAGACACGGTTTCTTTATCTGTGTTCGGGCCGCGAGGATGCGAAACCCTACTCCTGCTTTGGTGGTTTGTTTATCTGTGTTCTTGAACTAGCAATGGGGCGGAGGAGCTCCAAAGTTGAATCCTCCTCCCGGTCGCCTTTGGGCCTCCTTTTATAGGGAAAGGGGTCGCCACAAAGGCACACAGGAGGTGGAAAGGGCATGTGATGCGGGTTTATCCTTGCATTACATGACAAGACGCCTTTAATGTGTCTTGCTTAGGTGTCCTTGCTTTATCGGGACGGGAGAGCCTGTCTCGTCTGGTCGCCGCCCCTTTCAGTCGACAGCGCCTGCCAACGGTGCCATCGGTGCCATGTAGGCAAAGGCAGGCCGAGGTGGCGCAATGGTGGGTCTCCACAAAGATCTGCTTGCCGCCACGCAGGTGCCCGCCCAACTCTGGGTCTGCAGCTGCATGCTAACGGTGGTGGAAGTTTGATTGGCGTGGCCCGATGGTGGCCCTACAGTGTTCTTGGCGAGGGCTCGCCGTAGCCCCGCAAGGGTCTTGCGGGCCCCGGCAAGGGTCTTGCCGTGGCGCCGCCGTCATCCACTGCAAGGCTCTTGCCGGGGCCTTGTGGTCCTCCTTGGCTGGGATCCCGCCAGGGTCGCCATCTTCTATAGTGTGTATCTGATCTTGAATGTCTTCACAAAGATCTGCATGCCACGACGGGGATGTCTCCTAATCCTTTCCCCATGGGGGCAGTGGACTCAAGGGTGATTCGCCCGTAGGTGTGGGACGAGTTGCCACGGCAAGGGTCTTGCCTGGTTTGTTAAACTGCTGCCCCGGCAAGGGTCTTGCCGAGGGAGTACGCTTCGTCCCTTTGCTCTTTGTGGTCTTGGCCTTGGCGCCGTTTCGCTTCCTTTCGAGCTTCGCCTTACCTTGGCTCACCTCCGCTGCCTTGCTCAAGGCGGTGGTGCCCGCAGGCTCGACTGCCTGCAGACGGTTATAGGGGTACAAAAAGTGTACCCCTCTTTTGTACACCGACAGAGCCCCGGCCTGGGCCACACGTAGCATTAATCGCGCCATTGGGCTAGGCCCAAAACGGTGCGCAGCAGGCAGGGTGGTTTTACCGCTGTGAAGTCTTTTTCTGCCGCGCTTCCCATGCCTCCCGCTGCGTGGCTCAGCGTGGGAGGCATGCGTGACATGGGCGGCATGCGTGGGGCTGAGCTCACACAGCATGCGCCACGTCAGCAGCTTAATATGAAAGGAGGCGGCCCGCTTCCCCATAAGAAGGAATAACCGTATGCCGGCTGCTCACTTTCTCCTCTCTCTCGCACCTTTCCAATCTCGTAGCCACCGCTTCTCTCTTCCTTCCTTCCTAAGCTGTTGCCGTCATTGTCGCTGCTTTGCCACCCTCTTCCTCAATCCTCTAGATTCTCGCCGCCATGGCGCCCAAATCCGCCAAGGGCAAGGGGTGGCTAAGGCCTGGGACCATGGAGCCGCCAAGAGCGCCATTGTCGGGGACCGGACGAAGTCCGCTTCTTCTTTCCCCTAGTCGGTTGGTGTTCATGAGCTCGGCCTCCTTCAAGCCCTTATGGGGAGGAAGACGGGGAGAATTGGGCACCCGGCGACGCAAGGCCATTCCCGCCGCTTGTGCCGATCCCGCCCAAATCGGTATCCCTTTTTGTCGACATTTTCTTATGGGTTATGCCCCCTTTTTCTGATTTCTTCGCGACATCATGCACACCTTCGCTTTCGCCTCTTGGATTTCACTCCAATGCGGTGGCGTGTTTGGCTCTCTTCGCAAGATCTTTATGCGAAGGCTTTGCCGAGTGCAGCCCAACACGGCACTCTTTCGCCATTATTTCTCCCTCGAATTCAGCCCGGGCGCCGCCTCCGGATGCGCCGCCTGGATCTCAAGATCCAAGGGGCGATTCGGACGGTGCCATGAAGGAGAGGTGGGATGAATGGCGTGGTCGGTGGTGCTGGATTGAAGACGAAGACCGCCGGAATTCTGCAAGGTCCGCCGAGCGCCGCCATCCGCTGCAGCGATTGAGGTGATGTCGATGCCGCCGACGGAGGCTTACCGTCGCCACCATCAGATCCTCCGCTGACCCGGCTGGGCTCACCTCGAGATGATCGGGCAGACTTCATTCGCCACGGATTGCCCTGCTGCATAACAAGGGGAGGCCAGCCGCTTTTACGAACCCGACCGACATTATGCGGTTCGCCTGGCCTCGACCACAACTTCACAAAGGATGGCGCATGCCCACTTCGCCGCCGCTTTTCCATCTTGATGTGGGTCGGGACGGCAAGATTGAACGGACCGCAAGGCCGCGAGGGCTGCCGCAAAGGTCGGCAAGGCCGCCAAGGGTCGCTCTTCGTTGACAATGGGGTGGTCCCACAGTAATAACTCACGCCGTCCGAGATCATTGCTATGATGCCGGATTGCAACGCCGCACGCCCTGCCCCGAGCTGGAAGGAGCCGACGGACGCAGATGTGCAGCAATTCTTCGACCTTGATCGGCGATACGCCAATGCCGACGCGAGCGGGCGGCTTGTCATGCACACCACCCAGGCGGAGCTGGACTACATCGCCACCAGGGCGAGGGAGGCACAGCTTGCCATGGAGGCCGGCAGAGCCGGGGGCGTGGAGGACAAGGCCGCGACGGTTGCAGAGGAGGAGCAGTTCACCCTGTGGGTGTCGGCCACCGAGAAGGTCAGCAGCGTCGACGCTGGAGCTCCGCTTGTCGAGGACGCGGCCGACGAGTCGTCGGAGGAGGAGGACGTGGCGGCGGGCTCGACGCCAACCAGGGGAAGAGGGCGAGTCCTGCGGCGGGCTGGCTCCGGCGAGCCGGTCCGGCCCGGCAGGGCTACGCGGTCTCAATTGACCCTGGAGGGGTCCGGGCGCCACACGAGGGCCATGGCAGCGAAGGGGCTGATGAAGGCCGCTGAGAAGAAGAAGGCGACAACAACTTCCTCACCCGGGCACGCACAAACCCCGCAGCCTTCTTCGCCTCCTCCGGCAGGCGTCGACTCGGATGATGATGTGGAGGTCCCTTTTGATCTCGGGCCTCTCAGCCCGGAGAGGAAAAGGAAACTGGAGGAAGAGGAGGAGACGGATGACGCAGTAAGTATCCGCTCTCATCGCTATTTTCACTTCCCCGAATCGGGTCGCTTGTCTTGATCCATTTTTGCTTTTGCAGGGGGACAGAGACGTTGGCCCAGAGGGCGAAGAGGGCGAGGACCTTGGCGAGCGGTCAGTCCCCGGCTGGGGCTTCAAAGACACCACTGGTGGTGCTGAGCAGCCCGGACAGCAGCCCCCGGCGCAGCCCCCAGCGTAAGTTCGTCACCCTCTTCTTACTCGACATGTGGTAGGCGCTCGATGCTTTGATGCTAACCTTGCCGGGTTCGCAGGAGGGGAGCGGCAGCAGGAGGAGCCACAGAGGGCTACTCCTAACACACCACCCCCATCGACTACGCCGCTGGGCGCCCCTGCAAGGGCATCGTGCACGGAGCCCACACCCATGGAGGAAGAGGGAACTTGGGCGCCTGGTGACTCTGCCACGGCGCCAAATGTCAAGCGGAGAGGGGCTTCGCTTCACAGCCCGGCACCGTGAGTCGCCTGTCCTTCATCTCTGTTTTTCATTATTCTTTTCTTGGCTTCATTGTTCTGCTGCTGCCTGTGCCCTCCTTCAATGACATGGAGGACGTGGACACTATTGTTGGAGACATTGCCGAGGAGGCCTTGGCGGAGGCCAGCAGGATTACCGCCGAGGAGGCCGCCAAAGATGCCGATGAGGCCGCCCGACGAAGCCGCCAAGGGTGCCGCCGAGGACGCATTGCTGGGGCCGCCAAGGCGATCGGCGAGGCTTCGCCGAGGGCGCCGCCTGTGGACCTGCCGGGTGAGGCCGACAAGGCCTCTGCCGAGGAAGAGGTGGCGGTCACCAGCCTCCCCCCTCAACCTCGGGCCCCGTAGATATCTCAAGGTGGGCGACGATCTTTTCGCCCATCTTCCAGGGCGCTGCCGGGCGCCGCCAAGGGGAAGCCTTTGACGGCGAGGTGCTTGCCGCCACCGGCTTGAGGTGGTTGATGAGCCGGGCGTTGGCGGCGGTTCTCCGAAGAGCAGCTTTTCGCGCCATGGGGCCGATTTCGAAGCTCCAGTGTTTCATCGCGCCCGCCCGACAAGGTCAAGTCCAGATGGCAACGTGGACAACGCGGAGGTGGGCTTCAAGCTGCCGCTGAGACGCAGACCTGGTTCCACCGCACTCGCGAGGAGCAGAGGGCCTTTCAGAGGAATTGGCCAAGCGCGATGTGGAGCTCACCACGAAAATGGCCGACATCGAGAAGGCCCAGAAAGAGGCTGTGAACTTGGCTGCCGCGGCAAGCCGCCCGAACCAGCATCAATCGCCTTGGACTCAGAAGAGGACCTCTCCAGCGTGAAGCGAAGCTATATCGAACGCCCGCTGCAAGGATGAGGAGCTTGAGGCCCTTGTCGCGTGACGGACTCGCGAGCTGGAGCAGAGGCACAAAGAGGCACT
This sequence comes from Aegilops longissima, assembly GCA_021605205.1. Classification (NCBI taxonomy): domain Eukaryota; kingdom Viridiplantae; phylum Streptophyta; class Magnoliopsida; order Poales; family Poaceae; genus Aegilops; species Aegilops longissima. The sequence goes on along the minus strand of CM038678.1, from coordinate 483,537,527 downwards.
CGATGCCCAAGCTGTGGCCCATGCCGGCAAGGGGAAGGAGCTAGAAGCAGAGCGGGACGAGCTGAAGGAGCAAGCCCTCAAGCTGTCCGGCGAGAAGAACACGCTCAACCGTGCCTTGGTAGAGGCGCAAGGAGCAGTCATCAGCAGGACTGGGGAGCTCTCCGACGCGCAGAACTCCATCAGAGACCTCAAGCTGAAGCTGGAGGGTCTCGAGAAGATGCTGTCGGAGAGCAGGGCTCGGGAGGAGACCTTGACCAGGAGCCTCGAGGAGGACAAGCAGCTGCAGGCAAACGAGGCCGCCTCCCACCAGGAATATGTGGTGGGCGAGAACAGGTGGATCAGCCATCTGGAGGTCATTGCCGGCAGGGTCACCTTGCAATTGGCCACCATGGGGATGCCAAACGTGAGGTACGCCCCCGAGCGCAGCGGGACCGTCAACGCCAAGCTGACCCAGTTCTTCGAGGGCGTCCTCGGAGCCTTGGCGTATCTTCACTCCAACAGGACGGCCACGCTGGCCGAGGAGGCCCGACGACTTTGCCGGAGGGTTGTGACCAAGGTCCTCACCAAGATGGCGCACTGGAACCCCGACCTTGACTTCGCGGCCGCGATGAAGAGCTTGCCGGATGGTGTTGACCTGAGGGTGCTCAAGGAGCGCATCAAGCCCATCACCGACGGCATCGATGAAATCAAGAGGGTGGAAGGCCAGCGCCGGGATTAGGCATCCTGTTCTTCTTCGCCGCCGCGGGTTCCCGACCAAGACAAATTTTATCTTTAGTTAGAACCGCAGCTATGACGTGATGTAATATAACTTTGAAGTACTCTTAATTTTCATGCATGTTATTTCCCCGTTCGATTCCTCTTTGTATGTGTGCCCCACGTCGATCGGGTAGGCTTGCCGGCACGGAAGCCCCTAGCAGCGTTTTGGGGACGGATCCCCAAGGCCTGCCGGGTATGCGTGCTGCTGGACGAGCCACCTTTCCATTCCGTACGCGGCGCTCGAACTGTCGAGCTTGACTCGAGTCAGATTCGAGGGCGTTGTCGATCGCAGAAGGTTACTCTGCCATTCTCGACGCAGCCGCTTGAGCTGTTGAGCGGACTCAAAACAGGGCAAGGGCGTTGCCGATCGTGGGAGAGCCCCCCTGGCGTGCAGGTTTCTCATACAAAGGCGTGACATCTCCGGGGGGAATAACCTCAAATAAGAAGGGTAGCATAAATAAGGGTTCAGTGCAACTTAGCTTCTATTTGCGATCGCTCGAGTGTCGATCTTCTGGCCTCCTTTCTTCTTCAAAGGTCACGAAGATGAGGGAGTGCCGGGCTAACTGCCAAAGCTGATTCTCACAACTGCACCCCCTACCTGGCGCGCCAAAGATGTCGGTGCGGAACGACACCTATGGGATCACAATAATCCCTACTACGGTCGCGGGGCGCGGGGTCGTGAGAAGAGCGGATCAAACAGACAGCACACGGTTTCTTTATCCAGGTTCGGGCCGCGAGGATGCGTAAAACCCTACTCCTTCTTTGGTGGTTTGTTTATCTGTGTTCTTGAACTAGCAATGGGGCGTGAGGAGCTCCAAAAAGCCGAATCCTCCTCCTGGTCGCCTTGGGCTTCCTTTTATAGGGAAAGGGGTCGCCACAGTGGAACACAGGAGGTGGAAAGGGTACAATGATGCGAGTTTATCCCTCGCATTACATAACAAGGCGCCTTTAATGAGTCTTGCTTAGGTGTCCTTGCTTTATCGGGGACGGGGGAGATCCCTGTCTCGTCCGTCGCCGCTCCCTTTCGTGTCGACACGCGCCCTTGCCAGCGGTGCCCGTGGTGCCATGTAGGCAGGCAGGCAGCTGAGGTGGCGCAATGGTGGGTCTCCACGAAGATCTGCTTGCCGCCACGCAGGTGCCTACCCAAATGGTTGGGTCGGCATCTACATGCGAATGGTGGTGGAAGTTTGATTGGCGTGGGCCTGATGGTGGCCCTACGGGTGTTCTTGGCGAGGGCCTCGCCGTAGCCCCGGCAAGGGTCTTGCTGGGGCCCCGGCAAGGGTCTTGCCATGGCGCCCGTTGTCATCCCCGGCAAGGCTCTTGCCGGGGGCCTTGTGGTCCTCCTTGGCTGGGATCCCGCCAAGGGTCGTCATCTTCTATAGTGTGTATCTGATCTTGAATGTCTTCACAAAGATCTGCATGCCACCACGGGATGTCTCTCAATCCTTGCCCCATGGGGGCAGTGGACTCAAGGGTGATTCGCTCCGTAGGTGTGGGACGAGCTGCCACGGCAAGGGTCTTGCCGGGTTTGCTAAAACCACCTCCCGGCAAGGGTCTTGCCGGGGGAGTCCGCTTCGTCCCCTTTGCTCTTTGTGGTCTTGGCCTTGGCGCCGTTTCTGCTCCTTTCGAAGCTTCGCCTTACCTTGGCTCACCTCCCTAGCCTTCCTCGGCGGTGGTGCTCAAGAGCTCAGATCGCCTGCGTACGCTTATAGGGTAAAAAGTGTACCCTCTTTTGTACAACCGGCTGTATGCAGCTGTGAAAATCCGGTCTAGTAGTTAGTCTAGCAGTTCTTCATCGCCATGGCTCCCAAGAAGAAGACGATCACGGCGATCGATTCATCGGGAGCCGAACGGCCCGTACCAGTGCGGGCGAATGGTGGGGCGGTCGCGGACGGAATCCGAGGCGCGGCCCGCGAACACCCACATCGCTCTGGCAGTCAGTGCCGGGCGAGCGGCATCGTTCGTGCGCGAGACGACGAGCCGCATGCCGCCAAATCCAAAGACGAAGCCGGCCCCCCCGCAGGCGGCGCGGGGCCCTCCATGGGCGGCATCGTGCCACCTACGGCATGGCGACTTCCAAGACGCCTACGATGGCGCCCACGACGCGCTCCTCCCAGGTAGTGCATGATGAGCAGCCTCACCACGCTGGTGACCCTGGGCACTGCCGGGGGAAGAGTCTTGCGCTTCATTCACGGGACGTAGAAGGCCAGCATGCACGCCGAGACGTTGGCGAAAATGGCGCATAGCCGCCAGGCCGTGATAGAGCTCCTTATAACGTGGTTAGAAGTCGGAGCGCGTCACGGTCCACGCAGCTTTCGCCACCGCCCACGCTAGCAGAAGCCTTGGCGCGTGTAGTTGCTCATTGATTTCCCCCCTACTGCGGACAAGATTGACGAGTGGAGAGCCACCATCCGGAGCCTCATCGGCGTCGCCAACAAAGATGAGCCGCGACCAGCGGGCCCCTCAGGTCGGCGCTCCATCGAGCCACCGCATGCTAGTGGTGGAAGGACTAGAGGTGCTGCGGCCACGGTGCACTCTCCTCCGCCACGCCAACCGCCACGGGTGTCGGTCCATTGTGATGACGCTTGTGATAACATTTCCATAGTGTCGTCCGACCCATGGACCCACTGCGATCAGCGCCAAGTTCTTCGGGAGTGAGCCCATCAAGACGCTCGAACCACCATCGAGCGCTGGCGCGATGTGCGCCACCAGTCAGATAGGCGGGCGAGACCCACTATGGACCACCCAATACCAGTGGATTATGGCGTCCTACCCTATGAGGTGGGTTGCCCAGCCTTTACCCGTGAGCTGCGGCAGTTCTAGTGGCCCTCCCACCGCACGTTCAAGCCCGACGTCGGTGAGAAGTACAACGGCAAGACCCATCCGTCGAAGTTCCTCAGCATCTACAGCATCGCCATGCAAGCTGTTGGGGATCGCGACGACAAGGTGCTTGCCAATTACTTCCTGTTGGCACTTAAACCCAATGTCATGTCATGGTTGATGCACTTGCCAGTGGATTATATTTCTTCCTGGTCGGATTTGTGCCATGAGTTTGTTGGCGCCTTTACGGGGGGCCACCAAGCTCATGGCTAGGCAAGCGATTTGCATATCATCCCCCAGAAAGAAGGTGAAACCCTGCGCAAGTACATACAGAGATTCAGCCGGGTGCAGTACAACATCCCCGATGTTCATCCTGCCGCCGTGATCAGCGTGTTCCACCAGAATGTGCGCAACTGCAAGATGCGTGAGGGCTGGCGATGAACAAGGTCGAAGATGTGGTCGAACTTTATGTTCTGGCCGATAGGTGCGCTCGGGCTGAAGAGGGGAGGAAGTACCTCGGCGAGGACGCCGGTGCGGAAACCGACTCCACAGACGAAGGCACAGCCACCCCGACAAATAAGGGACGGTGCCGGAACAGGAAACGCAAGGGCAAGACTATGCTTGCCGTCGAGGGATCCGAGGACATCGGCGCTGCCAAGAAGGCCAAGGCAGACGACCCCGACAAGGATATTGCCGGGTGCGCCACTTGTCGAGCCTTGGCGGCTGCCGACACGCCAGGAGGCTCTGACAAGCAGTACTGCAAGATCCACCGCACCAAGGGCCATGACCTCCAGAACTGCCGAGAAGTTGAGCTGCTTGCTGAGAAGCAAAAAGCTGAGTATGAGAGGCGGGACAAGGAGAAGGGGCAGGATGGTGCCGAAGGCTCCGGCAAGAAGCGTGGCGGCCAAGGGGTTCGTCGCAGCATGGATAGCCAGCAAGAGAGGCCCGCTCGGGGCCGCGACAAGAAGCAGGAAGACGACGGTCATGACGAGGATGATGAGTCCAGCGAGCAAGAGTTCCAGAAAACTACAGAGGCTATGTGCGTCGACGGTGGCGCCTTGCTGCACACTTCTCACCGCCAGCTCAAGCAGTGGGCGCGTGAGATCACAGCAGCGGAGCCATCACTCGACGCTCAAAATCCACTGAAGTGGTCCAGCACGCCTATCATTTTTGACGCCGAGGACCACCCTGATCGCACAACTGCGGTCAGGGGCTTGCCGTTGTTGGTTTCCCCGACAATACACAACCTCAAGGTGACAAAAATGCTAGTTGACGGTGGGTCCGGTCTGAACTTGATCTCGCCTATTGTGATCAAAAGGCTACAGATTCCCGATGGAGACCTCGAAGAGACGGGTACTTTTCAAGGAGTCAACCCAGGAAGGAGCCAGCCGAAGGGTAAGGTCACGCCGCCCGTGATGTTTGGAGGCGAGTTGAACTACCGGACAGAGAGGGTTGTTTTTTATGTAGCCGAGATCCCCTTGCCCTACAACGGGATTCTCGGCCGCCCGGCACTAGCCAAGTTCATGGCGGCGTCACATTATGCCTACAACACGCTGAAGATTCCTGGGCCGATGACTATCATCACCGTCCCCTCCAACAAGAAGGATGCGCTGATCTGCACTGATCAACTCTACCGGGAGGCAGTTGCAGCGACTGCCGCCAAGGCACTTTCTCCTGCCGCTGAAGCCCCAGGAGGGAAGAAGACCGGCAAGACCTCTCGCACCCACTCCGGCAAGCGCACCTCTTCGGAGTGTTGTGCTCCCGTCGAGGACGTGCCCGAGAGCTCCACCGGCAAGAGCAAGAAATCTAGAGCTGTGCCACCAGAGACCAAGAAGGTGTCCATCAAGGAGGATGGCACGGGAGGGGCCTTCACCATAAGTTCCTCCCTTGACAGCAAATAGGAAAGCACGCTCGCCACCTTCATGCGGGCGAATGTCGATGTGTTTGCATGGAAAGCATCCGACATCCCCGGCGTTCCCAGGGAGGTGATTGAGCACCATCTTGTCGTCTGTCCTCATGCGCGACCCGTCAAGCAGAAGGTCAGGAAGCAAGCTTTGGAGCGGCAGGAGTTCATCACAGAGGAGATCAGGAAGTTAGAAGCGGCAGGCTTGGTGAGGGGAGTACTCCATCCGACGTGGTTGGCCAATCTAGTGGTGGTGTGCAAGGCAAATGGGAAGTGGAGGCTGTGTATTGATTACACGGGTATCAATAAGGTTTGTCCAAAGGACCCTTTCCCATTGCCGCGCATTGACCAGATTGTTGACTCCACGGCCGGGTGTGACTTGTTATCATTCCTTGAAGCCTACTCAGAATACCACCAGATCTTCATGACGAGAGAAGATGAAGATAAGACATCATTCATCACCCCATGTGGTACATATTGCTTTTTGTGAATGCCTTTCGGGTTGAACAGTGATGGCTCAACGTTTGCAAGATCAGTCCAAATTGGTTTTGAGCCCCAGCTACATAGAAATATGGAGGCTTATATGGATGACATAGTGGTCAAAACCAAGGACAAGGTGACACTCGTGCAAGATTTAGAAGAGATATTTGCAAATTTGCGCAAGATCAACCTCAAGTTGAACCCTGAGAAGTGTGTCTTCGGTGTTCCGTCCGGCAAACTTCTCAGGTTCTTTGTGCCACAACGCGGGATTGAGGCGAATCCAGATAAGATCAAGGCCATTGAGCAAATTGAGGCGCCTAAGCGGATCAAGGATGTGCGCCGGCTCGTTGGCTGCGTTGCCGCCATGAGCAGGTTCATTTCCAAGTCTGCCAAGCGTGCTCTACCCTTTTTCAAAATCTTGAAGAAGGCAGGCCCAATGGAGTGGACCCCAAAGGCCGAAGCAGCACTGCAGGACTTGAAGAAATACCTCTCTTCTACACCAATACTAATTGCGCCTAGACCACAAGATCCGTTGCTGCTGTATCTAGCGGCAACAAACCAAGTGGTCAGCGCCGCACTAGTGGCGTAGAGGGAGGTCAACGAAGAGGCAGTGGCAATGGGGGGACTGGCAGATGACGAGTCAGAGCTCTCCCCGGTAGGACCTGGTGCTGGCAAGGCTAGGCCCCCGGCAGAGTTTGACGCCGGTGGGACGGGGCCTGTGCAACCAAATGGAGTGGTGCAGAAGAAAAAGATGATGCAGCACCCAGTTTACTTTGTCAGCTCCCTCTTGTAGGGGGCTAGATCAAGGTACTCCGACGTGCAGAAATTTCTCTTCGGCCTCCTTATGGCCTCGAGGAAGTTGCGTCATTACTTCCAAGCCCACGAGATCACCGTCGTCACCCGCCTCCCGTTGCAACGGATACTGCATAACCCAGACGCAAACGGGAGGATTGTGGAATGGGCCTTAAAACTGTCAAGCTTTCGTTTGAAGTTTGAAAGTACTTCAACGATCAAGAGTAGAGTCTTGGCAGAGTTCATTGCCGAATGGACCTCAACGCCCGATGAAGAGATCCAGGAGACCACTCTCCCCGGCAAGGAAACAAGTCGCAACTGGATTATGTACTTTGACGGGGCTTTCTCGCTGCAAGGCGCCGGTGCTGGTGTGCTACTCGTTGCTCCCACCGGAGAGAACCTCAAATATGTAGTCCAGATGCACTTTCCCAGGGAGATGTCAACAAACAACAATGCTGAATACGAGGGGTTGCTCACTGGTCTCAAGATCGCGACAGACCTTGGGGTCAAGAAGCTCATCGTCAGAGGTGATTCACAGCTCGTCATCAAACAAGTTAACAAAGACTATCAAAGCCCGTTGATGGAGGCCTACGTGCATGAGGTGAGGAAGCTGGAGGAGCGTTTTGACGGTATACAAGCGGAGCATGTTCCCTGAGTGGAGAACGACACCGTCGATTACGAAGCGCACTGCACTCAAACTACCTGTGGAACCAGGTACTTTTGTGCTTCGGTTAACTCAACCATCCGGTGAACCATCGACAGAGCAGAACAAGCACAGGAAATCAGGCCCCGGCAAGTACTTTCCCGCCGAGCTCCCAGGAGCCGCCGGCAAGGATGTTGTCGTGGACGCCAAGCCTGCCACGGGGCGACAGACTCCCGCAGGGCGTCAAACCCTAGCCGTGGAGACATACGCTCCCATGGCAAAGGAAATGCCTTTGGTCCTTGCCGTCGAGCCCCAGGCTCCAGCATGGGCACAACATACTGTCCAATTCCCCCAAACAGCGAAACTCCCTGAGGAGCAGGAAGAAGCGGAGAAAGTAGCCCTTCGGTCTGCCATGTATCAGTTCATCGACGACGTTCTGTAGAGAAAAAGACCAAATGGTGTGAAATTGAAGTGCATCCCCCGGGAGAAAGGACTGGAGCTGTTGGCAGAGATACAAGGAGGCATATGTGGCTCCCACATAGGGTCGAGGGCCCTTGCCGGCAAGGCATTTCGGCAAGGTTTCTTCTGGCCCACAGCCCTCCGGGATGCAACGACACTAGTAACCAAGTGTGAAGTGTTCCAGTTTCATTCAAAGAAACTTCATCAACCAGCTCAAGCTCTCCAAACAATCCCTCTTTCCTGGCCATTCTTGGTCTGGGGGCTCGACATACTGGGCCCCTTCACCCATGCTGTTAGGGGCTTTGAGTACTTGTACGTTGCGATCGACAAGTTCACAAAGTGGCCAGAGGTGGAGGCAGTGAGAAAGGTGACAGCACAATCAGCCGTCAAATTCTTCAAGGGGCTAGTCAGCCATTTTGGTGTGCCAAATAGAGTTATCACCGACAACGGCACGCAGTTCACGAGCCACACCTTCATGCAGTACCTCCAGAACCTCAGCAGCAAAGTCTGTTTTGCTTCTGTTGCACATCCACGGAGCAACGGCCAGGCTGAGAGGGCCAATGCTGAAGTGTTGCGAGGCCTCCGGACAAGGACTTTTGACAGGCAACGAAGGTGCGAGAGACGCTGGATTGATGAATTGCCGGCGACTCTTTGGTCAATCAGAACGACACCAAATCGAGCCACCGGCCAGACACCCTTCTCCCTCGTTTATGGGGCAGAAGCAGTTCTCCCCACGGAACTCACGTATGGGTCACCTCGGGTTCTCGCTTATGATGAGCTTGAGCAAGAGCAATTGCTGCAAGATGACGCAACACTCCTTGAGGAAGATCGTCTTCGGGCAGCTGTGCGGGCAACACACTACCAGCAAGCCTTGCGCCGCTACCATAGCCGCAAGGTTCATGCCCGAAGCTTTGAGGAAGGCGACCTTGTTCTTCGGCACGTTCAGTCAGCCAAGAATTCCAACAAGTTGACGCCAAAATGGGAAGGCCCTTATCGGGTAATATGAGTCACCAGGCCTGGCGCAGTCCACCTGGAGACCGAAGATGGTATTCCAGTGAGCAACTCCTGGAACGTCGAACATCTTCGCAAATTTTACCCGTGAGGCGCGGTTGCCGGGCACCCCGGCAAACAACATTTTGTACAAGCCTTGCCGGCAAGGCATGTAACCCTTTGTACAAAGCCAGGCGCAGACCCTGAGCATAAATAAATGATGCGCTAGCGCCCTAAGTTTTAGCATGCATGCTAGGTTGAGTCTATCCCTATGTTAGGGTTGATAGTGCTTGGTGACAACTAACCCTTAGCCTAGAGGTCGAGTATGCATTTCTCTGTTCCTTTCCGTCCTTTTTGGTTCGCAGGGTGCATGGACATTTTCTGCTGAGCTATTTGGGAAGAAAGAGAACAGGCCGACGCCCCAACCCCGACAAGCCAAGGTTGCCGGGGGCTGCAGGTCCAAGGATTCGGCCACGACAAGCCAAGGTAGCCGGGGGCTGCGACACTAGATAAGTCTTTTTCCCCCACTCTGTGATTCCGTATGAAACTTGGACGTACGAGACTTTGCTCGCTCTCGTACCATCTTGCCCCCTCTGTCCAGTGTCCGAAAACCTTACTTTGGGCCGGGACTTGGTCGTAGCGCGATGGGAAGGGGACGAGCGGAGGGCCTAATCCTACTCAGCCCCTACCTCCGCCAAGGGCGTGAGTGTAGCCAGGCTATAGAGCAGGAGGACGGCAAGGCCTGTTGCCGGGGTACAATGTTTATCTTAAGATAACAAGGGCTCATTCTTTGGTGTGGCCCTCGCCCACGCACAAACAAAACCCGGCAAACACCCTTCTTTTCATTAATACGCTATAACAAGTACAATTGCATGTAGAGCGCATTACACAAGCAAGGGGGTTACGAGATTTAAATCTTACAAAGGCCCGTAGGCTTACAAACTAAAAAGAGATAAGGTGCCCGTAATTCCTTTCTTGTCCCCCTCCTCAAGAAATGGAACAAGATGGCAGAAGGGCAAAAGGAGCGCCTAGGCGAGGTACGAGCAGCAGAAGACGCCAAGAGAACATCTCGGCGATCGCCGAGAAGGAGCCCGGTGATGATGGTGCCGGAGGAAGAGCTGGAAAACGAGGCAGCGGCCCGCCAATACACGATGAAGGCGTCGGTGCCCGCGTACTCCGACTTGACGGCCCGCCGCCCGCCTTCTTCGTCTTCCCCGTCCTGTCAGGACCTCGATTCCAAGTCACATCGATCTAGCCGGTAACACCTCATATCACCTTGCGGCCTCACGCACGGTATTCCCACGGGTGTCGCCTTACCATGGCCCGGGACCGTTTGCGTCTTTTGGCTCACGTATATGATAGTGTCGCTAGCATCCATATGACAGAGAACCGGGCCGACATGGCTAGTCGTGAACCCAAAGCGGCACTAACCCATGGGGATAGGCATACATGAATCACATCGAGCATGTCGGTCATCAACGTATGAATTCGGGCTGTAGCACTGGCTAACAGGACTCCGTATCCCGGCTGTAGCAGCTAGGCAGGACTCGAATATCATCGCGTGACATTTCCCGAAGGGACGTATATAGGAACGAAGTGAAACACATGCCGCCGATCAAGTGTCCAAAGCAGTAGTGCTGGGCTAGCAGGACTCCGTGAACCGGCTGTAGCGGACTACTATCGCTCAGAAGCACTAGACTACATTTCCCCATATGAAAGGCTGCCAAGGATAAACAACTAGATTGTCGGATCCCACACATATCAAGCATTTCAAACATACACACAATATGCTCAATATGTGTAAATACAACATGGCATCACAACATAACTCTACGACTCAAATATTTATTCATTAGGCTCGAGGAGCGAGATATTACAAACATGGGTCTCATGACCCAACACTCGAGCATACAAGTCAAAGCACAAGCGGAAACTTAACATGTCCGAGTACGTACATCTACAAATGAAAAAGGCTGAGAAGCCCGACTATCTACCAGATCTCGCCGAGGGCACAAGATCGTAGCTGAGGTAACAAGCTAAACGTCGAAGTCCAAGCGGAACTACTAGCGAGACTGACGTCTCTCTGCAAAACATAAAATAAGAAAACGTGAGTACAAACGTACTCAGCAAGACTTACATCAGAACTATCTACATATGCATCATTATCAAAGGGGGTGGTGGAGTTTGACTGCAGCAAGCCAGCTTTGACTCGGTGGCTATCCTGAACTACGATTGCAAGTAACTCTTTTGAGATGGCGCACACGAGTCCACATATTCACCATATCAATACACCACTATGGACCCGCTCCCGTCTTCCTACGAGAACGCCATCCATAGCACTCACGCTTACCTTGCGCATTTTAGAGTATCCACTTTCACTTGTCTATGAACTGTTATAGGCAACCCAGAAGTCCTTCTCCGCGGACACGGCTATCCAAATAGATCATATTAACCCTGCAGGGTGTACTTCTTCACACACGCCTCACCACTTACCGCGGTTACACGACATGTACTGCAACCTTCAAGCGAAGCCCAACGTGGGTGTCGGCCACAGCCTACCTAAACACTCAAGTCCCTAGTCCAGTTCATCGCCTATTCAGGTTCCATCCGCAGGAGTCCGCCGAGGTTTCCCATACAGCCCGAACGATGTGTGCGGGGTTCCCGAGATACCAAACGGGCACTCAAGACACCGGGCCACGGTGTATCTACGCATCATAGCCCACCCCTAGGGTCAGCGCCACGCACGGCCTCCAACACATATCCTACAAACACCGAAACTAGTTGCAACTCCCGGACAGAGAACAGGGTGGTTAAGAAGCCGAGAGGGTCCATTGGTTTCGGGCCCAATGTGTGGTAGTAACTGTTTCATGGATCACAAACACGAACTCAGTTCCCGAGGACGGCTGCAATGAGACAACCCACCATGTACTCCTACATGGCCTCTCACCGCTACCTTTACCAAATCGTGTTCACACACTTAGATCTCAACAAGGGACATGTTCACACACCATTCCAATTCATTCCCGATGAATCGACTGACTCAACTCTAAGCGTAGCAGGCATGACAAACAAGCATGAATGAGTAGGCACAACAGGCTCAAACAACTCCTACTCATGCTAGTGGGTTTCATCTAATTTCTTGTGGAATGACAGTCATGCAGAGGATAAAGGGGTTCAGCTACCGCAGCAAGTAGCACATGAGTCGTTGTTGTCCTAATGCAGTAAAATAGAGCAGGAGCGAGAGAGTGGGATTATATCAGAATGAACAAGGGGGTTTTGCTTGCCTGGCTCTTCTGAAGATAATATAGTTCTTCATCGGTGTCATCGAACAATCGTCGGAACGTCATCTACTGAGAGGGGACAAACACCGGCAACTGAGAAAGAACACAATCAATGCAATGCACATTCATATGAATGACATGTCATGTTAAGGTACTGAATTCACCTAATGCAATATCTAGCCAAGTTAATTGAAGTGAAACTCAAACAAGAACAAATTCCAACTCCAAATGTTATTTCATAATTTGCCCTAATCATCATTTGTCCTATTCAGTGAGGTTAACTTGTTCAAACATGCATGATCATGGCACAAACAGATTCTTCATATATTTCAGATCATTTTTCATATATAACTTATTTCCATTGGAGTTACGGTTGAATTTCTATGAATTTTAGAAGTTTAGGATATTTTCTGGAATTTTCCTGAATTATAATAAATCCAGAAAAGGTGTTACTGCATCAGCCTGGCGTCAGTGTGACATCAGCGGTCAACGGACACGGTCCGGTCAAACTCGACAGTGGGTCCAGCGTGTCAAGATAATTAGTTTAACTAAATATCAATTAAACTAATCTGATTAGCTAATGTGGCTGGGCCCCACCGTCATTGACTCAGAGAGTCAACCAGGCCCACCCGTGGTCAAACGAGAGGTTAGCGGGTCAACTCGCCAGCGCTTAGCCGCTTGGCGAGGCCAACGCGCGGTGAGAGTGGGTTGGCCGCCCGGTGACCAAATGAGCATGAGGGCGCCTACGTAGCCGGGAGCGACCCGCAGTTCTTGGTGGCATTGGTTGAGTCGGGTGGCGGAAAAGTGGCCGGCGACGAGGTTGGCGGCTGCCGGAGCTCAGACGAACTCGGGTCGTCGCTAGGAGGCACGGCAGAGGTGCGGAGGGTGCTCTGAGTCCTGCGGACTCACCAACACGCAGGGTAGGCTCGAATGCGTCGTGGGTGCGCTCTAGCTACTGGCGGCGCCATGGCCGGCGGCGGGAAGCTCTCGGGTCCGGCGGAATCGACGGTTAGAGAGGGAAATAGAGCACGGGGAGAGAGGGGTTCGGCAGAGGAGCTCACGGTGAGGTCGATGAGTAGCTCAGCGGGCTCGGGGGAGGCCGGACGGCGTCGGAGCATCTCCGGCGATCTCGGTTGCCCGAGGTAGGAGACGACCGCGGCGACGTCATTCGGGGGCATCCGGTGCGGCGTGGCTCGGCGGAGAGGTTCAGGGTGGCGAGGCGGAGCTCGTGGGCGGGATGGCTAGCCGTGGGGAGGTCGGTGGCCACGATTTAACGGCGATCGGCTAATGGCGACGGGGCCGCTCGGGTGCGTGCGAGTGAGAGAGCAGAGGAGGGGAGAGGCCACAGGCGAGGGAGAGAGGGGTCAGGGGGGGTGCGTGGCGCTCGGGGGAGGCGTCCAGAGTGTCGGGGGAGGGGAGCGGCAAGCAGGAGGTGGCGCGGCGAGCGTCGGGCACGCACTGTGCATCCGACTGGCGGGAGGAAGAAGACCTCCCTGCCCCTAGTGGGCTGGGCGGGCCAGATGGGCTGCCAGGTGAGCACCAGGTAAGTGGCTGGGCTTCTCTCTTTTATTTCCATTTTCTATTTTCTGTAATTATGTTTGGCTTTAATAAAAATGCCAGGGCATTTCCAAAAATCATGAAACTGGTCAATGTCACTGTTTGGAATATTTCCAACAACAAACATTTCAGTTTATGATTATTTGAACTTTTAAACTATTTATTACCATTAAATGCCCAAATGCAAATACTATATGATTTAATTCAAAATCCAAATGTCATGGAAAATGTGCAACATCTCCGTTATCAAGTTTCAAAGATTTTCCAAAATGGTGAACATTTTGAAGGCCATTTGGGTTCATTGAAAAATATTTCTTAGTTGAACCTATTTGAATTGCTTTGATGCTAGGGCTTGGTCATCCCCATTTCAAATTTCATGAAAATTAAACATGATGCATGGATGCAATGCCACTAGTTTTAAGCAAGATCTAGGGCTGTGACAACTCACCCCCACTAAACAAGAATCTCGCCCTGAGATTGAAGACGTGAGGTAAGAGGAAAAGGGGAGTCACAAAACTATCAAAATCTTCATGATCCATTTGCCCTTCTCGAAGATGTTGATTCATTCCATCATCTTGGTCTAGACGTCTTTGCTTTCGATTTCTTCACTCGACACGACAACAGATAGAGGGGGAAACCCTACAGGATTTAATTTTCTTGAAGATCGAGCAACTCAAGATCAGTCCATGGAGTGAGAAGTAAGAACATCTCTTGAGTTGAGACCCCAAACACACATTAGGAATGATGGTAAAGAAATAGATGATGAAGGTTCAAATTGGTAGGCAACCATTCCACGCTTAAGTAAAATGGTGCATGATTTCAAAGTAACAAGGAGATGATTGCCATGATTCCATAACGGGAGACCTTAGGAAAGGTGACTGGTAGAATTATTCCCTTAAGTGGCAAAAGAATTACTTTTCATACAAAGATCATTGAAACTCTTTATACCAGCCTAAGGCAATCACAAACGATCGTTTGGTGGAGTGCAAAGGAAGGGCATACCCAGACTAGAATGGATGATGTGGACTACCTTGTTGAAGACAACACAATGGATGATTTTGCTTGTCATTGGAGGTGGAGGGGACCCTTGGTAGGACCACTTTTGAAGATGATATTGGATAGCAACTACCGGGAAGGCAGCCCATGGGGAATTGGCACAATGGCGGTGCAAGCTGGGAACAAGATGCAACTGTTGGGAGTGTTCCAATCATCATATCTGCCTGAGATTCAGATCCGATTGGTAATAGGATACTTCAGACTCAGCATGTCTGAAAAGAAAGTTTGCAACACAATTCGACGAGATGGCGTTGCGAGATTCTCGGGAAATGAACTACGATAGCAAGCTCCAAAACATGAGCTGGTACTGCTACAAACCTGTGAACACGTTGTCTAAGACAAGCATGATCACGTAGTAGTCTTATCATAAAACACTACCGAGTTCAGGTGGGGAACCATCATCGAGGATATCGAAGTCCTTGTATAAGCCGCGGTCTTAAGAAGGAACTTCTTCCCCTTGAACAAATCAATCAGTGGCTTGGTGTGCTAGGAATACATATGAAATGAAGGTTGCAAGTCTCCAGACCACAGAATACTTCGCACATATGCATGACTGAATTGGGATGATTCCAAAGGAAGCAAAACAAACCTTTCTCAAATTCACGGCGGCAACTTGCATCATATGCACGTGAATTAGAGGAAGTCACTACTTTCATCCAAACATATGCTTCATGAACGGTTGATGAAAGCATTGCTCACAAGTTTCCAACACTAGCTGGATGTTCAACATGAATCATGGGGGAGACAACATGCTGCTAATGGGCTCAACAGCAATTTATCGGAATTTCCATATCACTGGACTTCCGCCATCATGTGAACACGGTGATAGTATTGGTCAGACCAAAAGATGTAATGGGGTATGCTCGAGGGATCCACCACGAGTAAGACAACATTACGACATCGTTGGTTCTGATTTGATTTGACGATAGCCCACACTCAAATCAAAGGATTGATAAGACATTAGGTCCAGCAACTGATCACGGGGATCAATCGATGAAGATATCATCTTTCTTCAACACACACTACACAAGAATATCCCTTTGGAACGAACTAAGTTAGGCAGGCTTTTATCTTCCAACTCTCCAAGTTGTTGTCTAGCCTAACCAACTAGCTCAGGGTCATCCAACACAGATTCTTGTAGAAAGGGTGGTTCACAAGAGAACAACTTGATCACGTGCTCAACATAACAGTCAGGAAACAACCCGGTAACACTTCCAAGAAGATATTTGGAAAGTCACGGACCACTGGTATGTTACTAAGCTCGAGAACAATCTTGCTTTTGAGGCAAGACGATATGATCAAATGAGTGAGGACTTGACAAGATCCTAACTCATCAATCAAAGTGTGCACCAGAAATAAGGACTAGGTAGCACGATCAATCTTAGGATGATGATTTAATAACCAGCACGCTAAGAATGAGGATATTGTCCATTAGCTACCAAGCAACGAGTTGCTTGGAGTATTGATTTCACACATCACAATTCACTTGTCGGCATTCCGGTTTCAACAACTCGGAACCGAGGAATGAATAATGATGGCGAGAAGTATCACTGCATCAAGAATCCATAAGAGAAGGTGATATTCTCATGACACTCTTGACATAAAGATGGTAACACTCCAAGGTAGAACAGAACAAAAGCTGGATTGGCATTTTGAGCTGCGAAGTACAATTGCTTTGACTCAATCCTAGATATGGATGAGGTACTGGAGTTTGTTTCTCCTAGTCATTCCGAAATAGAACGGCTTGACGGACCACATGAGTAAGAGGGCATCGATTAACACAATGCACACATACTCTTGGCTATCAATTGATAGACGGGGATCGGAATACAACTAAGGAGGAACAACTCAAGGAACATATAACTTTTCGAGTTGTGGATGCATAGATTAGTATGCCGAACCAAGTTCAACAGTTCTCTTCCAGATAACCCATGCAGAAAGGTAGAACTGGCAAAGTCACCATATAAACGGAGTACTCCTCAAGAGCACTCTGGTTGTGATCTTTTGGTTCAAAAGAACTTCTGCCATAAGCAGTTCATGGTATTTGGAAGAAGGAGAATACCATGGACCTCGAGGACTATCGCAAAGATTACTAATATCCTAAAGATACGAGCAACACTATCAACACGAGGTAAGTAGAGTGAATATTGGGTCGAGAACCCAAGAGAAGAATACCTACTACTAAATTGCATCACGGGATGCTTTCGAGAATAATGGTCAGAATCATCACACTGGGGATACAAAAGCATTGCTAAATTGCTAGGTGACTTCCTAAACACCTAGGGTCATAATAATAGCTCCAACATCTACGCCGAGGCAACAAAGTACCTCAACTTAGCGATTAGTGTGCTTATTCCGACCCAAAAGGATATCGGAAACGGAAGGAAAGGATTTGCAAATGCATCAGACTATTTAGAGACCTGGGATGACTCGGACAGCATAACGGCTGTAAATGCTCAAAATAATTTGAGACATCCTGCAAAATGGTGGCATAACCACTCAACATCACAATATCAAGGTTCCGAGATCAACAGTTATCATACAGAAATAGTAGGAACTGAACTGAGGTTTAAAAACCAACAACTTAAAGGTCTATGGATTAGTAACACGTCATCCTGATAGATAGATGAGAAGCCTAGTTCTTAAACCCTATAGAAGAGAAGAGGTTGACTCAGATCAGAGGGCCATGAGATATAAGGAGTAAAAAGAGCCTTACGTTCCCTTACAAAATCAATTCCCTTATATAACTAAAGCATTTCTAGACACAACTTCGACCAGTCTGGCTTGGTAATCCTACAGCAGTCAAAGCTCGATACTAACGCTGTCAGACCCGATTCCAAGTCACATCGATCTAGCGGTAACACCTCATATCACTTTGCGGCCTCACGCACGGTATTCCACGGTGTCGCCTTACCATGGCCCGGACCGCTTATGCGTCTTTTGGCTCACGATATGATAGTGTCGCTAGCATCCATATGACAGAGAACCCGGTCCGACATGGCTAGTCGTGAACCCAAAGCGGCACTAACCCATGGGGACAGGCATACATGAATCACATCGAGCATGTCGGTCATCAACGTATGAATTCGGGCTGTAGCACTGGGCTAACAGGACTCCGGTATCTCGGGCTGTAGCAGGCTAGGCAGGACTCCGAATATCACCGCGTGACATTTCCCCGACGGGACAGACATAGGAACGAAGTGAAACACATGCCGGCCAGTCAAGTGTCCAAAGCAGTAGTGCCGGGCTAGCAGGACTCCGGTGAACCGGGCTGTATCGGACTACTATCGCTCAGGAAGCACTAGACTAAATTTCCCCATATGAAAGGCTGCCAAGGATAAACAACTAGATTGTCGGATCCCACAAATATCAAGCATTTCAAACATACACACAATATGCTCAATATGTGTAAATACAACATGGCATCACAACATAACTCTACGACTCAAATATTTATTCATTAGGCTCCGAGGAGTGAGATATTACAAACATGGGTCTCATGACCCAACACTCAGAGCATACAAGTCAAAGCACAAGCGAAACTTAACATGTCCGAGTACGACATCTACAAATGAAAAAGGCCGAGAAGCCCGACTATCTACAGATCTCCGCCGAGGGCACAAGATCGTAGCTGAGGTAACAAGCTAAACGTCAAGTCCAAGCGAACTACTAGCGAGACCGGCGCCTCTCGCAAAACATAAAATAAGCAAACGTGAGTACAAACGTACTCAGCAAGACTTACATCAGAACTATCTACATATGCATCATTATCAAAGGGGGTGGTGGAGTTTGACTGCAGCAAGCCAGCTTTGACTCGGTGGCTATCCTGAACTACGACTGCAAGTAACTCTTTTGAGATGGCGCACACGAGTCCACGTATTCACCATATCAATACACCACTATGGACCCGCTCCCGTCTTCCTAGGAGAACGCCATCCATAGCACTCACGCTTATCTTGCGCATTTTAGAGTATCCACTTTCACTTGTCTATGAACTGTCATAGGCAACCCAGAAGTCCTTCTCCACGGACACGGCTATTCGAATAGATCATATTAACCTTGCAGGGGTGTACTTCTTCACACACGCTCTCACCACTTACCGCCGTTTACACGACATGTACTCGGCAACCTTCAAGCGGAAGCCCAACGTGGGTGTCGGCCACAGCCTACCTAAACACTCAAGTCCCTAGTCCAGGTTTATCGCCTATTCAGGTTCCATCCGCAGGGAGTCCGGCCGAGGTTTCCCATACAGCCCCGAACGATGTGTGCAGGTTCCGAGATACCAAACGGCACTCAAGACACCGGCCACGTGTATCTACCGCATCATAGCCCACCCATAGGGTCAGCGCTACGCACGGCCTCCAACACATATACTACAAACACCGGAAACTAGTTGCAACTCCTGGACAGAGAACAAGGGTGGTTAAGAAGCCGAGAGGGTCCATTGGTTTCGGGCCCAATGCGTGGTAGTAACTGTTTCATGGATCACAAACACAGAACTCAGTTCCTGAGGACGGCTACAATGAGACAACCCACCATGTACTCCTACATGGCCTCTCACCGCTACCTTTACCAAATCGTGTTCACACACTTAGCTCTCAGCAGTAGGATATGTTCACACACCATTCCAATTCATTCCCGATGAATCAGACCTGACTCAACTCTAAGCGGTAGCAGGCATGACAAACAAGCATGAATGAGTAGGCACAACAGGGCTCAAACAACTCCTACTCATGCTAGTGGGTTTCATCTAATTACTGTGGAATGACAGGTCATGCAGAGGATAAAGGGGTTCAGCTACCGCAACAAGTAACACATGAGTTGTTGTTGTCCTAATGCAGTAAAATAGAGCAGTAGCGAGAGATTGGGATTATATCGGAATGAACAAGGGGGTTTTGCTTGCCTGGCACTTCTGAAGATAATATAGTTCTTCATTGGTGTCATCGAACAATCGTCGGAACATCGTCTATTGAGAGGGGACAAACACCGGCAACTGAGAAAGAACACAATCAATGCAATGCACATTCATATGAATGACATGTCATGTTAAGGTACTGAATTCACCTAATGCAATATCTAGCCAAGTTAATTGAGGTGGAACTCAAACAAGAACAAATTCCAACTCCAAATGTTATTTCATAATTTGCCCTAATCATCATTTGTCCTATTCAGTGAGGTTAACTTGTTCAAACATGCATGATCATGGCATAAACAGATTCTTCATATTTTTCTGATCATTTTTCATATATAACTTATTTCCATTGGAGTTACGGTTGAATTTCTATGAATTTTAGAAGTTTAGGATATTTTCTGGAATTTTCCTGAATTATAATAAATCCAGAAAAGGTATTATCAGATCACCGACGCCGTGTGACGTCAGCGGGTCAACGGGACACGGTCCGGGTCAAACGTGACAGTGGGTCCCGCGTGTCAGCATAATTCATTTAACTAAATATCAATTAAACTAATCCTGATTAGCTAACAGGGCTGGGCCCCACCTGTCATTGACTCAGGAGAGTCAACCAGGGCCCACCCGTGGTCAAGCGAGAGGTTAGCGGGGTCAACTCGCCGGCGTTTAGCCGCCGGCGAGGCCGAACGCGGCGGTGAGAGTGGGTTTGGCCGCTCCGGCGACCAAATGAGCCGCGGAGGGCGTCTACGTGTAGCTGGGAGCGACCCGCAATTCTTGGTGGCATTGGTTGGGCTCGGGGTGGCCAGAAAAGTTGCCGGTGACGAGGTTGGCGGCTGCTGGAGCCTGGACGAACTTGGGGCCGTCGCTAGGAGGCACGGCAGGAGGTGCGGAGGGGTGCTACGGAGTCCTGCGGACTCACTGAACACGAGGGTAGGCTCGAATTCGTCGTGGGTGCGCTCTAGCTACGGCGGCGGGAAGCTCTCAGGTCCGGCGGAATCAACGGCTAGAGAGGGAAATAGAGCAAGGGGAGAGAGGGGTTCGACAGAGGAGCTCACGGTGAGGTTGATGAGTAGCTCAGCGGGCTCGGGGGAGGCCGGACGGCGTCGGAGCATCTCCGGCGATCTCGGTTGCCCGAGGTAGGAGACGCATGGCGACGCTATTCGGGGGCATCCGGTGCCGCGTGGCTCGGCGGAGAGGTTCAGGTGGCGAGGCGGAGCTCGTGGGCGGATGGCTAGCCGTGGGAGGTCGGTGGCCACGATTTAACGGCGACAGTGGCGACGGGCCGCTCAGTGCAAGGAGTGAGAGAGCAGAGGAGGGGAGAGGCCACGGGCGAGGGAGAGAGGGGTCAGGGGGGGTGCGTGGCGCTCGGGGGAGGCGTCCAGAGCGTCGGGGGAGGGGAGCGGCAAGAAGGAGGTGGCGCGGCGAGCGTCGGGCACGCAGTGTGCATCCGACTGGCAGGAGGAAGAAGACCTCCCTGCCCCTGGTGGGCTGGGCGGGCCAGATGGGCTGCCAGGTGAGCACCAGGTAAGTGTCTGGGCTTCTCTCTTTTATTTCCATTTTCTATTTTCGTAATTATGTTTGGCTTTAATAAAAT
This sequence comes from Aegilops longissima, assembly GCA_021605205.1. NCBI lineage: Eukaryota > Viridiplantae > Streptophyta > Magnoliopsida > Poales > Poaceae > Aegilops > Aegilops longissima. The sequence goes on along the minus strand of CM038678.1, from coordinate 483,516,287 downwards.
GCTGTGGCATTTCCAAAAATCATGAAACTGGTCAATGTCACTGTTTGGAATATTTCCAACAACAAACATTTCAGTTTATGATTATTTGAACATTTAAACTATTTATTAGCATTAAATGCCCAAATGCAAATACTATGATTTAATTCAAAAATCCAAATGTCATGGAAAAATGTGCAACATCTCTGGTTACTGTTTCCAGCATTTCCCAAAAATGGTGAATATTTTTGAAGGCCATTTGGGTTCATTGAAAAATATTTCTTAGTTGAACTTATTTGAATTGCTTTGATGCTAGGGCTTGGTCATCCCCATTTCAAATTTAATGAAAATTAAACATGATGCATGGATGCAATGCCACTAGTTGCAAGCAAGCTCTAGGGCTGTGACAACTCACCCCCACTAAACAAGAATCTCGCCCCGAGATTCAAGACGTGAGGTAAGAGGAAAAGGGGAGTCACAAAACTATCACAATCTTCATGATCCATTTGCCCTTCTCGAAGATGTTGATTCATTCCATCATCTTGGTCTAGACGTCTTTGCTTTCGAGATCTTCACTCGACACGACAACAGATAGAGGGGGAAACCCTACAGGATTTAATCTTCTTGAAGATCGAGCAACTCAAGATCAGTCCATGGAGTGAGACGTAAGAACATCTCTTGAGTTGAGACCCCAAACACACATTAGGAATGATGGTAAAGAAATAGATGACGAAGGTTCAAATTGGTAGGCAACCATTCCACGCTTAAGTAAAATGGTGCATGATTTCAAAGTAACAAGGAGATGATTGCCATGATTCCATAACGGGAGACCTTAGGAAAGGTGACTCGTAGAATTATTCCCTTAAGTGGCAAAAGAATTACTTTTGATACAAAGATCATTGAAACTCTTTATACCAGCCTAAGGCAATCACAAACGATCGTTTGGTGGAGTGCAAAGGAAGGGCATACCCAGACTAGAATGGATGATGTGGACTACCTTGTTGAAGACAACACAATGGATGATTTTGCTTGTCACTGGAGGTGGAGGGGACCCTTGGTAGGACTACTTTTGAAGATGATATTGGATAGCAACTACCGGGAAGGCAGCCCATGGGGAATTGGCACAATGGCGGTGCAAGCTGGGAACAAGATGCAACTGTTGGGAGTGTTCCAATCATCATATCTGCCTGAGATTCAGATCCGATTGGTAATAGGATACTTCAGACTCAGCATGTCTAAAAAGAAAGTTTGCAACACAATTCGACGAGATGGCATTGCGAGATTCTCGGGAAATGAACTACGATAGCAAGCTCCAAAACATGAGCTGGTACTGCTACAAACCTGTGAACACGTTGTCTAAGACAAGCATGATCGCGTAGTAGTCTTATCATAAAACACTACCGAGTTCAGGTGGGGAACCATCATCGAGGATATCGAAGTCCTTGTATAAGCCGCGGTCTTAAGAAGGAACTTCTTCCCCTTGAACAAATCAATCAGTGGCTTGGTGTGCTAGGAATACATATGAAATGAAGGTTGCAAGTCTCCAGACCACAGAATACTTCGCACATATGCATGACTGAATTGGGATGATTCCAAAGGAAGCAAAACAAACCTTTCTCAAATTCACGGCGGCAACTTGCATCATATGCACGTGAATTAGAGGAAGTCACTACTTTCATCCAAACATATGCTTCATGAACGGTTGATGAAAGCATTGCTCACAAGTTTCCAACACTAGCTGGATGTTCAACATGAATCATGGGGGAGACAACATGCTGCTAATGGGATCAACAACAATTTATCGGAATTTCCATATCACTGGACTTCCGCCATCATGTGAACACGGTGATAGTATTGGTCAGACCAAAAGATGTAATGGGGTATGCTCGAGGGATCCACCATGAGTAAGACAACGTTACGACATCGTTGGTTCTGATTTGATTTGACGATAGCCCACACTCAAATCAAAGGATTGATAAGACAATAGGTCCAGCAACTGATCACGGGGATCAATCGATGAAGATATCATCTTTCTTCAACACACACTACACAAGAATATCCCTTTGGAACGAACTAAGTTAGGCAGGCTTTTATCTTCCAACTCTCCAAGTTGTTGTCTAGCCTAACCAACTAGCTCAGGGGTATCCAACACAGATTCTTGGAGAAAGGGTGGTTCACAAGAGAACAACTTGATCACATGCTCAACATAACAGTCAGGAAACAACCCGGTAATACTTCCAAGAAGATATTTGGAAAGTCACGGACCACTGGTATGTTACTAAGCTCGAGAACAATCTTGCTTTTGAGGCAAGACGATATGATCAAATGAGTGAGGACTTGAAAAGATCCTAACTCATCAATCGAAGTGTGCACCAGAAATAAGGACTAGGTAGCACGATCAATCTTAGGATGATGATTTAATAACCAGCACGCTAAGAATGAGGATATTGTCCATTAGCTACCAAGCAACGAGTTGCTCGGAGTATTGATTTCACACATCACAATTCACTTGTCGGCATTCCGGTTTCAACAACTCGGAACCGAGGAATGAATAATGATGGCGAGAAGTATCACTGCATCAAGAATCCATAAGAGAAGGTGCAATTCTCATGACACTCTTGACATAAAGATGGTAACACTCCAAGGTAGAACAGAACAAAAGCTGGATTGGCATTTTGAGCTGCGAAGTACAATTGCTTTGACTCTATCCTAGATATGGATGAGGTACTGGAGTTTGTTTCTCCTAGTCATTCCAAAATAGAATGGCTTGACGGACCACATGAGTAAGAGGGCATCGATGAACACAATGCACACATACTCTTGGCTATCAATTGATAGACGGGGATCGGAATACAACTAAGGAGGAACAACTCGAGGAACATATAACTTTTCGAGTTGTGGATGCATAGATTAGTATGCCGAACCAAGTTCAACAGTTTTCTTCCGGATAACCCATGCAGAAAGGTAGAACTGGCAAAGTCACAATATAAACGGAGTACTCCTCAAGAGCACTCTGGTTGTGATCTTTTGGTTCAAAAGAACTTCTGCCATAAGCAGTTCATGGTATTTGGAAGAAGGAGAATACCACGGACCTCGAGGACTATCGCAAAGATTACTAATATCCTAAAGATACGAGCAACACTATCAACACAAGGTAAGTAGAGTGAATATTGGGTCGAGAACCCAAGAGAAGAATACCTACTACTAAATTGCATCACGGGATGCTTTCGAGAATAATGGTCAGAATCATCACACTGGGGATACAAAAGCATTGCTAAATTGCTAGGTGACTTCCTAAACACCTAGGGTCATAATAATAGCTCCAACATCTACGCCGAGGCAACAAAGTACCTCAACTTACCGATTAGTGTGCTTATTCCGACCCAAAAGGACATCGGAAACGAAAGGAAAGGATTTGCAAATGCATCAGACTATTTAGAGACCTGGGATGACTCGGACAGCATAACGGCTGTAAATGCTCAACATAATTTGAGACATCCTGCAAAATGGTGGCATAACCACTCAACATCACAATATCAAGGTTCCGAGATCAACAGTTATCATACAGAAATAGTAGGAACTGAACTGAGGTTTAAAAACCAACAACTTAAAGGTCTATGGATTAGTAACACGTCATCCTGATAGATAGATGAGAAGCCTAGTTCTTAAACCCCATAGAAGAGAAGAGGTTGACTCAGATCAGAGGGCCATGAGATATAAGGAGTAAAAAGAGCCTTACATTCCCTTCCACAATCAATTCCCTTATATAACTAAAGCATTTCTAGACACAACTTCGACCAGTCTGGCTCGGTAATCCTACAGGCAGTCAGGCTCTGATACCAACGCTGTCAGGACCCCGATTCCAAGTCACATCGATCTAGCCGGTAACACCTCATATCACTTTGCGGCCTCACGCACGGTATTCCCACGGGTGTCGCCTTACCATGGCCCGGGACCGCTTATGATTTTGGCTCACGATATGATAGTGTCGCTAGCATCCATATGACAGAGAACCCGGCCGACATGGCTAGTCGTGAACCCAAAGCGCACTAACCCATGGGGACAGTCATACATGAATCACATCGAGCATGTCGGTCATCAACGATGAATTCGGGCTGTAGCACTGGGTAACAGGACTCGGTATCCCGGGCTGTAGCAGGCTAGGCAGACTCGAATATCACCACGTGACATTTCCCGACGGGATGACATAGGAACGAAGTGAAACACATGCCGCCACCAAGTGTCCAAAGCAGTAGTGTTGGGCTAGCAGGACTCGGTGAACCGGTCAGAAGCGGACTACTATCGCCAGAAGCACTAGACTACATTTCCCCATATGAAAGGCTGCCAAGGATAAACAACTAGATTGTCGGATCCCACAAATATCAAGCATTTCAAACATACACACAATATGCTCAATATGTAAATACAACATGGCATCACAACATAACTCTACGACTCAAATATTTATTCATTAGGCTCCGAGGAGTGAGATATTACAAACATGGGTCTCATGACCCAACACTCGAAGCATACAAGTCAAAGCACAAGCGAAACTTAACATGTCCGAGTACAGACATCTACAAATGAAAAGGCTGAGAAGCCCGACTATCTACGAGATCCGCCGAGGGCACAAGATCGTAGCTGAGGTAACAAGCTAAACGTCAAGTCCAAGCGAACTACTAGCGAGACCGACGTCTCTCGCAAAACATAAAATAAGCAAACGTGAGTACAAACGTACTCAGCAAGACTTACATCGTAACTGTCTACATATGCATCATTATCAAAGGGGTGGTGGAGTTTGACCGCAGCAAGCCAGCTTTGACTCGTGGCTATCCTGAACTACGATCGCAAGTACCTCTTTTGAGATGGCGCTACGAGTCCACATATTCACCATATCAATACACCACTATGGACCCGCTCCCGTCTTCCTACGAGAACGCCATCCATAGAACTCACGCTTATCTTGCGCATTTTAGAGTATCCACTTTCACTTGTCTATGAACTGTTATAGACAACCCAGAAGTCCTTCTCCGTGGACACGGCTATTCGAATAGATCATATTAACCCTCCAGGGTGTACTTCTTCACACACGCTCACCACTTACCGCCGTTTACGACATGTACTGCAACCTTCAAGCGAAGCCCAACGTGGGATGTCGGCCACAGCCTACCTAAACACTCAAGTCCCTAGTCCAGTTTATCGCCTATTCAGGTTCCATCCGCAGGAGTCCGTCGAGGTTTCCCATACAGCCCCGAACGATGTGTGCAGGGTTCCCGAGATACCAAACGGGCACTCAGTACACCGGGCCACGGTGTATCTACCGCATCATAGCCGACCCCTAGGGTCAGTGCTACGCACGGCCTCCAACACATATCCTACAAACACCGGAAACTAGTTGCAACTCCTGGACAGAGAACAAGGGTGGTTAAGAAGCCGAGAGGGTCCATTGGTTTCAGGCCCAATGCGTGGTAGTAACTGTTTCATGGTACACAAACACAGAACTCAGTTCCTGAGGACGGCTGCAATGAGACAACCCACCATGTACTCCTACATGGCCTCTCACCGCTACCTTTACCAAATCGTGTTCACACGCTTAGCTCTCAACAGTAGGACATGTTCACACACCATTCCAATTCATTCCCGATGAATCAGACCTGACTCAACTCTAAGCGGTAGCAGGCATGACAAACAAGCATGAATGAGTAGGCACAACAGGGCTCAAACAACTCCTACTCATGCTAGTGGGTTTCATCTAATTACTGTGGAATGACAGGTCATGCAGAGGATAAAGGGGTTCAGCTACCGCAGCAAGTAACACATGAGTCGTTGTTGTCCTAATGCAGTAAAATAGAGCAGGAGTGAGAGAGTGGGATTATATCAGAATGAACAAGGGGGTTTTGCTTGCCTGGCACTTCTGAAGATAATATAGTTCTTCATCGGTGTCATCGAACAATCGCCTAACGTCGCTCATCGAGAGGGACAAACACCGCCAACCGAGAAAGAACACAATCAATGCAATGCACATTCATATGAATGACATGTCATGTTAAGGTACTGAATTCACCTAATGCAATATCTAGCCAAGTTAATTGAATTGGAACTCAAACAAGAACAAATTCCAACTCCAAATGTTATTTCATAATTTGCCCTAATCATCATTTGTCCTATTCAGTGAGGTTAACTTGTTCAAACATGCATGATCATGGCATAAACAGATTCTTCATATTTTTCTGATCATTTTTCATATATAACTTATTTCCATTGGAGATACGGTTGAATTTCTATGAATTTTAGTAGTTTAGGATATTTTCTGGAATTTTCCTGAATTATAATAAATCCAGAAAAGGTATTATCAAGATCACCGACGTCGATGTGACGTCAGCGGGTCAACGGACACGGTCCGGTCAAACTGACAGTGGGTCAGCGTGTCAAGATAATTAGTTTAACTAAATATCAATTAAACTAATCCTGATTAGCTAACAGGGCTGGGCCCCACCTGTCATTGACTCAGGAGAGTCAACCAGGTCCCACCCATGGTCAAACGAGAGGTTAGCGGGGTCAACTCGCCGGCGTTTAGCCGCCGGCGAGGCCGAACGCGGCGGTGAGAGTGGGTTTGGCCGCTCCGGCTACCAAATGAGCCGCAGAGGGCGTCTACGTGTAGCTGGGAGCGACCCGCAGTTCTTGGTGGCATTGGTTGGGCTCGGGGTGGCCGGAAAAGTGGTCGGCGACGAGGTTGGCTGCTGCCGGAGCTCGGACGAACTCGGGGTCGTCGCTAGGAGGCACGGCAGGAGGTGCGGAGGGGTGCTACGGAGTCCTGCGGACTCACTGAACACGAGGGTAGGCTCGAATGCGTCGTGGGTGCGCTCTAGCTACGGCGGTGCCATGGCCGGCGGCGGGAAGCTCTCGGGTCCGGCGGAATCAACGGCTAGAGAGGGAAATAGAGCACGGGGAGAGAGGGGTTCGGCAGAGGAGCTCACGGTGAGGTCGATGAGTAGCTCAGCGGGCTCGGGGGAGGCCGGACGGCGTCGGAGCATCTCCGCGATCTCGGTTGCCGAGGTAGAAGACGCACATGGCGACGCTATTCAGGGCATCCGGTGCCGCGTGGCTCGGCGGAGAGGTTCAGGGTGGCGAGGCGGAGCTCGTGGGCGGGATGGCTAGCCGTGGGGAGGTCGGTGGCCACGACGAACGGCGAGTGGTGGCGACGGGCCGCTGGTGCGTCTTGAGTGAGAGAGCAGAGGAGGGAGAGCCACAGGCGAGGGGAGAGGGTCGAGGTGCGTGGCGCTGGGAGGCGCCCAGAGGCCGGGAGGGAGCGGCAAGCAGGAGGTGGCGCGGCGAGCGTCGGGCACGCACTATGCATCCGACTGGCGGGAGGAAGAAGACCTCCCTGCCCCTGGTGGGCTGGGCGGGCCAGATGGGCTGCCAGGTGAGCACCAGGTAAGTGGCTGGGCTTCTCTCTTTTATTTCCATTTTCTATTTTCTGTAATTATGTTTGACTTTAATGAAAATGCCAGGGCATTTCCAAAAATCATGAAACTGGTCAATGACACTGTTTGGAATATTTCCAACAACAAACATTTCAGTTTATGATTATTTGAACTTTTAAACTATTTATTAGCATTAAATGCCCAAATGCAAATACTATATGATTTAATTCAAAAATCCAAATGTCATGGAAAATGTGCAACATCTCTCGTTATCAAGCTTCAAGATTTTCCAAAAATGGTGAACATTTTTAAGGCCATTTGGGTTCATTGAAAAATATTTCTTAGTTGAACCTATTTGAATTGCTTTGATGCTAGGGCTTGGTCATCCCCATTTCAAATTTCATGAAAATTAAACATGATGCATGGATGCAATGCCACTAGTTGCAAGCAAGCTCTAGGGCTCTGACACGTCCCTCCAACGCCATCCTCCCAAGGCGACGACCCCAAGAAGTTCAAGGAGCCAGTGATGCAGATGATGGTGCTGCCGGCGTCGCCCAGGAACGCTGTGCCCGACGCCTAGTCGGACCCATCATCCTCCCGCCCGCTACCCTCGTCGTCACTGTCGCTGTCCTCCTCGTCACTCCCGCTTGAGGAAGAGTCTTCGTCATCAGAGGAGCTCTCCACGCAGCACTTTAGGCGAGTCCCAAAGTCTCCAAAGACCTTGACGGAGAGCGGGCTGTTCTCCATTAATTTGAAATAGAGAACGAGCCCCGCCGTCAGGCTGTGGATGCGAGATAAGGTATTCCATCCGCGGCGAAGATACATGATGTGAGGGGCGGGGAAATTGACATCAACCCGTGTGCCGCCATTCCCGCAGCCCCTCATATGCTGTCGCAGAGTCTGTGGCGGGTCGAGCTCCATCTCCCGAGCGAATGGAGTAGGGAGATGAAGACGATGGTGCGTCGGCCGGTGCAGCCTGATGAAGAACTCGCGAGGCTGGTCGCCGACGTGGCCCTCCATTGGGGGAGGGACCGCCGGCGGAGGCGAGGCCAGTGCGCCACCCCGTCCTCCTCTTCCCCGAGCACCACGACGACCTTGGCCCCACCCCTCCCCCTTCCCCTCATGGTCGGCTCCGCCGCCATGAGGTCTTGGGAAGGAGGAGCGCGCTATCGAGTAGAGACCCTCGTCGCCACCGTCGAAGCACCTGCACGCCCTCTCGCCATAGCAGAAGAAAGAAAGAAGCCCAGATGGAAGGAGGCAGGTGGTGAAGGATTGAGGGGTACCATTCCCCCCTCCCCCTCTTATAAAGGGGCGGGGCTCGGCCGCCCCACTCGACCAATCCGGCTATCGGGGGTGCAGGGAATCGAGACCGACCCGCTGCTCCAATCAGCGTCGGCCCCGTTTCCCGCCTCGTCGCTTAAAGCCCGTGCCCCCCGCTCCCGCCGCCTACCATATCCAAGGCATGGGGGACGCGTCGCGAGCAAGCAGGGATCGAATGGACGGGAAGGCGACCGTTTTCCACCCCGTGATCATAGGGCACGGGCGCCTCGAATGCCACGACCCGAGTCCACTAAGTAAATGAGCCGCGCCCCTGCGTTCTCCTCTTTTTATGGGAAACACGCGGGCCGCTCATTTACCACGATGTGACGCATGAGGGCAGCAGCCGCCCCGCGCATGCCCCCCAGGTCACACCCGACCCCCATGACGTGCATTCAACATGAGTCGTGGGGAAGCGCAAGCGAGCGAAGGAATTACTGTGGTAAAATTCTGCCCCGCCTGCCCGCGCACCGTTCTGGGCCCGGCCCAACAACGCGTTGCACTTATGTGTGGCCTAGGCCTGGGGGCTCCTGTCGGTGTAAAAAAAGTAGGGGCTCTCCTTTTTACCCGTCTACTTGTGCACGGGCAGTCAGAGCGGCGCTTGCGGCCACACTTAGCAGGGCAAAGGTAGGGAATAGAAGCAAAAGACGGGCAAAACAACGCCAAGACCAGGGACACAAAGAGAAAGATGGCATGGCGGACTCCCCCGGCAAGACCCTTGCCGGGGCGACCTCCGCGGCCTCGACAAGAACCTTGTCAGGGCAACTTGCCCAACTCCAGCAAAGCGGGCCACCCTTGAGCCCAAGGGTTCCAGACGCCAACAACCACATTGGAACCAGGGCTCGGGAGGCACCTCTGTGGTGGCATGCAGATCTTCGTCAAGACCATAAACACACAAGATCAGATGAGGACCAGAAGACGACGATCCTCAGCAAAATCCTTGCCGAGGAGATCCACGAGACCCCCGGCAAGATCCTTAGCGGGGACGAATGTGATGCCACGACAAGACCCTTGCCGGGGCCCCGGCAAGACCCTTGCCGAAGACACCTGTGGGGCCACAGCGAGGCCCACATCTGCCAAGGCTCCACCGCCATTCCCATACAGCTGCCAGCCCAACCAGCTGGGCAGGCACCTGCGTGGCGACCTGCGGCTTCCAGGGCAACTCAGCAAGCACCTGTGTGATGGCATGCAGATCTTCGTGAAGACCCTACCGCCACGCCATCTCAGCAGCCTGCCAGCCTACGTGGTGCTGCATACCTCATTGGCCTGGACGCGTGTCGGAGCAAGACGTAGCAGCGACAGACGGGACGGGCCTCACTGCTGCCCCCGATAAAGCAACGGGACACCTAAGGAGCGCATTTAATGCGTCTTGTCCCGTAATGACAGGCGATAAGCTTGTGTACTATAGACCTTTCCACCTCCTGTGTGCCACTGTGGTGACCCCTTTTGTCTATAAAAGGAGGCCCGAGGTGTCCAGGAGAATGATTCGGATATTTTGGACTAGACACGCACCGTAGTTAGTTCAAGAACTCAAGAACACTCAAATACATACACCAAAGCAGGATTAGGGTATTACGCATCTGTGCGGCCCGAACCTGGGTAAACGATCCTTGTGCTGGCTACCAGACCCGCTCTTTGCACAACCCCGCGCCCGCCAACCATAGAAGGGATCCCAGTGATCCCATAGGTGTCGTTTCCCCGACAAGGACGCAAGCCATAGGTAGGCTGAGACGAGGAGGACGACACGTCAGTGGACGCATCCCCATTACGTGAACGATGAGTGTAATACTAAGGAAAAGATGGAAGAATACAAGGAGGAATAGCCGAGGTAGAATCAGGAGGTGGAGGCGAAGAAATCATCGGGGATGAAGGTGCGGAATCTGGTGACATGCGAGGTGAGGAAACCGTGGGAGATGTTGGCGGCAAATCAACAAGTGGTGGAGAAGTAGAGTGAGCAGGACAGAGAGACAAGGGCTCAACTGGAGTGATAGGTGTGTCGGGAAATGTGAGGAAAGAGATATCCTCCACTAAAAAGGTCGAGGAAGATGGACGCGGGTAGAAGGGATGAGAGTCATCAAAAGTCACATCTCGAGAAATACGCATCCGAGGACCAATAGGATCCCAACAACGATAGCCCATATGCTCATCACTGTAGCCTAAGAAAAAACACTCAACATACCGAGGGGCAAGAAGAACATAGCAAACACAACCAAACAAGCGAAGTGTCGAATAATCAGGAGAAATATCAAAGAGACGCTCGAAAGGAACACCACCCTGGAGAGAAGCGGACGGCTGAAGGTTGATGAGTTAGGTGGAGGAGAATATAGCCTCAGCACAAAAATGAGGTGGAAGAGAAGCAGCGATCATCAATGCACGAGCCGTCTCAAGAAGGTGGCGATGCTTCCGCTCAGCGACGCCATTCTGAGCATGAGCACCAGGACAAGAGAACCGAGGAAGAGTGCCCTGCTCAGCAAGAACACCACGCAACATCTTGGAAATGTATTCGCTAGCGGAGTCAGCATGAAACACACGAATAGGCGAAGAGAACTGAGTGTGAACCATGGCAGCAAAACGCTTTTAGATAGAAAGAACCTCACTATGAGAAGTCATAAAATAAAGCCAAGTGTAACGAGAGAAATCATCTATGAAAATAATATAGTATCGATGGCCCCCTTTCGAAGCGAAGGGAGCCGGACCCCATTCATCAGAATGGACTAGATCAAAAGTACACTGAGACACCGACTCACTAGTAGGGTAAGGTAACTGAATCTATTTTCCTATTCTATAGCTCTGACACTCTAAAGAGACATCTCCTGAGACAGACCCCAGAAGACTTCGACGAACTAATGACGACAAGAGAGACCCACAAAGATGACCAAGTCAATGATGCCACTGCTGGAGGCAGCCGGTAGCTGAAGCGACAGAAGAGGATGGACTGGCGATAGTGGTGGCAGCGGAAGGAACATGAAACCAGTCTAGCTCCCGAAGACCCTGAGAGTCACAGCGGCGAGGGCCAGCCCCAACCAAAGTGTGCGTTCGATGATCCTGAACAGAATAAGAGTCAACGCCAAGACGTGACAACCAGAATCAGTAAGTTGACCAGCAGAAAAAAGATTCATGGTAAGTCGAGGAACATGAGCAACATCAAGAACATAGTAAGAAGGTGTGGTAAGATTGCCTCGACTAGCAACAGAAAGAGGAGTACCATCAGCAGTGAGTACATGAGCTAGAAAATCAAGCGATTTAAGAGAGACAAATTGGAAGAATGAGAAGACATATGAAAAGAAGCTCCGGAGTCCAGAACCCTCGAGGATGTACCTGACTGTGTAGAGGGTGGTTGCTCAGTGTTGGAAGCATCACCATGTAACCTGCAGTACCTGGCCGAAGGAGAACCTCAAGCGGCAACAGACGCTTAAGTCGCAGAATATCCTGCCACCAAGGCGGTGGTGAAGATGTCGAAGTAGAAGAAGAAGTCCCTGAAGCTGATGATCGCGCCTTACGCAGGTGTTTCTTCTTTTGGAAGCATTGAGACTCAACATGACCATCCATATTGCTGTAGCCGCAGTGAGGACGAGACCGATCCTGGCCGCCCGTAGGAGTAGGCAAGAGCGGCGGAGCACTCGAGCGAGAAGGAGTCGGTGCAGCAGGTGGTGAGGGAGTCCTGGATTAGGGGGTATCCGGACAGCCAGACTATATACTTCGTCCGGACTATTGAAGCGTGAAGATACAAGATTCAAGACTCCGTCCCATGTCCGTATGGGACTCTCCTTTGCGTGGAAGACACGCTTGGCGATCCGGATATTGTATTTCCTTCCTTGTAACCGACTCCATGTAAACCCTAGCCCTCTCCGATGTCTATATAAACCGGAGAGGTTGGTCCTTAGAAGGCTGATCACAATTACAATCATAATCATCATAGGCTAGCTTCTAGGGTTTAATGTCGGTGTCAAAACCGGCGGATCTCGGGTAGGGGGTCCCGATCTGTGCGTCTAGGTTGATGGTAACAGGAAGCAAGGGACACAGATGTTTACCCAGGTTCAGGCCCTCTCGATGGTAAAACCCTACTTCCTGCTTGATTAATATTGAAGATATGGGTAGTACAAGAGTAGATCGTAGAGGCTAAACCCTAGAAGCTAGCCTATGATGGTATGATTGTAATTGTGATCGTCCTTCTAAGGACCAACCTCTCCGGTTTATATAGTCACCGGAGAGGACTAGGGTTTACATGGAGTCGGTTACAAGGAAGGAAATATAATATCCAGATTGCCAAGCTTGCCTTCCACGCCAAGGAAAGTCCTATCCGGACACGGGTCGAAGTCTTGAGTCTTGTATCTTCACGCTTCCATAGTCCGGACGTTGTATACAGTCCGGCTATCCGGATACCCCCTAATCCAGGACTCCCTCAGTAGCCCCAAAACCAGGCTTCAATGACGATGAGTCTGGCGCACAGTCTTCTCTTTGGCATTGCAGAGCGGGTTCCATCTCTGAATACTCCAAAGTACTTGTTACGACGAATAGTGTCCGGAACTCCATCAATGTTGTACTCCTTGGCTTCAGTGCCTCAATAATGACCATCTCCAAGTGTCGAGCGAATGCAAGGAGCCGATGTGTTTTTTGCATTTACCACCCTCAATCTTTTGGGCTGACCGCCTATTTGAAGATACGGGGATTCTCAGATCCAAACCTCACTCCTCCCCCTCGAGCAAGCATCCAACAGAGCGCTCCGGAAAAACCATTCCAACATGGCCGGACGTCACAGCTCTTCTGCTCGCTCTCCTCACCCCAAGCCGGGGGACTAGGAAGAGTGTTCAGTTCCCCACAGTCGTTTGATCAAGTTACAAATCCAAGGGTTTCTTCCACCAGCATTCATGGTCCCGCTCCGAGCCGGAATAGCCACCTATAATGGCGGGGAGCAAGCGGAGAGATCTCCGAATCTGTCTCCAGAGGAGCGAATATGCCTCATCCCGCATCTGCTAAGGGGCGTCGGGTTTCCTATCCACCCATTCCTTCACGGGCTCCTGGAGTTCTACGGCCTCCAGTTACACAATTTCACCCCTGCCTCTATACTACATATAGCAGGGTACGCTGCCCTTTGCGAAGCTATTTTTAGGCTCATGAGCCTCACTGGTTATGGAAGAAGCTGTTCTGCCTTGTCCCCCGCAACCAGGGAGAATCCCTATGTCAGGTGGGTGGGGCCGAAGTATGGCGCATTGTCGAGACCGGATACCTATCCGACACTCCCAAGAAGGTACCAGAGAACTGGCCTTCGGAGTGGTTCTACATTGATGACGTTCCCCTTCCGGATCCAGTCCGGACAGGTCTCCCTGGGTTCAAGAATGCTCTGCCGAGGGCACGCCTAAGCCGGGCGCCCCGAGGCCCCCAAGAGGAGGATACCAGGGAAATACATTACCTGATGAGCAGGATAAAGTTACTGGCCAACTCCGGACTGACGATAGTCGAGGTTATGGCAATATGCATAATACAGGGAGTGCAACCACTTCAATATCGGGGGAAGCCCATGTGGCACTTCAACGAGGAAGATGATGCCACCCGCTGTGGTTGTAAGGGTCCGGACTCCGCCACTGCTCTGGCAAGGATATTGTCCAATTTGTACAAAGGGGAAGAGGAGGAATTCCTTCACATCAAACCGCGAGAGGGATTCTCCATGTACAACCCCCCAAACTGGGTAAGTTGTCGTTCCTTTCCCTACGTCACTTATTGTGGCGTTCTTTGCTAAGATCATCTGCCTTGATATTCCCAAGCAGGAACTGAGGAGGTCCATAGAAGGAATCTCCAGCCCCTCCCCGCAATCGGAGGACCCCGGAAGGGCCCTAGATCCAGGCCTCGAAGAAGATCCGGATATTACCGTGGAGCTCGTCAACGGGATATTTTATCAAGCGAGCTTTGATGGCGCCTCAATGGCCATTACTGCCGACTATCCCGGACCGCTTCCTACGTGCGCATAAGCCAAGTCGAAAAACCCTATCCTCCAAAGAGGACTCCCTTCAGATGTCATGCCTTACCCTTGAAGTGTCGTGTTTTTGCGGAGACGACGATCGGAGCGTGGGGCCGAGCCCCTGGGGACTCGTCGGCCAAGGGTGTCAGGATCGAGCAGGCTCAAGAGGAAGGCGGTAAGGGTCGACTCTCCGCTACAGCGGTAAGACAAAAACTTGTGCTATGATTATGGTATTTTGAAGTATGACAACACCCTTTGTGTTCTGGCAGGAAGAGGAGCAGCCGGACTATATCCGGGGATCCTGCCAACCACGCCTCCACCAGCCGGATTCCAGAACCAGCTTCGAGAGCGGAGGCGGGAGCAGGGCTGATGCCGCATAGTTCTCCAACAGACAGTGCGGATATGCTCTCAGCCACGAATTCCGAAGTAGAGAGCACCATGAATCACAGGCACCGACAGGCCGTACTTTGGAACAACATCTTTCCCGAAGAGGCATTTAATGCCTTCAATTCGGGAGACGCATACATCCGAGCTGCTCAAGGCGGGCTTGCCCGAGCGACGGACCAGTATACCAAAGATATACGGGTAAGAAAATTTGATAAGCATGTGTAGCAAGAGCCCTCGAGACTTGAAACAGTTGGAACAACTGTTTTAAGGATCAATTTATGCATGTGTCCTTGTAGATAAGAATGAGTAATTGTCTCGGGAGCTGGAGGAATGCAAGGCCAGGCGAGGGCCACAGCTGCCAAGTTAGAGGAACCCCAAAAGCCCTCATCTGGCAACAATTGTCACAATTGTACTAAGATGCACCAGCTTAGTAAATGGCTAATATGACAAGTCTAATGTAAAAATTCGCAGACGATCCCGGGTGAATCCGAGGGCGAAGAGAGGACGACGATCTCAAAAGGCAGCCGGAGGTGGCGAAAGCATTCTTACGCGAGTTAGGCAGGAGAAGAATGATCTTCAAGATGCCAAAGTCTAGCTGGACGTGGAGTTAAAATATCTCCGCGCTCAGCTGGCGGACTCCATGAAGGAGAACAAAAGGCTTCGACGCGACATATACGGTAGGTGCCTAGACGAACTGTAGTATAGTTCGGCGAGGAAGTATATTGAAAGAATTTTGCTTGCAGGAATGTTAACAGGTCGCCCTGAGGAGGAAATGCCCTCATCTGCAAGTGATTTACTGCAAGACCTTTCGCAACTGCACGAGTGAGCTCGACAAGTGATGTAGGGTGTTGTTCAGGCTTTGTGGCCATCAAGCTTGCTGCCGAATGGCATGGGGGAGCTTGTGGATATGCTTCAAGGAGCACGGCGGTGCTTCCGACTGTGGAAGGTGTCCGCTTGCTGGCAAGGCGCAAGAGAAGCCTGGGCTATGGTGAATACGCTACACCAAGCTGGACCCAACCATATGGTCAAGTAGGATCATGGGCCCGATGGGCAAGAAATTCCCGTGAGTCTGGTATATGACCAGGTAGCGTTAGTAGCTAAGTATTCTCAACAGTATTGTAAGCTAGATAGCCTATTGGACGGTATAGAGGAGGAATATAGTCAGTCCAAGTGACTGTGTAATTTTAATGGACATAATTAGCCCCTAGCCGGATTAAAATCATTTGTCATGGCGGACCTTTTTGCTTCAGCCCCCGGATCCTATAGTCCGGGGTGTGTCCGAATACCCACTCAATTATACAAAACCGGGGTATGCGTGGACACCAGGCCTAGGGGTCATAAGTGCTTGAACAGACAAGTACCCAACTAGTTATGTTATATTACATGGATAGTAAGAAACATCTTCCAGGGAGAATAGTTCCGTTAGGGGTTCCTTTCCCTGGGTAAGCATGCGACAATGCACATGTCCGGACTGTGAACTATTGTGCAGGATACAAAACTTCTGGGGATTTGCGTTATAATAAACGAATCCATCTTTTGTTCATCGACCGAATATTCTCTTAAGGAAGCTCGCCGCTTCACCCACCGACGTATACATCCGCCGAACCGCAGCAATAATCGAGAGGTGCTCCCTTATGCCCCAGCCAAATTAACGGAACGAGGGCATAAAAACAAGAGCCAGCAACCGAGCTTGGAAACATCTTAAGTCATATCGATGCATATAATGGTGAAGAAAAGGCACATATGGAAAAAGAATGCATATGTGATGGGCGAAAGCCATGTGAGTATTATTCTTGGCTTCCGTGATAGGAAGCCCCTGTGTATTGCTTACACACTTAGTGCGGCCGAGTGATCCGGAAATCTGCATCAGATTAAATACTTTGTGTGAAGAGAGAAAAGGTCGAGAAAGGAAAAGGGAGGGAGCATAATTAAAAGGAGGGGTTGGGAGACGAACATTGAGTTCGGGCGTTAGGCGAGAACCTCCGGAGTCTGGCCGCCGCCCATGGGTTCGCTCGAGTCTCGTTATCGGATGCATTACGAAGCGTACGCTCCTCCGTGAGAACTTTGTCAATGACGGCGACCTCCCACTTGGGTTTGAGCTTGTCCTTCTTCTTCTCCAGTAGGCGAGAACGAGATCGCCAATGTTGTAAGTTTTGGCCCGCACTTCTCTGCTTTGATATCGCCAAGCTCGCCATCGATAGAATGCGGAGCGGCTTTTGCGACGCCGCGCTCCTCCTCGTGGCGCCCAGTTATCCCGCCGATCTAACTCGCTTCTTTCTTCAGACATGCGACGCTGGCTTAATCATGTATTATGTCGCAAGGTAATATTGCTTCACACCGCACACCATAAAAAATGGTGTATATCCGTGGTGCGACGGCGTGGTCTCGCAGCCCCTAGAGTACAGTAGTCGAAGCTCGACCAAAGGCGATCCGACTGCCAAGGATCGCACTAGTCCGGGCTTGATGCCGCCATGATGAGACCATTTGCCCGCCTACCTGGCCGCTTGTTTGGGGATGGTAGACGGAAGCATAATCGAGCTTAATGCCCATTTTTTGCGACCAAGTTTTCACTTCAGCTGTGAAATTTGAGCCATTATCGCTGATGATGCTGGGGACACCGACGGTGTACGCACTCGGATATGAAGTCTATTATCGCCCGGATTCAGCCGTTTTGACTGGTTTAGCTTCTATCCATTTGGTGAATTTGTCCACCATGACCAATAAGTATTTTTTCTTATGGCTTCCCCCTTTAAGAGTTCCGACCATATCCAGCTCCCAGACCGCAAAGGGCCAAGTTATGGGGATTGTTTGGAGTGCGGTAGGGGGCATATGACTCTGATTGGCAAAGAGCTGGCAACCAACGCAATGTTGGACGAGGTCTTGTGCGTATGCTCGGGCCGTCGGCCAATAGAAACCTGTACGGAAGGCCTTGCTGACTAATGCTCGAGCCGCGGCGTGGTGCCCGCCCAGGCCGGCATGGATTTCAGCCAAGAGCTACCGCCCTTCCTCTTCGGAGATGCATCTTTGGAGTACTCCGGTAGCGCTTTTCTTGTAGAGTTCCCCTTCGTAGACTTTGTAAGCTTTGGAGCGCCAGATGATGCAGCGTGCTTCATTTTGGTCTTCGGGGAGCTCCTGCCTATTTAGGTAGGCCAAGAAAGGCTCGGTCCACGGGGGGATTACAGCCATGATTTCATGGGCCGAGGGCGTTATTTCTGTGGTAGAACCTCCGACTATGTCTGATGCTTCGGAATCTGGGGATGTATTTGGATCCGTGCTAGTATTGCCGGACTCCCCTTCCCATACTATGGATGGCTTGAACAGCCGTTCCAAAAATATATTAGGTGGGACAGGTTCGTGTTTAGCGCCGATGCGAGTGAGGACATCCTCCGCTTGATTGTTTTCTCGAGCCACATGGTGGAATTCGAGCCCCTCGAAACGAGCTGACATTTTGAGGACGGCATTACGGTAGGCCGCCATTTTTGGGTCCTTGGCATCAAAATCTCCATTTATTTGTGATATTGCGAGGTTTGAATCCTCACAGCACTTCTAGGCGCTGAATGCCCATAGAGACTGCCATCCGAAGACTGTGCAATGAGCCTCAGATTCGCTGCATTGTTGGAGTCTGTGTATAATATTTGGAGGACGATGGACCGTGTCTCCGTGGGAGACGTTAGGACTACACCTGCCCTAATCCGCCAACATTTTAGAGCCGCCAAAGTGCATGATCCAGTTTGAGTATGCGCCGCATTTTAGGGAGTTCGGTCATTCATTCGCATGAAGTCAGCCAATACTTGTGACTTGATGGCCCGCCGAGGTTTGTATGTTATGTCGAATGGAAGGAGCTCAATGGCCCATTTAGCAATCCGGCCCGTGGCATCGCGGTTATTTATTATGTCACTGAGTGGTACTTCGGAGGCCACCGT
The DNA here is from genome assembly GCA_021605205.1 of Aegilops longissima. Taxonomy (NCBI): domain Eukaryota; kingdom Viridiplantae; phylum Streptophyta; class Magnoliopsida; order Poales; family Poaceae; genus Aegilops; species Aegilops longissima. Next base: position 483,497,304 of record CM038678.1, on the reverse strand, counting down.
AATCGAACACTCTTGAAAGTAGTGTCATAGCTTCCGGGATGCCATGAACACCGCGTATGCTATTTTTTGATAGTGTGGGTATCGGGATTTGCATGGAGTTAAGACCGTGGACACGTAGTAAACCGGCTTCTGGAGCAGGTATTTGTATCCGTCAGCCTCTCGTTCAAGGACGAGCACTGCGCTTACAACTTGATGCGTTGCAGCTATGTACAACAGCATAGGTTCGTCGATATTCGGCGCTGTTAGTACTGGATTACTGGCCAATAAGGTTTTTATTTCATCCAGTCCGACCGCGGCTGCATTCGTCCACACCAAGTGTTCGGTGCACCGAAGAAGGCGGTAAAGAGGTAATGCCTTTTCTCCTAACATGGAGATAAAGCGGCTGAGAGCAACGATGCTTCCGGCTAGTTTTTGGATGTGCTTGAGGTCTGTTGGTATAGCCAACTGTGACAGAGCTCAGATCTTTGCCGGATTCGCTTCAATTCCTCTGTTGGAAACGATGAAGCCGAGTAGCTTCCCGAGGGACGCCTAAAACGATTTTTCCGGTTTAGCTCGGCGTCGATGTCCGGAGATTGTCGAATGTAAGCCTCAAGTCATCTATTAGGGTTTTGACGTGTCTTGTTTTTACGACCACGTCATCCACGTATGCCTCAACTGTTTTGCCGATTTGCTTTTCCAGGCATGTTTGAATCATGCGTTGGTAGGTTGCACCGGCGTTCTTGAGCCCGAAAGGCATAGTGTTGTAGTAGAAAGGGCCATATGGCGTTATGAAAGCTGTTGCAGCTTGGTCTGACTCTGCCATCTTTATTTGATGGTATCCATAGTATGCATCGAGGAAACACAGCGAGTCATGTCCTGCTGTGGCATCAAGAATTTGATCAATGCGAGGGAGGGGAAAGGGATCCTTGGGGCAAGCCTTGTTGAGGTCTTTAAAGTCCACACATAGGCTATGTGATTTGTCCTTCTTGGTACCATTACCAGGTTTGCCACCAATCCGTATGCTTGATATCTCCGATGAATCCGCCTCGAGTAATTTGGCTAGCTCTTCCCCATGGCACACCGCTTGGGCTCAAAACCGCCTTTAGAGTTTGCTTGACCGGTTTGTATCCTTTTAGTATATTGAGGCTGTGTTCGCCAATTGGTGGGATGCCCGGCATGTCCGATGGGTGCCAAAGCGAAGATGTCCCACCTCGCAGAAGAAGTCTCAGAGGCGGCGCCCATCGCGGGCTCAGCTGTGTCCCGACGGAAGCTGTCTTCGTGGGGTCCGCTGGATGGACTTGGAATTTGACTATCTTGTCTACGGGTTTAAACGAGGTGGACTTGGGTGGCTTGCCGAGTATCACGTCGTCCCTGTCCACGGTGGCCCGCAGTGTTATTAATTCTTTGGTTGTTAGGGCCTCAGATAATGCCTCCAGGGCTAGTGCTGCGGTTTTGTTTTTGGCGCGAAGTGCGACGTCCGGATCATCGGCTAGAGTGATGATTCCATTGGGCCCAGCATTTTAAGCTTCATGTACCAGAATGGGGTATAGCTTGAAAGCTTGTAAACGCGGCTCCGCCTCTAAAAGGGCGTGGTACCCGCTACTAAAGGGGGCCACTTGGAATGTGATTTCTTCGGACCTATAATTCTCCGGGTGCCGAATACCACGTCAAGTGTGATTTTTCCCGCACACCGTGCTTCCCGACTAGGGATAATTCGCCTGAAGGTTGTGCCTCTTTGTTCAATGCGGCCTTTGTCGATTTCCATCTTGCTGAGTGTCTCTTCATAGATCATATTTAATCCGCTTCCGCCATCCATGAGCACTTTAGTGAGCCGAAAGCCGTCCATGATTGGGCTAAGAACCAGAGTGGCTGGTGCCCGGACAGTCCAGGATCGAGGTTCCTCACTGGCATTAAAAGGTATAGCAGTGTCGTTGCAGGGGTTTATTTTGGCCATATGGCAAATTTCCGTGGAGCTTCGATGAGCTCGCTTGCGCCTACTATTAGATATTATTACTATGGCGAAACCGCCTATTCGGGCCGGGTTAACTTCATCAAGAGTTCAACGGTGTAAAAGCCCAAGAGGCATGAAAGTAAGGGCCCAAGGCTCTGTAGCCGGTTTAGAACCTGTAGCCGTAAAACCGCATGGTATGTAAACTTGTATTGTAAGTTAGAATAGAGAGAGACCAACCCGGATACGAGTATGAACCGGAGATTGGGACTCTTCAACCGACGGGCGCCACCCGTATATAAGGGGACGACCCGAGACGGTTCAAGGACAGACAACAACAACTCGAGGCCTAGGCAAAGCTTATTTGCTCCCTAGTCATCGAGACCACATCAATCCCATCACAACTAGAAGTAGGCTTTTACCTTCATCGAGGGGGCCGAACTAGTATAACTCTTGTGTCTTTGCGAACGCTTTAACCCCTTCATGTTAACCCGTAGCGATGGCTCCATGACTAAGTCCTTTCATGAGGACATCTGCCGTGACAAAACCATTTACGCTTGGCGCCACCGTGGGGCTATCGTGACGATGGTTTGATGATCTTGGAGGGCAAGTTCAAGGACTAGAAGGTTATGTTGTAGGGCCGGATGACCAAGAGTCATCGCGCAAGCTCTACATCGACGATGCAGGATGGGGCCCCGAGGCCGCTCGATTGAGTACGGGTACCGGTCCCTTTGGTGGTATACACATTTTCATCGGCAAGATCGGTGAGCTGGGCCCGAGCCGACATCCGCACCGACTCGCCGAGACGGCTCAGCGCACGAGACCTGCCCAGTTAAACCGCCGTGAAACGGCCTTTGTGGGAGTCATCCACGGAAGAAGTTATGAGGACGGATCGAGTCCGTGGCGAGACCGTTGCCTACTCCGGCGACGAAGTCATCAATCGGAGAAACTGAATCAGATCAGCCGCAAGATGGCCGGATTGGGGCTGTTCCGATGGTGACAGATTCCGACCCTTCGATCTGCCCAACCGGTTGGAATATTCATGGCCGGTACACAAGCAAGGCTTCACTCTTCGACCGCCGCGCGATGGTTTCCGGTTCAACAGCCGCGACGGCCGCCGGGAACGAGGCTCGCGGCGTCCGCCGCTCAAGTTTTATCAGATCTGTTCAATGCGCGCTACGCCATGGCAGAGGTTAACCCGGCGGACCAGGACACTCATAACGTGGAGATTGCGAAGGTGAAGGAACAAATCACTCAAAGCAAAGCGGATCTAGCAGCCGCAGACGCCAGATGACGGCAGAGCGGCCACTTTAGATGCGCAGGCTTATAGGCTCATGCCGGATCGAGCGCCACATGAAGTCATGAAGAGGAAATACAGATCCTGTTTGCCTTCAGTTTTCGAGGGAAGAGGCCTCTTCAACACCCCGAGCGGAACCAGAATCCGCCGGTGGTAAACCGGCGAAGCACGGGACGGGCGACCGTTCAGCCCCGCTTAATAGATCTACCTCGCCATAATGCCGCAAGGCGCCAGCTGTGCAAACACCTCCGGTCACTACTCCAACCCGATGGATAACCTTGTTGCAGCTGCGCACGGCTGGAGGCTATTCCAATTGAAGGCGATTCACCACGTGCAGAGACGCTGCTGGTCAAGGAGCCCTTAGGACAGCTTTGGTCCAACAGAAGCATATTCAGACAGCCGCCGACCTGATCCACTCTACCCCGCCCAAGCCGAGCTATAGCAGGCACGGGATGAACCGCCAGATTAAGTAATGCACGGCGTGGTGCGCCTGTGGAAACAACCCGACAGTGGCGCCGATAACGCCAGAGGTGGTGGACCGGCCCGAGCACGCAAGGAGGCCGAAGAAAGACAAAGATCAGCTTATCACCACGCCGTTCGCCTCGACCATCTCGGTCGAGCCTGGGGTTACCTCTAGCTCTTTGGGGTGCCTTGCCTCGCCCCGCTACGCAATGTGCGCTGCCCAAAGACTTCAAGGGTCCGCGCAAGGTGCCAAATTACACCGCCGATTTAGCCCGTAGCATGGATAGAAAGTTATGAGATGGCCATGGAGATGGTGGATGTGGATGAGGCCGCGTGCAGCAAAGTACTTCACCATGATGCTCAAGGCACGGCCCGCATTTGGTTGAAGAGCTTGCCACCCAATTCTATCAATTCATGGGCCCAAAGGAAGAACCGTTTATCCGAATTTCAAAGATACCTACAAGCAGCCCATGTCCGTAGTGGACTTGGCGGCTTGTGTCCAGGGGGAAGGGAGTCACAACATAACTCTACGACTCAAATATTTATTCATTAGGCCCGAGGAGCCAGATATTACAAACATGGGTCTCATGACCCAACACTCGTGAGCATACAAGTCAAAGCACAAGCGAAGCTTAACATGTCCGAGTACGATATCTACAAATGAAAAGGCTGAGAAGCCCGACTATCTACTGATCTCCGCCGAGGGCACAAGATCGTAGCTGAGGTAACAAGCTAAACGTCAAGTCCAAGCGAACTACTAGCGTAGACCGACGCCTCTCTCGCAAAAACATAAAATAAGCAAACGGAGTACAAACGCATCAAAGAAGACTTACATCGAATCCAACTACATATGCATCATTATCAACAAAGGGATGGTGGAGTTTGACCGCAGCAAGCCAGCTTTGACTCGTGGCTATCCTGAACTACTTAACGCAAGTAACTCTTTTGAGGTGGCGCACACGAGTCCACATATTCACCATATCAATACACCACTATGGATCCGCCCCGCCTCCTCCGAGAACGCCATCCATAGCACTCACGCTATCTTGGCGATTTTAGAGTATCCACTTTCTTGTCTATGAACCGATATAGGCAACCTGTAAGTCCTTTTCCATGGACATGGCTATTCGAATAGATCATATTAACCCCGCAGGGTGTACTTCTTCACACACGCTCACCACTTACCGCCGCCATACGACATGTACTCGGCAACCTTCAAGCGGATGCCCAATGAGGGTGTCGGCCACGCACCGACTAACCACACAAGTCTCTAGTCCAGGTTTATCGCCTATTCGGTTCCATCCGAAGGAGATTCGCCGGGTGTCGCCACGGCCCCAAAGGATGTGTGCAGGTTCCCGAGACACCAAACGGGCGCCGGTACACCGGCCACGTGTATCTACTGCAACATAGCTCACCCCTAGGGTCAGCGCCACGCACGGCCCCCAACACATATCCTACAAACACTAGAAACTAGTTGCAACTCCCGGACAGAGATCGAGGCGATTAATAAGCCGAGAGGGGTCGAAAGTTATCGAACCCAATGTGTGGTAGTAACTGTTTCATGGATCACAAACACGTAACTCCCGCCTCGAGGACGGCCGCAATGACACAACCCACCATGTACTCCTACATGGCCTCTCACCGCTACCTTTACCAAATCGTGTTCACACACTTTGCTCTCATCAAGAGGGACATGTTTACACACCTCCGTTCATCCTCGATGAATCGACCTGACTCAACTCTAAGCAGTAGCAGTGCATGACAAACAAGCATGAATGAGTAGGCACAACAGGCTCAAGCAACTCCTACTCATGCTAGTGGGTTTCATCTATTTACCGTGGAATGACAGTCATGCAGAGGATAAGGGGTTCAGCTACCGCAGCAAGTAAATGTATGAATCGTTGTTGTCCTAATGCAGAAAAGAGAGCGTGCTTAGAGAGGGATTGTATCGGAATGAACAAGGGGGTTTTGCTTGCCTGGCACTTTTGAAGATATTATAGCTCTTCATCAGTGTCATCGAACTCATCGTCTGTCACATCCCTAGTTCTAGTATGCACTGAGCTAGCTAGTCATGTGTTGCATCATGTTTAAATTCTTTTGAAATTGAAATGGGGATTTCCTAAACCCTAGCATTAAAGGAATTCAAATAGGTTCACCCAAAAATATTTTTCAAAGTGAATCCAAATGGCTTTAGAAAATGTTCATCATTTCTCGAAAATGCTATAAACCATAACCAGAGGTGATGCACATTTTTCATGACATATTTGGTCACCGGATTAATTCTTAAAGTATTTGAATTGGAGCATTTAATGCCTATAAATATTTTGAATGTTTAATATTTGAAAACAATTGAGGGCTATTGGAAATAATTCAAATAGTGCCCACAATTTTGTCAGATTTTACAAAATGAGTTAGTATTTTTACTAATTCAAACAGATCAAAATAAATAGAAAACAGAAACAATAAATAAAATAACACAGTAGAGAGAGTTGGTACTGGCCTTACCTGGCGCCACCAACCGCCCAAGACGCCCAGCCCATCGCCGCTTTCCCCCCGTCTTCCTCCTCGCCAGAGGACAGGGCGGCCGCCGCCACCGCCACCTCCTCCCTCCCTCCCCGCCTGCCCCTCCTGCTCCTAGACGACGCCACGGGACGCCACGACACCTCCCGACCTCCTCGCCTCTCCCTCACCTCACTTCTGGATCCTCTCTTCCCCACCGAGTGCCGCTGTCGCCACCGACGCCGTTCTCCGCGGCCACAGCCACCTCCCCGCCTCGCCGACGACCGAGGAAGCTCCGCCGCCTCTTTTCATCCTCACCAGACGAAGGCGCCGAAGCCTCGGATGCCGCTTAGCTCCGCTGCTCTCCTCGGTCTCGGGCGATCGCCGCCGCCATTCCACCGCCGTCCCGACATCCTCGAGCTCGCCGTCTGCTCCAACCGACTTCGTGAGCTCCTCTTCCTTCTCCCCTTCCTGCTTCGCCTCGAGCACCACAAAGAATCGCACCGAAGCTTGGCCGCACTCGCCGCCACCGCGACGTCGCCGTCGTGGGCTATTGCACACATTGGATCGATTCGAGCATGTCATCGCTCCGCCAGACTCGACGAGCCCGTAGCACTTCCCACGCCTCGCCGTGCCCCCTAGCATCGGAACCAACTCGCCTCAACTCCGGCGACCGCCAAGGTCCTCGCCGGCGACGCTTCCGCCACCCAAAGACCTCCCGCCGGCACCACTCGACGCGCGAGCCCAGCCCACGAGCCGCCTCCTCCGCCGATTTGGTCACGGAGGAGGGAACTCAGACTCTCCGCTGCCCTCGCCTCGCTGGCGATGAGCCCCGGGTCAACTCCGCGAGTTTGACCTGGTTTGACCAAGACTTTGACCTCTCTGCCTCTCCGACGTGTGGGCCAGGCACCGCTTATTTAGGTGTTAGATTAGTTAACACTAATTAATTTAGTTAATTAATTAAGCCATCGACATGTGGGCCCACCTGCCGACATTTTCGTTAGTATTAGTTTAACCTAATCAACTCGCTAACTAATCGAAGTCATCGACTGGGCCCCACTGGTCAGGTTTGACCTGAACCCGCCTTGTTGACCTGATGACATCAGGGTGATGTCATGCTGACGCTGTAAGTGATTTTCTGGATTTTAATTAAATCAGGAAATTCTAGAAAATAGTGTAAACTTCTAAAATTCATATAAATTCAACCGTAGCTCAGATTGAAACAATTTATATATGAAAAATGATCAGAAAAATCCAATCTATCTATCTGTACCATTTTCATGCATGTTAGAATAATTTATAGCTGCTGTTTAGCACAAATAATATAAACGACATTTGAATTTCACATATGGTGTTTGGATTTGAACTTAGGGTTCAAACCAACTTCATTTAAATTTGTTGTTAGCTGCATTAGCTCAAAACACCAGCATGTTGCCATGTCATGAGCATGCATCATATTGCGCATTGCATTGATTGTGTTTCTTTCTCAGTTGCCGGTGTTTGTCCCCTCTCAATAGACGACGTACCGACGATGAGTTCGATGACACCGATGAAGAATTATAATATCTTCAGAAGTGCCAGGCAAGCAAAACCCCCTTGTTCATTCCGATATAATCCCACTCTCTCGCTCCTGCTCTATTTTACTGCATTAGGACAACAACGACTCATGTGTTACTAGCTGCGTGTAGCTGAACCCCTTTATCCTCTCGCATGACCCGTCATTCCACAAGAATTAGATGAAACCCACTAGCATGAGTAGGAGTTGTTTGAGCCCTGATGTGCCTACTCATTCATGCTTGTTTGTCATGCCTGCTATTGCTTAGAGTTGTGTCAGTCCGATTCATCGGGAATAAATTGGAAAGTGGTGAACATGTCCTACTGTGTGTGAGCTAAGTGTGTGAACACGATTTGGTAAAGGTAGCGGTGAGAGGCCATGTAGGAGTACATGGTGGGTTGTCTCATTGCAGCCGCCCTCAGAACTGAAGTTCTGTGTTTGTGATCCATGAACAGTTACTACCACACATTGAATGCTTAAGTGCCCTCTCGACTTATTAATCAACTTGATCTCGGCCCAGAGTTGCAACTAGTTTCGTGTTTGTAGGTAGTGTTAGTAGTCTACCAAGTGGCACCTGCATGTGGGCTTGGGACAGACTAGGCACTATGGCACGGTGTACTAAGCGAGAACCACCCGTCGAGGTGGGCTTGGGAACGCTGCACACATCGCTTGGGGCCGTGAGCGACACCCGCCGGATCTCCTTGCGGATGGAACCGTAATAGGCGATAAACCTGGACTAGAGACTTGTGTGGTTAGTCGTCGTGGCCAACACCTCGCTGGGCTTCCGCTGAAGGTTGCCGAGTACATGTCGGTAAACGGCGTAAGTGGTGAGAGCGCAGGTGAAGAAGTACACCCCGCAGGTTAATATGATCTATTCAATAGCCGTGTCGCGTTAAAGGACTTCGGGTTGCCTATAACAGTTCATAGACAAGTGAAAGTGGATACTCTAAAATGCAAAAGGTAAGTGTGAGTGCTATGAATGGCGTTCTCGTGAGGGAAGACGGAACGATCCATAGTGGTGTATTGATATGGTGAATATGTGGACTCGTAGCGCCACCTCAAAAGAGTTACTTGCAATGTAGTTCAGATAGCCACCGAGTCAAAGCTGGCTTGCTGCAGCCAAACTCCACCACCCCTTTGTTGATAATGATGCATATGTAGTTAGTTCTCGATGTAAGTCTTGCTGAGTACAATTGTACTCACGCTTGCCTATTTTATGTTTTTGTAGAGAGACTTCAGTCTTGCTAGTAGTTCCGCTTGGACTTCGACGTTTAGTTTGTTACCTCAGCTACGATCTTGTGCCCTCGGCAGATCTCGGTAGATAGTCGCTTCTCAGCCTTTTTCATTTGTAGATGTCTGTGTCGTACATGTTAAGCTTCCGCTTGTGCTTTGACTTGTATGCTCGAAAGTGTTGGGTCATGAGACCCATGTTTGTAATATCTTGCTCCTGAGCCTAATGGATAAATACTTGAGTCGTAGAGTTATGTTGTGATGCCATGTTGTATTTACGCATATTGAGCATATTGTGGATGTTTGAAATGCTTGGTATGTGTGGGATTCACAATCTAGTTGTTTATCCTTGGCAGCCTCTCATATGGGGAAATGTAGTCTAGTGCTTCCCGAGCGATAGTAGTCCGCTACAGCCCGGTTCACCGGAGTCCTCGCTAGCCCAAAGACTACCGCTTGGACACTTGACTGGCCGGCATGTGTTTCACTGCCTATGTCCTGTTCCTTCGGGAAATGTCACGCGGTGATATTCGAGTCCTCGCTTAGCTCTGCTACAGCCCGGTTACCGGAGTCCCGTTAGCCCAGTGCTATAGCCCGGATTCATACGTTGATGACCGATATGTTCGATGTGATTCATGTATGCCTGTCCCCATGGGTTAGCGCCGCTTGGGTTCACGACTAGCCATGTCGGCCCGGTTCTTCGTCATATGGATGCTAGCTACACTATCATATTCGTGAGCCAAAAGAAGAAAACGGTCTGGGCCATGGTAAGGCGACACTGTGGGAATACCGCGTGAGGCCGCAAAGTGATATGAGGTGTTACCGCTAGATCGATGTGACCTGGAATCGGGTCCCGACAGCTTTGGTATCGAGCCCGATCGCTCAGAGAATTACCAAGCCAAACCTGGTCAAGTTGTGTCTAGAAATGCTTTAGTTATGTAAGGAATTGATTGTGAAGGAACATAAGGCTCTTTTTACTCCTTATACCTCATGGCCTTCTAATCTGAGTCATCCTCTCTCTTCTACGGGTTTAAGAACTAGGCTTTCATCTATCTATTAGGATGACGTGTTACTAATCCATAGACTTATAGAATTGTTAGTTCCAAATCTCAAAGGCAGTTTCTAATATTTCTATATGTTAACCGTTGATCTTGGAACCTTGATATGATGTTGTTGAGTGGCTATGCCACCATTTTGCATGTTGTCTCAAATCTTTTGAGCATTTACAGCCGTTATGTCAGTTCGAGTCATCCTGTGCCTCTAAATAGTCCGATGCATTTGCAAATCCTTTCTTTCCATTCCCAATGTCCTTTTGGTCAGGTTAAGCACACTAACCGGTGCATTGAGGTAAATATTGCCTTGACATATATGTTGGAACTATTACTATGACCTTAGGTGGTTAGGAAGTCACCTAGTAATTTACCAATGCTTTTGTATCCCCAGTGTGATGATTCTGGCCATTATTCTTGAAAGCATCCCATGACGTTATTAGTTAGTAGGCATTCTATCCCTCGGTTCTTGAACCCGAGATTCACCCTACTTCATGTTGTTAGTATTTGCTAGTTCCTTTAGGATATTAGTAACCTTGCGATAGTCCTCGAGGTCCGTGGTATCTCATTCTTCCACATACCATGAACAAGTTATGGCAGAAGTTCCTCTTTGAGCCTCAAGATCGCAATCAGAGTACTCTTGAAGAGTTCTCCATTCATAATTGTGACTCTGTCAGTTCTACCTTCTCTGCATGGGTTAGCGCCGCTTTGGGTTCACGACTAGCCATGTCGGCCCGGGTTCTCTGTCATATGGATGCTAGCGACACTATCATATACGTGAGCCAAAAGAAGCAAACAGTCCTGGGCCATGGTAAGGTGACACCCGTGGGAATACCGTGCGTGAGGCCGCAAAGTGATATGAGGTGTTACCAGCTAGATCGATGTGACCTGGAATCAGGGTCCTGACATCGTCGGTGCAACGTCTACTGAGGGGAGGGGAACAAACACCGGCAAACAAGGAAGAACACAATCAATGCAATGCACAATATGATGCATGATCATGACATGTCAAAATGCTGTGATTTGAGCTAATGGAACTAGCAGCAGATTAAATGGAGTTGGTTTGAATCCAAGATTCAAATTCAAACTCCATATGTGGATATTTAAATGCCATTTATATGATTTGTGCTAAACAACAGCTATAAATTATTCTAACATGCATGAAAATGGTACAGATGGATAGATTGGATTTTTCTGATCATTTTTCATATCTAAATAATTTCAATCTGAGCTACGGTTGAATTACTATGAATTTTAGAAGTTTAGGATATTTTCTGGAATTTCCTGAATTAAAATAAATCCAGAAAAAGAGTTATTGGCCAAGATTAGGTCATGCTGACCTCAGCAGGTCAACAAAGCGGTCTAGGTCAAACCTAACGTGGGATAAACACGCCGCTGACACTGCATGGTTTGGGTGGATGACATGTGGGTTTAGTTAATCGCCACGTCACGGGTCAACACCGACGGTGGGGTCGGTCAACGGGTGACGGGCAAGGTCAAGCTAATGGGTGGGGTCCATCCTGTTAAATTAATACTAAGTATTTTGTTAGCCGGCTAATTAGGATGTTGGGCCCTTCTGTAAGTGGGTCATGTGGTTAATTAGCAGGTGATTAACTGCTAATGACGCGCCACGTCATCATCATCGGATCTACGCCGGCGATGACCAAATCGACGGCGAGAGCTCGCCGGACTCGCGTTAGGGACAGCAGTTCGATGCATTGCTGGCACCAGGGGGGCCTCTCGCTCGTCCGCATCCAAAGGACCCGACGGGAGGCCGCGGGTTGGCCAGAAATGATGTCGGCGACGACCTCGCGCGGCGGCGCACACACGGGCTCATCGGGAGGAGGCTACGAGCACGACAGAGGCGCGACAGGCGCGGCAGCCGACGGCCGATCGAGCATGTAACGGTGCTCGGACGTGAGCGAAACTCGCTCTAGCCACAGCGGCTTCATGGCCGGCGGGCGGAAGCTCTCGGCTCCGACGAAGAACGAGCTAGTGGAGAGGAACGGAGGGGGAGAGCATGGGGGAAGGAGAAGGAGCTCACAAGGGGTCGGGGAAGCAGCTCAGCGGGCTCGGGGAAGCTCCTGCGACGGCGAATCGAGGCGGCGGTCGTCGGTGGCCGAACTCGAAGACGAAGACGATGGCGGCTGCCTCCGTGCTTCTTTCCTTCGGTGCAGAGGTGAAGCGCGAGGTGACGGAGGCTCTATACGGCTCAGGGAGGCAAGGCGACGGCGGTGGGCGCGACAGCTCATGGCGGCACGCTCGGGTGCGTGAGGAGGAGAGCGAGGGAGAGAGACAGAGGAGCGGGTGAGGACGGGGGAGAGTAGGAGGGAGCTGGGGAGGCGTGGCGCGACAAGGGGCGGGGAGCAAAGTGGAAGCAGGAGGTGGAGGCCTCCCAAATGAGCAAGATAAGCCATCGCCTCGCCGACCGGCAGAGGTTGAAGATGGCACGATCGCCTGTGGGCTGGGCTGCCTAATGGGCCAAGCATGCTAAGGCCGTAAGTGGCCTGTACTCTCTCTCTCTCTCTAATTTCTACTTTTGTTCTGTTTTCTAATTTGCAAGTTTTTTTTGATTTAGTAAAACACCAAATCACTTCTATAAATCCTGAAATTAATTATGGACAATTACTGAATTATCTCAGAGGCCCTTAGCTATTTTCAAAATTGTTGGAGCATTTAATAATATTTATAGCAATTAAATGCCCCAATCCAAATACAATATGAGTTAATTCAATAATCCAAATGTCATGAAAAAATGTGCAACATCTCCGTTCTTGCTTCAAAGATTTTCCAAAATGGTGAACATTTTTAAGGCCATTTGGGTTCATTGAAAATATTTTTAGTTGAACCTATTTGAATTGCTTTGGTGCTAGGGCTTGGTCATCCCCACTTCAAGTTTCAAAAGAATTTAAACATGATGCAACACTCTAATGCATGCACTAGGCATTGTCAGAACTAGGGATGTGACAGCTCACCCCTACTAAACAAGAATCTCGTCCCGAGATTCAAGACATGAGGTAAGAATACAGAGGGGGCACAAGACCAACACCATCTTCGCGATCCAGGTTGCACCTCATAAGGTTGTTGATTCGTTGCATACGTTGCTCTGGACATCTTTGCTTTCGAAATCTTCATTCAACTTGACGACGACAAAAGAGATTCTACAGGAAACGATCTTCTCGAAGATTGAGCAATTCACGATCAACTCACGGAATGGGACATAGAAACATCTCTGGAGATGAGAGGCAAACATACATCAGAAGGGAAGGATGTAACAATTTGACGAGGGTTTCAAAGTAGCGAGGAAACAATTACCATGATCCCATAACGGGCACCTTGGGAGAGGTGACTCGAGAATTATTCCCTTATGGCAAAAAGAATTACTTTTGATACAAAGATCATTGAAACTCTTCTCACCACCGAGGCAATTTACGAACGATCGTTTAACGGAGTTCGGGAGAACGACACACTCGGCCTAGAATGGATGATGTGAACTACCTTGTTGAAGACAACGCAAGGAATGATTTTTACTTATCATCGGAAATGAATGGGACCTATGGCAGACTGACACAATGACGGGTGCGAGCTGGGAACAAAATCCAAATACTGGGAATGACCCAACCATCATATCTACCTGAGATTCAGATCTGGTTGGTGTCAGGACATTCCAGACTCATCAAGTCTAGAAAGAGAAATGAAAGTTTGCAACACAAATCGACGAGATGACGCTATGAGATTCTCGAAATGAACTACGATAGCAAGCTCCAAAACATGAGCTGGTTCTGCATAAACCCATGAACACGCTGTCCAAGACAAGCATGACCACGAGTAGTCTTATAATAAAACATTACCGAGTTCGTGGGAACTATCATCAAGGATAACGAAGTCCTTGCATAAGGCATGCTCTTAAGAAGGAACTTCTTCTCCTTGAACAAATCAGTTAGTGGCTTGGTGTGCTAGGAAATTCATATGGAATGAAGATGATCAGTCTATCAGACCATAGAATACTTCGCACATGCATGACAGACTTGAGATGATTCTAGAGGAAGCAAAAACAAACTTTCTCGGATCCACGGCGACAACTTACATCAGATGCACGTGAATTAGAGGAAGTCACTTCTTTCATCCAAACATAGGCTTCATGAACGAAACATGAAGATAATGCTTACAAAGTTTCCAACGCTAGGTTGATGTTCGACATGAATCATGGGGGAGACAAAATGTTGCTGCTGGGCTCAACAACACCTTATCGGAATTTCCATATCACTAGACTCCCACCATCATGTGAACACGGTGGTAGCATTGGTCAGACCAAAAGATGTAATGGTGTATGCTCGAGGGATCAACCACGAGTAAGCCAACATTATGAATATCGTTGGTTCTGATTTGATTTGACGATAACCCACACTCAAATCAAGGCTTTGACAAGACAATAGATCCAACAATTGACCACGAGGATCAATCAATGAAGATATCATCTTTCTTCAACACACACACACACACACACACACACACACAGAAGATATCCCTTAGAGATGAACTAAGTTAAGCAAAGCTTTATCTTCCAACTCTCCAAGTTGTTGTCTAGCTCAACCAACTAGCTCAGAGATATCCAACACAGATTCTTGGAGAAACGGTGGTTTATAGGGATAAACCAACTTGATCACGGGCTCAACATAGAGGTCAGGTGACGACCTGATGATACTTCCGAGAGGATATTAGGAAAATCACGAACCACCAATATGTTGCTAAGCTCGAGAACAATCTTGCTTTTCACGGCAAGACGATATGATCAAAAGAGTGAGGAGCCGATACGATCCCAACTCATTGATCGAAGAGTGCACCCGGAAATAAGGACTAGGTGGCACGATCAACCTTAGGATGATGATTTAACAACCAACACGCTAAGAATGAGAATATTGTCCATTTACTACCAAGCAACTCGTTGCTATGAGTATTGATTTCACACATCACAGTACACTTGTCGGCATTCCGGTTACAACAGCTCGGGACCGAGGAATGAATAGTGATGGTGAGAAGTATCACTGCGTCAAGAATTCATAAGAGAAGGTGCAATTCCCATGATGTTCCTGACATAAAGTGGGTAATACTTCAGGATAGAACAGAATCAAAAGCTTGATTGCATTTGATCTGCGGATTACGACTGCTTTGACCCAATCCTGGATATGGATGAGGTACTGGAGTTTGTTTCTCCTAGTCATTCCAGAACAGAATGGCTTGACGGACCACAAGAAAAATGGGCATCGATGAGGACGAGAGCACGACTACTCCTGACTATCAACTGATAGATGGGGATCGGAATACAACTAAGAAGGAACAACTCGAGGAACATATAACTTTTCGAGTTGTGGAGGCATGGATTAGTATATCGAGCAAAGCTCAACATTTCTCCCGGATAACCCATGCAGAGAAGGTAGAACTGGCAGAGTCACAATTATGAATGGAGAACTCTTCAAGAGTACTCTGATTGCGATCTTTAGGCTCAAAGAGGAACTTCTTCCATAACTAGTTCATGGTATTTGGAAGAAGGAAATACCATGGACCTCGAGGACTATCGCAGTTACTAATATCCTAAAGGAACTAGCAAATACTAACAACATGAAGTAGGGTGAATCTCGGTTCAAGAACCCAGAATAGAATGCCTACTAACTAATAACATCACGGGATGCTTTCAAGAATAATGGCCGTAATCATCACACTGGGATACAAAAGCATTGCTAAATTGCTAGGTGACTTCCTAACACCTAGGGTCATAATAATAGCTCCAACATCTACGCCGAGGCAACAAAGTACCTCAACTTACCGATTAGTGTGCTTATTCTGACCAAAAAGGACATCGGGAACGGAAGGAAAGGATTTGCAAATGTATCAGACTATTTAGAGACCTGGGATGACTCGGACAGCATAACGGCTATAAATGCTCAAAATGATTTGAGACATCCTGGAAAATGGTGGCATAACCACTCAACATCACAATATCAAGATTCCGAGATCAACAGTTAACATACAGAAATAGTAGGAACTGAACTGAGGCTTAAAACCAAAAATCTTAAAGGTCTATGGATTAGTAACACGTCATCCTGATAGATAGATGAGAAGCCTAGTTCTTAACCCCGTAGAAGAGAAGAGGATGACTCAGATCAGAAGGCCATGAGGTATAAGGAGTAAAAAGAGCCTTACGTTCCCTTCCACAATCAATTCCCTTACATAACTAAAGCATTTCTAGACACAACTTCGACCAGTTTGACTTCGTAATCCTACAGGCAGTCAGGCTCTGATACCAACGCTGTCAGGACCCCGATTTCAAGTCACATTGACCTAGCCGGTAACACCTCATATCTCTTTGCGGCCTCACGCACGGTATTCCCACGGTGTCGCTTACCATGGCCCGGACCGCTTGGCGATTTTGGCTCACGATATGATAGTGTCGCTAGTATCCACATGACAGAGAACCCGGCCGACATGGCTAGTCGTGAACCCAAAGCGCGCTTAACCCATGGGGACAGCATACATGAATCACATCGAGCATGTCGGTCATCAACGATGAATCTGGCTGTAGCACTGGGCTAACAGACTCGATAACCCGGCTGTAGCAGGTTAGGCAGACTCTGATGTCACGCGTGACATTTCAAGGGATGACATAGGAACGGCGAAACACATGCCGCCACCAAGTGTCCAAAGCAGAGTGCTGGGCTAGCAGGACTCGTGAACCGGTCAGAAGCGGACTACTATCGCCAGAAGCACTAGACTACATTTCCCCATATGAGAGGCTGCCAAGGATAAACAGCTAGATTGTCGGGTCCCACACATACCAAGCATTTCAAACATGCATACCAACGCTGTCAGGACCCCGATTCCAAGTCACATTGACCTAGCCGGTAACACCTCATATCACTTTGCGGCCTCACGCACGGTATTCCACGGGTGTCGCCTTACCATGGCCCGGACCGTTTGGCGCTTTTGGCTCACGATATGATAGTGTCGCTAGTATCCACATGACAGAGAACCCGGCCGATATGGCTAGTCGTGAACCCAAAGAGGCGCTTAACCCATGGGGACAGGCATACATGAATCACATCGAGCATGTCGGTCATCAACGATGAACTGGCTGAAAGATCGGGCTAACAGACTCCGTAACCCGGCTCTAGCAGGCTAGGCAGGATTCCGGATGTCACCCGCGACATTTCAAGGAACAGACGTGAACGGTGAAACACATGCCGCCACCAAGTGTCCAAAGCAGAGCGCTGGGC
The DNA here is from genome assembly GCA_021605205.1 of Aegilops longissima. NCBI lineage: Eukaryota > Viridiplantae > Streptophyta > Magnoliopsida > Poales > Poaceae > Aegilops > Aegilops longissima. Next base: position 483,480,017 of record CM038678.1, on the reverse strand, counting down.
TAGCAGGACTCAGTAAACCGGGTCAGAAGCGGACTACTATCGCCAGAAGCACTCGACTACATTTCCCATTATGAGAGGCTGCCAAGGATAAACAACTAGATTGTCGGATCCCACACATACCAAGCATTTCAAACATACATACCAACGCTGTCAGGACCCCGATTCCAAGTCACATTGACCTAGCCGGTAACACCTCATATCACTTTGCGGCCTCACGCACGGTATTCCCACGGGTGTCGCTTACCATGGCCCGGGACCGCTTATGCCTTTTGGCTCACGATATGATAGTGTCGCTAGCATCCATATGACAGAGAACCCGGGCGACATGGCTAGTCGTGAACCCAAAGCGGCGCTTAACCCATGGGGACAGCATACATGAATCACATCGAGCATGTCGGTCATCAACGATGAATTCGGCTGTAGCACGGGCTAACAGGACTCCGTAACCCGGCTGTAGCAGGCTAGGCAGACTCGGATGTCACCGCGTGACATTTCGAAGCGATGATATAGGAACGGCGAAACACATGCCGCCGACAATGTCCAAAGCAGTAGTGTGGGCTAGCAGGACTCGTGAACCGGTCAGAAGCGGACTACTATCGCTCAGAAGCACTAGACTACATTTCCCATATGAGAGGCTGCCAAGGATAAACAACTAGATTGTCGGATCCCACACATACCAAGCATTTCAAACATACACACAATATGCTCAATATGTGTAAATACAACATGGCATCACAACATAACTCTACGACTCAAATATTTATTCATTAGGCCCGAGGAGCGAGATATTACAAACATGGGTCTCGTGACCCAACACTCGAGCATACAAGTCAAAGCACAAGCGAAGCTTAACATGTCCGAGTACGTACATCTACAAATGAAAAGGCTGAGAAGCCCGACTATCTACCAGATCCGCCGAGGGCACAAGATCGTAGCTGAGGTAACAAGCTAAACGTCAAGTCCAAGCGAACTACTAGCTAGACCGACGCCTCTCGCAAAACATAAAATAAGCAAACGTGAGTACAAACATACTCAAAGAAGACTTACATCGTAACTAACTACATATGCATCATTATCAACAAAGGGGTGGTGGAGTTTGACTGCAGCAAGCCAGCTTTGATCGGGTGGCTATCCTGAACTATGACCGCAAGTAACTCTTTTGAGGTGGCGCATTACGAGTCCACATATTCACCATATCAATACACCACTATGGATCCGCTCCCGCCCCCTTGAGAACGCCATCCATAGCACTCACGCTATCTTGCGATTTTAGAGTATCCACTTTCTCTTGTCTATGAACTGATATAGGCAACCTGTAAGTCCTTTTCCATGACACGGCTATTCAATAGATCATATTAACCCCGCAGGGTGTACTTCTTCACACACGCTCACCACTTACCGCCCTTACACGACATGTACTGCAACCTTCAAGCGAAGCCCAGCGAGGGTGTCGGCCATGACCCGACTAACCACACAAGTCTCTAGTCCAGGTTTATCGCCTATTCGGGTTCCATCCGCAGGAGATCCGCCGCAGTGTCACCACGGCCCCAAACGATGTGTGCGGGGTTTCCGAGACACCAAACGGGCGCCGGTACACCGGCCATGGTGTATCTACCGCAACATAGCTCACCCCTAGGGTCAGCGCCACGCACGGCCCCCAACACATATCCTACAAACACCGTAAACTAGTTGCAACTCCCGGACAGAGATCGAGGCGATTAATAAGCCGAGAGGGTCGAGTTACGGAACCCAATGTGTGGTAGTAACTGTTTCATGGATCACAAACACAGAACTCAGTTCCTGAGGACGGCTGCAATGAGACAACCCACCATCTACTCCTACATGGCCTCTCACCGCTACCTTTACCAAATCATGTTCACACACTTTGCTCTCATCAGTAGGACATGTTTACACACCTCCGATTCATCCTCGATGAATCGACCTGACTCAACTCTAAGCAAGAGCAGTGCATGACAAACAAGCATGAATGAGTAGGCACAACAGGGCTCAAGCAACTCCTACTCATGCTAGTGGGTTTCATCTATTTACTGTGGAATGACAGGTCATGCAGAGGATAAGGGGTTCAGCTACCGCAGCAAGTAACAGATGAATTGTTGTTGTCCTAATGCAGTAAAAGAGAGCAGAAGCGAGAGAGTGGGATTGTATCGGATTGAACAAGGGGGTTTTGCTTGCCTGGCACTTTTGAAGATATTATAGCTCTTCATCGGTGTCATCGAACTCATCGTCGGTGCAACATCTACTGAGGGGAGGGGAACAAACACCAGCAAACAAGGAAGAACACAATCAATGCAATGCACAATATGATGCATGATCATGACATGTCAAAATGCTGTGATTTGAGCTAATGGAACTAGCAGTAGATTAAATGGAGTTGGTTTGAATCCAAGATTCAAATTCAAACTCCATATGTGGATATTTAAATGCCATTTATATGATTTGTGCTAAACAGCAGCTATAAATTATTCTAACATGCATGAAAATGGTACAGATGGATAGATTGGATTTTTCTGATCATTTTTCATATCTAAATAATTTCAATCTGAGCTACGGTTGAATTACTATGAATTATAGAAGTTTAGGATATTTTGTGGAATTTCCTGAATTAAAATAAATCCGTAAAAAGAGTTATTGCGTCAAGATTAGGTCATGCCGACCTCAAAGAGGTCAACAAAGCGGTCTAGGTCAAACCTAACGTGTGGGATCCACACGCCGCTGACACTGCATGGTTTGGGTGGATGACATGGGTTTAGTCAATCGCCACGTCACCGGTCAACACCGACGTGGGGTCGGTCAACGGGTGACGGGCAAGGTCAAGCTAATGGGTGGGGTCCATCTTGTTAAATTAATACTAAGTATTTTGTTAGCCGCTAATTAGGATGTGGGGCCCTTCGTAAGTGGGTCATGTGGTTAATTAGCGTGATTAATCGCTAATGACGCGCCACGTCATCATCACCGGATCTACGCCGGCGATGACCAAATCGACGGCGAGAGCTCGCCGGACTCGCGTTAGGGACAGCAGTTCGATGTGTTGCTGGCACCAGGGGGGCCTCTCGCTTGTCCGCATCCAAAGGACCCGACGGGAGGCCGCGGGGTGGCCGGAAATGATGTCGGCGACGACCTCGCGCGGCGGCGCACACACGGGCTCATCGGGGAGGAGGCTACGGAGCACGACAGGAGGCGCGATTAGTGGCGTTGGGCAGCTGAATAGCATGTAACGGTGTTCGGACGCGAAGCGAACTCGCCTAGCCACGGCGCTTCATGGTCGGCGGGCGGAAGCTCTCGGCTCCGACGAAGAACGAGCTAGTGGAGAAGAAAGGAGGGGGAGAGCATGGGGAAAGGAGAAGGAGCTCACAAGGGGTCGGGGAAGCAGCTCAGCGGGCTCGGGGAAGCTCCTGCGACGGTGAATCGAGGCGGCGGTCGCCGGTGGTCGAACTCAAGACGAAGACGATGGCGGCTGCTCGGGGCCTCCGTGGCTTCTTTCCTTCGTGCAGAGGTGAAGCGAGGTGACGGAGGCTCAGACGGCCTGTGGAGGCAAGGCGACGGCGGTGGGCGCGACAACCACGGCGGCACGCCTGGGTGCGTGAGGAGGAGAGCGAGGAGAGAGACAGAGGAGCGGGTGAGGACGGGAGAGTAGGAGGGAGCCAGGGAGGCGTGGCGCACACACGCGCCGGGGAGCAAAGGAAGCAGGAGGTGGAGGTCTCTCAACAGCGCTGGCAGGTTATCGCCTCGCCGGCGGGCGAGAGGTTGAAGATGGCACGGCTGCTCGGTGGGCTGGGCTGCCTAATGGGCCGGCCATGCTAAGGCCGTAAGTGGCCTGTACTCTCTCTCTCTCTAATTTCTACTTTTGTTCTGCTTTTCTAATTTGCAAGTTTTTTTTCGATTTAGTAAAACACCAAATCACTTCTATAAATCCTGAATTAATTATGGACAATTATCAATTATCTCAGAGGCCCTTAGCTATTTTCAGAATTGTTGGAGCATTTAATAATATTTATAGCAATTAAATGACCCAATCCAAATACAATATGAGTTAATTCAATAATCCAAATGTCATGGAAAATGTGCAACATCTCTGGTTATCAAGCTTCAAAGATTTTCCAAAATGGTGAACATTTTTAAGGCCATTTGGGTTCATTGAAAATATTTTTAGTTGAACCTATTTGAATTGCTTTGGTGCTAGGGCTTGGTCATCCCCACTTCAAGTTTCAAAAGAATTTAAACATGATGCAACACTCTAATGCATGCACTAGGCATTGTCAGAACTAGGGATGTGACAGCTGATTCTGATAGTACCAAGGATCCCGAGTCTGATGATGATGAGACAGGGAAGGGAAGGAAGAACAGCAATTCCAAGGGCCAGCAACATCACTCGGCATGTAATGGTGGAGGCAAGCGTAAAGCGAATGGCAACATGGACTTCGTAGCCAACACCAACGCGCGGGACAAGGGCCAGCGGCGCAAGGGTAAACATCCGAATCAAGGTGGAGCGCCTAATCCCAATCCAGACCGCTTGAATTATCTGTTGAATCAACCCTGTCCGAAGCATGGGACGAAGGATACGCCAGCAAACCACCTCTGGAAGGATTGCTACATTATGCAGCAGTTCAAGAGTTCTAATGCTCTCCGGTATGATCAAGGTTCCGGCGGCGGTTCAGGATCCGGGCCGGGTTACGGTGGAGGAAATTCCGATTCAGGATTTAATGGTAATCCGGGCCGACATAACAATCAGAACAATCAAAATAACCAAGGTGGTTATAACCAGCAGCAAGCAATCGGGTTATCGTGAGCAACCCAAAGCAGCTTGAATAGTGGGCAGTACCATGTCTTCACCACCAGCTTAGACAAGCGAGACCGAAGCTTCGTAGCGAGCAGTTAACACTGCTGAACCGCCGCGTCTCATAACCTACGCTGGTCGAGCAGCCCATTGTATGGAGTAGAGAGGATCATCCTCCCCGGTTGACAATCCCGGTCAACTAGCCTCGTGGTGGCACCTCGTGGGAGTTTATAAGTTCACCAAGGTGCTCATGGACGGAGGGAGCAGCATTAACATCCTGTACTATGAGACCTTCCGTCATATGGGGTTAACAGATAAACATCTCAAACCGTCCAATACAGTGTTCCACGGTGTGGTACCGCAAGTCAGATATCCGTTGGTAAAATAGCTCGAAGTGGCCTTTGGAGATGAATATGACTTCAGATCGGAAACATTGACGCTTGAGGTGGTAAAATCCAAAGTCCATATCACGCCCTATTTGGGCAGCCGCTTATGCCAAGTTCATGGCACGGCCTTGTTATATCTATTTGCAGCTCAAGATGCCGGGTCACAAGGGGACAATAACGGTTCATGGAGCCGCAAGATCGCTTTGGAATGTGAGGAAGGTGATGCGCTTACGCGAGTCGGTTTGTGCCACCGAGGAGCTGAAGTATTATAAGGACAATGTTGATCCCATGGACATGACTCCATTGAAGAAGCCAACTACAGAGCATGATCCGCCCTGAAATTCAAATCGGCAATGAGACTAAGCTTGTTGACTTCGTGTTCGGCGATTTGTCCAAGCAGTTCAAAGATCGCGCCAACTTGATCCGAAATAGGAAAGCGCCATCGAAGTTCATCCGTGAGAATCCGACATTTTGCATGGAAGCCTTCCGACATGCGAGGTGTACCGAGGCAACTTGCCGAGCACACTCTTAATGTTGATCCCAAGTACAAACCGTGAAGCAGTTCCTCCGCCGGTTTAACGAAGAAAGGCGAAGGCCATTGAGAGGAGGTGGCTGTGCTCTTAGCACCTGGCTTTATCGTGGAAGTTTTCCATCCGAGTGGCTTGCTAATCCGTGCTGGTTCTTAAGAAAACGGCACTTGGCGCATGTGTGGATTACACAGATCTTAACAAGGCTTGTCCAGCAGATCCTTTTGCCCTCCCCCGCATTGACCAGATTATTGATGCCACTGCGGGTTGTGAGCGTTTGAGCTTTGGTGTTCCGGCAGGCAAGTTATTGGGTTTTCTCGTGTCCAACAGGGGAATTGAAGCTAATCCGGAGAAGATTACGGCTATCACCTCCCTGGCTAAGCCAAAGTGTATTAACGATGTCCACCGTTTGGCAGGCCGGATTGCCGCGCTGAGCCGGTTTATCAGCCGCCTCGGAGAGAAGGCCATCCCTTTGTACCAGATGCTGAAGAAGACATATCAGTTTGTCTAGAGTCCAGCCGCCGTTGAAGCGCTGGAGGACTTAAAGCGGCAATTGGCCAACCCGCCTATGCTCGCCGCTCCCATTGACAAGGAGCCGCTTCTGCTATATGTTGCTGCTAACGCCAAGGCGGTCAGCGTGGCCATTGTGGTGGAGCGGAAGGAGGCAGGGAAGGAGCATCCGGTTGAACGTCCGGTTTATTATATCAGCGAGGTATTTATCGAATCTAAGCAAAGGTATCCGCATTGGCGTAAGCTGGTATATGGAGTTTTTATGGCAAGTCGAAGCTGAAGCAGATTTCCAAGGGCAACCCATCACGGTGGTCAATTCGCTCCCTTAGGTGATATCATACGTAACCGGAAGCGATCGCCGGATTGCCAAGTGGGCTATAGAGCTTGGGCCGACGGTTCGAAGTACGATGCCTCGGACGGCAAAGTGAAGTCTCAAGCACTTGTGGATTTCATTAATGATTGGACGGAGTTGCAAGCACCAAGAAAAGCGGATCATACATATTGACCATCCATTTTGACGGATCCGTGCAATTGAGGGCTCGGGGTGGAGTCGTATTAACTTCCCCACGAGGTGACAAGTTTTGTTACGTTCTCCGCTTAATGTTCCCTTGTACTACCAATGGAGCTGAGTATGAAGCCTTGCTCCATGGTCTTCGGATGGCTAAGGAGATGAATCTAAGCCGGGTTAAGTGCTTCGGTGACTCGGACCTAGTGGCTCAACAGGTGTCTGGCACTTGGGATTCAAAGGACCCACTCATGGCTGCATATCGTCATGAGGTGGATATTGTCGCAGGTCATTTCAAGGGCTATCAGGTGGACCACGTGGACCGTCGGAAGAATGAAGCGGCGGACGCTTTAAGCCGGTTGGGCTCTCAACGCAAACCGGTCCCGCCCAATGTTTTTCTGGACGTGCTACACAACCCATCGGTCAAACTCCCTGGTGAAGCGGATTTGGCTATTCCTTATCCGGAGGCCCAATTGGTGGCAGCTCTTCACGTCACTCCGGATTGACGCTTCCTTATCTTATGTACATGAACCGGGCGAAGTTACCGTAAGATGAGACGTTGGCCCGGCAGATAGTCCGCGATCTAAGTCTATGACCATTGTTAATGGCGAATTGCATCATTGCAGCTTGTCGTATGCTTCAACGCTGTGTGTCCCCGAGGAAGGCTGTGAAATATTGCGTGAGATCCACGAAGGAGATTGTGGTCACCACGCCTGTTCAAAATCCTTGGTGGCTAAAGCGCTCGCCACGGTTTCTATTGGTTGATCGCCCATGCCGATGCGGAAGATCTGGTCACACGATGTGATGGTTGCCAAAAGTTTTCCAGACGCAAGATGTACCGCCCAAGAATTGAGGATGATTCCAATTACTTGGCCGCTTATGACATTTGGGGTGGATATGGTTGGACCTTTAAAAGGTCCAAGGATAAAAATACCCACCTCCCGGTGGCGGTTGACAAATTTACAAAGTGGGTGGAGGCAACTCGTTAGCAAGTGTGACGCGCTACGGCGGTTCAGTTCATTAAAAGGGTGATTTTCCGGTTTGGCTTTCCACACAGTATCATCACAGATAATGGTACCAATTTGTCCAAAGGTGCCATGAAAGAGTTCTGTGAACGTGAGCACATCCGGTTTGACGTTTCCTCAGTAGCCCACCCATAGTCCAATGGTCAAGCGGAAAGGGCTAATCAAGAGATCTTGAGAGGCATCAAGCCCCGGCTTATGGTCCCTTTGCAGAGGACACCAGGTTGTTGGGTAGAAGAGCTACCGTCTGTGTTATGGAGTATCAACACTAGGCCTAACAGATCCACGGGATACACGCCGTTCTTTATGGTCTATGGAGCGGAGGCGGTTCTCCCCAGTGACATCTGTCATGACTCACCTCGTGAGGCGGCTTATGTTGAAGTGGACAACGAGACGGCACGGCAGGACGCTTTGGATCGGTTGGATGAAGAGCGTGACATAGCAGCTGCCCGCTCGGCGATTTACCAACAGTAATCTTCGCTGTTACCATAGTCGCCGGTCGAACCGTAACTTTTCAAGAAGGAGCTTTGGTGCTTCGCTCATCCAAGACCGCATCGATATGCACAAGTTATCCCCACCTTGGTAGGGACCTTTCATGGTCAGCAAGAATCTGCACAACGGGTCGTATTATCTCGATCGATATTCGAGAGCATAAAGACTCACGACGCCGAGGAGGAGACCAACAAGCCGTGGAACATAGCTCATCTTCGCCTTATTATACCCGAGCCATCAGCTCTACTTATGTACATATTATGACAAAGGTATATATTATGAATAAAGTAATAAACCGGAGCCTCGGCTAAAGCGGGTATCTGCTCATTACATCATGAGTGGTTACATGGAGTTGTTCGTCTTAAAGCGCCTCCGTTTACCCCCGAGTTTGCTTTTCAAAAGCTTTGTGATATCACTTGGGGGCTTGGTCGTGTCCGAACCAATGCAACACCTTTTGATAGGCAAAAGCCACCAGATCACTTGGGGACATGGTCAAGTCTAAACTAGTCACGCCTCTTGATCGGCCTAAGGCCATAGAGTCACTTGGGGCTTGGTCGAACCCGAACCATTGCCACGCCACTTGATCGGCATAATGCCACGGTTTCAGTTGGGGACCTGGCTGACTTGAACCATGGCTACACCTTATAGGGAGCTTGGTCGTGTCCGACCATGGTAACACCATCTGATTGGCTCCGTAAAGCCTTCTTTTTGCAAACAGTTTATCATTGCCTTTGCTTCCATGTTTTTTCATAACTATTATTTGATTTTTGTTGCGTTTCTTAAACCGACAACATTTTTAAACCGGTTCAAACTGTCAATTGACGGAATTTGGTCCATTTTTTAATCCGGAGATAATTTCACCGGTTTGACTTTTTTCTGTTAGCATCCCATTATGGAGTAACAGGGGGCTTGTCATGACCCGGCACGGTTTACGTGGTAAACCGGCATTATGAATAACAGGAGCTATTTTCTCCTTTGACGGTAAGGGTTTATACAACCTCTGCTTCAAGATTGGCTAAGCCAACTTTATGCCCAGCAATGGCAGGTATTTTGTATCATAAATTTTTGATTCAATAATCAATATTTCATTTCATATTTATATGAACGTCACAAGCCGGTTGGCGGCACAAACTGCCGTGGCGGTTTAAGATTTTGTGACTGCAGGCAATATAGATTGAAAGTTTCGATCATTCAAGCAAAAGTATCAGCACCTATGCACGAAGGCATATTAAAAGCAAGAGTGTTGGCTATCCTATTACAAGGCAACATGGTGCCAAAATAAGATCATTGTTTCTTGGCGGAATAAAATGAAACAGCTATTCAAACCAGCTTCCGGTTCATGCTTGCTCGCCGCCCTGGTCTGAGGGTTGTGGGTCGTCCTGCGCCGCTTCAGCTTCTTCATCTCTACCCAGCGGCCGAAGTCAACGATGGTCCGATTGATTCCCATTAAAGCTTGAAAGACAGCCTCCTCATGGATCAGGGAAGATGGTTCAATATCGAGCGTAAGTATGCTTACGGATCGGAGGGATCAGGTTCTCCGCTTCAGAATAGGTGCAGCTACCGCTTGTTCTCGATCATATTGAGCTTGATAATGCGACAAGTTTGCCTCTTCAGCCAATTGGCAAGCCAGAGGGCGACCGACCGGTTTATCGCTCTCGTGTCATCTTCGTTGAACTCGAGCCGCCTTCCTTTGATCGATAGCCCCGAGCTGCTTCAACAGATCGAATTTGGCACCCATGCTTTGGCCCGGATTAAAGGCGTTAATGGCGCCGGTTCGAGCAGCAGATTTCTTCAGCTCTTCAATCCCAAGGGAAGCATTGACAACCTCCTAAGAGTATCTTGAATTAAGGAGGGTGCTGGATTGTTATGTGATACAGTGGAGATGATCCGCTGCGCTCCAGTGTATAGCTGCTCTATTAAAGTGTAGGCAGCCTTCAACTTCTTCTGAACATCTGACCCCAAGTGACCAATGCGTGTGCCTACAGCATTGCAAGGGAAATCACAAACCGGACTTATCATAAGAAGGCCAAGATTATCACAGAAGCCAAAGGAAACTTACCAAAGATGGCAGCAGTCATGGAATGCACTTGCCGCTTCACGTTGGTCAGCTCATCTACCACCGGTTTAAGGGCAGCTTCGGCATTTTCAACCTTTTGGTTAAAGCGGCCTTTTCAAGATCCCAGCTGGCCCGCTTCAGACTTGAACCACTCCTTGAGCTGCTCCATAGTAGTCAAGCGTTTTCAGCTCATCCTTGGCCTTGGAGGTTTTCGCTTGTTGAGATTTCAGATTTTCTTGATGATCATTGATTTGTGAGGCTTGTTGGCGATCTCACTCTGCAACAAAAAGGAGCATGTTAAATATCTTCATTACAAGTCCCAAGTGCATAACCAGTTATACACTTGGCACTTGGGGCTAATGCATATTTGATCGTCATCTATCAATAAAATCACAAAGTCCCAAGCTCAATACAGGTATTCAACTTGGCACTTGGGGGCTAATGGCTATTTGCTCGAACATGTTCTGATGCGGCGATATAAGTTACGGTCCCGGTTTAACTATGCTAAGTTGAACCGGCCCTTGGGGGCTACGTCAGTGGATTCTGAAGCATTAAGTTTATGTTAAGTCCCGGTTTAACTATGCTAAGTTGAACCGGCCCTTGGGGGCTAGGAGAATTAACAAAAATTGAAATATTCAAGCGGGAAAAGAACATGGAGGTTACCTCGAATTTTTCTTTCATCATCTTCACTAGGCCAGCTTCATAGTCACGGCTGGTATACAGCCGGTTCAAGTAGCCAGAATGAAGGTCTTGGGGGTTCAGAGCAGCGTAAGTTGCCAGATCAACATCCCACTTGCCCTTGCTCATAGTGGCAAATTCCTCTTTGGCAGAATGTTTGGATAAAGCGACCGGATTACCCGGTTCGCTGTGGCCAAAGCCGATAATCTAGCGTCATCGTCCTTGCTATCACCGATTTGACCAGGGGTCGGTTTGTCGGCAGAGCGGATTGGACTGGTGGATTTTTCAATCCGGTTGGGCTTCGGGCTGGTCAACAGGAAGGAGGTGTTGATGAGCCTTTCTTCAACAACAAAATCGTCATCTTGCGATGGCGGATCATTGGGAGTATCTTCACGATAGCCGCTTCAAGATTTGGGGCGTTGTCGGTTGAGGGCGATCTCTTCGTCGGCCGTTTTATCCAGACGAGCCTTTTTGCTCGGCCTAGGCTTGGCCCTGAAAAGGCACAATAACAGTCAAATACGGTGTATACTACACAATGATGCAGTAGAAACAATATGAAAGGTATAACTTACCCAAGCATCGTTTTAAGTGGTGGCAGCTGAGTGGCTGAGGACTCGCCGGATGAGGAATGGGAAGTGACCTGATAATCGGAGTCAGACGGATTAAGGGGTTGACGAAAACAGCCTGCTTTAGGATAAGCACTGACAAGCAAATTAGAGACCTCTGAACGACGTTTCCGAATCGGACTGTTCGGTAAACCGGTGGAGGTAACTACCTGGCCACTGTGCCGAGTTGTGTGGCGAGCTTCATGTTGTTGAGTCTTCATAAGAAATTTGGGATCCAAGTAAGAAAGGGGATGAGAAAATTTAATTTTCCGGTTTGCCCGACGGATTTTTAGTGAAGGCAAAGGATTTGAGTCGAGGAGAGAATAGTTACCTCTACAACATCAGCATTCTTGGTTTCAAAGATCATCATCGACAAATATCATCATTAATTAGGCGTGTGAAAAGTAAGCCAAGCGAATCAAGTTCTACCTCAAGGTCCAGATTACCCACATCATCATCCACGGCCGGATCGAGAAGCGATGGTTTTCCTCTTATGAGCAGTCTTCTTGACAGCTTTGGTCTTTTGCGGATTGGTTTTTCCGGTTTGTCAGTTTCTCTGGTTTCTCTTTTGGGCGTTTCTTGCTCTCGAATGGATCATCACCCTGATTAAGCAAGAGTTGATGTTAAAAGTGATACCAGAGATGGCAGTAATATATTCAGTAAAAATAGTCAAGTCTTACAGATGGTGGTTTCTTGGTAGCATGAAGGGGAGCGGACCGTTCGGGACACGAGGTTTTCGGTTAGTTCAACATTTTCTTCACAGCCTCGGTGACCTCGTCATCGGTAAGCTGGATATTAATATGTCGGAGGGGGTCGTCGACACTACCAGTGTATTCACACATTAAACTGGAGCGCTGGGAGAGGGGCAGTATGCTCCATGATATCCAACAACGCGTGAGATCAATTCCGGTTAAACCATTGGCCATGAAGGCTCTGAGCTTGGAGAGTTGAGGAGCGTATTTACTTCTCTCATTGGCAATTAATCTTTGCGGAAAGGGATGTGTGTTACTGAGTCGCTCCGGACGAAAACCGGGCAAAGGATTCTCATTGGCAGGTGAAGTGTCTCTGCAATAAAACCATGTTTGATTCCATTCCTTGGGGTGGCTGTGCAGTTTAACATGAGGATAAGTGACCTCCTTTCTTTTTGAATCGCCACACCACCCAATTCTGTGTTGGGCCCGTCGGTGAATTACATGCGGCGGTTTAGATGGAAGATCTCTAAACAGTTCAACTGTGGGTTCTTCTTGAAAGTATGCTTCACAAAGCACTTGGAAGTGACAAATATTGGTAACAGAATTGGGGCCCGTATCTTGCGGACGGAGCTGAAAATTGGCTAACACATCCCGGTAAAATTTTGAACCGGGCGGGTTGAAACCCCGGGCTAAGTGATCTGTGAAAACTACAACCTCTCCTTTTTGAGGTGTGGGTGGACATTCTTTGCCAGGAACCCTCCAATGGATGGTATTTTTGCTGCTTAAAGCGCCAGTCAGGACCAGATTGTTTAATTGAGTTTCGGTGACACGGGAAGGAGCCCAGTTGCACTCATATACTTGTTTGGCCATCTATAAAAAGTATAAATCCGGTTCAAGAAATGTGTTGGGACAAAGAAAGAACCGGTGTACAATGCTAAATCAGAGACAAGTACATCTAAACCGGAATTCTATGAAGCGACAGTGTCTGGTTAAGGAGTTCTGGCGGTTCAACAAGGGGACTAATGGTGTATATCGGTTTATTTAATTTTTCTATGTTAAGTTAAACCGCCTGGTCTAAATATTGAAAACAATCGAGGTTGCGAACGACTAAGTGTGCAGAAACAGGTTTCGCAAGATTTCCCTACAATGAAGGATCTGAAGCCAGATCAGAAAAAGAAAAATATCCAAAAAAAGAATAAAGTAGAGCAGTATTGATGCAATGAGCAGGAGATGATGTGCGAGATCTATGGATGCGAGCACGAGATTACAGGCGGATGCTAAAAGCTACTACTAATCAGAGCAAGGTGTCACAGATCTATCCAGGAATCTGGTATGAGCATGAACAGTTAATGGAGCTATTTGAAGAACAAGAACCCTAGAACGAATCTAGGTCGAAGGGCGAGGACCTACAGAGTTGAGGAGATGCGGAAGATTGCTGCGTTTCTCAGTGCGTTCAGGTTGATGCAGCGGCTCAAGGCGGTGCAGAGGTCGATGGCGGGTGGAGCTCCGAGGCTAGCGACGCGAGGAATCTGAAGAGAAAGGGGCGGAGGGGAAAAGGAATGACCCTTCGGTCCTATTTATAAGGCAAGATACTGTCAAAGCGCGTGAATCAAGGAGCCACAGATCTAGGAAGCGAGTTGTCTCCTCGATTATTGCGGATCTTTTAAACAAAGAAGATATCATGAATGCTATCTTTTGGGGACGTCATGCGGTTTCTGACAAGAATGGAGAAGGTGACATCACAGCGGTTCAACGATTTCAAGAAGGTATTGAAGATGAAGGTTTTATCAAGGATTGACATGAACCTGTTCAAATCAATCTGGGGCCTAATGTTGGGGATATTACTATTGGGCGTAAACCGCCTATCTCGGGCCGGGTTAACTTCATCGAGAGTTCAACGGTATAAAAGCCCAAGAGGCATGAAAGTAAGGGCCCAAGGCACATAGCGGTTTAGAACTCAGAGGCGTAAACCGGCATGGTATGTAAACTTGTATTGTAAGTTAGGAATAGAGAGAGACCAACCCGGATACAGTATGAACTGGAGATTGGGACTCTTCGAACCGTGGCGCCACCCGTGTATATAAGGGGACACAGGGACGGTTCAAGGACGAACAACAACAACTTCGAGGCCTAGGCAAAGCTTATTTGCTCCTAGTCATCGAGACCACATCAATCCCATCACAACTAGACGTAGGCTTTTACCTTCATCGAAGGGGCCGAACTAGTATAACTCTTGTGTCTTTGCGTCCGCTTTAACCCCTTCAAGTTAACCCGTAGCGATGGCTCCATGACTAAGTCCTTTCATGAGGACATCTGCCGTGACAAAACCACGACACCTACTGTTTGAGGCAAAAGACTCGAAGACTGTTAGTACCGTATTGTGCTCGTTAGTGGGATGTTGTTCTGTAAGAAGATCCTCGCCACTTTTCGCAACCTGTCGGAGTATCCTACATGCCCTAATGCTATGAGTTGGTGATGTGTCCGGAGTGCTGTGGAGTTTACATGGCCCATTGAGCCATTTTTCCAATACGGTTCCCCGCCCTGGGGTGGGCCTTGGTTTCTTGGGGATTGGATCGGACGACGTACGAGAGTTCGCCCGTTTAGTTCAGACAAAGGTTTTGGTGAATGCCGGATTATCCCAAAATTCAGTTTGAGTTTTCCAGACGCTTTCGATAGCACAGTATTTCTGTACTATGATTGCTAAGTCCGCAAAGCGTACTACGTCACGGTGACTTATAGCATTAAGTATTCATTTATCCATGCAATTTTTGCGGAAGAGCGAGACTACATCCTCCTCGTGGCAGTCCTCGACTTTGTTTAGCGCAAGGAGGAATCTGGCCCAGTAATGATGTACTGTCTCCTGGGGCCCTTGCCTGATATGGGAGAGACGATTTAAGTCCGCGTGGGTGGTTATAGCTGAATCCGGATTCTAATCCGATCTAGCACTCCGGGGCATGGAAGCTTCCGAGTTCAACAGCTTGGGATTCAGGGCGCTGCCCAATTTTTTCGGCCCCGTGCCCGTTTCTATGTCCGGGACCCGGGTCATATCATCCCCCGGGCGGGTGTCCGGCTCCGGGAGCTCGGCGATCCGGATATAATTCGTCCTCATGGTGGCCGGCGGGGATTTAATGTCCCTTTGGTCGGGTTTAAGCCCGATCCGGTCATAGTCCGTTGCGACTCCCAAAGCGGCGATGCGACCCAAGAGCTCATTAAGAGAAGAGAACTCTACCGGATCCATTTGTTCGGCGAGTTCCAAATTGATGTGAATTTTATGCGTGATGACCCGAGAGGCCATCGTCGGCGCGACAGCCGATGGGGCGGCCATGACGAAGCCGCCTAGTCGGAGAGTTCGGCCTATAGCCAGAGCTCCCCCTGCGGTAATGTTGTCCCTGACAACGAGACGAGCCATCGAGCCTTGCAGCGATGACACAGAGGAACTCTCAATGAAAGCACCAATGTCGGTTTAAAAACTGGCGGATCTCGGGTAGGGGGTCCCGATCTGTGCGTCTAGGCTGATGGTAACAGGAAGCAAGGGACACAGATGTTTACCCAGGTTCAGGACCTCTCAATGGAGGTAAAACCCTACTTCCTGCTTGACTAGTATTGAAGATATGGGTAGTACAAGAGTAGATCTACCACGAGATCGTAGAGGCTAAACCCTAGAAGCTAGCCTATGATGGTATGATTGTAATTGTGATCGGCCTTTTAAGGACCAACCTCTCCGGTTTATATAGACACTGGAGAGGACTAGGGTTTACATGGAGTCGGTTACAAGGAAGGAAATATAATATCCGGATCGCCAAGCTTGCCTTCCATGCCAAGGAAAGTCCTATCCGGACACGGGTCGAAGTCTTGAGTCTTGTATCTTCACGCTTCCATAATCCGGACGTTGTATGCAGTCCGGCTGTCCGGATACCCCCTAATCCAGGACTCCCTCATTTAGCCTCTACGATCTCGTGGTAGATCTACTCTTGTACTACTCATATCGTCAATATTAATCAAGCAGGAAGTAGGGTTTTACCTCCAACGAGAGGGCGAACACAGGTAAACATTGTGTCCCTTGCTTCACGTTACCACCAGCCTAAGACGCATGATCGGGACCCCTACCGAGATCCGCCGGTTTGACACCGACATTGGTGCTTTCATTGAGAGTTCCTTCGTATGTCGTTGCTGCAAGGCTTGATGGCTCCTTCAATCATAAATCAACAACACGGTCCATGGTGAGACTTTTCTCCCGGACAGATCTTCGTGTTGGCGGCCGCTTCTGCAGGCCAATTAAGCAGCCATCGGGAGCAGATCGACAGCTATGCCCCTGGCCACCAGATCAGGTTCAGAAACCTAAACTACACGGCGGACGTTCGCGGAGACTTGATCTTCGACGGATTCTGGCCTATGCCAGGATCACCGGACAGTCATGACGAGCATGGCTTAGACCTGCTACCGGACAATGCTCAGGATATCACCCCTGCAGTATCCCCGGACCTAAATCCGGAGCAGGCTGCGTTGCCTAAGGACGAAC
Source organism: Aegilops longissima (assembly GCA_021605205.1). Classification (NCBI taxonomy): domain Eukaryota; kingdom Viridiplantae; phylum Streptophyta; class Magnoliopsida; order Poales; family Poaceae; genus Aegilops; species Aegilops longissima. Next base: position 483,463,230 of record CM038678.1, on the reverse strand, counting down.
GGATTGGGCCCACCCCGCAGGCCGCACACTCATCAGCGGTGGAGCCGAACACATGCCTTACTTCTGAGGAAGCCTGTGATTCCGGACCCCCGGACTCGTATCCGGTTGTAGGTTCCAGTCCGCGCGCTCCTGAGCCCGCCGAGCCTGGTTGGGCTCCGGTAATGGAGTTTACCGCTGCAGATATCTTCCAGCACTCGCCCTTTGGCGACATGCTGAACTCATTAAAGTCTCTCTCTTTGTCAGGAGGCTCTTGGCCCAACTATGTCCGGCTTGAGTGGGAAGCAGACGATGATCCCACCCACTTCATTGCCACGGTCGATGATCTAATCGACGTTCTTGACTTCGACTCCGAGGACATCGACAGTATGGACGATGATGCAGGAGAAGAACATGAACCACCGTTCACTGGGCGGTGGACAGCCACCTCTTCCTATGATATATATATATATATATATATATATATATATATGATGGACACTCCAAAGGAAACCAATGGCGATGAGGCAACGGAGGATAACCCCTCAGGGAGAAAAGCCAAGCATGGGCATCGTCGACGCCGCTCCAAGCCCCGACACAGCAATACCGGCCCAGGAGACGACAATAATCCGGATGGTGCCGAAGAAGAATACAATCCTGATCAGCCCGCCTTGAGCAGGCGAGCGGGAAGATGAGCAGGTCAGCCCATTTAACGAGCGGCGACGGACGGATATCGGAGGAGGACAAGCTGCATGCCCCCTTCAAAATTTAGATTAGCCTCACGACGAGCGAGTTGGCGTGCTGAGGATCCCGTGAGAGTAGGAGTGCTTCAAGCATCGGCTTATAGCCGATCGAGGAGCACTGAAAAAAGCGGCGGCAGCAACTTCACGCCCGGGGCAATAGGCAGGACCTGCAAGATAGATGGACTAAAGTCCTGGCAGCCGAGGAATATGGAGAGTGCCATACGGCGGACCGGCCACCTCATGGCCGGGATAAAATGGCGTATCAGCTCAAATACCAGCCCGCACCCCCACGCCAATACACTACGGCCCGGGGCAATAGGCAGGACCTGCAAGATACACTAGAAAACAAAGCAGGACCGCCAAGATCGATCTACGGATCACGGGGGCGCGCCCAAACGCGCGACGACCACCGTCACACCGGATACACTATCAACAAGTCGGGCTGGGCCGAACACAGCCACCTAGAGCAATTCGAACTGCGTAGCCACATAGCCTGGCACAGAGGCGCCGTGCACCCCCTCTTCTTCACTGACGAAGTGATGGATCATGAATTCCCAGAAGGGTTCAAACCCGTAAACATTGAATCATATGATGGCACAATAGACGCCGCAGTATGGATCGAAGATTTCCTTCTCCACATTCACATGGCCCGCGGAGATGATCTACACGCCATCAAGTATCTCCCCCTTAAGATCAAAGGACCCGCCCGACCTTTGGTTAAATAGCACCATGACCAAATTCCATTGGCGGTTGGGAAAATCTGGAAGGCGCATTCCTCGACAACTTCAGGGCACATATGTGCGACCACGGACGCCGATGACTTGAGCCACATTACTCAACAGCCGGAGAGTCAGCCAGGAAATTCTGGACTCGGTTCCTAACTAAAAAGAACCAAATAGTCGACTGTCCGGATGCCGAAGCCCTGGCGGCTTTTAAGCATAATATCCGTGACGAGTGGCTCGCCCGACACCTCGGCCAGGAAAAACCTAAGTCCATGGCAGCTCTCACAACACTAATGACCCGCTTTTGCGCGGGCGAAGATAGCTGGTTGGCTCGCAGTAGAACTACACCACAATCTGGCACTTCGGATGTCCGCGACAACAATGGCAAGCCATGGCACAACAGACATAAGCGACGGAACAACGGCGACAGCACTGAAGACACGGCAGTCAATGCCGGATTCAGCGGATCCAAGCCCGGTCAGCGAAAGAAGCCATTCAAAAGGAACAATCAGGGACCGTCCAGTCTGGACCATATATTGGAGCGCTCGTGCCGAATTCATGGCACCCCGGACAAACCAGCCAACCACACCAACAGAGACTGCCGGGTGTTCAAACAGGCCGACAAAATAAATGCCGAAAACAAGGACAAGGGGCTGCACAGTGACAATGACGAAGAGCCCCGACGTCCGAACACGGGGGGACAGAAGAAATCCCCCCCCCCCCAGCTAAAAACAGTCAACATGATCTACGCCACTCACATTCCCAAGCGGGAATGGAAGCGAGCATTACGGGACGTCTATGCGATGGAGCCAGTCGCCCCCAAATTCAACCCATGGTCAGCTTGTCCGATCACCTTTGATCATAGGGATCACCCTACTAGCATCCGTCACGGCGGCTCAGTCGCATTGGTCCTAGACCCAATCATCGACGGGTTCCACCTCACGCGAGTCCTTATGGACGGCGGCAGCAGCCTTAACCTGCTTTATCAGGACACAGTGCGTAAAATGGGCATCGACCCTTCAAGGATCAAGCCCATCAAAACCACCTTTAAAGGTGTAATTCCTGGAGTAGAGGCCCGTTGTACGGGCTCTATAACATTGGAAGTGGTCTTCGGATCTCCGGATAACTTCCGAAGCGAAGATTTACTCATCGATATCATCCCCTTCCGCAGTGGTTACCACGCACTGCTGGGACGAACCGCATTCGCCAGATTCAATGCGGTACCACATTATGCATACCTCAAGCTCAAGATGCTAGGACCGCGCGGTGTCATAACAGTTAACGGAAACATGGACCGCTCTCTCCGAACAGAAGAGCATACTGCAGCCCTCGCGGCGGAAGTACAATGTGGCCTCCTCCGACATACAAATCCGGCGACGACAACTTCGAGCACCGTCAAGTGTGTCCGGAGCACCCCGCAATAGGATCATCAGGCACGCCAAGAGCGCGACTAGCAGTCCGGGCTCCGCTCAAGCCCCATCAAAGCAGCATTCGTGCCACGCGTACATAACTACGGACTCAAAATACCATGGGCATAGGCGGAGGCGCAACAATGACTCAGTCAACAGTGCGGTATAACCGCCACATACCCTCATAACCCATCCTTCTTATTTTTCAGGACATTGCTTTAGAACAGCCTCTTCGGAAGAGCCGGATCGTCGGACTTACATAGGAGAGAAAACCAAGGAGGCAACAGGCTTTGCGCACAAAAGGAAATATCCAGGTGGAATTTGTTCACGATCGTTATACCTGTTTTACATACCTACCTGCAGCCTGCCCTTGGATAGGACATGTTAAATAGTCCTATTTACTTCTGCTTAATGCTACCGTTGTAAAGATACGCTTAAACGTATTATTCATCAATGGGAAACAATATAGTGTGTCAAATTATTATTCCTATTTGCGCATATTTCTTGCAAATGTTTATTTAATATCGCATCCGTACACCTTGGTACGATTAGTTTGCCAGGGGCTTCATATGACGCCTCATAATACGGCACGACAAGTCCGAACACTTTCATCAGTGCGGCACCCCGAACTTATAGCACTATATGCATCAGCTCCAAATCACGTCTTGGGTCAATAGTTGGGTTTGCCCGGCTCCCTTGTTTTGGTACCTTAAGTTCCGTTATATCCGCTAAGGTAGCGCAGGGAGAACTACTGCGATTGTGTCCCGGTTCTTCCGGACGAGCACCGCAGTAGAGAAATTCGAAAACTGTTCGGCATGATGCGACGAGAGCTGGTTGCTGTTCGAGAGGTCTTAAAATCCTTAAAGATTTTCTAAGCTTTAGGCGAGGAATCGGCTTCGTCCGATCTAGGCGTGTATAGCGCCCCAATTCGGCCTTCCAAATTCTAGGGGCTTCGCCGAAATTTAAAATTGTAGACTTCTATGGCTAAGTGAAAGTTATAAAGCCGCATAGTCCGATTGCCTTGTTCGTTGCGCCGGATACCTCCTTAAGGGACCAAAAATTTAGATAAAGAGTATCCGGGTTTTTCCAGGAACACCCCGGTACTAGTTACGTGGGGGCGGAAGCCGACGACTAGCCTACTTTCAGAATTGTATAAACAGCCGCACAGAAGGTAATATTTTAAATCAAATAGTGCTACATAGCACAAGTAACTTCGTCTTTATATTACAACAGTGATAGAGGTACATTTATTCAAAGATCTTGTCCTTGATACATTCATCGGCCACGAGACGAGCGCCCTTCATAATGCTGTCGTAATACTTCTCAGGATAGTGATGCGCCTTGCCCTCCGGCGGCCCATCCTTCACCAGCTTCTCTGCATCTAGCTTGCCCCAATGCACCTTCGCACGGGCAAAGGCCCGGCGGTCACCCTCAATGCAAAGAGATCACTTGATAACTTCTAGCCGCAGACATGCATTCACCATCCGTTTGATCAAGGAGAAGTAGCTAGTGGGCAGCGGCTCACTAGGCCACATCCGGACTATGAAATCTTTCATAGCCACTTCGCCATACATGGAGTTCGACCAAGCTGCTTGATTGGTCACTCAGAGGCATTGGGTGTTCGGCCCCAGCATATTGGGACCAGAACAACTTCTCCATGGAGCTCCCCTCCTCGGCATGATAGAACTCCGCGGTGTCTGAGACGCTGCGTGGCAGATCTGCGAATGCCCCTGGAGAGCTCTGAATTCGGGTAAGTAAAAGAAACGCCTCCTCCACATGTTTGCTTTGTATACAGAATGTCTTATCTGCCGCTATCTTCTTGGCCGCCTAGATTTCCTGTGGTGCCTTGTCGTCTTCGGCCTTGGCATCTCTCATACTCGCAAGGGCCTTCGCGAGCTCGGCCTCTTTCATCTTCAGATCATGCTCCACGGACTCGAACTTCTTACCAAGGTCCCGGAGCTCTTGCTGTACCTCGCCCACTCTAGCATCTTCCTTTTCGCGCTCCTTGCATTCCAAGGCCGCCTTGTCTTCGGCCTCGGACAGCGCTTTCTTCAGGGACGCCACTTCGGTGGTGGCCCCTGTTACACCGTCATGACGCTTCGTCGTTAGACTAAACCAATTTTACCTATCCTTCATTGTATGTGAACGGGGAATTACTCGCCTTTGTTCTCTTCGAGCTACCTCTTCGTGAGGTCTAGCTCTCCCTGCGCTTGCTCCAGGTCCCGCCTCAGTCCGGCGACCTCGGCTGTGCGGATAGCAGCTGCAAGCAGCACAACCTGCTTATTCACATGCACACTTATTATTAGACTCCTGCGGATTATAATTGACCCTCCGTTTGGCTTTTCTTTCCGAACACCAAACATAGTATCAGGGGCTACTACCTATCGGGTGGTAATTTCACACATTTTTATTACTTACCTCAAAGCCTGTTAGGAGGCTGGTACACGCTTTGGTCAGTCCGCTCTTGGTGGACAGAACCTTCTGAATCACCGCACTCATAAGAGTACGGTGCTCGTCATCCATGGAAGCGCCGCGAAGCGCTTCCAGCAGACTATCCGACGCCTCTGGCATGACGGAAGTCATCGGCACGGACCGCTCGCCCTCCCTAGCGAGGGGCCACCTGCCCGCATCCGGAGCCATCGAAGGCTTCGGCACAGTGTCCGGATGAGAGTCCGGCTTGCTGCGGCTCTCATTGCCACGATCCGCGGGGATCTTAAACCCCGCGTGTCCGGCATCTGGAATTCCGCCTTCGGGCGTCTCCAGAGTCCCCTCCCCCTGCTCTGGGAACCTTTGGGACAACACCTCCGTGTCGTCCGCAAGCTGTGGAGTGGTGGCCGTTGGAAGCGAGTCTATCGCCGAATCACTCAAGGATCCATCCGAAGACGATACCTCGGGATGGACCCTGGCCGGACTGCGTACATGTTCGGCGTTATAATAATACTATGAAGCAAAGTCGCAGTAAAGTACAGCAGAGTGCGGAGACTTACGATCTCGCCAGGGGCTTCCCCCTGGGCAGAAACCCTTCCTCGCTATACGCGGCCGTGGTGGAGTAGTCCAGAAGGGACGTCTTTCCCTTCTTGGACGTCCCAGCCTCCCCCTCCGGGGCGGCTTTCCTCTTTTTCTCCTCCCCAATGCGGGGAGGTAGAGTTTCTTCTTGATTCTCCCCGCCTCCGCGGGAGGAATCTGCGTCGTCGTCGTCAGACGACGTGGGTATGTCGGCCTTGCGCCGGGGGGCCTTTCCGACCCCCTGGTCTGCCTTCTCAGGCCCCCCATCCTCTCGGACGGGGCGGCCTCCTCTTCTTCTTCTTCCTCCCCTTCAGGGGAGGAGTGTGCCTCGTCATCTTCGGACGAGGCTTCCGGTACAATCTTCCACCGGAGACCCTTCCTGGTCCCCGGGGCCTTCTTTTCGGCCTTCTTCTCCGGTGCCTTGTAGGGCGCCGGGACTAGCATCTCCGTCAGGAGAGCATCAGCGGGGCCTTCTGGCAGCGGAGCCGGACAATCAATATGCTCCGCTGTCTCCACATTATCCTGATCAAATATGCACAATTACTTAAGACTCCTCCACGAATATATTGGGAAGAACCAAATCCGGAGGAAGTCAGAAAACTCACCGGACTGGGGAGCCGCGCGGCGTGAAGTCCGCGTTCCTCGAATGTGGGAGGAGGTACTTCGGAGGCCTTGAACAACACCTTCCATGCGCCTTTGTGCGTCATGTCATAGAGATTTCGAAGCGTCTGGTGTTCGGCCGGGAGGAATTCCCACAGATTGAATGCCCGTCTTTGGCACGGAAGGATCTGGCGGACAAGCATGACCTGGATCACGTTGACAAGCTTGATGTTCTTGTCCTTCATGCTCTTGATGCAGTTTTCGAGTCCGGTCAGCTCTGTAGGTTCGCCCCAGGCCAGGCCCTTCTTTTCCCAGGAGGTGAGCCGCATGGCGGTTCCGGATCGGAACTCGGGGGCCGCTGCCCAGTTGGCACTGCGCGGCTCAGTGATGTAGAACCACACCGACTGCCACCCTTTCACGGTCTCCGCAAAGGAGCCGTCAAGCCAGGTGACGTTAGGCATCTTGCCCACCATGGCCCCTCCGCACTCCGCTTGCTGGCCGCTCACGATCTTCGGCTTCACACAGAAGATTTGCAGCCACAGGCCAAAGTGAGGCCTGATGCGGAGGAAGGCCTCGCATACGACGATGAACGCCGAGATGTTGAGGACGAAATTTGGGGCTAGATCATGGAAATCTAGCCCGTAGTAGAACATGAGCCCACAGACGAAGGGATGAAGTGGAAATCCCAGTCCACGGACGAAGTGGGCGACAAACACGACCCTCTCGTGTGCCGGGGTTGGAATGGCCTGCCCTTTGTCTGGTGGCCGGTGCGCGATGTCTGTGGCCAAGTATCCGGCCGCCCGAAGGTTTGCGATATGCTTCTCTTTCACGGTGGAAGCCACCCACTTGCCTCCTGCTCCGGACATGTTTAGCTGTGCGGAGAAGACTTGGACTAGGGTGCTGGAGCTTGAGGGGGCAAGAGTGGGCAAAGGAGGAAGAATGCATGGGTAAAAATGGGGAACTCTTATCCCTTTATAGAGGCGACGAAAGCGGTGCGCCTCCCCACTTGCCCGTTGAGAATCGCTTACTTCACAAGCGCCACGATTGATGGCGTGGTGGGATTACCCATACCCGTATTGATGAGAATCCCGTGATAAGGGGACACGATCTCTGCTTTGAGAAGACGTGTCAAGGAAACCGCCTCGCAATATGTGATGTGAATGGTTGTGGGAAAACGGTTCGAATAATGACCTGGCCATAATGACACGTCGCATTGTCTAAAAAAGGTTGTCAGCAGATTGCATTTGTAAAATATCATTCTCTCTACGGTGGTATGTGAAGATCATTTTGCGGATCTGGACACGGTTTAAGTGTTCAATAATTACTTTGAAGTATTCGGAGAAGGAACCCACCTTGCAATGCCGAAGAAAAAACTGCGCGCCGGACTCGTCGTCATTGAAGCCTGGTTCAGGGGCTACTGAGGGAGTCCTGGATTAGGGGGTATCCGGACTGCCAGACTATATACTTCGTCTGGACTATTGAAGCGTGAAGATACAAGATTCAAGACTCTGTCCCGTGTCCGGATGGGACTCTCCTTTGCGTGGAAGACAAGCTTGGCGATCCGGATATTGTATTTCCTTCCTTGTAACGGACTCCATGTAAACCCTAGCCCTCTCCGGTGTCTATATAAACCGGAGAGGTTGGTCCTTAGAAGGTCGATCACAATTACAATCATAATCATCATAGGCTAGCTTCTAGGGTTTAGCCTCTACGATCTCGTGGTAGATCTACTCTTGTACTACTCATATCGTCAATATTAATCAAGCAGGAAGTAGGGTTTTACCTCCATCGAGAGGTCCCGAACCTGGGTAAACATTGTGTCCCTTGCTTCCTCTTACCACCAGCCTAAGACGCACAGATCGGAACCCCCTACCCGAGATCCGCCGGTTTTGACACCGACAGGCGGCTAGCAGGAACTCGAGCGGCGAGCACAGAGGGAACCTCAAGTAAACCAGCGCCAGAGAGGCGAGTCTCCTCAACAGGGATCTCAGAAAGCGCCTCCATGAGGGAGATACGATCATGAGGAAACAACTGAGCGCGCCGGGGCTCAAACTCCTTACGGAGTCGAGACAAGAACTCATAGACATGATGAAACTCCAAATCATCTTGCACAACCTGGCAACACTAACAAGTACGACAACCAGCAGTGCGGAGAGAATCAAGCTGAAGCCAGATAGTAGAAATCTGTGCATAGAACTCATCAACAGTGGAGTCACCTTGCTAAAGAGCATGCTCCTGACGAACCACAAACAGGTATAAGGCATCACCAGAGGGTTGATAGCACTGACAAAGCCGAGTCCACATCTCAAATACAGTAGAGAGGCCGAGAAACTCAGAGGCAAACTGAGTTAGAACACTAGCAGTAAGAACAGCTGCGACACGACCATCATCATCAAGCCACTGAGTGTAAGCAGACAAAGCTGCATGATAAGTCTAAGTGCGTCCTAATAGGTCTGAACCTGCTCATCATAAGCACGAACGACAGCGTAATCAGCCAGCTTAGTTGCATCCTTTGTAGCCTAATTAGCGTCGGCAGCAAGAACCGGTGGCGTCGGCGGAGTAGGAGCCACAGGAGTAACTGGACACGGCGGACTGGGAACCTCGCCAGAAAGAACGCCCCAGAGACGAAGGCCACGCATATGAATGCACATAAAGCCAACAAACTCAATGTAGTTGGTACCATCAAAAATCATCGGACAGTGAGGGACAACAACGTAGACAAAGACAGAGACATCACACCTATTTTTTTGGTGAACGGAAGAGAACCAGCAGAGGGTCCGGACAAGAACCGCAGCAGCAGTCAGGGGCAAGATCAAGGCCCGATCTGGAGAGGGTCTGGAGGGCGAGCCGCTCGTGCGGGCAGGACCCCGAGCGAAACAGCAGCAGTCAGGGGCGACTCTGCTTGGTGGTAGATTGGAAAACGGGATGGGGCCGGCGTCCTAGGCAACAACAGTAGTTGTTCTACCCTTGACAAGCAGCTGCGGGAGGATCGGATGGGATTGCTCGGTCTGGAGGCGGAGACCAGCAGACGAGCCGGCCGGATCGAGCAGCACGAGTTGACGGGCGAACTCAAGGGCGGAAGCAGCCGGCCTGGACGCTCGATGAGGAGAGAGCAGCGCCGCTTGAAGAAGAAGGACGGCGGCCGCTCGAAGATTGGATCGGGAGCACGAGTTGTGCGTGCTTATAAAAAACCCTAAGGCTCTAATACCATGTTATGAAAGCAACTTATGTTTCCAGGAGGCCATAGGCCACTATATATACATGTACAGGTGATGAATATATGTAGGAAACTCCTTATACAATAGGGTAAATACGAAAGGCTACATGGCTATATATATATATATATATATATATATATATATATATATATATATATAGGAAAATCCATCCTACCACACAGGGGTAGTTACCCACATGTCTCATATACTAACATGTGGTAGTATATATTCTACTTTAACATTTTAAGTATGTTTATGTAATAAATATAAGATACTCCAAAGTGAGTTACATGAAAAAATTGCAAGTTGACCCATGATTTTTATTATATTTATGAAATACGTACATATTTATGCGTAAAAGAAGCATACTGAAAATCGATACATACTATCAAAAAGTAGTATATATACTACCTAAACATTCTTATATACTACATACTACAGCGTATATACTCTCGATTTGATAGATACTACATATAACATACAAAACTCAAGTGGTGGTAACTACCCTTGGTGGTAGATAAAATTTGTCCTATATATATATATATATATATATATATATATATATATATATATATATATATATATATATATATAACTCTAACAGTGCCCTTCTAGGCCCACCTTCGGTGCCCCTCTTCTGGTATATAAGTCATTTTGACCTAGAAAAAATAAGGATAGGACTTTCAGGACGAAGCGCCGCTGTCTCGAGGTGGAACTTGGGTAGGAGCACTTTCGCCCTCCGGCAGAGCGATTCCGCCGGGGAACTTCCCTCCCGGAGGGGGAAATCATCGTCATCACCAACAACTCTCCCATCTTTGGGAGGGCCATCTGCATCAACATTTTCAACAGCACCATCTCCTCTCAAGCCCTAGTTCATCTCTCGTGTTCAATCTTTGTACCGGAACCTTAGATTGGTACTTGTGGGTTGACTAGTAGTGTTGATTACATCTTGTAGTTGATTACTATATGGTTTATTTGGTGGAACATTATATGTTCAGATCCATTATGTTATTTAATACCCCTCTTATCTTGAGCATGATTATCATTTGTCAGTAGTTACTTTTGTTCTTGAGGTCACGGGAGAAGTCATGTTGCAAGTCATTATGTGAACTTGATATGTGTTCGATATTTTGATGATATGTATGTTGTGATTACCTCAGTAGTGTCATGTGAAAGTCGATTACATGGCACTTCACCATATTTGGGCCTAAGGGACTGCATTGTGGAGTAGTTATTATATGATGGGTTGCTAGAGTGACAGAAGCTTAAACTCTAGTTTATGCGTTATTTCATAAGGGACTGATTTGGATCCAAAAGTTTAATGCTATGGTTAGATTTTATCTTAATACTTTTCTCGTAGTTGCGGATGCTTGCGAGGGGGTTAATCATAAGTAGGAGGTTTGTTCAAGTAAGAACAGAACCTAAGCACTGGTCCACCCACATATCAAATTATCAAAGTAGCGTACACGAATCAATTCAGCATGATGAAAGAGATATGATGAAATTCTCGTGCATCCTCAAGAACTCTTTGCTTATCATAAGAGACCATTTTGGCCTGTCCTTTGCCACAAAAGGATTGGGCTACCATGCTGCATATTATTTACTGTTATTGTTACTTACTCGTTACAACTTGCTATCAAACTACTTGTTACCGACTATTTCAGTGCTTGCAGAAAATACCTTGCTGAAAACCACTTGTCATTTCCTTCTGCTCCTCGTTGGGTTCGACACTCTTACTTATCGGAAGGACTATGATTGATCCCCTATACTTGTGGGTCATCATGCATCAATTTCTTTACCCAAATTTTAGTAGCCACGGTATTTCAACCGTCGCCCCCACTCCTCCACCACCGACCTTATACTAAAATTCCAGTAGCCGGGGCATTTGAACTGTCGCCCTCCCTCGTCCACCACCATTACTAAAATTTTCAGTAGCCGTGGCGTATCCTCAAACACCACCCCCCCTCCACAGCCCCCCACCTGCCCCCTTCCCCCCTCGAACGCTAGCTCACCGCCGCCAACCCCTGCCGGTCTCCTTGTGCCCCCAAGCTTAGACAATAAAGTTTAGGTTATCCAGCGATTCCCATACCGTCGCCCCCCAAGTTTTAGATGAGGCATGCGGTGTCTAGATACGTCTCCAACGTATCTATAACTTTTGATTGTTCCATGCTGTTATATTATCACTCTTAGATGTTTTACAATCAATTTATAGCAACTTTATATCATTTTTTGGGACTAACCTATTGGCATAGTGCCCAGTGCCAGTTGATGTTTTTTGCTTGTTTTTTTACTTCGCAGAAAATCAATACCAAACGGAATCCAAACGTAGTGAAACTTTTTGGAGATTTTTTGGACCAGAAGACATCCAGTGGGCAAACAAGTACCAAAGGGGTGCCCTGAGGGGGGCCCAGGCGTGCCCTGGTGGGTTGTGCCCATCTCGGTGGGCTCCCGCACCGCCTCTTCGCCCTATAAATTCCCAAATATTCTAGAACCCCCGAAGATAACCCTAGATCAGAAGTTCTGCTGCCGCAAGCCTCTGTAGCCATGAAAAACCAATCTAGACCCCGTTCTGGCACTTCGCCGGAGGGGGAAATCATCATTGATGGCCATCTTCATCATCCCGGCAGCCACCATGTTGAGGAGGGAGTTGTCCACCCTAGGGGCTGAGGGTTTGTACCAGTAGCTATGTGTTTAGGCTCTCTCTCATGTTCTTGAGATGTCACAATCTTGATGTATTGTGGGATTTGTTAATATAGTTGGATCATATGGTGTTTTTCCTCTCTATCTTGTTGTGATGAATTGAGTTTTCCCTTTGAGATTTCGTTTTATCGGATTGAATATTTTTATGGATTTGAGAGCATTTGATATATGTCTTGCATATGAATACCGGTGGTGACAATATGGTATTATATTGAATCACTTGGTATATGTTTTGGCACTCAACTCATGGATTCCCGAGGTGACAATGGGGTAATCTATGCATAGGGGTTGATGCACGTTTTCGTCCTTGTTTCTCCGGTAGAAATCTTGGGGAACTCTTTGAGGTTCTTTGTGTTGGATCGAGTATTATGAATGTGAAACTATTTGATGTGTATTGTATAATTAACTCATGGATACTTGTCGTGAAATTGGAGTATCTAGGTGACATTAGAGTTGGTTGATGTGTATCCTATGGTGTTATTTTAGTATGAACTCTTGGATAGATCAAACAGAAAGAATAACTTTGCGTTATTTCAGTATGAACTCTTGAATAGACCGAACAGAAAGAATAACTTTAAGGTGGTTTCGTACCCTACAAACTATGTCTTCTTATTTTCTCCGCTTGATAAGAACTTTGGAGTGATTCTTCATCACACGTTGAGTGGTGGTTATATGATCCAATTAGATTAGCATTGTTGAGAGATTGCACTAGCAAAAGTATGGACCCTAGGCCTCATTTTCAAGCATTGCAATACAGTTCAAGCATTGCAAACGAAGTCATGTTGCAAGTAATTATGTGAACTTGATATGTGTTCGATATTTTGATGATATGTATGTTGTGATTCCCATAGTGGTGTCATGTGAACATCGACTACATGGCACTTCACCATATTTGGGCCTAAGGGAATGCATTGTGGAGTAGTTATTAAATGATGGGTTGCTAGAGTGACAGAAGCTTAAACCCTAGTTAATGCGATATTTCATAAGGGACTGGTTTGGATCCAAAAGATTAATGCTACGGTCAGATTTTATCTTAATACTTTTCTCGTAGTTGCGGATGCTTGCGAGGGGGTTAATCATAAGTAGGAGGTTTGTTCAAGTAAGAATAGCACCTAAGCACCGGTCCACCCACATATCAAATTATCAATGTAGCGAACACGAATCAAATCAACATGATTCCCGTGTATCCTCAAGAACGCTTTGCTTATCATAAGAGACCATTTTGGCCTGTCCTTTGCCACAAAAGGATTGGGCTACCATGCTGCATATTATTTACTGTTATTGTTACTTACTCGTTACAACTTGCTATCAAACTACTTGTTACCGACTATTTCAGTGCTTGCAGAAAATACCTTGCTGAAAACCACTTGTCATTTCCTTCTGCTCCTCGTTGGGTTCGACACTCTTACTTATTGAAATGACTATGATTGATCCCCTATACTTGTGGGTCATGAAGGCCCTTTTCTGGCACCGTTGCCGGGGAGTGAAGCGCTCTTGGTAAGTGGAAATTTGTAAGGGAAAATTATTACTACGTGCTGAAATTTATTGTCACTTGTTACTATGGAGAATCATCCTTTGAGGAGTTTGTTCGGGGTATCACCTTGACCGGAACCACAATTAGCTACCCCTCAACCTACTGCACCTACTGAAAATATTGGTTATGAAGTTCCTTTGGGTATGATAGAACAACTGCAAGTTAATCCTTATGCAGCAGATGGAACTAAACATCCTGATATGCACTTGATATATGCGGATGAATTTGTGGATTATTTAAGCTTGCAGGTTTACCCGGAGATGAAGCTAAGAAGAAGGTTTTCCCTTTATCTTTGAAGGGAAAATCATTGGCATGGTATAGGCTATGCGATGATATTGGATCTTGGAACTGGAATCGATTGAAGTTGGAATTTCACCAAAAAAATTATCATATGCATCTAGTACATCGTGATCAGAATTATATATAAAAAATTTGGCCTCGTGAAGGAGAAAGTATTGCTCTATCTTGGGGGAGGCTTAAGTCAATGTTATATTCATGCTCCAATCATGAGTTCTCAAGAGAAATTATTATTCAGAATTTTTATGCTCGGCTTTCTCGTGATGATCAATCCATGCTCGATACTTCTTGTACTGGCTCTTTTATGAAGAAGACTATTGAATTAAGGTGGGATCGTTTAGAAAGAAGTAAACGCAGCTCTGAAGATTGGGAACTCTACGAAGGTAAAGAGTCAGGTATTAAGCTTGAATTTGATTGTGTTAAATCTTTTATGAATATCGATGCTTTCCACAAGTTTCGCACTAAATATGGACTTGACTTTGAGATAGTAGCCTCTTTCTATGAATCATTTGTGTTGGTGTCAAAACTGGCGGATCTCGGGTAGGGGGTCCCGAACTGTGCGTCTAGGCGGATGGTAACAGGAGACAAGGGACACGATGCTTTTACCCAGGTTCAGGCCCTCTCGATGGAGGTAAAACCCTACTCCTGCTTGATTAATATTGATGATATGGGTAGTACAAGAGTAGATCTACCACGAGATCAAAGAGGCTAAATCCTAGAAGCTAGCCTATGGTATGATTGTTGTTCGTCCTACGGACTAAAACCCTCCGGTTTATATAGACACCGGAGAGGGCTAGGATTACACAGAGTCGGTTACAATGGGAGGAGATCTACGTATCCGTATTGCCAAGCTTGCCTTCCACGCCAAGGAAAGTCCCATCCGGACACGGGACGAAGTCTTCAATCTTGTATCTTCATAGTCCAGGAGTCCGGACGAAGGTTATAGTTCGGCTATCCGGACACCCCCTAATCCGGGACATCCTCAGTAGCCCCCGAACCAGGCTTCAATGACGATGAGTCCGGCGCGCAGATTTGTCTTCGGCATTGCAAGGCGGGTTCTTCTCCAAATTCTGTGTACCTGTTGAATAGTGTCCGACTTTTCATGAATATTGCGCTCCTTGGCTTCCACACCCAATAATGGTCGTCTTCCATGTGTCAAACGAATGCGAAAAGCCAGGGTGTTTTTACTGTTACCCCCTAGCTGCACAAATAAGCTGCCTTATAAAAGAGACGAGGATTTAGATTCGAATCACACCATCTTCCCTTCGCGAGCATTCATCGGAGCGCATCTGACATAAATCCATTCCATCATGTCCGGTCGATGCAACTCCTCCTCTCGCCCTACCAGCCCTTAGCCTGGAGATTGGGAGAGATGTTCCGTCCCACACAGCGAGCTAGTGACGCTCCAAACCAAGGGATTTCTTCCCCAGTCTTCATGGTCGGTTGAGCCCGATTCGCCACCTATAATGGCGGAAGCAAGCGGAGGCGTCCCAAATCCCTCAAAGGAGGCGGGTATGCCTTGTCCCTTACTTAATAAGAGGGCTCGGTTTCCAATTCATCCGTTTCTCCGGGGCTCACGGAGTTCTCTGACCTCGGCTGCACAACGCTTTGCCTCCATATTGCATATTGCGGGCTTCGTAGCCCTTTGCGAGCTGTTCTTGGGCGTCGAGGCTCATTTTCTTTTGTGGAAGAAGCTGTTACGCCTTGTGCCCGTTCTCGGGGAGGGGTCAATATATCAAGTGGGCGGAGCCGAACTATGGCGCATCGCCGGGACTGGATATCTATCCGGAACCCCAAAGAAGGCGTCCGAAGACTGGCCTTCAGAATGGTTTTATATAGAAGATGTCCCCTGCGGACCTGTTGGATCGGCCTTCCTGAGTTCAATAATGCTCCTTCGAAGAAGCGCCTAAGCTGGCGCTCACGGAGCCCTTAGAAGGAAAATGACAGGGACGTCCTTTACCTGATGAGACAGATAAGATTACTAGCTCATTCCGGACTGACCATGATCGGGGTCATGGCCACATGCATCATGCGGGGGGTGCAGCCGCTTCAGTATAGAGGACACCCCATGTGGGATTTCAATGGGGAGGATGATGCCACCCGCTGCGGCCGTAAGGGGCCGGGATCGGTTGCTGCTCTGACGAAGGCCTTGTCCGCATTATACAAGGGAGAATAGAAGGATTTCCTCCGCGTCAATCCACAGGGCAGATTTTCTATGTACGATCCTCCAAGCTGGGTAAGCGGACACTTATTTATGCCCATCCGTTCCATATTCCCATAGTTAAGTACCTTATTTTGTGATTTCGACGCAGGAATTGCGCGGGGCCGTAAAGGATATAAACAACCCTCCTGCACAACCCGAGGATCCGGAAAGGTCCCTCGATCCGGCATCCCAAGAGGATCCGGACATATCCGTGGAGCTGATCGATGGAGTATTTTACCAACTGAGCATCGACAATGCCTTGGTTGCCATTACGGCCGATTACCCCGGAATATTTTCCAGCCTCACAGGTAACTGAGACCGAAGTCCCAATACTTTGAAAATGATCCATCCGTGCTTATCTTTGATCTCCGTATATCAATGGTGTTTTGCAGGGGGAGCCCTCGAGGCGGAAGGACGAACCTGTGGTGGCTAGCCAACAACACTACTAGGAAAAGGGCTATAGATAGGACTGATTCTAATGGCGCACCAGGTAAGTAGTGCGCCACTACTATATACTAATGGCGCACCGGTTGCTCGTGCGCCATTAGTGTGGAAAAACACTAATGGCGCACCGTGCTCATGGTGCGCCACTACTATTGATTTTTTCCCATTTTTCATACAAACTAATGGCGCGAGGATGGCAAAGTGCGCCATTACTAGTTAGAACTAGTAATGGCGCACGACCAAGACGATCGCCATTAGTATATAATTTTTCTTTTTGCAAACCTACTAATGGCACACTATGCCAAAGTGCGCCATTAGTAGTTTAAACTACTAATGGCGCCTTGTGCCACAGTGCGCCATTAGTATAAAAAGTATTATTATTTACTTTTTGCAAAACTACTAATGGCGCATATCATTTGGTGCGCCATTAGTATGTTGAGTTACTAATGGCGCATGGCTTGGTAGTGCGCCATTAGTAACTGGGACCAACTAGATATTTTTGGACAGCCACACCTACACTCACTTTCCCCACTTCATTCCCCCCACCTCCTTCTCTAAGCTTGTCGGCTGCCTCCTCCTCCTCACCTAATTTGCACCATAGATTCATCAAAATTAAGTGGTGAAATTACCTTTTTTTATTCTAAAATATCGTTTTGCTCTACCCCGCAGGCGACCATGGTCCGCACGATGACCGAAGGCATCGTGAAGGCATCGTGAACAGCCACACCTAACACATCGTGAATAGGCCGAGATGCTTCAAAAGAACGAGACGGAGATAAGATGTCCGTGTCGAAGATGCAAGCTGAAGAGCCTTATTGCGGACCCGGATTCCGGGCAGGTGCGAGACCACCTGCTCTTGCGTGGTTTCATGGATGGCTATCGGTGGCAAGGTGATGAAGATGACTATGAAGTCATCCATGGGGGCGGGCAAGAAATGAGGAAGGGCAACAAGACAACCACGCGGCGGCGGGCGAGAAGGCGAAGAATCTCGAGGACATGATCACGGCGGTGATGATGTACACAATCATCATGTAGAAGATGTCGTACATGATGATGAGGAAGATCAAGGCGAAGGGCATGATCATGAAGAAGAATATGCGGAAGCGGAGCGGCGATGGAGGCTGGGTGCAGGACCCTCATATTCAAGAGCTGCCGCAAGCGAGACGGATACGCAAGAGCTGCCGCCCGAGAAAGCCAAGCTGGATCAAGCTGGAGATAGAGCGGTTACTCCATTGTATGAAGGATGCAGGCCGAGGATACCGCTGAAAGTAGCGCTCATGGCTCGGAGATGAAGGTAAAACACAAAATGACCGGCGATGCCGGCGAGAACATGTCATTACGCACGAACGTCTTCCCAAAGGGAACAAGTGGCCGACCAGTTTCGAGGAGGCGAAGAAAATCGTGTGTCCTTTGGATTTACCGCACGTGAAATACCATGTGTGCATGAACAATTGCATCATTTATCGGGGCGAGCACGCGAGTCTACCATATGTCGGTGTCTTGGCGTCACTCGATACAAGAAGAGGAAGAAAGCTCCTCGAAAATCGGTGTGGTACTTTCCGATCACTCCTCGTCTGCAGCGGTATTTCGCGAGACCCTAAGGTAGCAAAGCTCCTGCGTTGCACGCGGATAGGGAGGAGAAGAAGCGGGAATATGGCAGAAATGATCCGGAGATAAATAAAAAGACAAGATGCTGAGTCACCCTAAGGATGCGAGCGATGGCAAGCATTGAACTTCGAATACCCAGAATTTGGGAAGGATCCAAGGAACATCGTGCTGGCGCGAGCACCGATGGAGTCAATCCGTTTGGCAGCCGAGAAGCACACATAGCACCTGGCCTGTGTTTGTGTGGATGTACAACCTTCCCCTTGGTTGTGCATGAAGAGGAAGTACATTCACATGAGTATGCTAATTGAAGGGCCAAAACAACCAGGGAACAACATCAATCATATCAGGGGCTCTTTGAAGGAGGAGCTAGACACGCTGTGGAAAACGCCCCAATCGTGGGGCGCGCAGAGAAAGAATATTTCCCTATGAGAGCCGCCTTTGCTCACGACGATTGGCACGACTATCTCGATTACGGATATCTCGCGGAGGCGGGTAGTCCACGGATTTTACGGATCGTAAGGTGCATGGATGACTGGCGTATCGCCAGCTAGATAGAGATCCGGGTCTTGAAAACCGTGTTCATGGGACATCGAAGGTGGCCAGCGACGATGACCCGTGGAGAAGCAAAGATCTGTTCGATGGTGAAACCGAACCCAGCGCCGTGTCACGAGGCGGCGAGAAATAGACGAGCTGTTGAAAAATTGGAAAGACTGCCCACTGCGGGAAAAAAGGCGCGAGCCGGGAAAAAAGCGAAAAGCGCGGAGCGCTGCTGAAGGTATGGAAAACGAGGTCTGTTTTCTGGGACTTGCCGTACTCGAAGATCCACCGTGTGCCTCACAGCCTTGATGTCACGCATATCACGAAGAATGTGTGCGAGAGTCTGCTTGGTACCCTGCTCAACATGCCAGAGAGGACCAAAGATGGGCCGAAAGCAAGGGCAGACTTGAAATCAATGGGCATCAGGCAGGAGCTTCACGCTAATGATGATGATGATGATGATGATGATGATGAGGCGAAGCAGGACACAGAAAGTCGTTGCAAAGGCAAAAAGGCCAAGAAGATTGTGAACAGATAGCTAGCTAAGATCGATTGTATTTAAATCATAGTCTTCATTTCTCGATTGTATTTCATGGGCACTTTTTGATATCATGAATATTTTTAAATTTCATGGGCACTTTTTGAATTCATGAGGACACTTGATCTCGATCCCCCTCCATCTCGATCTCGATTCCCCCTCCATCTCGATCTCGATCCCCGCACCCTCCCCCGCTCCACCGCCGTCGCCGATGATATTTTCAAGTAAGAAATTTGAACATATTTTTTAATTATTACTGTTTTTATAAAAAAAATATTACTGTTATGATTTAAACAAGTTTGAACATATTTAAAGACAAATAAATATAAAAAACAACATTTAAAATGCATAAAAAAATATTGGGGAGCACAGGAATCGAACCCAGGACCTCTGGTGTGTGTCTTTGCGTCTTGACCAGTCGGGCTAGTGGGTGGGTTACTGTTGTAGATAGGGTTAGGTTGTAGATATGGTTAGTGGGCTAGATTAAAACAAATTTCTAATGGCGCACCGTGGGATGGTGCGCCATTAGAATAATCATACTTATGGCGCCTTGTTGGGCAGTGCGCCATTAGAACCCTCCCCTAGCTATCCTCCCTCCTCTCGCTTGAGATCCTTGACCCTCTCTCCCTTGCCACCAGATCCACCCGCGCACTGCCCTGACCCACGCCTTCCCAGCCCTCGAGCTCCACCGTGCGAGGCGACAGGCAAGGCGGCGGGTAGAATCTGCTTCAACACCGGGCAGCGAGCAGCGGAACCCGAGCGCGCGCGCTCGACCCCTCCACCCCCCTCCACCTCTTCTTCCTCGAGTCGCCGCTGTATTCCTCAGCTTCGGCCACCTCTGTTGCTACTAAGCTGTCGCAGGGCCTCCTTGCGCCTCCCCGGTGAGCTCCGCCTCCTCTCCCCTCTTCCTTCTCGCGTGCCAAGAAATGCATAGCAATTATTTGCTTCACTTAGTTGTTTGATGCTCTGTTTCCTGTGTGGCTGAGATGTTCACATGAAACTACAACCTGCTGGACAACCTTTCTTTATAGAGCCATTTAGCCTATGGTCATTCAGTATGAAATTACAACCTGCGGTATTGGTTGGAATGTGTAACTACAATTCTGAAATGTTTGCAGTTAAGTTATGTGGTTGGAAAGATCATGTGTCATTTTTCTCGAGTAACACCTCAAGGGGCAGGGCTTCTTGCATTTCATATAGAAGAGAGTCCCGGTTAATCGTCATTATTTTTGAAGAATCAGGAAAGTGTTAGAGCAGTTAACTAAGGTGATTATGGACCGCATGAGAAACTTGGAAGCTAAAAACATTGCGATCCTCACCATAAGGATGATTATATCTTCCATGCACGAATAGCTCGCCTAAATAATAAATAGATAAAGGTAAAACTAAACCATGCTCAGCGATGAGATGATGTCAACTAACAACCAAAGCAAACTTGTTCATCATTACAAAAGCAAACTTGTTCAACATAACAAAAGCAAACTTGTTCAACATAACAAAAGCAAACTTGTTCAACCACATAACTACAAAGCTGAGACACGATAGTAGGGTCATCCCAATACCACAAACAACTCAATATCCCCATGGTAGGGGTCATCCCAATGATCCTCCGCCTCTTGCGAGCTCGAAACCTTCTTTGGTGATTTGATCTTCTTCCATGCCTCGTAGGTGGCGACGCATCTTTATGGCGTACTCGATGAGCTTGTTTGGCGGTGGGCTGTCCCCCATAGTAGGTGGTCGAATTCATGTCGATCTCTGCTTCATTTTTTAGTAGGATGGGTGGATGAGGCTGGCTGCAAACTCAGCCAAAGACGCCACTTCTTTCCATTTTTGGAACTCTCCATTTCTTGCTGCAAGTCGGCGTACTTGTCGGGGTTGATCTCAAACCAGACAACTTCAGCTTCTCCTTGTCGCCTCCAATGCGAAGCCAACAAGGTGTCTGACTTCTTCTTCTGCGCAGGAGCGGCGGAGTTCCTTGGGCCTGCATCAAAATAATCTTTAGCATTCAAATTCATCTACTTCAAAAACTTGAAACTATAGAATTAAAATGGGTTCAGTTGAAGAAAAATTCAGTTAAAATAGCATCTTGATTCGACCAAAATTCAGTTAAAACAGTATGATCACAACAACTACTAAATGATCACAACAACTACAAGACAACATTACAGTATGATCAAAACAGCAAGCATAACATCTCAATGATGTATTTTTTTGCAATCTTTTACATTACAAGACAACATTCATAACAGCTACTAAATGATCACAAAAACTTGTAGACAACATTACGTATGATCACCAAAAACTACTTGAACTGGATGTTTTTACTATTTGGTTGCAGCGGTGATGTGGTATACCGGGCGAGATCCTCCACGCATAAGCTGCAGAGCTGCAGCAATTTGAGGTTTGTCTTCCTGGTATACTCGACATCAACGCAGATATTCAAGAAAGCATGCCATGAGCCTCCTCCTCATCTTGCGAGATCATCTTGTCGGCCGTGCGGATTGCTGGTGCATCGACATCTAGCGGCTCCTTGGTGGATATCAACCTTGGCGGCACGGTGTAGTCCCGCTTACGCCGGGGACGGAGCGTCGTCGTCGACCACCGGTGACTCCTTGCGGATGCCTCCTGCGGTGATGCTTGGCGAGCGGAGGAGTTGCTCCACGATGCCTCCACCATTCTCTTGGCGAGCGGAGGAGTTGCTCCATGATTCCTCGCCATTGCCCTCTGGCGCGATGGTGGAGGCGGAGGGGAGTTGCTTGATCTTTGGAGGCGAGAGGGAGGTAGAGAGAGGAAGATGGGCGGCAATGGAATGAGGAGGGAGGCGAGAGGAGGAAGATGGGCGGCAATGGAATAGGAAGGGAGTTACGGGCGTGGGAAGAAAACCCCTACTGCGTCGTGGGGAGTTGCCTCGAAAACTCAAGCGTCACGCCCTTTGGAGGGAGGCGTGGGCCCTCGAAAACTACGGAGGGAGGCGTGGGCCCTCTGTTTACGAAACATCCGGGAGGAGGCGTGGTAAAATTCAGTTATAATGTGTTTGTCCGCGTTCAACCGCAGCTTTTCTTCTCTCTATTTCTCTTCTTATTCAGCAATTACACAGCTAACGAGAAAGCGAGAAACTAGGCCACTTCGGGTCGTGAGCACTGCCATCCCAGCGCTCCCAGCGCGTCACCATGATGCAGCCATGACCGTCTAGTTCGTGCCATCCCATGGTCGGGTCAGGGCAGCGGAGAAACCTAACAAACTACGACCGAGGCGCAGCTCGGATTATTTGAAACGAAAGCAAGCGTCTCGATGAAAGCGGCAGAGGCTGAAAACTACACCTATATCGTGGCCCGAAGGTGTTCTTGACAGCTGATTAAAATTCAGTTAACAACAACATCGGTAAAATTCATTTAATTAAGCGAAGAGAAGAGAGAAAGTAGAGAGCAAGAGGAGTACTTGCATTAAGCTGAAACGTTTTACTTTAAACTTGCATGCATTCTTTGCTTGTTTATATTCATTCTTGTAAACTGAACATGCTCATCTATCTATCTATCTATCTACCTGCTTAAGTATGTATGTATGCATTGTATTTTATTTCCTTTGGAAAGTAAAGTTGATTTCTGGCTGGCTGGCATGATGGCTCATGGAACCCTCTCTGCAGCTACGGTTGGAGCTCAATCGATCTCATCTGAAATGAATCTATAAATCTGAGTGTAGTTAATTCTGAGTAGCGAAATAGTTCTGGATGCGATTACTTGCATGGGCACGGCTGATGAAGAAAAACTTTATATATATTCATATTGATGTTGACTCTATAAATCATACTTATTGGACATGTTTTTGTGTTGATCCATCAATTGATCACATTGAGAAAGACCATCGTGTCTCGACCATTTTGCAAAGGTCATGTCTCCGACCATCGTGTCGTGATGAATTCTGGTACCCGAGAGGCCCTTGAGTTTGTCGAATGTTGATTAACTTCCGTTCGGCAAATTCGGGTACTCCATATTTCCTATTTTCAACAAAGGTCATGCTGAAATTTTCCGTGAATTTTAGCATGACTTTGCTAAAAATAGGACATATAGAATACTGCGACTAATGCATGGGCGGGGTATCTTAGAACTTAGTTAAGTAGGATCATCTGCCCCGCCATTCTTGCTGCATTAAACCATAGGTGGCAATAGAGCCAAGTGATTAGGCCCAACTTAGAGTTCTCCTTAGCATCGATAAACCTAGATGATAAACCCAACATAGGTGGCAATAGAGCCAAGTGATTAGTGCCAAGTGATTAGGCCAACCTAGGGTGCCTCGGCATTGATAAACCCTAAATGATGAAAACTTAACTTGGCTGCCCCGGATGCCTCGGTGTCGATGAGAACCTAAATGATGTACGCTTAGGATTTTAGGGCGCCTCGGCGTCGACAAACCCTAAATGATGAAAGCTTAGGCTTTTAGGGTGCCTCAGTGTCGACAAACCCTAAATGATGAGACCATGATCTTGTTCCTTGACAATAACCAAATTTTTGACCAAACTTTTTCCTATTTAGAAGCGAAACATGGCCCTAGCGATGAGGCCGGTGGTTGGGCGGCAGAGAATTCTGGGAGCTGTCCCGGAGATGGAGGAACAACCTCACGCTATGAGGATGCCGAGGAAGACACCGATCCTGATTACACAACCCCTAGTGGCGTCGGGATGACACCAGCGATGGTGCCGCCGAGGATGCCACCATCGATGATGGCGGCGCACACACGGATGGCAGCCAATCGAAGAAGCAAAGGAAGGACCGGCGTCAGAATCGCTCCGCACCGTCAAGGAGAATTCACTCAAGTGGACTCCGGCGGGAATCCATGAGCCCAAACATATAGTCAAAGAATTTTCGGTTCAGCTCGGGTGCATTCTCCGAACACCGTCTCGATAAACACCGAGAACCTTAGGCATAAGGACCGAGGAATTTGCGCAACCTCCTCTTCACGAAGCTGCCTGAGCGATACAAGTTCCCCTTGAATTTGAAAACACCGCCTCTCGGAAATAAAGTGAGCAGTGCCGCCCTCACGAAGATGAGCACGACCTGTCTACTTGGAGAAGCGCGGTGAAGAAAATGATTGATAAAGGTGATAGTTATGAGAAGATCAAGGCGAAATATCCTTTGATGAGCGAAGATGACCACAACTCTCTTTTATGTGATGGTAGTTTAGATGATCGATATCGACTTGTAATGTGAAGACAAACTCGATACTCGCGGTCTTGAGACTTGTAATGTTTTATCTTTGTTCGGTCTTTTGAATTCGGAGACTAATATGATGAATTGTATTCGGAGACTAATCTTCTATTGTATTCAATGAATCTGATGTTGCTGTATGCTGCTGTCTATATTCTGTCCAATAATATATTTTGTAACTTGTGCAAAAATCAGAAAAGCAAAAAAAAAAACAAATATTCATACTAATGGCGCATCAAGGCAGAGTGCGCCATTAGTATGTCAAAGCATACTAATGGCGCATCAAGGCAGAGTCGCCATTAGTGTGACAAAACACATGGTTACATATGCCCCGGGAGGTATACTAATGGCGCATGGAGTTACATACTAATGGCGCCTTGCCAGTGCGCCATTAGTATCAGATACTAATGGTGCACGGTGGTGCGCCATTAGTAAAAATCTAATGGCGTGCTACTAATGGCGCACGGTAGATGCGCCATTAGTAAACAAAACAGTGCGCCATTAGTAGGCCTTTTCCTAGTAGTGCAAGGGCAGCAAGGCCCGGCAGGCTGAAAAGAAGTGCGGTCGGATTGAGGCAATGGCGCAGCGGTATGGCATGCCATCTTGTTCCCAGTTTTATTCCGGAAGGTATACTAACGCTCGTGCTCCCTTGGGAAAAAGCGCTCGCGGACTATATCCGCGAGGCTGTATCGAGCCTCCACCAGCCAGGCTCCAAAGCCGAGTCGAAGCGGAGGCGAACACGAGGCGTCGTCGGACACTCCTCCGACAGATGATGCAGACGGACTATCGCCACCAATTCCGAGGTGGAAGTGCCATGAATCACATGGCGTCGCGGACAGTTCTTCGTGGCGCATGTTTTTCCCAAGAGGCATTGGATGCCTTCAATTGGAGATCGCACCTCCATGCCGCTCAAAATGGCCTAGCCAGAGCCACGGAGCAGTATGTGAAAGACATACGGGTGAGAAAATTTGATGGTTATATATACGAGTAGCCCCGAGACTTGAAATAGTTAGAAAAACTGATTTAAGGATCATTTGTTATGCAGGATCTTACAAAAAAGAATACCCAACTGTCCCAGGAGCTTGAAGAGTGCAAAGCCCAACTTGAGGCCGCACTAGCCGCTGCAGGGGAGGCCAAGGAGACTGTGACGCCCCAAGACTGGAGCTTCAGTTGCCTTCCAGGGTTTCCGAGTTTTGTCGTGTGATTTGTTTTTTTTTGTTGCATTCTTCTTAGCATCTTTTGCATTGCATCTTGTCATCATGCCATCATGTCTTTTAATTTTAAAAACTCATCTAAACAAAATTGTGTGGATCTTCGGTCCATTTAAATCGAGGGATATTCACAATGGTGATTTCTCTTTATAACATACCCTCCCGATATAAGGGAGCTATAACAAAATATTCCATTTATATGGAAGCCATCGAAACAAAATTGCATTTTAAATTTCTCTCGTTCTCAAATATTCTATGTCTTGATCTTTCTCCAAATACTTAAATTCCAGTTGTGGCACTTTAAAATATGTCAAAGTAGCTCCATGCCAGTTTTCAACTCAACTTGTATTTATTTGGCCCTCCAAATAGATATTTTGCTTCTATCTCTTTTC
The DNA here is from genome assembly GCA_021605205.1 of Aegilops longissima. Taxonomy (NCBI): domain Eukaryota; kingdom Viridiplantae; phylum Streptophyta; class Magnoliopsida; order Poales; family Poaceae; genus Aegilops; species Aegilops longissima. The sequence continues at coordinate 483,436,891 of CM038678.1, read as the reverse complement.
TGTAAATAGAAAAGGATTTTCCCCTTCTTTTCTTTTAATCCAGTCTGCTAGGCCTCTTGGCCTTTTCCCCCCTCCACCGAAATGGCCCAAGGCCCACCAACCTACCTAACCCTAGCCTCCCCTCCGCTCGATCTCCTCTCCCTCGTCCTCCCTCCAGCGCCGCATCGCCCGATCCCCATCCCCTCGATCCATCTCCTCCTCCTCCTCGTTCCATGGCCTTGACCCCTCCTTCCTCTCGATCCCCATCTCCTCTCGTCTCTCACCTCGCGCGCTTGCTGCCAGCCTCGGGGAGAGCCCCTGCACCTCCACCGGCGCCATCCGTCCCCGTCGCCCGAGCGCTCAAGGAGAGGAGCTCCTCGAGCGCGACGCCTTCCCTTCTCCTGCGCCTCCATCGCCTGCGCCTGCGTCCTCCTCGTCTCCTCACGCCGGCCCTGCCACCAAGCCCTGCCGCCGGAGCTCGCCTCCGTCCCGACTCCGGCTGGATCAGGCCCCTGAGTGCGACCCCGCCACCTTGCTGCCTCCTCCTCGCCGTTGCCACTCCGGGGCCTTGCGCCGGACCTTCCCGACCTCCTCGTCGTCGCCGCCCGTCCGTGACCACGGTGCCCTCGCGGAGCTTCCATAAGCCGTCCCCGCGGCTCCAAGCCCCTCCGCCATCTCCCTGGCCAAGTTGACGCCAGGGCCGACCCCAAGATCACCTCTGCTGCTTCATCGCCTCCCGCGAACCCACCTTCCTTGCTGAGCCCCGTGGCGTGGCCCTTCTCCGGCAACTAGTACCCCTCTGGATTCGTCCAAGTCCGATGCTGTTTTTGTACAACTACGCTGCGAAGACCAAGACCACCAAGTCCGCACGGGAGCCCGAACGACCACTTCCACGATGATGCGAGTACAAGTACCCTCTTCGTGGTTTTCGCCAAGTACCTCGACGCCCGGAGCCCTCGGATCCGTCAAGTCCAACAACGACTGTGGACAACTACGGGCGACGCCGAACGTCTACGAACCGTGTACCTCGATGACCCGACAAGTACCCCAACAATGTGTGTACCACTACGCCCGAGTTCCACTACAAGATGTATGACTACCATCGCGAGACCGCAAGTACCACGACAACCCCGAAGGGATTCGGACCCGTCAAGTACCTCTTCGAAAACGAACGTGAACCACTACTTCCACTACCGTCGCCGTGTACCACTACTTCCCTCGACGAGATCGAACCACTCCGAAATGCATGCTTCAAAGGTATAACCACCGAGACGACCGTCCGTGGACGAATGCATATGTTGTATGAGATGCCCGTTTCCATCGTGTCCTAATTGTCACTCGTTTGCCATGCCATCGTCTCGTGGGAACCCGGTAACCGGGAACACCCAACCATCTTGCTCAACTCGCTTCCGCACGCCTCCTTTTGCACCGGTATCTCCGTGAGCTACAGGAACCGATATGTTGCCGTGGCACCATTTTCGGATATGTTGCCGTGGCACCATTTTTGTTTCGCCGCCGTGGCACCCTTTTCGTTCCGCCATGGTGACCAAATGCCTCGTAACATGCGCTTGTCAACATTTTTAATAAAAATTGCATAAAACTTGCACATGGCATCCGCATCATGATAACAACTTTTAAATGTTTATAATTGTTGTTTGCATTAATTTGCTTAAATGCCATGCTAAAATGATTTATTTCATATCTAAATAACCGTAGCTCGGATTTAAATAAATTATATATGTAAATGGGGTAGAAAAATGCCTAGTTTAACATGGTGTACTTGCTTTGCATGTTTAACAACTCTAAAATTGTGTTTAGGGCAGAACAGTAGCAAATTCGAAATATGCATATGAGGATTTTTCCGGAATTGTTGTTGTTGTTTCCGGCCTCATTTAATTTGCCTAAATAGTTAGTTTCATATGCTTCACCCCCTTGCCATGGTTAATAACATTTAATATTGTTGGGTAGCCTAAACAAGAGTGAACTAAATAAATGCTGTGAAGTTTCGTCAATATGCAATTCGTTGCATATTGAGCTCCACTTAACCTGTAGTTTTGTTTGTGCATATTGTCATGCCATGCTATTGAAACGGACATGCATCATACTTGGTTGTGCATCATGCCATGTTTATGTGATGGTTGTTTACTATGTCGTTTGTTTCTTTCGGGTTGCTTCTCTCGTTAGCCGGTTTCGTTCGGAGTTGTGAGGATTCGTTCGACTTCATCCGTTTGTCTTCTTCATGGACTCGTTCTTCTTCCTTGCGGGATTTCAGGCAAGATGACCATACCCTCGAAATCACTTCTATCTTTGCTTGCTAGTTGCTCGCTCTTTTGCTATGCCTATGCTCGATGCCTACCACTTGCTATATCATGCCTCCCATGTTGCCATGTCAAGCCCCTAACCATCCTTTCCTAGCAAACCGTTGTTTGGCTATGTTACCGCTTTGCTCAGCCCTCTTATAGCGTTACTAGTTGCAGGTGAAGATGAAGTTTGTTCCTTGTTGGAACATGGAGATGTTGTTCCTTGTTGGAACATGTTTTACTTGTTGGGATATCACAATATATCTTATTTAATTAATGCATCTATATACTTGGTAAAGGGTGGAAGGCTCGGCCTTATGCAGTGTTTTGTTCCACTCTTGCCGCCCTAGTTTCCGTCATACGGTGTTATGTTCCCGGATTTTGCGTTCCTTACGGTTGGGTGATTTATGGGACCCCTTGACAGTTCGCTTTGAATAAGACTCCTCCGCAAGGCCCAACATTGGTTTTAACATTTGCCACCTAAGCCTTTTTCCCTTGGGTTCTGCAGACTCAAGGGTCATCTTTATTTACCCCCGGACCGGTGCTCCTTGAGTGCTGGCCAAACGCAAGTAGACTGCGGGGCCACCAGGGAAACTCGAGGCTTGGTTTTACTCGTAGGATGTCTCATCCGGATGTGCCACGAGCGAGATATGTGCAGCTCCTATCGGGATTTGTCGGCTGTCAGGCGGCTTTGCTGGTCTTGTTTTATTCTTTGTCGAAATGTCTTGTAGTCCGGGATTCGAGACTGATCGGGTCTTCGGTAGAAGGAATATCCTTCGTTGACCGTGAGAGCTTATAATGGGCTAAGTTGGGACACCCTGCAGGTATTATCTTTGAAAGCCGTGCCAGCGGTTATGAGGCAGATGGGAATTTGTTAATGTCGGTTGTAGAAAACCGAAGTTGATCTTAATTAAAATACACCAACTGCATGTGTAACCGTGATGGTCTCTTCTCGGCGGGGTCGGAAGTGAACACGGTGTTGGAGTTATGTTTGGCGTAAGTAGTTTCAGGATCACTTCTTGATCATAGTTGTTCGACCGTGCCTTGCTTTCTCTTCTCGCTCTCTTTTGCGATTGTAGCCACCAGATATGCTGAGTAAACTGCTGCAGCTCCACCTCACTACCCTATCCTACCTTTAAGCTTAAATAGTTTTGATCTCGCGGGTGTGAGATTGCTGAGTCCCGTGACTCACAGATACTTCAAAACCAGTTCGCGGTGCCGATGAAACCGTGCGGTGGCGCATCCGAGCTCAAGGAGGAGCTCGATGAAGATCTTGTTCATTGTGTTGTTTTGTTTGAGTTGATCGGTAGTGGTGCCCAGTTGGGACGATCGGGGATCTGTGTAGCATTTGGGGTAGTCTTCTTTTATTTTGGTTCCGTAGTCGGACCTTGATTGTATCTGTATGATGTAATGCTTTACTCATGTATTGTGTGAAGTGGCGATTGTAAGCCAACTATGTATCTCTTTCCTTTATGTATTACATGGGTTGTGTGAAGATTACCTCACTTGCGACATTGCTTTCAATGCGGTTATGCCTCTAAGTCGTGCCGACATGTGGGAGATATAGCGCATCGAGGGCCTTACAAGTTGGTAATCGAGCCTTCCCGACTTAAGAGCCCCCTACTTGATTGTTTCTTTGGCGTTGTTGAGTCTAGAGCGGAAAATGTTTTGAGTCTTAGGATTATATATATCGAGAGTAGGATTCTTTTACTCCCGGTCCTTCGTCGCTCTGGTGAGGTCTCTGGCGTAGAATTTTGACTCTCCTCTCCTCAAATTTCACTAAAAAATTTTAGGATCACGCGGGTATCTTGGAATCGTTCGATGGTTTTGTGGCGAGAACATTGTTCTTGGTGCCTCGACATTTAGGGGTTGTGGCGGTGTCACGGGAGTTGAGCTCCGAGGTGTTGTCGTCACAATTTTATCGTTGCAGTTCTGGATATACGAGTTTTGCCGACATCGAAAATCTCTTTTGTGCAGATGTTGGTGAGATAACCTCGATAACCCGATCTTGGGGCGAGCTCGAGAGTATTGCCATGACTTCGTATAACGGATGCTTTTGAAGGTCGAGGTAAGCGATTTCGAAGGTTTCTTGGTTATGTGTTGAAGGATGGATACAATTTGGATCTAGGTATTGTTAGTTTGGGTGATATATTTTGTGTCCCTGTATCCCCAACACAGTTGCATAACCAGAAAGTTTGGATTTTATAGGTGGGTATTCAAGTAGCTCCTAGAATATCTTTCCGACAGATGCATAATATGGGATTGGGTAAATCTCTATCATATGTGTTTGTTTCCGGCTTATTCTGCAAGCCAAATCCTTTGTTTTTGTTCCGTTTTGTGGTATTCAAGTTGCTTCAATGTCAAGTGTTGATTCCATACCTTATTCTAAACGGTGTTCTCATATTTCTATGTGAATGCCAATCCTTCTTGATCATCGAGGTTGTCATGTTAATTCTTTTCCCAACCGGCGTGCTTCTCTTCAAGTGGATCCGATCATTTCAACGTTTGCAAGATCAATTCTAATTTTTCTCAACGGCGTTTGTTTCATCCGTCCCAAGTTGTTTTGTTTTCCCGCCCTCCCACCCTTTTTCTTCAAGGACTCAGATTTCTTAATCAAGTATCCATCGTATGGATGTGAAGTCTCTTCATTCTTTTCCTCAATGTTATTATCCGGTGATTCTCATGAAGATGCTAAAGAAAGCTCCAAGTTTATCATCCTTTGTTCTCTTATCTTCCCCGGTGGAATCAATTCAAGCTTTGTCGATCATATCCTTTTCCCCGTTTGAAATGTTTTCCCATACCGGTGCACCTCATTATCTTTCAGTTCTTGTTATTCAATTGTTCCGGAGTGTTGAAGATATCTCAAAAGATTCAAGTTTCCATTCTCAATTCACTCAAGTTCTTTTGAGGATGCTATGTCATTCAAGCCATTTAATTCAACTGGCGCAATCTCTCTTTAAATCGTTAAACGGTGTTTCTTTTGAGTGGGCCCTAACCCACAGGTCTTTTTCCAGGATCTTACCTGACTCTTTTAATTTTCTTGGAGCGATTCTCAAATTCTTTCAAAGTTTGACGTAAGAATGAGTTATCATCAGTCAAATGTCTTTCTCCAAGATCTTTCAAATTCTTTTCATCATTGATTCAACCTTTCTATTTTTCATTCCGGAGTGCCTCAACAATTCATGGTGATGTTTCTCATCGTCATTCTCAACATTTGAAGACCAAAGAAGAGTTTCTCTTTAATCTTGCTCCATTCTCTTCAAGATTCATGGTTCTAGCTTCGTGCCATCCTCATAATTGTTTTAGATTGTGAGAATTCTTTTCACCCATCCGGAGCAATTCAGGAGTCTTTTCAGTTTGATTCTTCGGAGCCCATCATCTCAGAATTATTCATTCAAGTGTTCAACTCTTATTTTCCAAATCTCACCGGTGCATCGTCGAAATATCCTCTAATCAGTTCATGATCTCTTCGTTCTAATGTATCTAAATTCTGTCAAGCATCTTTATTTGTTTTCTAATTCTTCACGGTGAATTGTGCCTTTGCTACTTTCATTTTCAATTCTTACGGTGGTTCGTTCAAGAGTTCTCTTCCTTCGTTATTATATGGATTCATTCGTTCTTCCCAAATCCTACCGGTGGTTCGTTGAAGACCTTCCCAAGTTTACGCTATATCTATCTTAATCCTTTCTACGAGAATAAGTAGTATGACAAATCCATTGCTTGTCATCAATCCAATTGGTGAAGGATGAGCATAACATAATTCTTGTTCTTGTTTCATCCAAGTGATTCAATTCCTTATTTCGGAGGTTCATCAAAATTCTTTATTTCATTTATTCATCTTTCTTCCCGGAGTTCAAAGTTTTCTCGGTTATATCATTTCAAAGATCCATCTAAATCATTGCAAGGCTTCACCTTGTGTTTGCAACTTCTCTTTCTTTCCATCATCCTTTTCTTACCGGAGTTCTTCATGGAGGCTCTACATGATGGTTCGTCAAGGATTATTTTCATTCTTCAATTGTTCTTCAAGACTTCTCTCGAGGTTATGATCTGCCAAGCTATACTCTAAAATAAACATGGTGCTCAACACATGTTTTGCTTTGAGGAGTTCAAGTATTCTTCTTCTTGCATTCCGAAGTGTAATTCTTTCTACAATATCTTTTAAGGTGGTGTTATGTCATTTTGACAGTTTCATTCATGTTTCATGATTCACTTGTTGTCAAGAATGAGATACTTAAATCCATCAATCTCTTCATTGGAGTTATCTTGGGTTATATTTCACCTAAAGCTTTCCCTAAGGATTGTTGCTATTTATGGTGCTTATAAAGGACCCAAGTTCTTCATTTGTCCTCTCGGTGAAATAAGTTTCTCGTCTCCTTGTTCATACCGATCCAATCTATTGTTTCCATAGTGGCAGTATTTACCGCAATTTTGAGTTGTTTCCATAAGCCCACTACAAGGTTATTCTTTTCGTTGTTGGTTTTCCAACAACTCCGTTCTATCCTTCTTTGTAAGGATGCTTCTTTCAAACTCATTTGTGGTAGAAGTTGTCATTTTCTTCTCCGTCCCTTTATCCCAACAATCTAGATTCTATTCTTTCGTTCCGAAGGCATTGTGATGTTGCTCTCTTCGACCCATCGTCTCGTTTTGTCAAGATCATGTTCTTTTTCGTGCTTATCCATTTAACCGGAGTGTTGTGTCATCTCTTCAAGTTCTTTTCATCTTATCAAGTTTTCCTTCCATTTACAGTCGGAGTGCTGCCAAAATTATATCAATCTTATTCCTTCTCTATCTAGTTTTAACCGGAGTGGTTTCAATATCTATCTTATCACTAAACCTCTTGGTTCTCATCATGTTCTTTGTTCTTCTCTGCTAACAAAGTGTTCACAATCTCGTTCATCTCCATTGTATTCTTCTTTCAATTTTCAACCTCTCAAGGTTCATGGTTTCGCTTCGTTTGTCAGCGAAGCAACTTAGTTTACCTCTTTCTTCTTCCGTTTTTCTATCCGGTGCCATCCTAGATCTGGGGCGAGATCCTCTCGTAGTGGTGGAGTGTTGTGGCGCCCCAAGACCGGAGCTTGATTGCCTTCGGGGTTTCGAGTTTTGTCGTGTGATTTGTTTTGTTTGTTGCATTCTTCTTAGCATCTTTTGCATTGCATCTTGTCATCATGCCATCATGTCTTTTAATTTTAAAACTCATCTAAACAAAATTGTGTGGATCTTGGTCCATTTAAATCGAGGATATTCACAATGGTGATTTCTCTTTATAACATACCCTCCCGATATAAAGGGAGCTATAACAAAATATTCCATTTATATGGAAGCCATCGAAACAAACTTGCATTTTAAATTTCTCTCGTTTTCAAATATTCTATGTCTTGATCTTTCTCCAAATACTTAAATTCCAGTTGTGGCACTTTGAAATATGTCAAAGTAGCTCCATGCCAGTTTTCAACTCAACTTGTATTTATTTGGCCCTCCAAATAGATATTTTGCTTCTATCTCTTTTCTGTAAATAGAAAAGGATTTTCCCCTTCTTTTCTTTTAATCCAGTCTGCTAGGCCTCTTGGCTTTTTCCCCCCTCCACCGAAATGGCCCAAGGCCCACCAACCTACCTAACCCTAGCCTCCCCTCCGCTCGATCTCCTCTCCCTCGTCCTCCCTCCAGCGCCGCATCGCCCGATCCCCATCCCCTCGATCCATCTCCTCCTCCTCCTCGTTCCCGCAGCGCACGACCCCACTCCTTCCTCTCGATCCCCATCTCCCTCTCGTCTCTCACCTCGCGCTCGCCCGCTGCCAGCGCCAGGGAGAGCCCCTGCACCTCCACCGGCGCCATCCGTCCCGTCGCCCGGCGCTCAGGAGAGGAGCTCCTCGGCCTTGACGCCTTCCTTCTCCTGCGCCTCCATCGCTGCGCCTGCGACCTCCTCGTCTCCTCGCGCCGGCCCTGCCACCAAGCCCTGCCGCCGGAGCTCGCCTTCGTCCCGACTCCGGCTGGATCAGGCCCCTGAGTGCGACCCCGCCGCCTTGCTGCCTCCTCCTCGCCGTTGCCACTCCGGGGCCTTGCGCCGGACCTTCCCGACCTCCTCGTCGTTGCCGCCCGTCCGTGACCACGGTGCCCTCGCCGGAGCTTCCATAAGCCGTCCCGCGGCTCCAAGCCCCTCTGCCATCTCCACAGCCAAGTTGGCGCTTGAGGCCGACCCCAAGATCGCCTCTGCTGCTTCATCGCCTCCTGCGCCTCCCGCGAACCCGCCTTCCTTGCTGAGCCCGTGGCGTGGCCTTCTCCGGCAACTAGTACCCCTCTGGATTCGTCCAAGTCCGATGCTGTTTTTGTACAACTACGCTGCGAAGACCAAGACCACCAAGTCCGCACGGAGCCGAACGACCACTTCCACGATGATGCAGTACAAGTACCCTCTTCGTGGTTTTCGCCAAGTACCTCGGCGCCGGAGCCCTCGGATCCATCAAGTCCAACAACGATTGTGGACAACTACCGGCGGCCTTGACGTCTGAACCGTGTACCTCGATGACCCGACAAGTACCCCAACAATGTGTACCACTCGCCCGAGTTCCACTACAAGATGTCGACTACCATCGCGAGACCGCAAGTACCACGACAACCCGAAGGATTCGGACCGTCAAGTACCTCTTCGAAAACGAACGTGAACCACTACTTCCACTACCGTCGCCGTGTACCACTATTTCCCTCGACGAGATCGAACCACTCCGAAATGCATGCTTCGAAGGTATAACCACCGAGACGACCGTCCGTGGACGAATGCATATGTTGTATGAGATGCCCGTTTGCATCGTGTCCTAATTGTCACTCGTTTGCCATGCCATCGTCTCGTGGGAACCCGGTAACCGGGATCACCCCACCATCTTGCTCAACTCGCTTCTGCACGCCTCCTTTTGCACCGGTATCTCCGTGAGCTACAGGAACCGATATGTTGCCGTGGCACCATTTTCGGATATGTTGCCGTGGCACCATTTTTGTTTCGCCGCCGTGGCACCCTTTTCGTTCCGCCATGGTGACCAAATGCCTCGTAACATGCTCTTGTCAACATTTTTAATAAAAATTGCATAAAACTTGCACATGCCATCCGCATCATGATAACAACTTTTAAATGTTTATAATTGTTGTTTGCATTAATTTGCTTAAATGCCATGCTAAAATGATTTATTTCATATCTAAATAACCGTAGCTCGGATTTAAATAAATTATATATGTAAATGGGGTAGAAAAATGCCTAGTTTAACATGGTGTACTTGCTTTGCATGTTTAACAACTCTAAAATTGTGTTTAGGGCAGAACAGTAGCAAATTCGAAATATGCATATGAGGATTTTTCCGGAATTGTTGTTGTTGTTTCCGGCCTCATTTAATTTGCCTAAATAGTTAGTTTCATATGCTTCACCCCCTTGCCATGGTTAATAACATTTAATATTGTTGGGTAGCCTAAACAAGAGTGAACTAAATAAATGTTGTGAAGTTTCGTCAATATGCAATTCGTTGCATATTGAGCTCCACTTAACCTGTAGTTTTGTTTGTGCATATTGTCATGCCATGCTATTGAAACCGGACATGCATCATACTTGGTTGTGCATCATGCCATGTTTATGTGATGGTTGTTTACTATGTTGTTTGTTTCTTTCCGGGTTGCTTCTCTCGTTAGCTTCGGTTTCGTTCCGGAGTTGTGAGGATTCGTTCGACTTCATCCGTTTGTCTTCTTCATGGACTCGTTCTTCTTCCTTGCGGGATTTCAGGCAAGATGACCATACCCTCGAAATCACTTCTATCTTTGCTTGCTAGTTGCTCGCTCTTTTGCTATGCCTATGCTACGATGCCTACCACTTGCTATATCATGCCTCCCATGTTGCCATGTCAAGCCCCTAACCATCCTTTCCTAGCAAACCGTTGTTTGGCTATGTTACCGCTTTGCTCAGCCCCTCTTATAGCGTTACTAGTTGCAGGTGAAGATGAAGTTTGTTCCTTGTTGGAACATGGAGATGTTGTTCCTTGTTGGAACATGTTTTACTTGTTGGGATATCACAATATATCTTATTTAATTAATGCATCTATATACTTGGTAAAGGGTGGAAGGCTCGGCCTTATGCAGTGTTTTGTTCCACTCTTGCCGCCTAGTTTCCGTCATACGGTGTTATGTTCCCGGATTTTGCGTTCCTTACGGTTGGGTGATTTATGGGACCCCCTTGACAGTTCGCTTTGAATAAGACTCCTCCGGCAAGGCCCAACATTGGTTTTAACATTTGCCACCTAAGCCTTTTTCCCTTGGGTTCTGCAGACTCAAGGGTCATCTTTATTTTACCCCGGACCGGTGCTCCTTGAGTGCTGGCCCAAACAAGTAGGCTCGGGGCCACCACGGGAAACTTCGAGGCTTGGTTTTACTCGTAGGATGTCTCATCCGGATGTGCCACGAGCGAGATATGTGCAGCTCCTATCGGGTTTGTCGGCTGTCGGTGGCTTTGCTGGTCTTGTTTTATTGCTGTCGAAATGTCTTGTAGTCCGGGATTCGAGACTGATCGGGTCTTCGGTAGAAGAATATCCTTCGTTGACCGTGAGCTTATAATGGGCTAAGTTGGGACACCCTGCAGGTATTATCTTTCGAAAGCCGTGCCCGCGGTTATGAGGCAGATGGGAATTTGTTAATGTCGGTTGTAGAAAACCGAAGTTGATCTTAATTAAAATACACCAACTGCGTGTGTAACCGTGATGGTCTCTTCTCGGCGGGGTCGGGAAGTGAACACGATGTTGGAGTTATGTTTGGCGTAAGTAGTTTCAGGATCACTTCTTGATCATAGTTGTTCGACCGTGCCTTGCTTTCTCTTCTCGCTCTCTTTTGCGATTGTAGCCACCAGATATGCTGAGTAAACTTGCTGCAGCTCCACCTCACTACCCTGTCCTACCTTTAAGCTTAAATAGTCTTGATCTCGCGGGTGTGAGATTGCTGAGTCCCGTGACTCACGAGATACTTCCAAAACCAGTTTGCAGGTGCCGATGAAACCGTGCAGGTGACGCATCCGAGCTCAAGGAGGAGCTCGATGAAGATCTTGTTCATTGTGTTGTTTTGTTTCAGTTGATCAATAGTGGTGCCCAGTTGGGACGATCGGGGATCTGTGTAGCATTTGGGGTAGTCTTCTTTTATTTTGGTTCCGTAGTCGGACCTTGATTGTATCTGTATGATGTAATGCTTTACTCATGTATTGTGTGAAGTGGCGATTGTAAGCCAACTATGTATCTCTTTCCTTTATGTATTACATGGGTTGTGTGAAGATTACCTCACTTGCGACATTGCTTTCAATGCGGTTATGCCTCTAAGTCGTGCTTCGACACGTGGGAGATATAGCCGCATCGAGGGCCTTACAGAGACCCCCTCTGGTAATATACGCTTCAAAAGATAAGTATGTTGTGAAGTGCGGCGTATGTGTAAATCTGACAATATCATTGCAGATGGCGCGGAGTAGATCCGGACAAGCAACAACTCTTGCACGGTTAAAAGCCGGGAGAGCATGCTTACGAGGTGAGGCGGGAAGAATAATCTCCAAGATGCCAACACCCAGCTGGGAGAGGAACTCAAAGATGTTCGTGCCCGGTGGCGGACTCCGTGAAGGAGAATCAGCGGCTTCGACGCAGCATTTTTAGTAAGTGCTTGAGCGAACTTTGAAAAGAGTTGGTGAAGAAGTCGACTAATAGAGTTATGTCGTAGGTATGCTCACGAGTCGTCCTGCGGAGAAATGCCGGTTCTCGGGTGACCTTCTTCGAGCTCTTACAAGCTGCACGAGCGAGTTGGCGGTGATGAAAAGCGTCGCCCGTGCCTTGTGGCCATCTGTCTCCCTGCCGAAGGCCTTGGAGAGCTTGCGAGAGAGGCTTAGGGGGCGGCAGCGCTTCCGATTATGGAAGATATCGGCCTGCCGTCAAGGCGCCGAGGAGGCTGGGCCATGGTGAAGACCACAGTACGAAGGTGACCCAAACCACATGGCGAGTCGGACTGTGGGGCCCGATGGGAAGGAGATCCTGTGAGCTTAGTGTGCGGCCAAGTAGAATTGGCATAAAGTATTCCCAACAGGGTGTAAACTAGACAGCCTATTAGATGGTATTGAGGAGGAATACACCTAGTCAAATTGACTATGTAATTTAAGATGACATGTAAAAATGCCTTCTAGCGGATTGTAGATCGTTTGTCTGGCGGACCTTTTCGCTTCAACCTCGGGACCCTATAGTCGGGTGTGTGCGAATACCATCACGGTTATGTAAGAACCGGTGTGTGCATGGAGACCAGGCGTAGGGGTCATTAGTGCTTTAACAGACAAGTGCTCAACTAGTTATGTTATATTACATACTTAGTAAGAAACATCTTCCAGGGAGAATAGTTCCTTTAGGGGTTCCTTTCACAGGAGGCATGCCTTAAAGTGCATGTCGGACTGCGAAAAAAAAAAAAAAGCATCTGAGGCGGATAAATAAATAAGTGAGAAATCATCTTTAGTTCTTGACCGAATATTCCCTTAAAACGCTAGCTTTCGGCTTCACCCAGTCTGAGGTACACATCCGGTGACCAGCGATAACAATCGCAGGCGTGCTCCCTTCGACCTAGCCGAACAATCGGGAGCGTAGGGGTAAGCACGAGGGCGAGCAACCCAGCTTGGCCAAAACTTAAGTCATATCGATGCATATAATGGTGAATAAAAGGTACATGCGGGCGTTACACATGTGTTAGGCATAAAGCCCGTACAAATAAGCTTTTGTTAAAAAGCCCCGAGGTGTAATGGCGGATAAGCGCGTCAAGTGTGTCTCGAACAATGCATGACGAGCCTTTAAAGGCTGTAAGAAAAAGAGGAGAAGGAGAAATATAAGACATCTAATGTGTAAAAAATAAGCGAGAGGAAGGAGCGAACTCGAGAATCCGGTGCTAGGCGTAGAATCTTGAGGAGGCGGGCTGCGTTCCATGGGTTCGGCTCGAGTCGGTTATCCGATGCATCTCGCAGGCGATGCGCTCCACGGTCAGGACTTGGTCGATAATAAAGGGACCTTCCATTTGGGCTTGAGTTTGTCCTTTTTCTTGTCCGTGAGGCGTAGAACTAACTTCGCCAACATTGTAAGTTTTGGCCCGTACTTCTCTGTTTTGATATCTTCGAGCTTGCTGTTGATAGAATGCGGAACGAGCTTTGGCCACATCACGCTCCTCCTCCAAGGCGTCCAAACTATCCTGCTGATCGAGCTCGACTTCTCTTTCTTCGTACATGCGCACGCGAGGTGAGTCATGAATTATGTCGCAGGGCAGAACTGCCTCTGCGCTGTATACCATAAAGAATGGTGTGAATCTGGTGGTGCGATTCGGCGTGGTCCGCAGCCCCAGTCTGGTCGAGCTCCTCAACCCGGTCGTGTTAGATTCCTTGAGGACCGCACTAATCTGGGTTTGATGCGCTCATTATTAGACCATTTGCTTGCTCGACTTGACCGTTAGTTTGAGGGTGATAGGTGAAGCATAGTCGAGCTTGATGCCCATGTTTTTGCACGAGTTTGACCTCGTCGGCCGTGAAGTTCGTGCCGTTATCGGTGATGATCTTTGTGGGGCCGCCGTAGCGGTGTACGACCCCGATATGAAGTCTATCACGGTCCGGATTCGGCCGTCTTAACGAGCTTGGCCTCTATCCATTTGGTGAATTTATCCACCATGACCGGTAGGTATCTTTGCTTGTGGGTTCCTCCTTTAAGGGTCCGACCATGTCAAGCCCCGGACATGAAGGGCCGGTGATGGGTATAGTTTGGAGGCGGTGGGTGGCATGTGGCTTTGGTTAGAAAAGAGCTGGCAACCGACGCATCGTTGGACTAAGTCCTGAGCATCTGCCCGGGCCGTCGGCTAATAAAATCATGTACGGAAGGCCTTGCTTACAAGGGCCCGAGCTGCGGCGTGGTGCCCGCCGAGTCCGGCATGAATTTCAGCCAGAAGATTCCGCCCTTCCTCTTCGGAGATACACCTTTGAAGGACTCCGGTGGTGCTTTTCTTATAAAGCTCTCCCTCATGGACTTTATAGGCTTTAGATCGCCGCACTATGCTGTGTGCCTCGTTTTGGTCCTCGGGAAGTTCCTGCCTGGTTAGGTAGGCTTGGAATGGTAACGTCCACGGGGCAACGACTGCCATTATCACGTGGGCTGAAGATGTTACCGTTGGCGAGCCTCAATTGTGTCGAAATTTTCGGTATCAAGCGGTGCGGTTGGGTCCAGGCTGTTATTTCCGGACTCCCCTTCCCATAATACGGATGGCTTGAACAGCCGCTCTAAGAAGATATTGGGCGGACAGCATCGCGCTTCGCGCCAATGCGTGCCAAGACGTTGGCTGCCTGATTGTTTTCTCGAGCTATATGGTGAAATTCAAGCCCTTCGTACCGAGCTGACATTTTTAGGACGGCGTTGCTGTAAGCTGCCATTTTCGGATCCTTGGCATCATTGTCTCCATTTATTTGGGATATCGCGAGGTTCGAATCCCCGCGCACCTCTAGGCGTTGAATGCCCATGGATACTGCCATCCGGAGACCATGTAGAAGGGCCTTGAGGGAGTCCCGGATTAGGGGGTGTCCGGATTGCCGGACTACCATCATCGGCCGGACTATCATCGGCCGGACTATCATCATCAACCGGACTCCAAGACTATGAAGATACAAGATTGAAGACTTCACCCCATGTCCGGATGGGACTTTCCTTGGCGTGGAAGGCAAGCTTGGCGTCTGGATATGTAGATCTCCTACCATTGTAACCGACTCTATGTAACCCTAGCCCTCTCCGGTGTCTATATAAACCAGATGGCTTTAGTCCGTAGGACTACAATCACAACAACCCTTACAATCATACCATAGGCTAGCTTCTAGGGTTTAGCCTCCTTGATCTCGTGGTAGATCCACTCTTGTAAACATCCACAATATCAATATCAATCAAGCGGGGCGTGGGTTTTACCTCCATCAAGAGGGCCCAAACACAGGTAAACATCGTGTCCCTTGTCTCCTGTTACCATCCGCCTAGGCGCACGATTCGGGACCCCCTACCGAGATCCGCGGTTTGACACCGACATTGGTGCTTTCATTGAGAGTTCCTCGGTGTCGTCACCGATAAACTTGATGGCCTCTTCAATCAACAACGATGCGATCTGGGTGAGACCTTTCTCCCGGACAGATCTTAAATATTCGGTAACCCTTTCTGGGCCAACTCCTTGGCCATCGGAGCAGATCGAAGCTTCGCCCCTGGCCGTCGAGTCAGGTTTGAAGCCTAAACTTCACGGCCAACATCGCGGGGACTTGATCTTGATGGATCTGAGCCACAGCCCGGCGTGCAGCGCTGTCACGATGGGCATGATCTAACTCTGCGCGGACAGCACCTTGGAGCCGCACCGGATCGCTCCGACCCATAGTCGGAGCCGATCGCTCGAATCGAGGACGGATGGCTGGACACCGACTCGGGAGCCGCAATTTCTATGGCGATGGGCGAACACTTACCTTGTCCCACATAAAGCCCATGACTCGAGGTGCGGACTCCTGCGGACTCCGAACCTCCTGCGCCCTGCGGTCGAATCCGATTGGGCGCCGATCATGGAATTCACAGCTGCGGACATCTTTCAGCTTTTCGCCCTTGGCGATATCATAAATTCTTGAAACATCTCTCGCTATCCGGAGAGCCTGGCGAACTACGGCCGGGGCAGGCGAGACGCAGACGACGAAGAAATTCAGATCCACCACCACCCGCCCGTAGCCACCGTCGGCGATTTAACGGCGTGCTCGACTCGACTCCGAAGACATCGGCGGTATGGGCGGCGATGCGGAGACTACCAGAACCGGTGCCTACAGGACCTTTGGAAGACCACCTCGTCATCGACATATACATGGTGGACACCCCAAAAGATGGGGGCGGCGAAGAAGCGGAGAGCCGATCCCTTAAAAAACAGCCCAAGCGCCCGGCGTCGGTGGCGCCGCTCTAAATCCGCCACGGCAAGAATGGAGATTCCGGCACGGGAGATAATAACACCCGAGAAAGTGCGAAGACAACTCCCTCCGCCGACGATCCAGCATAGGAGGGGCAGAAGCAAGCCCTCGGGAGAGGCGTGAGCGAAGAGGTCGAGGATGACAATTACTTACCTCCCTCCGGAGCGAGGCAAGCCTCGGCGACAGATTTAATCGTCGTGCACGAGGATCCCGTCGAACAAGGCGTTTGAGGCGCGAGGCTAATGGGCACGGCAAACAGCCTAAAGAAAAAGCAACAACGACTTCAAGCTGATCAAGACCCTCTTGGCCGGCAGATGGACCGAGGTCCTCGCGGCGAAAAGTATGAACTCAAGCGACCCTCAAAAGTTACCCAAAGCGCAAGTTGCTCCCCGATTAGAGGAGGCAGCATCACCAGCGCTGTCTGGTGAACCGACCACCTCGTGGCTGCGATAGAGGCGTGCAAGCCCTCCACCAAAACCGTACCCGGCATCACTCTAAAAGCGAGGAAGCCACGGGGAACGCGCGGACTTGCGAGATATATTGGAGGACAAGGCAAGACAAACCAGATCTATCTATGGATCACGTGGACTCCCCACGAACCACGGCGAATACCGTCGCACGGATACAACTACTCGGCCGGGCGAACACAGCGGACAACGCTCTCTCGAGCTACGTCGCGATATTGCTCAATCTGAGGCGCCGCACACCCACTATGCTTCAGCGGCGAAGTAATGGATCATCAAATCCACGAAGGGTTCAAACCGTTAATATCGAATCCTACGATGGCACAACAGACCCAGCGGTATGGATTGAGATTATCTCCTCCATATACACATGGCCAGCGGTGACAATCTTCACGCCATCAAATATCTCGCTCAAGCTTAAAGGACCAGCTCTTTGGCTTAACAGCCTGCCCTTGAGAGTCAATTGGATCTTTGGGAAGACACGGAAGCCGCATTCCTCGACAACTTCCGAGACGCGTATGTGTGACCACGGACGCGAGATGACCTAAGCCACATAATCTAGCAGCCAGACGAATCGGCCGAGCAATTCTGGACACGGTTCTTAACAAAGAAAAATCAAATCGTCATTGTCCGGATGCAAAGGCACTCGCTGCCTTCAAACATAACATCCATGACGAGTGGCTGGCCCGGCACCTAGGATAGGAGAAGCGAAATCCATGGCAGCCCTCACATCCCTCATGACCCGCTTACATGCGGGAGAGGATAACTGGCTCGCTCGTAGTAACAACCTCGGCAAAAGCGCTGGCAGTCCGGATACCAAGGACGCGATGGCAGGTTGCGTCGAAACAAAAACAAACGCCGCGTGCGGCGGCGGCAATGAGGATCTGGCGGTCAGCGCCGGATTCGAGGCTCAAACCGGTCAGCGGAAGAAGCCATTCAAAAGAACCACTCGGGCCCGTCCAATTTGGACCGAATACTCGACCGCTCTTGTCAAATACATGGAACCCCGAAAAGCCAGCTAACCATACCAGCAGAGATTGTTGGGTATTCAAGCAGCGAGCAAATTAATCGCCGAAAACAGTGACAAGCGGCTACACAGCGATGCGAGGAAGAGACCGGCCGCCCGAACAACGAGAGGACAAAGGATTCCCCCTCAAGTTGGACGGTAAACATGATATCATAGCATATTCCCAAGAGGGGCGGAAGCATGCACTAAAGGGCGTATCTGCGATGGAGCGATCGCCCCAAAATTCAACCCATGGTCCTCTTGCCCGATCACTTTCGATCAAGAGACCATCCGACCGATATCCGCCATGGCGGATTCACGCGATGGTTTTAGACCCAATAGTTGATGGATTTCACCTCACGAGAGTCGATGGGCGGCGGCGTAGCTGAACCTGCTTTATCGGGATACGGTCGCAAGATGGGCATAGACCCTTCAAGGATTAAACCTACAGCAGCGACCTTCAAAGGCGTCATACCGGTGTCGAGGCCAATTATGCGAGCTCGATTACTTGGAAGTGGTCTTGGATCCCGGATAATTTCGAGCGAGGAGTTAATCTTGACATAGTCCCGTTCATGGCGGCTATCACGCTCTGCTTTCGGACGAACGCGTTTACAAAATTCAGCGCGGTGCGCATTATGCATACCTTAAGCTCAAGATGCGAGGCCCTCGTGGAGTCATCACGGTCAATGGAAACACGGGCGCTCCCTCGAGCGGAGGAACATACAGCGGCTCTCGCGGCGAAATGCAGACCAGCCTTTTAAGGCAATTATCGAGTCCGGCCGTTAAGCGACCGGACCACGACCAAAGCGCCCGAGCAAAATCAACCAAGACCACGGCACATTCCGTGCACTGCGTAGCAATCGGCCCCAAGCCCTCGCAAAATTGTAAGACACACTCTCGCGTACATAATTCATACGGAGATACCATGGGCATAGGGGAAGGCACAACCACAACAGACCAGTGCGGTTCGACCACACGGGGCTCCCAAGTGTGTCGCTCTTTTTCTTTTATTTTTCTCTTCTTTTTTTTACAGAACTCGGTCCGTGGCGAACCTACCGAACTCATGATGCAACAGCCGGGGAAGGACAAAGGCGCGATGAACACTCGGTGGTCTCCATCACGAGCATTAAATTTGTTAAGTACAACATTCATGGCCTACCCACGGAGAGACACCTTTAATTCGTCAATCCCTTGCTTTCCGCACTATTTGTATCATTCCGCACTGATAGCATATCTTCTCGAATAAAATGCAACACTTTTTGCCTATAATTGCATTACTTTTATATATATATATATATATATATATATATATATATATATATATATATATATATATATATATATATATATATATATATATATTCATTTCGACATGTTGCACCCGTGCATCTTAGTACGACCAAATACACGAGGGCTTATGTCCTCCGCTTTATGGTGTGATAAAGTCCGCACACTTTCACAAGTCGGCACCCGAACTTATAGCATTATATGAATCAGCTCGAATCATGTCTTGGGTCAATAGTTGGGTTTGCCCGGCTCCCATGTTTGGCACCTTACGTTCCGTTCTATCGGCTAAGGTAGCCTGGGAGAACCACTGCGATTGTGCCCAGTTGAGCAGGTTAACGCCTCGATGGAAAGCTAAACTGACCGGCATGATAAGGCGTGAGACTGGTCGCTGTTCGAGAGGTCCTTCGGGTCCTTAAAGACCTCGCCGCTTGAGCGAAGTTCGGATTATGTTCGATGAAGGCGTGGATAGCGCCCCAATTCGGTCTTCGAATACTAGGGGCTTCGCCGAAATTTAAAATTATAGAATTCTATGGCTAAGTGAGAGTGTTCAAGCACTATAAGTCCGGTTGCCTTGTTCATTGTGTTGGCGCCTCCTAGATGGACCCAAAATGGGAACAAGAGTGCTCAAGTTTATCCGAACACCCAGCACTTTCGTGGCATGGGGGCGAAGCCGACGACTTGCCATCTCTCAGATTTAATAAGCGGCCGCCTGAAGGTAATATTTTAAATTAAACAAGCGTTGCTTAGCGCATATGAACAAAGTTTTCAGCGCGCGAGGATAACACATTGCGAATTCACTCAAAATTACATCCACAGGGCACTCATCCGCAATCTTGCGGGCACTCTTGACACAGCCTTATAGTAAATTTGGCGTCGATGCTCCTTGCCCGCTGGTGGCGCATCGGTGATTAGCTTCTCGCATCCAGCTTGCCCCAATGCACCTTTGCGCGGGCAAGGGCCCGACGAGCACCTTCAATACAGGCGGGCGCTTGATAACCTCCACCCGAGGCACGCATCCACCAGCCGTCGCCGAGGCGAAGTAGCTCCAGGCATGGCCTCTCCGAGCCACAGCCGGACTATGAGGCCCTTCATGGCCTGCTCGGCCACCTTGTGAGTTCGACCAGCTGCTTGACTGGTCGCTAGGGGCACCGGATGGCGGCCTCGACATCTTGAGACGAAGACCTTCTCCGTTGAGCTCCCTCCTCGGCTCGGTAGAATCGGCGGCATCGAGACACGCTGCTGAGTCAGATCTGCAAGCATACAGAGAGCTCGAATCCGGGTAAGTAACACGTAATTTACATTCACATGCTTGCTTTGCATGAAAATGCCTTACCGCGCTATCTTCTTCATCAATTCAACCTCTGAAGGGACTTATGGGCCTCGGCCTTGGCGGTTTAGCACTTTCGAGGCGAGGCAAGCTCGGACTCTCGAGTCTTTGAGTCACGCTCCAAACTCTCATGCTTTTCCATGAGAGCACAGGAGCTCTTCTGAACCACCGCCACCGCGCCTCCTGCTTTTCTCGCTCCCCGTTCGTGGCGCATTGCGTTCGGCGCGGAACACGGCCTCCTTGAGGCCGCCACCTCGTTCGTGGCCCTGCGGTACCCATGTTATCCTTGTTATTTTTGTGCAACCTAAATCCTTTTACATAAGGTACAAATTCAAAGTGGTGTTACTCATCTTCTTTGTCTTGGAGCTGATTCTGGCGCGGCCGAGCTCTGCTCGGACCGCTCGAGCTCCTGCTTCAACGCACCGACCTCCGTAGTCAGTGCGGCAGAGGTCAGCAGCGCAGCCTGCAACCCATATTGACATAATTTTTAGCAACCCTGCGTATATCTTGTTTCAGATCCTCGGTTCGGCTTTTCTTTCCGAACACGAACCGAGCATCGGGGCTACTGTCTATGCGGTATTACATTGCATATTTTAACTTCTTACCTCAAAGCACGATAGAAGGCTCTGCGAGCTTCGGTCAGCCCGCTCTTGGCGAGCTGCACCTTCGGATCACCGCACTCATAATAGTGCGGTGTTCTTCCTCGATGGGCGCTCTGCAGCGCCTCAACAAATTACCGGCGCCTCGGTTGGGCCAGGAAGCCGCCCGGCGTCCGGTCTTGCCCTTTGTTGAAGGGCGCCCGGCGGACTCCGGAACCACTGCGGGTTACATTGTGGAGTCGGCGCAAAGTCCGGAGGGCGCCTTGTGGCGCCTCCGGGCCTCCCCTAATGGGTACCTTCAGGGATCCCACCTCGGCGTCCTCGGTGTCGTGAGGGTGGAGGCGGTCGGGATGGAGTCTACATCCGGCGAAGCCAGCGACCCTTCGATGAAGCGGGAGATCATCCTTGGCGGACTACAGGCAGCATGCGGCATTAGAATGACACTATGTGGCGAGAAAAAAAATTATAAATCATTCAGAATCCGGATACTTACGATCTCGCCGGGGCCTGGCCCTTGAAGGACATTCTTCCTCGCCAGCGTTGATGTTGGCGAGCTGTCCGGGAATAGTCCTTCCCTCTTGGACCCTCCGGCCTCCCTGTTAGGAAGCCTTCCTCTTCCTCTCTCCCTCCTGCGGGAGAGTCCTCTTCCTCCTCCTCATTTTCGGGGAGAGTCCGCCCCAGTCGTCGGACACCTGGCAGGCACCCTTCGAGCACCTGTGGCCTCCTTCTTGGCCTTCTTTTCCGGCACCACGTGCGGTGCGGAACCAGCAACCTCGCTAGGCGGCGTCTCTGGATTTTCGGCATAGGGCGGACGGTAATCTGCTCCGCCTTCTTCATCCAGTCTGTCAAAGGAAAAGGGAAATTAAAACCGCATAGAGTCAAACTATGAAAAACAAGTGTCCGTAAAGGGTAGAATCACTTACCTCGTTAGCTTGGCGCTGCGGCGAAATCCGCGATCTTGATCGCGGATGCGAAACCGGCGCCCTTAAACAGCACCTTCCAGCGCCCGTGCGTTGTGTCGAAGAGCTTGTTCAGCGCTGGTGCTGTTCGGATCGAACTCCATAGATTGAATGCCGCTCTTGGCATGGGAGAATCCGGCGGACGAGCATGACTGGACCACGTTAACCAGCTGAGCTTCTTCACAGCTTCTTGATACGGGCTTGGAGTCCCGTCGGCTCCTTCAAACTACCCCAGCAAGCCCTTCTCTTTCCGGGAGGTGAGCTGCGTGGGGATACCAGATCTAAACTTCGGGGCCGCCGCCCATTTAGGGTCCGCGGCTCGGTGATGTAGAACCACCCGATTGCCACCCCTTGGCGGATTCCACGAAGGCCCCTTGAACCAAGGGCGTTGGGCATCTTGCCCAACATGGCGCCACCGCACTCCGCTTGAATGCCCTTCACTACCTTGACTTGACATTGAAGGTCTTGAGCCTAAGCGAAGTGGGGCTGGATGAAGGAAGGCCTCGCACACGACGATAAGCGCCGATATGTTGAGGATGAAGTTGGCGCGGATCATGGAAATCCAGGCCGTAGTAGAACATGAGCCCCGGACAAAGGGTGAAGTGGAAAGCCCGATCCAGCGGAGGAAGTGGGAAAGAAAGACAACCCTCTCATGGGGCACAGGGGGTGGGGATGAGCTGCCTCTCGTCGGGCAGCCGGTCTTGCGATGTCGCCGGAGAGGTATCCGGCGCCCTTGCGAGTTTAGCGATTGCTCCTCCTTAACGGTGGAGGCCAACCATTTACCTCCGCTCGGACATCTTGGAGAAGGTTGAGGCGAGATCTTGTGAACTTGGCGCTGGAGCTCGAGTCTTGTGGAGATGGATAAGCAAAGGAGGAAGAAGGCGTAGGTGAGAAGGTGAATCCTTATCCCTTATATGGGCGGGCGAAGTCTTACGCGTCCCCCACCGGCCTGGTAAAACTCGCTTATCTCCCAAGCGTCACCATCAATGACGCGGTTGGGTTACCCACGCCCGTATTGATGAGAATCCTAGATTAAGGGGAAACACGATCTCTGCTTCGACAAGACGTGCCAAGGAAACCGCTTCGCTAAATGCGCTAAGGTGGTAAAGTAAATTCGAGTAATAGCTTGGTAGTGGTGTGATGTCCTGCCACGGAAAACGTCAGCAGATTGAACTTTTGTATATATTATTATTCTCTCTACGGTGGAATGTGGAATTTATTTTGCAGAGCCGGACACTATCCTGGTGTTCACAATCTTCTATCATTTGGAGGAGAACCCGCCTTGCAATGCCAAGCAATATACATGCGGACTTATCGTCATTGAAGCCTGGTTGAGGGCCACCGAGGAGTCCGGATTAGGGGTGTCGGATTGCGGACTACCATCATCGGCGGACTATCATCGGCTGGACTATCATAATCAACGGACTCCAAGACTATGAAGATACAAGATTGAAGACTTCACCCGTGTCCGGATGGGACTTTCCTTGGCGTGGAAGGCAAGCTTGGCGTCTGGATATGTAGATCTCCTACCATTGTAACCGACTCTATGTAACCCTAGCCCTCTCGGTGCCTATATAAACCAGATGGCTTTAATCCGTAGGACTACAATCACAACAACCCTTACAATCATACCATAGGCTAGCTTCTAGGGTTTAGCCTCCTTGATCTCGTGGTAGATCCACTCTTGTAAACATCCACAATATCAATATCAATCAAGAAGGGCGTGGGTTTTACCTCCATCAAGAGGGCCCAAACACAGGTAAACATCGTGTCCCTTGTCTCCTGTTACCATCCGCCTAGACGCACAGTTCGGGACCCCCTACCGAGATCCGCGGTTTGACACCCGACAGGCCTCGTATTCGCTGCGTTGTTGGAGTCCGTATACATTATCTCTGAGATGCGTATTGAGCTGTATCTCCTGTTGGGGACGTCGAGCGCCTTGCCCCCAGACCGCCAACATTTTGGAGCCGTCGAAGTGCATGATCCAGTTGGAATATGTGCGGTACTCTTTAGGAGTTAAACTTGAGTCCATTCGGCGGCGAAGTCGGCAAAACTTGCGACTTAATGGCTCGTCGTGGCTTATAGGTTATGTCGAGCGGGAGGAGCTCAATGGCCCATTTGGCAATCCGGCCTATCGCGTCGTGTTGTTGTTTATAATGTCGTTAAGAGGTACTTGGAGGCTACTTGTTATTGAACACTCTTGAAAGTAGTGTCGCAGCTTCCGGGATGCCATAAACACCGCGTACCCTATCTTTTGATAATGCGGATACCATGACTTGCATGGAGTGAGGGCGATGGACACGTAGTAAACTGGTTTTTAAGGGGAACTTGTGTCCGTCCGTTTCTCGCTTCGACAACGAGCACGCGCTTACAACTTGATGAGTTGCGCGATGTATAATAGCATTGGTTCGCCCATGTTGGCGCGGCCAGACCAGGTTTGTTGCCAATATGGCTTTTATTTCTTGAGTCCGGCCGTGGCGCATCAAATCCACTCGAAGTGTTCGATCTTATTTGGAGGAGGCGATAAAGGGTAATGCCTTTTCTCCCAGACGGAGATAAAGCAGCTTAGAGCCGCCACGCATCCAGTCATTTTTTTTATTTGTTTGAGGTCCTTTGGGATATCCAATTGTGACAGAGCTCGGATCTTGGCTGGGTTTGCTTCAATTTGTCTACTGAATACAATGAAGCCCAAGAGCTTTCCGCTGATGCGCAAAACGCATTTTTCCGGGTTAAGCTTGATGTCATATGTTGGAGATTATCGAATGTGAGCCTCAAGTCGTCTACTAGAGTTTCGACATGCTTGGTTTTGACGACCACATCATCTCGTATGCCTCCTTTGTTTTGCCGATCTGGTTTGCGGACATGTACGAATCATGCGCGCTGATATGTTGCGCGGCGCTTTTTGAGCCCGAAGGGCATTGTGTTGAAGCAGAATGGGCTGTATGGGATGATAAATGTCGTTGCGGCTTGATCAGGTTCTGCCATCTTAATTTGATGGTAGCCAGAGTATGCGTCGAGGAAACACAATGAATCGTGTCCTGCGGTAGCGTCGATAATTTGATCGATGCGGGGCAGGGGGAAGGGATCCTTTGGGCAAGCCTTGTTGAGGTCCTTGAAATCGAAGCATAGGCGCCAGGATTTGTCCTTCTTTGGTACCATCACCAGGTTTGCTAGCCAGTCCGAATGTTTTATATCTCTAATGAATCCGGCCTCCAATAGTTTGGCTAGCTCCTCTCCCATGGCTTGTCTCTTTGGTTCGGAGAAACGCCGAAGAGCCTGTTTGGTAGCTTGAATCCTTTTAGGATGTTTAGGCTGTGCTCGGCCAGCCGGCAAGGGATTCTGGCATGTCGAAGGGTGCCGAGCAAAAATGTCCCAATTTTCACAGTAGAATTCTCGTAGTCTGGCGTCTACATCAGGGTTTAATTGTGCTAGCGGAAGCCGTTTTGTAGGGTCGATTGGGTGGACTTGGAATTTGACTATTTAATGCGGTGGTTTAAAGGAGGTGGACTTGGATCTTTTATCGAGTATCACATCGTCCTGTTCACCGTGGGCGTAAGCGCGATCAGTTCCTCGGCCGCTAGGGCTTCGGATAGTGCCTCAAGGGCTAGTGCGGCTGTCTTATTTTCGGCGCGGAGTGCTATGTCCGGGTCACTAGCAAGAGTGATGATTCCGTTGGGCCCAGGAATTTTGAGCTTCATGTACCCGTAATGGGGTGTAGCTTGAAAAATTGTGAATGCCTCTCGCCCCAATAGAGCGTGGTATCCGCTGCTGAACGGGGCCACTTGGAACGTGACCTCCTCGGACCTGTAACTATCCGGCGTGCCGAACACCACATCCAGTGTGATTTTACCTGTGCAGCTCGCTTCCCGACTGGGGATTATTCCTCTAAAGGTTGTGCTGCTTCGCTCAATGCGGCTCCAGTCTATTTCCATTTTTCGAAGGGTTTCCTCATAAATGAGGTTCAATCCGCTGCCACCATCCATGAGTACCTTGGTAAGGCGAAAGTTGTCCACTATTGGATGAGGACCAATCTTCTTTGGTGCTCGGGCTGTTGAATTTAGGTTCATCAACGGCATTAAAGGTAATAGCCGTGTCACTCCATTGATTTATTGTTGCTACTTGGTAGACTTCGGCAAGGCTGCGGAGTGTTCGTTTTCGCATATTGTTTGATGCGTAAGTCTCAAAGACTGTTAATACCGTACTGGTATCCTTGGGCTGGTGTTCTGTGGATGCTGGGGTTAGAAGCTCCTCGTCGCTTTTGGCCACCTGCCGGAGTATTCAACATGCTCTAAGGCTATGAGTTGGTGTGGCGCCCTCTGTTCTATGAATTTTACAGGGTCCGTTGAGCCATCCCTCCGGTATGGTTCCATGCCCCGTGGGGGTTTTTTGTTTTTTGGTGTTTAACCCGGGTGATTGGCGATAATGCACCCTTTTGTTTCGGACTGGGTTTGTATTCGGGGCCGGATTGTCCCAAAGTCTTACTTCGGTTTTCCAGGCGCTTTCCATCGCACAGTACTTTCATACTATGGATGCCAAGTCAGCAAAGCGTGTAATTTCACGGCGACCTATGGCATTGAGGATTCCCATGTCCGTGCAATTATTGCAGAAGAATGAAATTGCGTCTTCCTCGCTGCAGTCCTTTATCATGTTCATAACCAGGAGGAATCTGGCCCAGTAATGATGTACTGTTTCTTCAGGCTCTTGCCTAATATTGGATAGATCGCCTATGTTCGGGTGGGTGGGTGGTATTAAATCCTAACCCCCACCCAATCTGAGGCTCAATGGCCAAGGAGTTTCCGAACTCGGAAGCTTGGATTCTTGGATGTTGTCCACTAAATCTAGTCCGTTGCCTGACTCTAAGTTCAGGTCTTGAGTGACGTCCTCCCCTCCGCGGGTATCCGGCTTGGAGGGATTGGGAATCCGGACATAGTTAGTCCTTAAGATAGATGAAGGGTCGTCGCATTGTTCCTCCACCACATCAACATGATGGGTGACCTGGGGAGAGTTAATCTCTCTCAGATCGGGTTTAGGCCCAATCTGATCATAGTCTGTAGCGACTCCCAGGGCGGTGATGCGATCCAAGAGCTCGTTTAAAGAAGAGAGCTTCATCGGATCTAACTGCTCGGCGAGTTCCGAGTTGGCGTGAAGATTGCTTTTGATGACCGAGAAGTCATCGTCGGTTGCGGCGGCGAACAGCGGTCATAAGAAAACCGCCTAGCCGAGAGTTTGATCGATAGCCAAAGCTCCTTTAGCAAAAGAGCCGTCTTTAAAGACGGGATGAGGCATCCTTCCCGATGGCGGCAAAGACAGCGGAACTCTCAATGAAAGCACCAATGTCGATTGTAAAACCAGCGGATCTCGGGTAGGGGTCCCGGCTGTGCGTCTAGGCGGATGGTAACAGGAGACAAGGGACACGCTGTTTTTACCCAGGTCCGGGACCTCTCGATGGAGGTAAAACCCTACTCCTGCTTGATTAATATTGATGATATGGGTAGTACAAGAGTAGATCTCCCACGAGATCAAAGAGGCTAAACCCTAGAAGCTAGCCTATGGTATGATTGTTGTTTGTCCTACGGACTAAAACCCTCCGGTTTATATAGACACCGGAGAGGGCTAGGATTACACAGAGTCGGTTACAATGGGAGGAGATCTACGTATCCGTATTGCCAAGCTTGCCTTCCACGCCAAGGAAAGTCCCATCCGGACACGGGACGAAGTCTTCAATCTTGTATCTTTATAGTCCAGGAGTCCGGCCGAAGGTTATAGTTCGACTATCCGGACACCCCTAATCCGGGACTCCCTCAATTTGCTACTCATGTTGATCTCCCTAAGGAGAAGTGGTTTAAATACCACCCCCTATCAAAGAAGAGATTGAAGAACCAGACATAGCTAAAGATTAAATTATTATTTATAATGTTGATCCAGTTGTGCCTACTGCTTATATTGAAAAACCACCTTTCCCTGTTAGGATAAATGAACATGCTAAGGTTTCAATTGTGGTTCACAAAAGTAATATTAGAGCACCTAAACCTGTTGAACATATTAAAGTAGAACCTAGTGTTGCTATGGTTAAAGATCTCTTGGTAGAAAATATTAATGGGCATGTTATTTACTTCTACGATGAAGCTGCTAGAATTGCCAAACCCAATTAAAAAGACAAACATAGACGTGTTGTTGGCCTGCATGTTGTCTAAGTTAAAATAGGAGATCATTGTTATCATGGTTTATGTTATTTAGGTACTAGCGTGAGTGCTATTCCTTTTACCTTATACCAAGAAATTGTGAATGACATAGCACCCGCTGAAATAGAAGACATAGATGT
The DNA here is from genome assembly GCA_021605205.1 of Aegilops longissima. Taxonomy (NCBI): domain Eukaryota; kingdom Viridiplantae; phylum Streptophyta; class Magnoliopsida; order Poales; family Poaceae; genus Aegilops; species Aegilops longissima. The sequence goes on along the minus strand of CM038678.1, from coordinate 483,408,667 downwards.
CACTATTAAACTTGCTAATAGAGACACCATCACACCACTTGGGATTGCTAGAGATGTTGAAGTCTTGTATGGGAAAATAAAATACCCCACTGATTTTCTAGTTCTTGGTTCCCCACAAGAGGACTTCTGTCCCATTATCTTGAACACTGTCAATGCTAAAATAGACTGTGAAAAACAAACTGTCGGTGTTAGCTTTGGTGATGAGTCTCATGAGTTTAATTTTTCCAAGTTTAATAGACAACCTCATAAGAAAGAATTTCCTAGTAAGGATGAAATAATTGGTCTTGCTTCTATTGTCGTGCCTCCTACTGATCCAGTAGAACAATATTTGCTAGACCATGAAAATGATATGCATATGCATGAAAGAAATGAGATAGATAAAGAAAAAATCTTTGAACAACGACCTCTGCTCAAACATAATTTCCCTATTGAAACTCTAGGAGGTCCTCCTGCACCTAAAGGTGATCCTATGTCTGAATTAAAACAATTGCCTGATACTTTGAAATATGCTTATCTTGACAAGAAAAAGATATATCATGTTATTATTACTGCTAACCTTTCAGAACATGGAGAAGAAAGATTATTAAAAATATTGAAGAAGCACTGTGGTGCTATTGGATATACTCTTGATGATCTTAAGGGCATTAGTCCCACTCGTTGTCAGCACAAGATTAATATGGAACCTGATGCTAAACCCGTTGTTGATCATCAACGACGTTTGAATCCTAAGATGAAAGAAGTGGTAAGAACTGAAATATTAAAGCTTCTGGAAGCAGGTATAATCTATCCCATAGCTGATAGTAGGTAGGTGAATCCCGTTCATTGTGTCCCTAAGAAGTGAGGTATTACCGTTGTTCCTTATGATAAAAATGAACTCATTCCACAAAGAATTGTTACTGGCTACAGAATGGTTATTGATTTTAGAAAATTAAATAAAGCAACTATAAAAGATCAGTACCCTTGCCTTTTATTGATCAAATGCTAGAAAGATTATCGAAGCACACACGCTTTTGCTTCCTAGATGGATATTCTGGTTTTTCTCAAATACCTCTTTCACAACCTGATCAAGAGAAAACCACCTTTACTTGCCCTTTTGGAACTTATGCTTATAGACTTATGCCTTTTAGTTTATGCAATGCACCTGCTACCTTTCAAAGATGTATGACTGTTATATTCTCTGAATTTTGTGAAAAGATTGTTGAGGTTTTCATGGATGATTTTTCTGTTTATGGAACTTCTTTTAATGATTGCTTGAGCAACCTTGATCGAGTTTTGCATAGATGTGAGCAAATTAATCTTGTCTTGAATTGGGAGAAGTGCCACTTTATGGTTAATGAGGTATTGAGGTGGATAAAGCTAGAGTAGATGCAATTGAGAAAATGCCATGTCCTAAAGATATTAAAGGTATTCGTAGTTTTCTCGGTCATGCTAGTTTCTATAGGAGGTTTATTAAAGACTTCTCTAAAATTTCTAGGCTTCTTACAAATCTTCTACAAAAGGATGTTCCATTTGTTTTTGATGATGATTGTGTAGAAGCCTTTGAAACACTTAAGAAAGCCTTAACTTCTGAACCTATTGTTCAACCGCCTGATTGGAACTTGCTTTTTGAAATATGTGTGATGCTTGTGATTATGTTGTTGGTATTGTTCTAGGACAAAGAGTTGATAAGAAATTAAATGTTATCCATCATGCTAGCAAAACTATAGACAGTGCCCAAAGAAATTATGCTACTGCTGAAAAAGATTTTTTATCGGTTGTGTTTGCTTGTGATAAATTCATATCTTACATTGTTGATTCCAAAGTAACTGTTCACACCGATCATGCTGCTATTAAATATCTTATCAAAAAGAAAGATGCTAAACCTAGACTCATTAGGTGGGTTCTCTTGCTACAAGAATTTGATTTACATATAACTGGTAGAAAAGGAGCTGAGAACCCCATAGCTGATAACTTATCTAGGTTAGAAATATCCTTGATGACCCACTACCTATTGATGATAGCTTTCCTGATGAGAAACTAGCCGCAATAAATGTTTCTCATAACACTCCTTGGTATGCTGACTATGCTAATTATATTGTTGCTAAATACATACCACCTAGTTTCACATACCAACAAAAGAAAAAATTCTTCTATGATTTAAGACATTACCTTTGGGATGACCCACATCTTTATAAAGAAGGAGTAGATGGTATTATTGGACGTTGTGTACCTGAGCATGAACGGGAACAAATCCTACGGAAATATCACTCCGAAGCTTATGGAGGGCATCATGCGTGAGATAGAACTACTCACAAGGTATTGCAATCTGGTTTTTATTGGCCTACTCTCTTCAAGGATGCCCGTAATTTTGTTTTATCTTATGATGAATGTCAACGAATTGGTAATATTGGTAAGCGTCAAGAAATGCCTATAAATTATTCACTTGTTGTTGAACCGTTTGATGTTTGGGGTTTTGATTATATAGGACCTTTTCCTTCCTCTAATGGGTATACACATATTTTGGTTGTTGATGATTATGTTACTAAGTGGGTAGAAGCGATTCCAACTAGTAGTGTTGATCATAACACTTCCATTAAAATGCTTAAAGAAGTTACTTTCCCGAGGTTTGGAGTCCGTAGATATCTAATGACTGATGGTGGTTCACACTTTATTCATGGTGCTTTCCATAAAATGCTTGCTAAATATGACGTTAGCCAAAGAATTGCATCACCCTATCATCCTCAATCTAGTGGCCAAGTTGAACTTAGCAATAGAGAAATAAAATTAATATTACAGAAAACTGTTAATAGGCCCGAAAGAATTGGTCTAAGAAATTGGATGATGCACTTTGGGCCTACCGAACAGCATATAAAAATCCTATGGGTATGTCTCCCTATAAAATGGTTTATGGAAAAGCTTGTCATTTGCCTATATAGTTAGAATACAAAGCATATTGGGCAATTAAGGAACTCAACTATGATTTCAAACTTGTCGGCGAAAAGAGGTTATTTGATATTAGCTCACTTGATGAATGGAGAACCCAAGCCTATGAAAACGCCATCCAAAAGCGGGAATTAAAAGTCGGAGAATATGTTCTTTTGTACAACTCTCATTTCAGATTCTTTGCAGGAAAACTTCTCTCTAAATGGGAAGGACCATATATCATCAAAGAGGTTTACCTCCCTGGAGCTATCAAAATAAATAATGCCAAAGGTACTAACCCAAAGGTGGTCAATGGGCAAAGAATTAAACATAATATTTCAGGTACGCCTATTAATGTTGAAAGAAATATTATTCAAACTATGACGCCTGAGGAACACATAAAAGAGACCTTCAAGAACACTCCAGAATAAGTAAAAAAGAGGAGGTACATGATACGATAAGTAAGCGGACTCCGAAAAATCCACAGAAATATTTTCTGTTAGTTTTGGAATATTTTAAAATTAGGAAAATAAGAAACAATCAGGAAGGCACCCGAGGGGGGCACAAGACACCAGGGCGTGCAAGGGCTCCCAGGTGCGCCCAGGTGGGTTGTGGCCACCTCGGGAACCTTCCCGACTCCGTTTTTCTCCCGTTTGCTTGTTTCCCAAGGTAAAAAAAATATTTATATACCCCCCGAACGTATTGACCATCGTATCCCGGAGAAATCTTCTATTCTTCTTTCTTGTTGTTTTTCTGGCAGATCTGAAAATATGTCGTCTCGAGATTCAGAGGAAGAGAGCTATGTCGCTGATTATATTGCAAACTCCAAGGTCTACGGAGATGTGGAACATTATGGTTGGACCACGGAGGAAGAAGAAGACTATGATCCGAAAGGGAAAGAAGAGACAAGCTCAGATGAAGATGAAGTTCCATTGCCTCAACCTCTGGACATGCATGTGGAATTCAAGAAGTCAAGTCTCCCTAACAAAGCAAAGAAACCTAAGATCCAGTTTATCCCGTTTCGTCTCTCGCAGGAAAACAAGCAGGAACTATGCAAAAAGGTACTAAGGCATGAGTAGGAGATCGATGACTTGGGGGAGGAAAATTCCATCCTCAAACATAAGTTGAGGAAGAAGAACACTCACACCTTATCACCACCACCACCTTCTTAATCACCAAAATAGACTTGAGTTCATGGTACAGAAACTCCCCTTGGCTTTTGCCAAGCTTGGGGGAGGTGTCCCGGTATCGTATCACCACCACTATCTTTGTCTTTATCTATTTTAGTTCGACTTTTTGTTTTCCCTATGATTTAGTTGAATAAAAGTTTAGTTCGATAATCTCTTTTCAAGTGTTTGCTCAATGATTTATCAATTGATGTAATTGTGTGCGAGATATATAATAAAGAGTAGTTTGAGTTTTGTTTCTTTACTTCTATGTTTTAATAAAGGAAGGTAAAATAAATGAAAAAGATCATATGCTAATCTTATGGTAAGTAATGACATCACATATGGAAAAGTATAAGTGGTAAAATTTGTTGGAGATTGACAAACATAGCATTGGTGAATGACGCAACTGATGAAAGAATTAATAAGGGAAGAGAATATTCACATGCAAATACACTATCTTGGACATCTTTTATCATTGTGAGCCCCCATTAAATATTTGTGCCAAAAAAGTTGACGTTGGACAAGGAAGACAACGTAATGATTTATGTTTCTGCATATTCACATAGAAGTTATATTGTCATAGATCCTTTAACATGTGGTGCTTGCTCAATATCTTTTCTAACCAAAAAATTCCGCACTAAGTAGAGATACTACTTGTGCATCCAAAAACTCTTAACCCAAATCTTATTTCGGGACTCCACCACACCTACCTATGGATTGAGTAAGATCCTTCAAGTAAGTTGTCATCGGTGCAATAAGGCAATAAAAATTGCTTCTAAATGTGTTGGATCATTTAGTGTAAGAGAAAATTGAGCATTGTACGAACTTGTTATGGCAAAGAAATAAAAGCGACGGACTGCATAATAAAGGTTGCTATCATAAGGGGCAATATAACGTGACGTTCTTTTGCATTAAGGGATTTGGCATACAAACAAATAAGCACATGACAGCCTCTTCTTCCCTCTGCGAAGGGCCTATCTTTTACTTTTATGCATTTAATTTTATGAAGAGTCAAAGTTTTCTTCCCTATTCCTTTTTATTTTCTCTTTTTGCAAGCATCATGTGGTGAGGAAAGATCTAGCACTACAAAAAAATACACTTCCATGATGATATGTGTTTGTCACAGTAGGTCACATTTTCTGTCATGCATGTACATCCATGACGATTTTATGACAGCATCAAGATAGTCATACCTGTGTTTTCGTAGAAGTGTTCCATGACATTACCAAAATTATCATCACAGAAGTGTCCACTTCCATGACGATAAATCGTGTGTCATAGAATTGCTTTCGTCAAGGGTAAATGATACGTGGCATCCACCATAATGGGTCGCTGTTAAGCTATCGGGTTCCGGTTTGGATCCGATAACCCATTAACAGCCCGGACCAATGGGGATTTTCCATGTGTAAAATTCTCAATGGCCAGAGGAACCACGTGTCGCCTCACCGTTGGGACAGATGTCATCCACCCATTGGACCGAAGAAGCCTATGATACGTCGACACATGGCACGGCCCAATAGACGCCCATTCTGGTGAAAAGGCCGGCCCGTTTGACTTGGTCAAAAGGTAGCGGGCCGGCCCACGGAAAGCCTGTTAACGGCATGTTCACATATAGCCCATTTACAACCGGCTAGGTCACGGCCCGTTATGGCTTACTCGAATTAGGCCCAGTCGCGTCATCTGGGTTGTCCAGTATGATTCCAGCCCGTTGTAACTTCCGGCCCATGTATGGCCCATGACGTCTTTCTGCCCATATGAGGCCCTTTGTAACTCTTGGCCCATTAACGACCTGTGGTGAAACTGGCCCGTAATGAACAGTGTGTCGCTTTATATCCTTTAATGGCCCATTAGTCCGTCGACCATTTCCAGCCCGTGTTAACTTTCGGCCTTCTAAGGGACCATTTATTCCTGGGCTCATTTCTAGAATTCGATTACTTATAGTCCGTTATTGGCCTATTCCGCTTGTGGGCCAAATTCAGCCTGTGGTTACAGTCGGCCTGTTTGTGGCCCGTTAACACGTTGGGTTATTTTCATAGCGTCATCAATTACGGCCTATTAACGGCCCATTATGGTCGGGCCATAAAACAGCCGATTTCCACTCTAGCCCGTTTACATCCCATTTTGCGGTCCGTCATTGGTCCACGAATAGTACGGCCCATGTTTGGTGAAATGATTATACGGCCCGTAGAAGGCCCATAGATGAGACGGCCCGTTGAAGGCCCATGGATCCTACGGCCCGTGGAAGGCCCATGGATCGTACAGCCCGTGGAGGGCCATGGTCACTACGGCAGGTAGCAGGACCATGGTCACAACAGTCCGTGTGTTGCCATGATTATTGTAGCCTAGTTTACTATGGCCACTAGAAAAACGCGGAGAAAGAACTACAGTGACTACAAGCAAACAACTAAACAAGACAATAAGGAAATAAATAAGCAAGCAACTAACGCTAGGCTATTACGGCTATTACACATATTACATCCACTGGGCATCAAAGTTCGCCACTAGTGCAAATATAGGGAACAAAGCAGCATATTACATACACTGGCCATCTAAATTAGCCACCAGTGCAAATAAACGCGACAGCAAAACAAGTCCATAACCGAAACAACTGCAGAAGAGCTCAAGAAATGTTATCCTGGGTATCCACCATGCTGGCAATAAGCTTAGCAATCTTATTAGCTTTGTCCTATTTGGTGCTAAAATCCTCCAACGCTTGTTGTTGCACCAGAAAGTATGCATCTGAATGCTCCAGGGACTTCCGCAGTCCTTCTGCTTCTTGTCGCAACACAACTGATCAATGTCTTTCAGCTTGTAGTTAGACTCAAGAAACAGAACTGATTCAGATAGTGAGTTTGAATAGCTTGTTCAAGTAGTAGTGGCCCGTAACTCGAACACTAAACCAAGACAGGACTTTGGGGTTGTCTCACTGTCTTCAAGATAGTTTTCCTTAGCAGTTTTATTAGCTTTGTTGGAGACCAACAAGGATGTCTCACTATCCTGAACCTTATCTGCATTACTTCCTTTACCATTGCTTAATAAGGCACTCTTCCCCAATATTTTGTCAGCATTCTAAAAGAAGAAACAAGCAGACACATAAAAGGTCTAGCATGTACTAGTATATGAAACTCATTTTGGTGAACCAGTTCATTAGTAAGCTAGACATGATTAAACTACCAAGTCTTCTATTGCGAAGTAGTACATAATAAAAGCGTCAAACAAACATATATCTATGTCCTATGGTCACTGCACTGTCTTGCCAAATCAAAATAGAGACACAGTTCAAATCATATCAGTTCAAGACAAAGCATCATTGAAAGAATACAAAGTGTGGGAAACTACACGGCACAACAAGATTTCAGATGGGTACCACGGGTCTACATGTACAACAACACTATTGGCTCTGTTGTGATGCTAGTAATGTGCATGATATTAGAAGTCAACTGTATACACAATTGAAATTGAAATCAACAGAGCTATTTATAAGAGCAAACCTGTTAAAGAAACATGCGTAAACATACCTGTTGTGCCATTGGACTTTCGATTGGATCCTTCAATTTAAAAATAAGTATGTATGAGTAAATAAACTGATACAAGAGCAAAGAAGTATGCACGCTAGCAATAGAATCTTAAATGAGTACAGTCGTTCTTCAGGTTTAAGCACTTGTTCTACATGAACAAAGTACAGTAAGACGCAAGAATATAGTACTTAAAAATAGAAAATGAGCTCATAGACCTTACCACATTCTTGGTTCGGGACCAGTACAGAACTAGGCGTTCCCAGTCATCGTCCAGTAAATGTGCCTTAGGAGAACGTAAGGGAATTTGATGAGTTTCTTTGCCAGTATGTTTTATTCAGGTAATTTCGATACTGCCACCAAGCATTCTTGAAGAGAGCAGAGGTATTAGCACAGGTTACCTCATCCTGAGTTTCCAAATCAGTCCTTATCTATAGAGAAAAATGAGAAATTGTTGTTGTATTATAACCATCATGGAGGTAGAATGTATGGGACAAAGAAAAGTAATTGCCATGAATAACATTACTTACACAAAACTCCTGGACAAACACCTGCAACTGGCATTTGCCTTCATCTTCAGTATAATATTTCCATGATGGGAAGATACGCACAGATTTAACAACATCAAATGTGATAGATGCTAAACTATGAATGGCTGGTTGTGCTTCCTCCATGGGATTAGGTGTAGTAACTGGTGGAGTTGGGGTTCGCCATGGTAGTACTAGCGCTTTGGGAACTGGAGCTGCCTTACTAACTGATCTTGTTTGGGAGCTCTGTGGTGGAGATGGTGTTGTGTCAACAGGAACTGGGTTACTATTTGCTGGCGTTGGGGTTAGATTGGGTGAAGTTGATTCTCTGTCCATCACAGTAGGGGTACAATCTGTGGGAGTCTGGGTTATGTGTGGTAGGGCTGGTTCTCTTGCATGTACAACCAGGGTGCTATCTCCACCAAGAGGTAGCACTATTTTATTTGAAGACCGTGTTTTTACTATGCTAGATACTGCCATCACCCGCTCCAATTCAAATGCTTAATAAACAGGAAACATAGTTGAATGTACAGACATTGTATGAGAGACAGATGCAATAGATAGTATGGAAAAAATAGGGCATGAAATAGTTGACATGTATATTGTTTAACTAAAACGATTAGCATGACATAATTTCACATATATGATATCTATCTAAACTTGATAGCATTGTTGGGTAACGTAGTAATTTCAAAAAATTTCCTACGCACACGCAAGACCATGGTGATGGCATAGCAACGAGAGGGGAGAGTGTGTCCACGTACCCTCGTAGACCGAAAGCGGAAGCGTTATGACAACGCGGTTGATGTAGTCGTACGTCTTCACGATCCGACCGATCCAAGTACCGAACGTACGGCACCTCCGTGTTCAGCACACGTTCAGCTCGATGACGATCCCCGGACTCCGATCCAGCAGGGTGTCGGGATGAGTTCCACAAGACGACGGCAGGATGATGATGATGCTCCACCGACGCAGGGCTTCGCCTAAGCTCCGCGACAATATGACTTCACCGGCGCAGGGCTTCGCCTAAGCTCCATGACGATATGACCAAGTGGAATATGGTGGAGGGGCACCGACACGGCTAAGGAACGATCCAGATCAACTTGTGTGTCATGGGGTGCCCCTGCCCCGTATATAAAGGATCAAGGGAGGAGGTGGCGGCCTAGGAGGAGGCGCGACCAGGGGGGAGTCCTACTCCCACCGGGAGTAGGACTCCTCCTTTCCTAGTAGGAGTAGGAGATAAGGAAGGGGTGCGGCCCCTCCCCTAGTCCATTCGGACTAGGCCTTGGGGGCGCGGCCTGCCCTAGGCAGCCCTCTCTCTTTCCCCGCAGGCCCAATAAGGCCCAATACTTCTCCCGGCGAATTCCGTAACTCTCCCAGACTCGAAAAATACCCAATCATTCGAACCTTTCCGAACTCCGAATATAGTCGTCCAATATATCGATCTTTACGCCTCGACCATTTCGAGACTCCTCGTCATGTCCCCGATCTCATCCGGGACTCGAACTCCTTCGGTACATCAAAACTCATAAACTCATAATATAACTGCCATCGAAACCTTAAGCGTGCGGACCCTACGGGTTCGAGAACTATGTAGACATGACCTAGAACTATTCTCGGTCAATAACCAATAGCGGAACCTGGATGCCCATATTGGCTCCTACATATTCTACGAAGATCTTTATCGGTCAAACCGCATAACAACATACTTTGTTCCCTTTGTCATCGGTATGTTACTTGCCCGAGATTTGATCGTCGGTATCCAATACCTAGTTCAATCTCGTTACTGGCAAGTCTCTTTACTCGTTACGTAATGCATCATTCCGTAACTAACTCATTAGCTACATTGCTTGCAAGGCTTATAGTGATGTGCATTACCGAGAGGGCCCAGAGATACCTCTCCGACAATCGGAGTGACAAAACCTAATCTCAAATACGCCAACCCAACATGTACCTTTGGAGACACCTGTAGTACTCCTTTATAATCACCCGATACGTTGTGACGCTTGGTAGCACCCAAAGTGTTCCTCCGTAAACGGAGTTGCATAATCTCATAGTTACAGGAACATGTATAAGTCATGAAGAAAGCAATAGCAACATACTAAACGATCAAGTGCTAGGCTAACGGAATGGGTCATGTCAATCAGATCATTCTCCTAATGATGTGATCCCGTTAATCAAATGACAACTCATGTCTATGGTTAGGAAACATAACCATCTTTGATTAACGAGCTAGTCAAGTAGAGGCATACTAGTGACACTGCTTGTCTATGTATTCACACATGTATTATGTTTCCGGTTAATACAATTCTAGCATGAATAATAAACATTTATCATGATATAAGGAAATAAATAATAACTTTATTATTGCCTCTAGGGCATATTTCCTTCAGTCTCCCACTTGCACTAGAGTCAATAATCTAGTTCACATCGCCATGTGATTTTAACATCAATAGTTCACATCTATATGTGGTTAACACTCATAGTTCACATCGACATGTGACCAACACCCAAAGGGTTTACTAGAGTCAGTAATCTAGTTCACATCGCTATGTGATTAACACCCAAAGAGTACTAAGGTGTGATCGTGTTTTGCTCGTGAGAGAAGTTTAGTCAACGGGTCTGTCACATTCAGAGCCGTAAGTATTTTGCAAATTTCTATGTCTACAATGCTCTGCACGGAGCTACTCTAGCTAATTGCTCCCACTTTCAATATGTATCCAGATTGAGACTCAGAGTCATCTAGATTAGTGTTAAAACTTGCATCGACGTAACCCTTTACTTATTTAACCTTTTTCACTTCCATAATCGAGAAACATATCCCTATTCTACTAAGGATAATTTTGACCGCTGTCCATTGATCTACTCTTAGATCACTATTGCACTCCTTGCCAAGCTTAGTGGTAGGGTATGCAATAGATCCGTACCTGACATGACATACTTTATAGAACCTATGGCTGATGCATAGGGAATGACTTTCATTCTCTTTCTATCTTCTGCCGTGGTCGGGTTTTGAGTCTTACTCAATCTCACACCTTGTAACACAGGCAAGAACTCTTTCTTTGACTGTTCCATTTTGAACTACTTCAAAATCTTGTCAAGGTATGTATTCATTGAAAAACTTATCAAGCGTCTTGATCTATCTCTATAGATCTTGATGCTCAATTTGTACGCAGCTTCACCGAGGTTCTTCTTTGAAAAACTCCTTTCAAAATACTCCTTTATGCTTTGCAGAATAATTCTACATTATTTCCGATCAACAATATGTCATTCACATATACTTATCGTAAATGCTGTAGTGCTCCCATCACTTTCTTGTAAATACAGGCTTCTTCCAAAAGTTCAGATAAAACCATATGCTTTGATCAAATCATCAAGCATATATTCCAACTCGAGATGCTTGCACCAGTCCATAGATGGATCATTGGAGCTTGCACATTTAGCATCTTTAGGATTGACAAAACCTTCGGTTGCATCATATGCAACTCTTCTTTAATAAATCCATTAAGGATTGCAGTTTTGACATCCATTTGCCAGATTTCATAAAATGTGGCAATTGCTAACATGATTCGGACAGACTTTTAAGCATCGACACGAGTGAGAAAATCTCATTGTATTCAACATCTTGAACTTTGTCAAAACCTTTTCGACAAGTCTAGCTTTGTAGATAGTAACACTACTATCAGCATCTGCCTTCCTCTTGAAGATCCATTTATATAATATGGCTTGCCGATCATCGAGCAATTCCATCAAAGTCCATACTTTGTTCTCATACATGGATCCCATCTCGATTTCATGGCCTCAAGCCATTTCATGAATCTGGGCTCATCATCGCTTCCTCATAGTTCGTAGGTTCATCATGGTCTAGTAACATGACTTCCGAACATGATTACCGTACCACTCAGTGCGGATCTTACTCGAAGACCTACGAGGTTTGGTAGCAACTTGATCTGAAGTTTCATGATCATCATCACTAACTTCCTCACTAATTGGTGTAAGAATCACTGGAACTGATTTCTGTGATGAACTACTTTCCAATAAGGGAGAAGGTACAATTACCTCATCAAGTTCTACTTTCCTCCCACTCACTTCTTTCGAGAGAAACTTCTTCTCTAGGAAGGATCCATCTTAGCAACGAAAAACTTGCCTTCGGATCTGTGATAGGAGGTGTACCCAACATTTTCTTTTGGGTATTCTATGAAGACGCACTTTTCTGATTTGGGTTCGAGCTTATCAGGTGAAAACTTTTTCACATAAGCATCACAATTCCAAACTTTAAGAAACGACAGCTTAGGTTTACTGCTAAACCATAGTTCATACGGTGTCATCTCAACGGATTTAGATGGTGCCCTATTAAACGTGAATGCAGCTGTCTCTAATGCATAACCCCAAAACGATAGTGGTAAATCGGTAAGATACATCATAGATCGCACCATATCATAATAAAGTACGGTTCTGACGCTCGGACACACCATAACGTTGTGGTGTTCCGGTGGCGTGAGCTGTGAAACTATTCCACATTGTTTTCATTGAAGACCAAACTCAGAACTCAAATATTCATCTCCACGATCAGATCGCAGAAACTTTATTTTCTTGTTACGATGATTTTCCACTTCACTCTGAAATTCTTTGAACCTTTCAACTATTTCAGACTTATGTTTCATCAAGTAGATATACCCATATCTGCTCAAATCATCTTGTGAAGGTCGAAAATAACGATACTTGCCACGAGCATCAACACTCATTGGATCGCATACATCGGTATGTATTATTTCCAATAAGTCAAGAGCTTGTTCCATTGTTCCGGAGAACGGAGTTTTAGTCATCTTGCCCAAACGACACGGTTCGCAAGCATCAAATGATTCATAACCAAGTGATTCCGAAAGTCCATCAGCATGGAGTTTCTTCATGCGCTTTACACCAATATGACCTAAACGGCAGTGCCACAAATAAGTTGCACTATCATTATTAACTTTGCATCTTTTGGTTTCAATATTATGAATATGTGTATCATTACGATCGAGATCCAACAAACTATTTTCATTGGGTGCATAACCATCGAAGGTCTTATTCATGTAAACAGAACAACAATTTGTTCTCTTACTTAAATGAATAACCATATTGCAATAAACATGATCAAATCATATTTATGCTCAACACCAAATAACACTTATTTAGGTTCCACACTTATCCCGAAAGTATAGGGAGTGTGCGATGATGATCATATCAATCTTGGAACTACTTCCAACACTCATCGTTACTTCCCCTTCAACTAGTTTCTGTTTATTCTGTAACTCCTGTTTCGAGTTACTAATCTTAGCAACCGAACAAGTATCAAATACTCAGGGGCTACTATAAACACTAGTAAAGCACACATCAATAACCTGTATATCAAATATACCCTTGTTCACTTTGTCATCCTTCTTATCCACCAAATATTTGGGGTATTTCCGCTTCAAAGGACCATTTCCTATGCAGTGTAAGCACTCAGTTTCAGGCTTTGGTTCAGCTTTGGGTTTCTTCGTGGGAGTGACAACTTGCTTGTCATTCTACTTGAAGTTCCCTTTCTTTCCTTTGCCCTTTTCTTGAAACTAGTGGTCTTGTCAATCATCAACACTTGATGCTCTTTCTTGATTTCTACCTTCGTCGATTTCATCATCACGAAGAGCTCGGGAATCTTTTCCGTCATCCCTTGCATACTATAGTTCATCACGAAGTTCTAGTAACTTAGTGATGGTGACTAGAGAATTCTGTCAATCACTATCTTATCTGGGAGATTAACTCCCACTTGATTCAAGAGATTGAAGTACCTGCATAATCTGAGCACATGCTCACTAGTTGAGCGATTCTCCTCCATCTTTTAGCTATAGAACTTGTTGGAGACTTCATATCTCTCAACTCGGTATTTGCTTGAAATATTAACTTCAATTCCTGGAACATCTCATATGGTCCATGACGCTCAAAACGTCTTTGAAGTCCCGGTTCTAAGCCGTTTAAGCATGGTGCACTAAACTATCAAGTAGTCATCATATTGAGCTAGCCAAACGCTCATAACGCCCGCAGATCTGCTCCTACAATAGGTTTGTCACCTAGCGGTGCATCAAGGACATAATTCTTCGTGCAGCAATGAGGATAAACCTCAGATCACGGATCTAATCCGCAATATTGCTACTAACATTTTTCAATACAATTTTCTCTAGGAACACATATAAAAACACAAGGAAGCAACAACGCGAGCTATTGATCTATAACATAATCTGCAAAAAACTACCAGGACTAAGTTCATGATAAATTTAAGTTCAATTAATCATATTACTTAAGAACTCCCACTTAGACAGACATCTCTCTAGTCATCTAAGTGATCACGTGATCCAAATCAACTAAACCATGTCCGATCATCACGTGAGATGGAGTAGTTTCAATGGTGAACATCACTATGTTGATCATATCTACTATATGATTCACGTTCCACCTTTCGGTCTCCGTGTTCCGAGGCCATATCTGTTATATGCAAGGCTCGTCAAGTTTAACCTGAGTATTCCGCGTGTGCAACTGTTTTGCACCCGTTGTAGATGGACGTAGAACTTATCACACCCGATCATCACGTGGTGTCCGGGTACTACGAACTTTGGCAACGGTGCATACTCGAGAGAACACTTCTTGATAATTTTAGTGAGGATCATCTTATAATGCTACCGTCAATCAAAGCAAGATAAGATGCATAAAGGATAAACATCACATGCAATCAATATAAGTGATATGATATGGTCATCATCATCTTGTGCTTGTGATATCCATCGCCAAGCACCGTCATGATCACCATCGTCACCGGCGCGACACCTTGATCTCCATCGTAGCATCGTTGTCGCCTCGCCAACTATTGCTTCTACGACTATCGCTACTCCTTAGTGATAAAGTAAAGCAATTACATGGCGCTTGCATTTCATACAATAAAGCGACAACCATATGGCTCCGCCGATTGCCGATAACTCGGTTACAAAACATGATCATCTCATACAATAAAATATAGCATCACGCCTTGACCATATCACATCACAACAGGCCCTGCAAAAACAAGTTAGACGTCCTCTACTTTGTTGTTGCAAGTTTTACGTGGCTGCTACGGGCTGAGCAAGAACCGTTCTTACCTACGCATCAAAACCACAACGATAGTTTGTCAAATAGACTCCGTTTAACCTTCTCAAGGACCGGGCGTAGTCATACTCGGTTCAACTAAAGTGAGAGAGCAGACACCCGCCGGTCACCTTTAAGCAACGAGTGCTCGAGCGGTGAAACCAGTCTCGCGTAAGCGTCACGCGTAATGTCGGTCCGGCCGCTTCATCTCACAATACCGCTGAACCAAAGTATGACATGCTGGTAGGCAGTATGACTTGTATCGCCCACAACTCACTTGTGTTCTACTCGTGCACATGACATCAACGCATAAAACCAGGCTCGGATGCCATGTTGGGTAACGTAGTAATTTCAAAAAATTCTCACGCACACGCAAGACCATGGTGATGGCATAGCAACGAGAGGGAGAGTGTGTCCACGCACTCGTGAGACCGAAAGCGGAAGCGTTATGACAACGCGGTTGATGTAGTCGACGTCTTCACGATCCGACCGATCCAAGTACCGAACGACGGCACCTCCGTGTTCAGCACACGCTCAGCTCGATGACGATCCCGGACTCCGATCCAGCAGGGTGTCGGGATGAGTTCCGTCAAGACGACGGCGTGGGACGATGATGATGCTCCACCGACGCAGGGCTTCGCCTAAGCTCGCGACAATATGACTTCACGGCGCAGGCTTCGCCTAAGCTCATGACGATATGACCGAAGTGGAATATGGTGGAGGGGCACCGACACGGCTAAGGAACGATCCGTAGATCAACTTGTGTGTCATGGGGTGCCCCCTGCCCCGTATATAAAGGAGCAAGGAGGAGGTGGCGGCCTAGGAGGAGGCGCGACCATGGGGGGAGTCCTACTCCCACGGGAGTAGGACTCCTCCTTTCCTAGTAGGAGTAGGAGATAAGGAAGGGGTGCGGCCCCTCCCCTAGTCCAATTCGGACTAGGCCTTGGAAGCGCGCCTGCCCTAGGCAGCCCTCTCTCTTTCCTGCAGGGCCCAATAAGGCCCAATACTTCTCCCGGCGAATTTCGTAACTCTCGGTACTCCGAAAAATACCGAATCATTCGAACCTTTCCGAACTCGAATATAGTCGTCCAATATATCGATCTTTACGTCTCGACCATTTCGAGACTCCTCGTCATGTCCCCGATCTCATCCGGGACTCGAACTCCTTCGGTACATCAAAACTCATAAACTCATAATATAACATCGCATCGAAACCTTAAGCGTGCGGACCCTACGGGTTCGAGAACTATGTAGACATGACCTAGAACTATTCTCGGTCAATAACCAATAGCGGAACCTGGATGCCCATATTGGCTCCTACATATTCTACTGAAGATCTTTATCGGTCAAACCGCATAACAACATACTTTGTTCCCTTTGTCATCGGTATGTTACTTGCCCGAGATTTGATCGTCGGTATCCAATACCTAGTTCAATCTCGTTATCGGCAAGTCTCTTTACTCGTTACGTAATGCATCATTCCGTAACTAACTCATTAGCTACATTGCTTGCAAGGCTTATAGTGATGTGCATTACCGAGAGGGCCCAGAGATACCTCTCCGACAATCGGAGTGACAAAACCTAATCTCGAAATCGCCAACCCAACATGTACCTTTGGAGACACCTGTAGTACTCCTTTATAATCACCCGATTCGTTGTGACGCTTGGTAGCACCCAAAGTGTTCCTCCGTAAACGGAGTTGCATAATCTCATAGTTACAGGAACATGTATAAGTCATGAAGAAAGCAATAGCAACATACTAAACGATCAAGTGCTAGGCTAACGGAATGGGTCATGTCAATCAGATCATTCTCCTAATGATGTGATCTCGTTAATCAATGACAACTCATGTCTATGGTTAGGAAACATAACCATCTTTGATTAACGAGCTAGTCAAGTAGAGGCATACTAGTGACACTGCTTGTCTATGTATTCACACATGTATTATGTTTCCGGTTAATACAATTCTAGCATGAATAATAAACATTTATCATGATATAAGGAAATAAATAATAACTTTATTATTGCCTCTAGGGCATATTTCCTTCAAGCATAGCATAACATAATTCAAAGATATGATGAATAACTAAACAGGATCTCATAGCATAATTCACATACATGTTATCTAAGTAATCAGGATCGCATGATTTAATTCACATATGTGATTTATATGCTAAGCAGAGGGCATTCGCATATATGATGTCTGAACTAAGAACATGGTGTTGAATATTGTGTACATGATATCTAAACTATGCAATGCAAGACACCATATGCATGATATGAGGAGTATAATCGTGCCAAGTTAGAGCATACACCTTGGTGGGGGGATAGGACTGATCATCTGTCTCTGAATCCATCTCTGAGGAGCTATCGGGACCTAGCAAGAGATCTGCTTTGACAGGTAGCACTGTCTGCTCTGAAGGCCTTGTTTTCACTCCAGATTTTTCCATCACCCACTCAAATGGCGGATTCACAGGAAGAGTAGTTTAATGTTGTAGCGACCCGACCCGAGTGGATCAAGTCTCTGTGCTTTCGTGTCATCCCTGGATCGGTATGCTGACACACACAGTACTCGAAGGATTTATAACAGAGGTAAATCACATGTATAAAGTAACGTAAATACTATTACCTCGATCCAAAATATAGCGGAAGCAACAAGGTTGTGGATTCCCATCAACACCAACGGCAAAGTTGAGTATAGGAAATCGTAACCCTAACGTATCACTTACTGTAAATTCTAAAAGTGCGCAACATGAAAAGTTGCAGCCCAAAACGGTCAACACATGGAATATGCTGGCAATGTAACACATAGAGAGTAATGAAAGAATAAGCCTATACTACATGCATATGTGGCTGGTGGAAAGCTCTACGGTTACAGTTTTGCATAAAGCCAATTTTTCCGTACTGCAAAGGAATAAATTTATTTAACTATCATGGTGGTTGTTAAACATTGAGAATGGTTGACAACATTCTCAATCCCAATTAAAAAGTACTCATTAAACCCAAACAAATTATTTAGAGTAACGTGATGAGATTCACATGATATTCAAGTACTAGATACTCAAGATGTCCATAACCGGGGACACGGCTAATCATGATTAGTTTGTACACTCTGCAGAGGTTTGCGCACTTTTCCCCACAAAACTCGATCGCCTCCGCTTGGTTTCTCGCACTACATGGTGTTTAAGAAACGGATGACCGAGACATAGTCTTTTAGAAGCGCTAGCACCTTACGATGGGTGGACCGTATACCTACATCCCCTACATCTGCTAGTCCACCACTATAAGAGTTCGCACGACTTAGTCAACTATGCCAGAGCCCATAATGGCTTGTGGCTGCACACGTAAGTTACTAGTACGAATTATCTTATGATCCCTTTGAGCACGGGTGGCAGTCCAAGAAAACAGGCAAGTCCCGATGGAAACCAGTGCCTCAATCCACCCAGATGTGTGTTTAATTTGCCACCTTAAATAAACCATTAATTTAACAATCTCACATCTGTCATGGAATACACTCATCCAATCCACGTCTACTAGCATAGCATGTCATAATAAGCAAACGTAGAAGTAACTCCCAAAGGTTTCATAAGTAAAACAGGTAATAGGTACTACCTCAATCTACTTCCCATCCCACAATTTATTTAGATCCTAATCATGCAAGTGTTTGAGGATGGATCTAATGCATAAAAACTGGGTGGTAGAAAAAGTATGATCAAGTGTTACTTGCCTGCAATGTTGATGAAGATGATTCACACTCAAACTCTTGATAGATCTACTCGTCACACTCCGGTCAATCTATCGTAATCAAGCAATAGTAACCACACATAAGCAATCACTCAAAAGATCGGAAAGAACGAAGAAAACGATTCGGAAAACATCAAAACCAAGCAAATAACTCTTGCAACATAAAACAATTTCTAACAGTACCAAAATTATGTGAATTTGGCCTTATCAGAAAGTTTAGGTCAAGATCTTTAATTTGCAAAAAGAATCAACTAAATCAGAGTTACGAAACTCAAGTTATGATCAAACGAAGTTTGAATTCAAATCTGATCTAATTGAAATTTTAAACTTTCAAAAACATGTTTGAGTTGGATTACTGGATAGAGGGGATCATAGCGAAGACGTGAGCGTTGGTTTCGTTGAATTTGGACTAACGAGTAAAAAGTTATGGTTGTTTGAAGAACAGGGGCTAATCTGTAAATAATATATCTACAAAGAAGTCCACGACTAAAACTAATGAAAAAGAAAAGAACTAAATAACGAACGTTCGCTACCGAACGCTAACGAACGAAAACGTTCGCTAGATCTACCTAAACAGAAAACGTTCATTACATAGCAAAACTAAATAAAAAAACGGGTTCATTATATATATTTAACAAAACCGAACCTCTAAAATAAAACCGGTTCAGACCGGGGCGGTTTTACCGGGCCGAAAGAAAACCGGCGGTTGGAATCGGGATCGGCCGGTTCCGGCGACGGCGGTCTCCGGCGAGAAAGGCGGCGGCTCCGGCGAACTCACGGAGTGGCGCGGGGCGGCGGCTCCTGTGTGTCGGGCAAGGTCTTGGGCGGCGGCGAGGGGAGAGGCGGCGGCGGCGACGGCAAGGCGCGGTTCGGGCGGCGGCGGCGGCGGCGCGAGGCGGACGGCGGCAGGCGGCGAGAAGAGAGGGGCGGGGCGGCGGATCTCGCCTATATATAGGAGGCGGGGCGGAGCGCCTTGGGCAAGGGGGCAGAGGTGCCCGGCTTCGGCACGGACGCCGAGGTCGGTGGCGGCAGTCGTGGCGGCGGCGGTCTCCCTCTGGAGATCGGGGACGACCCCGGGGTGGGCCGGCGCGGCGCTGGGCCGGCTGGGCTTCGGCCCAGTCGGTCCGAAGAGTTTTTTTTTATAAAACATTTTTCAGACAAAATAATAAAAAACAGAATAAAAAATTATTATATAGGCATATAATATATCAAAATTTTCAGAAAAAGATTTCCTACAACATGAACATTATTCTAGCATTAAATAAAATACACACAAATTCAAATAAAGCAAAGAGTGCTTCAGCTCTAATAAAATCCAATAAAATCATTTTAAAAATACCAAAATGAATTCAAATTTATTCCTCTCCAATTTTCTGTTGTAGGAATCATGTTACCCTATTTTCCATGTATTTTATTTTTGGAGAAAAATAATTTGAATAAAACTCAAATAACTCCAATTGAAAATAAATTCAAAAGAACTTTGAATTTATTTCTTTGAAACTCCTACTCATATTTCATATGTTTTGAAGAAGTCATTTTATCTTCGCTCGTGAAAATCATTGAGTTGCATAAAGTTTCAGAATTGGAAATATTTTCCAAATGAAATTCAAATATTTTCAACACCCTTGTCATTTAAATAAATGGAAGAAGTCATGTCATCTTCTCTCCGTGGTTTTGTGAGGGAAAGAATTTGAATTCTCAAGATCATAAAAGAAAATGAAAGATTGGGAAAGTCCTTTTATTCCTCTCATTTAACTTTCAAAAGTTTCAATTCACTCCTTTCACCAATCAATCAAACAATCAATCAAAACTATCTATGTGTTTATAACATTCCAAAATTTAGAATTTTGGGATGTTACAAATGTACAAACATTGTCGACAAATGGAAATGTAATGAAGAAAAGGATGGGCAAGATATCATTCAAATATATGATGCCTGGTTAAACAGGATGGCATTGCACATTTCACATATATTATGGCTGGCTAAAAGACATGAGACTGCATAATTCTCATATATGATATAGAAACTAAACAGGTGGCATTGTAGAACATGTCTAAACTAAGCAGATGACATATATGATGTCGAAAGTAGGCACTGCAAGGCAACACATGCATCATATGACTAACATCATCATGCCAAGTTAGACAAAACACCTTGGGGGTAAATAGGAGTGGTCAGCTGCGTCTGAATCCGCCTCAGAACAGATATCTTCCTCTGGATTACAATCTAGAGAGGGGCGAGGGTTTGCCATTGAACCCACCATGGAGCGATGTCTGCATGACATTGTATTGCCGCGCAAAGCTCTTCTATTTTTCTCTACATGTTCAGCATGACTGTGTACAATATATGACATGCATGCGAAAAAATATGGTGAGATTATGTAAGGAGAGCATGCAGAAATCTTGAGTGATGGTAACAACCAGTGGATGGATCCAAAAATAATGATAGCAGGCTGATGATTGCTTTAATTTAATAAAAAGACAGACGGTGATTGCTTACTATTTGTTTCCCGCCCAAGATGAACTACATAGGCATATCCTAGGTGAACCATATATTAGACAGAGATACTATTCATTGCTGCCTCGATATGTGCCCCACAACTAATATATAAGTCAAGTTTGAACATTAATTTGGACCTGACTTGGAGTCTAAGAGGTGAACAGGACGATAAAATAGCAGGTAATATTAAGCAATGCATAACATGAGCAGAAACAAAAGAGTGCGACCTCTCTTGTGGGCCCGTGTACTCCTCAGGTTCATCTGCTGAGTCGATGATGGTGATGCCGTTGCGGTGGGTGCCGGCGGCAGGGAAGGAGATCTGAGGCGGCGAAAGACGGTCAGGAGTCGTGATGTCTGTTTTGGTGGATGCTTCTGTCGATGGTGCAGCTTAGGTGAGGTGGACAACGTTGTGGCAGGAGCAGGACAAACCACACAAAGTTTTCTTCGACACCTACCTGTAACTGAAGTAATTTTGTAAGGGCTCCTTTTGCTTGCATGATTTTAAAAATGCAGGGATAGGAAAAACACCGGAATAGGATAGGAATGCACATGGGAAACAGACCATTTGTAAACACAGGATTTCTGTCAACTTGGGTGTTTGGTTCACATGAATTGGTAGAGCAATGCAAAGAAACATGGCAAATTAAAGTAAAACCATATGAAAGCGTGTACATTTAGAATGCTATTCTGCCACTAATGCACTTCGTCTTGTTTTCATGCATAGGATTTGGAAAGGTAGGTCCAGGTGGATGTTTTGCTCCATTCCTTTCAATAATGCATGAATAATTGAATAGTAGAGTGTCATAGGAAAAATTCCTATTGCTATGTTTTTCCGTTGAACCAAAATACCCTAATGGATCGACATGAATATAGAGTAATAAGTGATGTGACAAGTGTACAACCTCTTTGCCGTAGCCATGTCGACCTCAACATCATTGGGTTGGTCGCTGAAGAAGTTGAGGCAGAGGTGGCTGTCGGAGGTGTGGAGGAAGATCTGAGGAATCTGTATACGGCGTCTAGGGCACTGCTCTGTTGTGATGGATGGTTCCGTCGTTGGAGCAGCTCCGGCAAGCCGTAAGACGTCAAGAATCAAGCAGCACAAGACCGACATCGTTAATCTCAAGTGGGATTCTAATAGCATCTCCAATCGATGATGTAAAATACATTACCAAAAAGTGATAGATGTAAAATTTACATCACCAAAAATCACCTGACTACAACAGATGAGGTAAAAACTGTTGACTATGAACTTAACTGTCAAAACTAAAATTTACTGTGGAATCTGAATGTTACTATCGAAACTAAATGCAATGGTAGCAGAGAGGCACTTCACATGTACTTTAGGGCGGGCCTGCAGTTCATCTTCAACCTGCGCCCCCCTGAGCCGCCAGCCACCACCGGCCGAACTGCCAGCCCTCGCCGCCCCGAAACCACTCCCCAACGCCGGTCCGCCATCGCACCGGCCAGCCCTCTAGCCCCCCCTGCGCCGAGCTTTTTCTCTGGCGATCCCCACGCCACCGCCCCACCACCACGCCCCCACCGCCACCACCCTGAACCCTAAGATAGATAGTGGGGTGCCTCTCCGGTGAGCCCCCCTCCCCGCTGCGGGTGGTTCTTCCTTAACTCTGGCGAGCCCCCCCCCCCCCCCACACCCCCTAAAAATCGTCTGACCCAAAAGTCGATTCAGTCAACTGAAGTGTAGCTAAATCAGAGCAGAAGCACGAGCTAGGGGGAGAGCAGCAGCAGCGCGAGCGAGCGAGAGAGAGCTGGAGCAGCAGCAGCAGCAGCATCAGTGAGCGAGCGAGAGCCGGAGCAGCAGTAGCAGATCCGGCTGGTATCGACGCCACCGCCGAAGGGGCCTTGCACTAGGGGAGAGCCGTTGTGGAGATGTCGCCCGCAGCGCCGGCTTCAAGGTAGCCGCGCCATGGGGGTGCGGGATGGAGCACCGTCGGCACCAGGAGCTCAAGTTATGGAGAATGTGTGATGTGATGAGTGTACAACCTCTTTGGTGGCGCCGAGTAGGCCTTAGCTTCGTCCGAGGAGTCGATGAGGAGGATGCGGTTCCGGTGGAGCAGGTTAAGGTGGCGCTGTGGGGATGGAGCGGCCGCGATAGACGAGGCGATCGTCGGAGCAGCTCCTTGGAGGTGGAGGACGGGGCGGCTGAACCGGCAGGACAATGAGATGGACGACGGATCCTCATCCAGGGAGGTGGATGAGGGACGTCGAGTTGTTGTGATGGACAATGTTGTCGAGGAAGAGGCTCCGGCTGGGTAGCGGTGAGGTGGCGGATGGAGGAGGGTGGGGTTTCGTGGCTGGAGCAGAGAGGTTATGGCGGCCTGGGATTTCGAATGGCGAAAAGGATGCGATGGGAGGGGGAGCCATGACTTAGGGACGCGCTTGTCCAAAATGTAGGGTGTGTTACAAAAGTACCCCCACCAATTTGAACTAGTGGCCCTTTCGGCTCAGGGTTAGAAGGGGGATTTTGCTTGTCGGGATTTGGCAGCTGGAGGGAGTTTTTGTGCGCGTTGTAATTTCGGGATAGCAAGGCGTGGGTTCCGAAGGCGCGAGTTTTAGGAGCCCGATATCTGAATTTTCAGGATATAACAAGGTGCGGGTTAAATTTTAGGGACAAGCCTAACGTGTAATATTGTACTTGTATGTACCAAATCAATTTGCACTTCCCTCAACGAAAAAAACAAAAAAGATAAAACTATTCACACCACACAAAGAGAGAGTCTTGTCCTATTTTGCTATACAAATGCTATTCAAAGCTATGAATCCATGTTATGTCCAATTAAATTTTTCGCTGGTTGTATAATGCATGTAACCTACTCATACCAACATTTTAGTGCATTCCAAATGTCTATAATGCCGCTGCAATTCGAACTAAATTTGAATTCGTTTCTCTATTTGAATAAGAACTTACATTCATGATTGTTGCCAACTTCAACCATCATTCGTGTATTACCTTAACATCACACCACATGATTACTATAGAGATAGATATGAACTCGAATTCAATTTTTTGAATACACTTGATGTTAATTCCAAATAATAGTACATTTGATTTACTAACTAGATATTCATAATCTAAACCATGATCCATACGTACACCGTGTTTATCACACAAAGTATAGTGCCCCGCCCCCTACATTATGACAAGTATTTAGCCCTGAGCTGCAAAAGCCACACATTATCCCAAATTATAATCAATGTTCTACATCATGATATCTTCTTCAAGTATCTGTATCCACTTTTTTATATTGAATTATGATCTCTGTTCATCTTTTACACCTTGACGATCCTCTTCTCTGTGTAGCTAGCTAGCGCTAACTTTCAATCGTGCATGCACACGCCCCCCCCCCCTCTCACCCTCCCTCAGCGTCCCCTCCATCGCGCACATTCATTATTTCTCTTTAGGTCGTTCACCCACGGTGTGTATAGGCCCCCCGGCTCCTTCTTTCCGGCACACACTGGTCGATATACCTCTCTAGCCAAGTGTGCCTACCACAAACGCACACTTCCCCTCTTCTCTTCTCATTGTCCATGCCCCCCTATGTACAATACGGTTCCACGCAGGTGCACACTGCCGCCCCCTCTTTTCATCGATCTCATACTCGCACACTACTCCTCGCCCCTCAACATAGTAGGCCTCTTGCACCACCTCCTAGCCGCACCCCTCTCCCCCTGTCCGTCTCTCTAGACCTTATTTTCTTCCAACACATGCATGCATATATACGTACTGATCTCCCTACATATAGCTAGGTCGACTATAATTCTTTTTCCCCACGCACCGATGGACTTACCTCACTAGTTATGTTTGTCCCTTTCTCAGACACATGAGGGTTGATCTTCCTATGTAGTTACGTCTGCTTACCACAGCCATATCGTCCCCCCTCATCATCCTTGCATACCTCTCGACCCGTCTCTCACACGCATGTGCATAGATAGGCAGACATCCCCGGCCCTCTCTTATTGATATTGCACTCATACCCTTTGTTTGTCTAGCAGGCCTCTCCCACCATTGTGAGAAGCAACTCCACCACCAACCCTCCGACACTCTACCTTTGTCTTTCACCCACCTTATTCCTCTGCTACACATATGCATGGATGTCGATCGATCTCCCTCAATACATAGCTAGGTCTCTCTCCTTCTCCACACATATACTAGTCGATCTACCTCTCTATAGTTAGGTCTCTGCCCCCTCCCCCCCCCCCACACACACACTAATAGTCGAATGTTGTAGGTAGGTATCCATGCCACAGAAAAAAACTGCACCTCTTCCCTCTCAAATTCCAGTAGGCCAGGCGCCCTGTATCTTTGACGTGGGCAAACACAAATTCGATGGCACTCTTTATGGATCGCGCAGCCACACGCTTCATCCCTGTTTTCGATTCTATCGATATCTCACGTCGATGATCCCTCCACTCTCTTCTCGTGGATCGCTCCCTCTATATATGTGATATCCATGACTCTATTTCACACACATTGCATATGTTACGTTTTTTTTGTTTGAGATATGATCGACACACTTCCTCTGTTTCGCACAAACCATCTCTCTCACACCCACCCACGT
This sequence comes from Aegilops longissima, assembly GCA_021605205.1. Lineage (NCBI taxonomy): Eukaryota > Viridiplantae > Streptophyta > Magnoliopsida > Poales > Poaceae > Aegilops > Aegilops longissima. Next base: position 483,382,600 of record CM038678.1, on the reverse strand, counting down.
ACGTACCTGCACCTAAAGAATAGGTGCACGCATGACGCACATACTCACGTCTCGTTCCTGGCCACACCCATGTGGGTATACGGTGGAGTTTATTTCTGTACGAAAAGGCAGCCCACGTGATAATTTGACGCATGTAGCGGTTGTTTACTCGAAGGAGGGTCGTTTACCACACGTAGATGGAACAAAGTTCGACTCGACGCGTTAGTATTAAATAAAGTTATATTCCTCAATGGCACATACAGAATATAAAACGATTATTGTCGAGCAAAAAGAAATATCCGCTCCACTATATACAATGGAGCCTGCCTGCCGGGGTTTGTCTCTCGTCACACCATCTCACACAAGGCGGCGGTGGCCTCTCTCTCTCATCGTTGGTCAGTGACCCGGCCGCATCCCGTCCGCCGGTGGAAAGGGAGGATGTGCATCATTTCTCCGTTCGATAGCTTTGAGGCAGCACATCCCGATCTGTGGTACCCTCCATTCTCTCTGACCAAGCTCCGACGCGGTAGGGCCTTTGCCACTTGCTCCCTGCCGCAGTATGGGTAGATCCCGGCCGTCGGCGCCCTCCTAGTTACATCCCGACGACCCTCAGGTACAGCTTCCTCCGGCCTTGCTCCACTGCCCATCTTCCCACGTTGCCGCATGTGGAAAAATCCTGCATGTGGATCTTCTTTAGTTGTTTGCTTAAAACGTATCTCGGCCGGCGTACTTTCCATCTTGCAATCTCGTCCTCAAACCATTTTGGATAAACCACCATGCTGCTATCTTTCCCTTATTACATGGAATATGCTTCTTTGTTGTCGGCGTATGTGTCTTCAACTCGTGTTATTGGGCAGTAATCGTTTCCTTTCTACCTCCTTTTGCAAACAGGGCTATCCATTTCACCTCGTTGCTATTGCGACCTTTTGGTGAACTACACAAATCACTTTTTTCTTAAGAGTGTTTTGTGCAGTTCTGCCAAAACGTCACACTGGGCGGTTTTTACATTTCTGTGGGACTGCAGAAAGGGAGATTGGTTTTGCTATCCTCCTCATCCCAACTCCGTGCCTAATCTTCTCCAACAAGTAGTTAGTCCTAAAGAGAGATCACAGAGGTGATTGACTTATATTTGTGTTTGTTATGTTTCATCATCTAGTTCCACTATTATTGTAATCACACTGACTGGATATCTTTGCAAACAGGGATGGTCAGCTCGATTTTAGTGGAGCTGCACAAAATGATCGGATTGTGATGTCCTCCATACACCTCTTTTTTGGCTACAGAGCTGGGTGAAACTAGCTACCAACCAATGAACACCGTGCCCAGGAAATGGAACCATGCCTGCGAATAGCATCGATCAATTATATATTTTTCCTTATTTGTACACCTTCTTTGTCTTCAGTTGTGATGTGAATATTGGCGCTGATCTGCGAACCATTGAGATGCATTAGCAGCCATGGTAGTTTCATTTGTATTTGATGGAATGTTGTAATGAGATAATCTTAAGGCAAGAGGACACATGAATCCTAAGTTGAAACTTTTTTCTACGGGAACCAAAGTCGAAACCTTCATAGCATCACAATACAATTCATTAAAATTATGAGTACATATAAACAAATCCTGAAGGATTGATAGCAATGCCAGAAACAATTCAACTTCGTTTCGCCAACATGTGGGACATCCTTCATCCGGCTCCACATGCCATGCAGCAATATTTAGTGCACAACTGAAGGGAAAGATTCACCCCGGTTGTTGCGCCACAGTAGTAATGACTAGTGAGCAGTCAAATCACAGAGCCCCACCTTCGCCACAGTAAGTTTTTCGGACGAAGCAACCATCATTTCTCTATTTGTTGAATCCGCTGGTACTCCCATATTCCCATAGTAATAAGTTGCTCGGGCGAAGCAACCATCACTTCACCTTTCCCACAGTAACTACTACCTCCTTTTTTAATTCTAGAACAACCACATGCGAATATTGGACGGTAGCAGCACAGCAACTAAATCAAAAATCGAAACCAACCAATGAACTACTACTACTATGGTGAGCGTTTGCTAGTATCATGTACTCCATATGTCCATGTATACAGGGCTTAATGCGTTTTCTGAGACTATCTTTGGCCTTGTTTGGATCCATGGGTTAGAGTTAGTTTGAGCTAGTTGGGGCTCAAATAGCCCTAAAGTATCCAAACATGAGGGTTAAATTGGAGCAAGTTGCACCAAACCCACCAAAAAGAACTATCCCACCCAAGAGTCGCTAACATGTGATGAGTTAACCGACCTCAATAGACAGCAAAAACGCCAGCCCACCACACTTTCAGAGAGACGAGGAGCGAGAAGCGATACGGGCTGGTGGATTACTAGAGCTAGGTGTCGCACGGAGGCCAAGAAATATGGTAATAGCGTGGGTTAGCCATGTATGATGTAACTACGCTGGGATGCCGTGTTTTGTACTCTTCTGGTCTACTGTGGAGATGATTGGTTGATTTTATATCGCTGAATAATATAAAATATTATGAGTGCAGACGCTCCACCACAAGGTTCCTTGCTCCTCGGTCGTCGGTAATCTATGTTCTTCCACTCTTTTTTTTGACGTGAGCTTTGTTCATCCTTTTGCCAACACGCGGCAACTCGTAGAACGACGAGAAGCTTGCTTACTATGCCTTCTCCCTCGCCAACGCGTGCGCGGTGGCTCGCAGCACGAGGAGACACTTTTGCTTACAAGCGGTGGATGTGCAATAGTTCATTTGGTGTCAGATTGCCAGAAGTACTACTATAGTACCATCATTATCGTTAGACCCAAGCGCAAGGTCACGTACTAAGGCTAGTCATAGTGGGCAGTAATTTAGACTAGTAACATATGCATGTTACTAGTTTATGTTACTATCATCATAGTGGGTAGTAACATAAATGTAGTCATGCAAGCCTTCACTTATTATGTTGTAGACTCATTTTGCATTGGGGTGCGTTATGTTACCGTAACATATTATGTTACTATAAACACCTCTCTCCTCATTAACTCCATGCCACATAAGCATATATGTCTTGGGATGCATTATGTTACTACTTATGTTACTCCCACTATGGCTAGCCTATGTTTGTACTACAGTAGTACTTCTGGCAATCTGACACCAAATGAACTGCTGCACGTCCACCGCTTGTAAGCAAAAGTTTCTCCTCGTGCTGCGAGCCACCGCGCATGCGTTGGCGAGGGAGAAAGCGTAGTAAGCAAGCTTCTCGTCGTTCTGCGAGTAGATGAGACACATCAAAGTTATTTAGTACGTACTCTCTCCAAAAAAGGGTTGACCATGTCATGGCTACCATCCCGTGCTCCGTCGTTGAGTACATGCACTATTCACGTGCCATCGAGGAGAAAAAAATATTGCATAGTAGGTGACATCGAAGTGCACGACTCACTTACGCACCGCTTATCTGATTATCTCCATTTTCTTGCATGACACGTGCACCTTGATGCTAGATGTCTCGCGTGTTGGCAAAACGATGAACAAAGCTCACGTAAAAAAAGAGTGGAAGAACATAGATTCCCGACAACCGAGAAGGAGCAAGGAACCTCACATTGGAGTGTCTGCAAGGAACCTTACGCATTTTCCCCTGTTTTTTGCCGCCTTCCCACCTATAGAACCGCCTCGCGCTGGCCAATTCCTCTCGAAACACCTAGGGAGGCGGTTGAACCGAACAAGTCTATCTTCGTAGGAACTTAAAAGGCAGGAACAGGAAAATGAGATAAATACACCGGCGGTCACTGAAGTTGAGGCCGAAGCACACTATGGTCATCGGACTTCAGAATACACTCAATACGGTCGCTGAATAAGAGTTGTGATGATTGTATGGTCATTAGTTCATCGTATAGCTCGGTATCCTATATGTATGGCACTTGTTGACTAGTCAAACAGTGTATGTGGCGCCTAGTACAGAATGTCCTCTCTCTGCCCTGTGGTTCCACATGTCAGTTAGCGGAATAAACAAATAAAAGAACATGAATTGTTCGCTAACCACTAGAGACAATACATCAGGATGCTAAGTTGATGATATTTTATATTTTATATTGATAGCCACGCATGTACAGGACACATGCAGCCACGCATGTACATACACCAATGCACTAACTCATGCACATACATGCATAGCATAGAGCACACAACACACATACACAACACATGGATGCACACACACTCAGCCGCAGAATGCACGTGAATAACACATGCATGCGCACACAGTCGGACGCATGGAGGTGTGCGCCATCTGCGGCGACGTCCATTTCGTCGTGTTACGGCGAAGCTCGCACACAACGGCGCCTATGCATCTCTTACAACACCTCTTTGTCGTCGTTGCTCAACGACTAGCCAGAGATGAAGGCGACCGCAGCCTCGGCCTTAGAGCTAGTACCGATGGAAAAGCATGCATGCTGCACACACACACGAGCATGTACGGAGTGCCCATGACGTGGTGCGTCCCCAGTCGCCTCTACTCCTTCTGTGCACGTTGTTTATGAAGGCGGTTGCATGCCTAATGATGATGTGGGTGAGATCTTCTAGGACTCAGATGATGACGATACGGACTAGACGGCCGATGGCAGGAGGCACAAGATGCAGAGCAGGAGCTAGGGCCGGGGACCCATGGTGGCAAGGCGACGTGGTTCTCCGAGGGGCTGATCCAGCATGGTGATTGTTAGAAGGTAGAGAGGGATTTGATGGAATAGTTGATTGTATTGCTTGAGCCTCGTGGGCTTGCGATATACATAAACACTATTCTGATCACGGGATCAGAATAATATTCTGATCACAACCTGACCTGCCCCGCTAGTAGTACGTTAAACTTCCCTGTGAACTAGGTTGAACTTCCGCCAACATTGCCCAAATGGGGCTTGCGATATACCGTTGGAAAGCTATGGACACCAACATCATGATCCAACTAAAAATTTTGGCAAAATATAAGCGGTTTAAGAGCTGTTTTGAAAACCGTTTTTTCTTCGCACAAAAAACGTGAATCGTATTTCTAAACCGTTTATCGGAATGAGGCATATAATATGGCGTTGGAAAGCTGCTGCAAAACCGCTCCTTCCATATGTTGAAAGTTTTCTCTAATTCCCTATGGTTAAAGATTAATTTGAAAAAACGTAAAATTTCATAAACCGAACAGCTGAGTTTGTTTTTTCGATGTCATTTCTAAACGGCTAGTCCAACGGAGGCATATGATATGGCGTCGGAAAACTTATGAAAATGTGCTAATTTTTCATCTGGAAAGTTTTTTTCTAATTTTGAATGGTTTAAGAGTAATTTAGAAAATGGTCCAAGTCCTACCGAGTTCGTATTTTCGAGCTAACTTTTTAACCGTGCGTCCGAATGCAGCAAACAATATGGCGCTGGAAAGCTTGAACAAATGCGAAACTTTTTGTTATGTATTATTTCTCACAATTCTTTATGTTTTTAAGTCAGTTTCGAAAATGGCGAAAAGCGTATTTTCGCTGCAATTTCTACAAACTTTATCGGAATTGGGCAAATAATATACCGTTGAAAAGCTATGGAAAATACGAAACTTTTTCATGTTGATGGTTTTCTCTGATTCTTAGCCATTTTCAAGTAATTTTGAAAACGGCGGGATCATTCGTTCTGCCACTATCGCGAAACAGATTCTTCGAAAATGCACCACGTGGAGAACCTGAACTTCTCAGCATATCTACCTGAACTTCACTCTGTTTTTGATGTGCTTTTTTTTGCTCGCAGATCTCCATCCACTACTCGTAGTTCTCCATCCACTCCCCGGAATTCAACGAGTGATATACCGATGGAAAGCTGCTGTAAACACGCAACTTTCCCGTGTTGATTATTTTCTCAGACTCGCGATGGTTTTAAAAGTTTTTCATCTGAAATTCATTCAGTATAGTAGTTGAACTTCCTGCTGTTTTCACGTTGAACTTCTATAACGTATTTTCCTTTGTAATTTTCTCATCCATTGTCAGTGTTACACAAATGATATTTCTTTTATACAAATCTCTCTCACAATAATTTTTTAAACTTTCTCCGACGAAGAACTTGAACTTATAACAACAAAACTTTTAGCCTTTGCTTTTTATTCTCTTTTAATACAAAATGCACACCGTGTAGTACATGAACTTCTGGCAGTTATCAACCTGAACCTCTCTCGGTTACGTGAAAATATTCTGAGTTTTTTACGAATTTTTAATCTGATTTTTCTTAATCTTTTTTTATGAATTTTGAATTGCTCTATTTTTAATAGTTGAACTTCTTGTTATTGTATTTTTGAACTTCTTGTTTCCATTTTTTTAATATCGAGGAAAATCTGAGTTCTCTATAATCATCGAACTTCTCCATCTTTTTAATATGGACTTACTGGTTTATTTCTTAATCCTTTTGATGAAATTTTGAAGCGCTTTATTTTTAAAAGTTGAACTTCTTGTTTTTTATTTTTGAACTTCTTGTTTCCATTCTTTAATAACATGGAAAATCTGAGTTTTCTATAATGATCGAACTTCCCACTGTTTTCACTTTAAACTTCTACCACGTATTTTTGTTCGTAATTTCTCACTCGTTCATCGGAGTTGCACAAATGTTATATAGTGCCGATTACCTCTCTCACAAGAAGTTTTTGAACTTCCCCGTGTTGAGCACCTGAACTTCTAGCAGCGAAATTTTTATACTTTATCATTTTATTCTATTTTCTATTAAGAAAACACACACCATGCAGCACGTGAACTTCTGGCCGTTTTCAATTTGAACTACTCTGTAAAAAATTTGTCCCTAACTCCTAATGCACTAGTCGAATTTGAGCAAATGATAGCACTAGTTAAGAGCATATTTTGAACATGCTAAGACATGCTTTGAATGATATACACAAAACATTCAAATTATATTATGGGAATAATACGCATGATATACCCGTTGGAAAGATTATGTTTGAGAAGAAAAAAATTTCATCAATTTTTTTCTAATTCGTCGCCATTTATGGATAGTTTTCAAAATGCCAAAAATAGCATCAAATTTTTTACCTTGTAAATCCTATGTTTTTTTAAACTTCGTACTTCTCTCTTATTTTAATTTGAACTTCTTAGTTTGATTTCTAAAAAAATAGAAAATTAATTTTTTAAGTAAACATTGAACAACTTTTTTCATGAATTGAATGAAATACATTTTTCTAGAAACGAGAAGAATTTGAGTTTTCTGCATACATCGAGTCACTCCATTATTTTAGTAAAAATGCAAGGTCCAAATATGGGCACATCCATGTTTACAAACCTTTTAAACTGCTCGGTTTTTTTTATATTTGACCTTCTTGGTTTTGGAATAAACATTTTGAACTTCTATGTTATTTAAATTTGAAATTCTCCAATTTTTTAGTAAAATGTAGAAACACCATTTTTTATAAACTTTTAGAACTACTCCATTTTTAGTTTTTGAACTTCTTGGTTTATTCTATAGTAATAGGGAAAATTACAGGTTTGTAATAAGCATTGAATCGCCCTATTATTTAAATTTGAACTTCAAGGCATTTTTTAGAAATGTTTAAACAAAAAAATGAAATTATATTTTTCCACCTTTCTATGAACTTACTATGTTATATCTTATGCAGTTTTGTTTTTTGTCTCACGACATTTTTAGCCATTTTTTGCCATCGGCGAAATGGGTTAGGCAATCCTTTTTTTTCATTAATGAATTTCTTCAGTATGTGATACACCTGAACTTATGAACTTCTGATACATGAACTTCGCATGCTATTATAATTCAAGAAAATTACACACAACAATACACATAAACTTTGCATGCTACATGCATTTTTACACAAGTACGAATGCACACATCTGAAAAAGAGCATTCTGAGGTGAATCAATGAAGGTATGCATTAAAAAAACACATATACAATTATATACACACTTGACCTTCTGCAACACAACATCTTGACCTTCGCAAAAACAAATTTTGAAAGCGAAAATAAATTGCGCATTAGTACAAGCACAACAGAGCATTCTCTGTATCCGTTTTTTGAGATCATATGTTCATTCACAAATAGTTTTTGCGGATGCTCTTGAGGAGCACAACAAAACGAGAGTGGGGTTGGAAGGATAGAGATCGGGTGTAGCAGCGCGGGCAGATGGGGGTTGCATGGGCTTGTCGGCGCCTGAATTATTGGTGGACTGGGACGCGTTTTGTGCAGTGGGGCATCGGTCGGCGGTGTGGTCGTGCAGGATGTGCACGGTAGAAAGTCCAGTCCTCTCACACACCACACGATCCTTATCGACACCGCCTAGACAAACTCTTCTTTATCTCTTTCACCGCATGCTTTTGTCTTCTTTTCACTTGCTAGCTTTTATCACTTCTTCCCTGTACATCCAAATTAACAGCAGCAAAGCTAGCAGAGCTCGGTGCAAGCACGGGAAGGTGCCAGGAACACAACACAAACCACCGCGAGGGAGAGGCGCCAGAAACCGCGAGCGCCGTAAAAGGGCAGAATGAGAAATCTGCGGGAAGGTCGATTACAAGCTTCGTCGAAGGTCGATGGTGATGCCCAAGCAAGAAATGTTCAGAGAGGAAAACTTTCAGAGAGAATGAATAGCCATAGCCTCAAGATGAAAGTTTAGAGGAAAATGCCATTGCTTTTCTCCTTCTTATGGCGAACTACGCGAGCGAAGCGAGCAGTTGACTGCATGACGGTCGCAGCTTGGACGGCTCGGGGCCGATCGAGCATCCACCAATGGGCACCGTGGAGGTTGGGGTAGGCAGCGACGTGGGGAGGCAGGAGGCCGGCAGTGTGCTTGGGCTTGCCGGGATGTGGGGAGGCAGGAGGCCGGCGGCATGCTTTGGGCTCGCCGGGATGTGGATGCAGGGCGCCGGATCCCGGCCGCGAGCAGCGTCGCCAGGCTATACGTGGCTGAACGGCGTCGGAGATGGGGTGCAGGGCGTCGGGTGCGGGGTGCTGGATCCCGCCCGACGGCGTGGGAGGCACGGGATCCCGGTGGAAGTCGGTGGCGAGGCAACAACAGGAGGACGGCACGCGCCCGCCGGAGAAGGCTGGGGGCAGGGGCGTGGAAGGAGACCGGCCGCGGGTCCGCGAGAGGGGGAAGGCGCGCGGTCATGGGAAAAGGGCGGCTGCAGGGCCACGGGAGGAGGCCGGTAGCCAGCAGCAGCGGGAGGGAGGCCGGTGGCCAGTGGCGGCGGGAGGAAGGTCGGGTGCGACGGGGGAGGAAGGCGGGCCTCGGTGATTGGTGCGTGGGAGGCTAGCGGCAGCGGTGGGCGGCGGCGACAATGTCTCCGGTCGCCGGTTGGGGGCGGATCGGGGTGGGTGGTGCGGGGGTGGTGGAGACCGGGGTGGGTAGTTTTAGGATCTGACTTTTTTTTGTTTCGATGAGTCCGAGAGGATCCCGTCAGCCCTATATAGGGGGAGCTGTGATCCAAATAGTTATTCTAATCCCAGGATTAGAATAGTGTTACTCTCTCTCTCTCTCTCTCTCTCTCTCTCTCTCTCTCTCTCTCTATATATATATATATATATATATATATATATATATATATATATATATATATATATATATATATATATATATATATATATATGAGTACATGGTCATCTTGGAGTACACGGCAAGTCAGAATATTTCCTAGTCTATCCTATGTTTCTAATCTAACAATGATACTCAACAGTGATCAAGAGTGGTTCACGGGCGAGGAGGACTCCAGGCAAGAGCGCATTGACGCCAAGCATGTCATGCAGGAGCACGTCGGCCCTAGCAGACAGCGAGCACAAGAAAGACATGAGCATGTCAAGGGAGATGAAGGGGTTGGCTGGTGCTCCAATGTCTGTATGTCCTTGTGTGTGCGCGTGCATTCCGCCGGTGCTCTAAGGCCGAAGCTGTCGCCGCCTTGCCTTCGTCTCCATTTAGTCATCGAGCAACGACGATAAAGAGGTGCTGCAAGAGATGGCACAGCAGGGTGTTGTTTTGGACAAGCTTGGTTGTAGCATGATGAACCATACAGTGAAGGCCATGATGGTGGGTGCATGCCTTCACGTGCGATCAGCTGCTGCTGCTGCGGCGCGCGGAGAGGTCTCCTCGCTTGCGGGAAACTGCTGATGTGTGTGGTGGTCGTGGTGGTGCTGCACGATGGGTCAAGCAGAGTAGAGCACGCGACCGGCTATGTGTGGGTGCGGCCGTCCGGCATGCATAGGCAGCCTCCTTCCACCTAGCCGCAGATGGCGCACGAGAAGGCAGGCACGGGTATACCATATGTTGTGTGCGGACGTGGTGTGCACCATGTGTGCATGCATGGGTATTATTTAAAAAGAAATGATATCTACATTGGCATTCAAGTGTATTGATTTAAATAGTTAGCCTACTACGTGATCAGCAAGCTGGAGATTCTGGATTCTGCGTGCATAGTCCTTGTTTTTTTACATGTTTATTGGTTTCACCAATAGACCGGTGGGACCCATGAGACACGCAGGACGTAGTAATGACAATGCAATAGTAGGTTCCACGTATACAAATTTGACCAGTCAACTGGACAAAATACGGAGCTCTACGGAGAGCCAGTGACCATATAATTACTGTAACTCATATTCAATGATTGTATTGAGCGTATTATGAAGTCGAATGACCATATCGTGCTTCGACCTCAACTTTAGTGACCTCGGATCGCACCTAGCATCACGGTATCTCCAACAGTGTTCCTCGGCTCGCACCTAACATCACGGTGGTCGAACTTGGAGTCATTCATCTGGTACACGTGGCATCTCGGATTTGGACACAAGGTGACGTACACCATCAAGGTCCACGGACAAGGGGGTCGGCGCAGACGCGACCTCTCATTGTGTCCGCCATTTGAAGCAGCGCGCCAGCCCAGGGCGCCGCCTGCTGCACTCTCAGCTGTACCCGCCTCCTCGCCGCATTCAAAAACCTACATTTAAACCCACGTGGAATGCGAAAAACCAACTCCGGCCACACACGTCAGTTCAGGAGCAGAACGTCGGCCAAGCTCCTCCTTCCACCATTTTGTCCACTCTTTCGGCGGCATCTGACGAGTAGGAAGAGCAGTTCTCCGGCATAAACGTCGTATGGGTGGCCTGCCGAGCCCGACAGTTACAGGTGAGGTAGCTTGCTTCTCCACCTACCTCACCTAGCTTGTCGGAGGCAGTTGCCACACTAAGCCAGCGCGTGGTTCCATAGCTGGCCTCTCCAATACAGCTCAAGGAAGAGTGCCAACTTGCTCCACGCCGGCTTATCGGGGAGCACGGAGGCATGGGCATTGTCGCTGCCCTCGATGCCCTCGATGCCAACGCGTCCTACAGCGCCTCCAGTGTCTGCGACTGCGCCATCCACCGTCAACGCGCGTGTAGCCGCAACATGCAGGCAGAGAAGGAAGCCGCCGCGGATGTCGACGAGGTGACGCGGATACGCGGATGTCGACGAGGTGACGTGGCTATGCGGATGTCGATGAGGTGACGTGGCTATGCGGATGTCGACGAGGTGATGGCCAGCACGTCCTTGCCCGCCACCATCATCGAGGAGAAGTAGAACACGGGAGACCGCCACCGATTGTATCCCATGAAGGCCACCGCTGAGGCGACGCCAGCGAATACAACCGGTGTCTTGCATGACTCTTCTTCTGTCGGATGCTGGAGGAGGACAAAAAGATCGGGCAGCGACCATTTAGATTAGGTATATTAATTCTACCAGGCTGGTTGTAATGGGAGTAGTATCATAAGTAGTATCATGCTTGCCAACTAGTAGGCAAATTTGATGAGGTGGCATAGGATTAAATGAAGAAAAAGAGGGTTGAGTATCATATTATGATACCGTATGGAATTAAGTTACTCTCACTATGGTTAGTCTTAGGCCTTGTTCGGTTCAACCTCCTCCCAAGGGGTTTGGAGAGGAATGGAGGGGAATTTGGCGTGTATATGATTTAATCCCCCACAAGCCTTGTTAATCTATGTATATGGTGGGCATGTTATTTGAACCCTCATTTTGCCGCGCTACAACAAGTGTGAGTGTCTGCATGCAGTACACCATCCTCTAATTTGGTGGATGCCAAGCCGGCCCGAAAAGGAGCTATAACTTTGTTTCAAGTTGAAAAATGTTACCGATGAGGAGCCATAATTAAGCTGGAGGTGTCTCTTATTTTCTTTCGAATGGGCAATAAGCTGGAGAGTGTCTCTCATGGGCTGTCTCTAGTGTTAAGGCCCTCCAGTACAAAACACGGGCAGCCGACTGGGCCGATACAAAAGCCTATCCATCTTAAAGCCCATTTGTTTTTGTTTTTTTGCGAGGAGAAGCCCATATTTCTTGAAGAGGGGGCGATCCCAGAAAAACCCTCCTTCCTCCTCGCTTCCACTTATACTGCAGCTCGCTGGACTCTCCCGCTTCCGTCGCCCCCCAATTCCCCCCGCTCCCCATCTTCCTCACTCATACAGAAACCCCCGCTCACCTTCTTCCTCACTCATACAGAAAACCCCAGCTCCACTTCTTCCTCACTACTACAAAAAAACCCAGCTCCCATTCTTCTTCACTCGCACTACAACTAGGCTCGTCATAACGTTACTCTGCTCAAATCCATGAGCTCGACACGACGCCCTCAAGGAAAATGGAGTCGGCTGGCCCCAGTGCCAAGAAGATGAGGCTCCCGCTAGCGGTGACGCCGGTTGTAGATCCTGCACCCGGCAGCGCGGGGAGAAGCGGCGAGCCCCCCCCCCCCCCACCCACCCGGATCTGACGAACCCGTAGAATCTCTGGTGGACCGCATCAGCGATCTCCCGGACGACATCCTTGGGGAGATCATCTCGCTTCTCCCCACCAAGGATTGTTGCCGCACACAAGTCCTCTCAACTCGGTGGCGCCCGATATGGCGCACCGCGCCCCTCAATCCCGACCGTCGTCAGATTTCTGTCCTTCCTGAATTTGATCTCCTCAGAGCCATTGTCTCATCTCACCAGCAGGGCCCTGTTTAACGTGACACGCTACCTGCTGTCCATACCCTGCATGGTGGACGCTTGGCTGACATCCCCTGAATTCAGAAAACTCCAACAGTTTGAGTTCTACCGTTACCACGAAAGTTTCATACCACGAACACACCAAGAATTCGTGCCCGCACCACCGTTGTCCATCTTGTGGTTTTCCTCCTCTCTCCACACCGCCACCTTCGCCCGGTGCCATCTACCAGACGATCTGGTACAAATGCTTTGACTCCCGCTGCTAAAAAAACTTTCGCTTGTGGTGGTTTATCTGTCGGAGGCCTCACTGCACAGCATCATCCACTCTAGTTTGCCCTGCCCTGGAGCGCTTGCTGATTGTTTTGGGAATAGAAATCCCTATCAGTTGTCTCCAAATAAAGTCGCCTCACCTTAAAAGCATTGGAATTTTTTTTGAAGGACATCAGCTCATCATCGAAGATGCCTCTTCACTTGAAAGGTTGCTCTTGATGATTGTTATAAACCTTCGCAAATAACTGTTGTCTATGCGCCCAAACTGGAGACCTTGGGTGTAATTAGTGATCTGTTTAATGATCTCAGGTAGTTGGTGTTTCGCTCCTCACTTTTTCAGGTACCGTATATTATCATCTACACATTTGTAATCATAAGGTGCATTTTTCATTTGTGCGCATAAGTTTTATATCATCTTGGAGTACACTTTGGGTACTAATATTATGTTATATGCTCAATAAACAGTTCGTCCATGGATAGCCTATCAATGTTGCTGGATTATGTCAAGATCTTATATAGCAGAATGTTTAGTTTTGATCTGAACATAATTATTGGCTTGCTGCGATGCTTTTGATCTCTGGAGAATTTATATATAAAGGTGATGATTTCATGCACATTGAAAGGCCGTATACATTGTACTAGCATTAACCGTTCAGCTGTCGCTCTTTCAACATACTCTTATTTCAGACCTTAACTGTTTTCAATCTTCATGTCTACTTAGGCACTGCTAACACATGGAAAAAACGTATAAACAATCGGTGGCGTAATAAGCACCAGGATTTCTCAGTTCTCATGACATTCGTTTGAGGACAATAACGATGGAAGGATATGCATCCAACCAGGCAAACAGAAGCTTTGTCACATTCTTCCTATTGAATGCGAGGTTACTATTGTCCATGAGGCTTAAGTTTTACAACAAGAGATTTCTCACGGAGGGACACGTTGAACAGCAAAAAAAAGTTTCAGTTGGACAAATAGGCTTCTAAACATGCTCGGCTTCTATTTACAACAAATTGTAGTCATCCTCCAATAAATTTTTTTGCACAAGATGTTGATTTTATGGATCAGACCGATCCATTTGTTTGTGACTACAAAAAAGAGTGGTTGTGTTAAATGTTATTGCCATGTTCAATCTGGGTTTTGTCTAAATTTGATGAAAAATTAACCCTTGGGCTTTTTGTACCATTTGTAAGTTTGAGTTACATGTTGTTGCCCTCGTACTCCCCTCCGCCTGCCACTACACTGCCACATCTTTCACGGCTCCTGTTCGTTCCCGTCTGAGGCCTCGCCGTCATTGTCCGCCTTGGTTCACTTGCTGTGCCCGCCGCCGTCTGGCGTTATCAACATGGTCAATAATCGAGAGGAATCAGGAGATGACTGTATGTGGAGGGGCTGGCAGTAGGGAACCACCAGGGTCATTGCATTACGCAAGCAAGTGCTCGTTATTACAAGCCAAAAAAATAATTCCTCCTAATTGTTTGACAACTATGTCCCACGCCATTGTCAATGTAGTCAATAAACGAGAAAATTACACAACGAGCGAATAACACCAGGGACGCATCAGCTCGCCCAGTTGTTTTCTAGTTTTAAAGACGGAGCTCAACTGCGCGCTGTGCGGGGGCTGTGGCCCGTCTAGCCCACGCTTACGCTTTTATTTAAGCACATGACAAGCCCAGTTGATATCTTTTTTATTCCTGAAAATGGCTAGCTCAGTTCTTTTTTTTGGAGAATATCCAACCGAGGCCTACTTGCTTTTCTCAGCCCTGGTGGGCTGCAAATCTTTCAAGACGAGGAGGGATGTAAGTAGTAAGATTTGGTCTTCCCTAGAAAATGGACTATAAGTTGTAAGAAATGGGCTGTAAATTTTTAAACCAAAGCCAACCGGCAATTACATTAAAATATCGTTTTTTCTGGATTTATCTACTCTTATAAAAAGCAGAGTTGGTGATGATGGTGTGCCTGCCATCCTGCAATATAGACCACCGATCTATATCTAACGGATAGGAAGGAAACTATGACAATTTACCCGCACTCCTCTCCACATTTGTAGATACGGCCTTCCCTCATTTATCCTTTTCTCCCACAAGATAAACTACTCATACAAATGCATCTTCATGTTCCGTACAACGCACGGGCATCTTGCTAGTAAACATTTTAAATTTCATTCATTTTTCTGCGGAGATTTTTTTTGAATTTTATTTTGATATAATTTTTTAAAAAATATTTTTAACATGACTCAAAATTTCATGATTAAAAGAGTTCGGACCCCACCGAAATATGCAAAATTGCGTTGAATTTTTTTAGTAGTGCCCAGAATATATGGTCTGTAGTGCTAATAAAAAGAATATGGGCTTCAAAATATCCTTAAGAATTAGCAAATGGGCTGTAAATTATTGAAAATAATGGCTAATGGGTTGTATGCTGTTTTCCACAGATTTGGGGGCTGACTTCTGGGCCTACTAGGTTTATGATGACGCTCTACTAAAAAAGGTTGATGATGACGTTTTCCTAAAAAAATTCCGACGCGTACGCAAGGCTTTGTCAACTTAGTCAACATAGAGCAGTGACTGTTCGATGTCCATCCAACGGCCGCCGTGCTTCTTCATTCTCTGATCTTCCTGCTCCAGCCGCCAAAACCAGTGCCGGCAGGACTGCCTGCTCCCTCCTCCCGTGGCCAGCTGTCCTGCCGCCAGGCCATCCCTCTACCCACCCGCACATCTTGTTATTTTCTGGCGGCGACGCCACCACCCCACACACCACCCGGCCAACGCCAGATTCTCAGCGTGGGCATCCACTGTTGCATCTTCCTCGGCTCCGTGACGTCCCCTTCCTAGGCCTCGCCGTTGTCCACCGCCCTGGTGCTCTCGCCGCGGCGTGGCCAACGTGGTCAACGAACGACATCCATCTGAAGTGGAATGTACGTGGAGAGGCTGACAGCTGAGTCCACGGCCGCACAAAGGAAATGCCTCCATATTACGCGCAAAATAATGATTCCTCCACCTGACAGTAGGGACCCATCAGACGGGCCACCGTATTTCGTGAAAAAAATGTTTCCCCTGACTGCTGGGACCCACCAGCTACATCTTCACACCAAGGAAGTGCCTCATAGTCGGGACCCACCTGGTCGAAGCGTACGTAGCATTGTCATTCTTGTCGTGAACGTGTACGTACATACTGTCCGATCGGTCTGTCTGGAGGCTGCAGCGATGAACCGTGGCCGGATAAGGAAGGGCATGTGTCATAGTAGAGGCGCGCATGTGTTGCAGTAGAGGCGCGCACGTAGCATGTACACGTACGTACAGCCAGGGTGCAAGAAAGTAAATACGGCCATGTACGTACATACGGGCGGGGTCTCAAACGCCTACTCGCGCATACGTATGGCCAGGGCTTGTGTACATGGCTGGGTCGGAACAGAGAAATTGTGTCATCGTGTTCATCAGGAGGCAACGGAATGCATGTTGTTCATCGGGAGCCAACCGGCTTGGACGGAACAGCCGATTGAAACGAGGCCTGGCGTACCACAGAATGGAGGAAACGTCCTTGTGTTAGACCGCCTATGGTCGAAACAGGATCCTGTTCACCGAGAGGGGTGTGGCGTACAGCAAAATGGAGGAAACGGACTTCTCTTGGACCTCCTATGGTGAAGACAGGGTCATGTTGATTGGGAGGGGTGTGGCATACCGCAAAACGGAGGAAACAGACTTGTGTTGGAGCGCTACGGTCGAAACAGGGGTCCTATTCATCGGGAGGGGTGTGGCGTACCGCAAAACGGGACTCCATGGGGTTACTGTTCATCTCCACCGTCGACCTCCACCAGCCTCCACGGGCTACTGTTCATCCATCGTCGACCTCCTCCAGCCTCCACCTATGACTGTTCATCCACGGGCTCTTGTTCATCCAGCCTCCACCGCTCCTCCATCGGCTACTGTTCAACCAGCCCTCTCCACGGGGTCCTGTTCAACCACCCCTCCACGGGCTACTGTTCATCCAGCCCTCCACCGACGACTATTCAACCAGCCCTCCACGGGGTCGTCCTGTTCATCCAGCCCTCCATGGGGTCCTGTTTA
Organism: Aegilops longissima; assembly: GCA_021605205.1. Classification (NCBI taxonomy): domain Eukaryota; kingdom Viridiplantae; phylum Streptophyta; class Magnoliopsida; order Poales; family Poaceae; genus Aegilops; species Aegilops longissima. Next base: position 483,365,328 of record CM038678.1, on the reverse strand, counting down.
TCCACCCCAACCGCTCAATCGATCGGGGTCCTGCTCATCCAAATGACAACGGCCTCTACTACCACGGGTCCTGCTCATCCAACCCCCACCGAACTGCTCATCCAACCCCCAACAATGCTCACTGCTCATCAAGAGGCGTAGGTCTGATCGGCTTCAGATTAGCAAGAAGAGCGGCGAATCGCCGATCGGGTTCGCTAACACCAGATCGACGATCGCTTGGGTTCGAGAACGATAGCTCGCAGCGCGCCGCCGGGTTCGAGAGGGCAAACGCCTCGGTTCGGGTTCGATTAAAGCCCAACGCCTAGCACCCACGCGCGACGATACGAGAGAAATGCGATCGCTTAGCCCCCGACCACCCACCATAACCGGGAACTCCCCGATATTTTCCTCGCCCTCGCTTCTACCACGGTTTTTTCCGTCATGGACGGCACAAAGAATGTCATGCGGCTGCATCTCCGGCCCTCCCAGGATGAAAAGCCCATTTTCTGTCATGATTTTTTGTCATAGAAGTAGGAGATGATGAATCTAGGTTTTGTCACACTTATCATCTTAGAAGTGTCATAAGCATGACAGAAATAATTCGTTCGGCCCAAAATGTCACGGATGTGTCTTTTTTGTAGTGTAGGCACATATATCCAGTAGGATATAAATAGGCATGAGTTATTATTGTTGACATCACCCTTAAGATGAATATGTTTGGAGGCGAAACTATAAGCCCCTATCTTTCTATGTGTCCGGTTAAAACTTTTTGTTCATGGGTACGTTGTGAGTGTTAGCAATCATAGAATATTAAATGATGGTTGAGTATGTGGACTTGCCTAAAGGCTCCGATACGTGACCCTTCCTGAAAATATGATGAATTGTAGTTGCAAAGTTTACTAGGAACGTAGTTTGTGGGTTTTCAATAAGGTGTATGCTTTATACTTCAATGTTGTGATGAATTGTTACTTGTTCATGAGAAGGTATATGATAAAAGTTATTTGATAAAGTTGTATGTTAAATTTCATTGATGTTACCATAATATGCATGATGCTTCTATGTCCGTATTTTGTTTTATCGACACCTCTCTCCCTCTCTCTAAGCATGTGGGCATGTTTTCGATTTTGGTTTTCGCTTGAGGACAAGCGAGGTCTAAGCTTGGGGGAGTTGATACGTCCATTTTGCATCATGTTTTCCTACTGTTATTTATAATGTTTTTATGCATAATAATGCTTCTTGGAGTATTTCTAATGCCTTTTCTCTCATATTATCCAAGGTTTACACAAAGAGAGAGAATGCCGGCAGCTGGAATTGTGGACCTGGAAAATCTACGTCAGAGTTACCTATTCTGCACATCTCCAAATGAGCTAAAAATTTACGGAGATTTTTTTGGAATATATGAAGAATATTGGAGCAAATAACTTCCAGAGGGGGCCCACCAGGTGGGCAGAACCCACCTGGGCGCGCCAAGGAGCCCAGGCGCACCCTGGTGGGTTGTGCCCTCCTCGGCCCACCTCCGGTGCCCCTCTTCTCGTATATAAGTCGTTTTGACCTAGAAAAAATAAGGAGAGGACTTTCGGGACGAAGCGCCGCTGTCTCGAGGCAGAACTTGGGCAGTAGCACTTTTGCCCTCCGGTGGAGCGATTCCGCCGGGGAACTTCCCTCCCTGAGGGGGAAATCATCGTCATTACCAACAATTCTCCCATATTTGGGAAGGCCATCTCCATCAACATATTCAACGGCACCATCTCCTCTCAAACCCTAGTTCATCTCTCATGTTCAATCTTTGTACCGAAACCTTAGATTGGTACTTGTGGGTAACTAGTGGTGTTGATTACATCTTTTAGTTCATTACTATATGGTTTAGTTGGTTGAAGATTATATGTTCAGATCCATTATGCTATTTAATACCTCTTTGATCTTGAGCTTGATTATCATTTGTGAGTAGTTACTTTTGTTCTTAAGGTCACGAGAGAAGTCATGTTGCAAGTAATTATGTGAACTTGATATTTGTTTGATATTTTGATGATATGTATGTTGTGATTACCTTAGTGGTGTCATGTGAACGTCGACTACATGGCACTTCGCCATATTTGGGCCTAGGGGAATGCATTGTCGAGTAGTTATTAGATGATGGGTTGCTAGAGTGACAGAAGCTTAAACCCTAGTTTATGCGTTATTTCTTAAGGGACTAATTTGGATCCAAAAGTTTAAGGGGTTTTTATATATGTGCCCCTGGTTCCTTAGCTCTACTCATTCATCCCCACGCTCTTAACTTTTGCTCACTTTTCCCCACTCTCTTGTCTGAAACCCTCAGAAATGGTCACCAATGATGGACGCCGCCGGGTCAGTGCTTTGACTGTTAATTGCAATGAGTGGGGCTGCGCTGGACTGTGTTGCCCGTTGGACCTGACAATTGGGGCCGCATCGGATGGTACCGCTATTCGCCCGTTGGGCCGTGGTTAGATTGTTGGGCCCTACGCGCGCCGCAATGACATGAGCCTGCTATGCATGCACGACATGTCCAGCTAGCCTGCAATGCATGAACGTAGCTAGCCTGCCTGCATGCGCTGATGCCCGCCGCCACGATGCGCTGACCTCCCCTCTTTCTGTACGCGAGCTGCCACGGAAGCTGACCGGCCTCTTTCTGCACACGAGCCGCCACGGACGCATGGACGGTCGCTGCTGCTGGTTCGCCTCATCTCGCATGCTTGTCTCCTCGATGTAAAGCATCGTTTCAAACTTTTCGATCCACTCGCATCTATTCAACGTGGCAATTAAAGTGGCATATCGATCGACGCCGCTCGTTTGAACATAGCAAATCCAAAGCGCGACCGATGCCACTCCCCTTCCCTTCCCCTTTCTCTATTTAAACCACCCACGCCTCCACCTATTCTCCACACATCCATTTGTGCCGCCCCCTTCTCTTCTTCAACCAAACCACAACACTCTCAAAGCCAGGCGAGGATGCAGTACAACGGCCCCCCCTTCGAGCTCCCACTGACCGTGCCGGAGAGGCGGTATCCCGCCGGTGTCGTCGTGGAGACGACGCTCCGTGTGTGGGCGTTCTCGCACTGGAGGGGTGGAAAGGAGTTTGCCCAGTGGTTCCTCGATGCGGGCTTCGCCCACCTCCTGGTGGGCTTGCCGGTGATGTTCCGACTAGAGGAAGTGCGTCCAAACTCCACCACTCCAGTGATTGGGCTCATTGCCAACTTCACCAACAGATTCGGTGCGTACTACCTCCTCAGCAAGGTGTTTTGGTGTGGGTGCGAGTTCATCGCATTCAACACCTACAACATTTTCACGGACTTCAACAGCATCTTCCCCACCCGCAACGGTATGCACAGCCTCCCCTACTACATCGGCGAGGACGGCATGGAGGAGGAGCAGTGAAGAGGAGGCGCAGTGAAGATGGTGGTGAAGGCCCGGTCCCGTGAAGCTTATCTTGCCCTAGGGTGTTAGGGCTTTTTATCATTTATATATTTCTATCTTAATTATGACGTTGGTTGTACAGTGAAGTTTTTATCTCTGTCGTGTTATCCCCTAAGAACTATGTTATGCTTGCTACCCTTATTTGATATGTCATTGGTCATCTGTGTTTTGCTTGCTATTTCTATCTTATTTGACGTGATATATCGCTAGATGGATATGGTGCCGTAGACTAGCCCTTCTGCTAAATCAATCAATGAAAGGGTATCCCTCAATGAAAACCAGCAAGTTTTGAGGTTAGCCTTGTAAAAATGGTAGGAGGGTAGCCCATTCTTCTTGTTATATTCATGGTGTCTACTTGTGTAGGTCAAGTTTAAATGGTCCATTTAGAGTAGGGTGAAGTTTTCGCACGCACGGATAATGGACTAGTTGAAGTGTCAAAAAGGAAACTAAAGCCAGAAAAAATTTGCCATGTTGATGTTGACAAGAAGAAGAAAAGCTAATTTTTTTGAATTGTTGGTGGCCCTATTCCGTATATTGTATGAACAAAAATAAGCTAATTTTTGAATAGTTTGTGGCCCTTTGGCATGATGAAATTAATTGTGGCCCTTATATTATAGGTTTTATTGCTTCCAAATTTTGGCACGTGCGGCTAATGGGCTAGTTGACGTGTCAAAAAGGAAATTAAAGCTGGAAATATGAGCCATATTGATGTTGAAAAGAAGAAAAAGAAACTTTTTTTGAATTTTTGGTGCCCATATATATTGTAGGATACCTATATTGTATGAACAAAAAGAAGCTATTTTTTGAATAGTTTGTGGCCATTTGGCAGGATGAAAATAATTTTTGAAGGGTAGCCCATTGTTTACTTGTTGGTGGCTCTTGGTGGCAATATCAATTGTTGTGTAATTTCAAACAATGTAACTTATTCTTGTAATGTAACCAAGTGCAAAAAACAGAGGAAAAACAAAGCCATCACATGCACTATTTTTCTAGGCCTCTTTAATCTTTGTGGGCCTTCGACAGACAACGCAGGCGACGGCCCAACCAGAGCTTGGTTTCATTTTGGGCCCAATAACTATGTTTTTTTTCTCTTGCCCTCGGTGTTGTCTGACGAAACTGAAAGTGTCAAAAACTAACACCTACAGAGATTCAGAGATGGAGATAGAGACATAGTTTAAGCAACACAGAGAGCACATGATCCACAAATTAAGCAACATAGAGAGCACATGATCCACAAACCCTTAAGTAAATCGTAGAGCACATGGCACGACACAAATAACATCTCTAATGAGTGATAACCAGCAAGTAAGAAAATCCTAGAGAATCTATACAAAAATAAAATCCAAAAGCTATTAGATTTGCCTGCTTGTTCAACTGAATCATTTGCCTTAAGTTCTTGTTCATCTTCTTTAATTCCCCCTTCAGATCCTCATCCCCATCTGTCGGAGCAGCACTTTCAGAGACCAAATTCCGAGTGGCTGATGGCAGACTGACCTACCGGGTTGCGGCCCTGTTGAATTGAAGAAAGCCCTCCCCTTGAAGCCTCCGAACGTAACCATCCATCCATTCAAAATGTGTGCATTTCTTCACAATCTGAAATGAAATCATGAACCCTAAATCTCAGATCCAACGAAAAATAATTAGAAGCAAGGAGAAAAAGAAAGGGTCAAAGAAAAATCATGAGATCTAACCTGCCCCTCTGGCTTGCTCTCGTATTTCACGAACTCTCGCCCAAAGTTGCCATTCTTCTCCTCCTTCAAAGTCAACCTTTTCAGTGGTGCGGTGCGTGGGCAGTCAGGGCATCGCTCCATGGGTACTGGACCATACTGGGGCCACGAGGGGCAGGAGGGTGAAGTGGAGCTCGACATATCTAGTCGTCAGAGAAGAAGAAGCAGATGAGTGGCTCCTCTGATCGCTGCATAAGAAGAAGAAGAAGAAGAAGAAGAAGAAGAAGACAGGGGAGGTAATGGTGGGTGTGCACAACCAATGTCTCGCGGATCGCCTCTCGCTGATCATCAAAGGATCCAACGATGCGGAGTCGTACTGGTAATCCGACGGCGCGGAGCCTGCACGCACCCTGGCATCAGAATTCCTTCTAGAATACCATATCTAAGGGTTGTCACTTGGCGCTAGAGTATGATCGGATGGTTGATGTTCAGAGCTAGGGTTAGGCGAAACCCTGCGGGGTTTAGAGGGGTTTTGAGTTGGTCAACGGGGTTATCTAGTGTTTGACTGAGCATAACTAATTTAAATAAATCCAAAAAATATGAAACCTTCGTGATTCGTTGTTTTATAAGACACACTAACGACGAAAAATACTAAACTCTGTCTACGGTCATTTTCAAACAAACCTAGCTGGCACGATCATGGTTAAATGAGCACCATTAATTTAAAAAAATCAAAAAATATAAAACATGCGCACAATGTTGTCTTATGTGACATGTTACCAACAAAAAATCATAAACTTGTTCTAAGGTCATTTTCATGAAAAAACCTTCACACATATGAGCTATCACGTACAACGTTGCAGGGAGTTCAAGGAAAGGTGGTAGGTTTTTTAAATAATTAAAAAATCACCAAAGCTTCATTTTAAAGTGAATAAGAAGGATCTGAACTTAGTTTTCCTTTTTCATATTGTAAACATGTTTTTAATGGTTTTCTTTTAAATCACATTGTTTTCAAAAATGTAAAAAAAATGAAGATTAATTCAATAAATACTGAGACTTCGAATCTACACCATATAGATTGAATAGGTGTTAATAAAAAAATATTTGGCTCATTTAGAGAAGATACAAAAAATACTTGATTACAAATGGGGCAGTTTACCCTAGCTTCGGAGCACATTTGGAGCACGTTTCCCATGACTATAAGTTTTACCACGCAAAAGAGATCGGATTGATCACCTAATGTTTATAATAGTTCAACAAACATTGCAACATCACATTCAAATTCAAATTCAAAATTTGCCTAATATTTAATTTTATTTTGCCTCAAATTTCACATCAAAGTACAAATAGCATTATTAAACCTTACAAGTTTTCACAACCTTAGTACAAATCCTTAAAGTTCAAAGTTTACAACTTGCATTCAACTTGCATTTCGCATATTTGTCTTGCTCCTTGTGTTCCGAGACGGCTTAACAGCCTTGCTCCTGGTTTCCCTAGGTGGGATATCCACCTTTTTCTTCTTCCTTTTGATCTTCACTTCGGGTGGTGGCTGTCGAGCTGCTGATAGAGAAGTTGCACTGGCTAGTTGACGGGGTTCATGTGACGCCCGGGTAATTAAGCTACAGTAATCCCATGCTAATGATGCCACGTCACCACGGTTACTGTTGTTAACCTCGCCATGATTCGAAACCATTTCAAAATTCAAATTCAAATTGATGTCAACAATAAAAGTTACAAACATCAAAACTAAAATGTTCGGAGTGTGCCAAATAATGCCTAGGTATTTAAGGTGAAGGTACCACATTTTTTAAAACGCATAAATATTTTAAATTGAACTAAAACAGAAATAGGAAAATAATAAAAGAAAAAGAAAAACAAAACTAACAAAAAAAAGGAAAGAGAAACCCCCCTGCCCCCTGGGCCACGACCCACCAGGCCGGCCCAACCGCCACCCCCACTCCCCATATCCCCCACTCGCGTAACCCTAACCCCCACTGACACCCACTCTTCCCCTCCCCCCACTCCCACGACTGGATTTGGATCGGGGGGAGCCTGATCCCATCCCCCTCCCATCGCCCGCCGCCTCGACCACCTCACCGCCGACCAGGACCACCTCGCCGGCCTGCTTCCTCTCCGTCACATCGTCTCCGTCCTCCTCCTCACCCCCGTTGCCCCGTTCCCTGCAACCCGCGGTGAGGACCGCGACCTCCTCTCTTCCGTTCCCGCGCACGACAGGGCTGCGCCCACTTCTCCCCGACTTCGGCCACTTCGCCATGGCTCGCCACTGCCAAGACGCTGGGCAGGCGCTGGCCTGCTCGCCGCCTCCCTACCAGGTTCCCGGCCCCACTCGCCGGACGCGCCACGGCTCCCTCCACTCCGCCTACCGCTCCACGCCGCCGCCTGTTCTCTTACGCGCCGCAGAGAGAGCTCGACCAAGACGCGCCTCACGCACACGCCTGGCTGCTACAGGTGCCGCTTTTTGTCGCCGCTGGCGCCTGCGCCGCCTTACTCCCCACGCCTCGCCTCCCGCAGCGCCCCGCCCGCATGGCCCCGCTCTGCCCTGCCGTCGTGCGCCGCCCGGTCACAAGGCCACCCGTGGCCGCACTCCAACGTCCTCCCCCGCATCCTTGCCATGGCCATGCCCGCTCACGGACGCTGCTTGCCGTCCGCGCCTCGCCTGTCTCGCGTCCCGACCCATCTCTGGGCACTCGCTGACACGCGCCCCGCTCGCTGCATGCTGCGTCCGCCGCCGCTCGCCGCCTCACGTTGCCTCTGCTCCGCTCGCCTTGCACCGCACCGGCCACCTCCGGCACCACCGTCGCGTTGGCGCCCATCTGCGCCCGCTCGGCCCTCCCCTGGGTCGGGCTCCCGCAGCGCCCAGAGCCACACCCGCCTGTTCCCGTGCCCGCTAAAGGCCCTCTGGCCAATGACAAATGAGCCCCTGCCCAGAACGATTTCATAAAAGAAAGAAAATCATTAAATAATAATAAGATAATTAATTAAAACACGAACGACCAAAATGTTATTAGGCTCGGGAGCAATCTTGCTTCCAAGGCAAGATGATATGATCAAAAGAGTGAGGGATTGACACAATCCTAACTCATTGATCGAAGAGTGCACCGGAAATAAGGACTAGGTAGCACGATCAATCTTAGGGTGATGATTTAATAACCAACACACTAAGAATGAGAATATTGTCCATTAACTACCAAGCAACGAGGTTGCTAGGAGTATCGATTTCACACATCACAGTTCACTTCTCAGCATTCCGGTTACAACAACACGGGACCGAGGAATGAATAATGATAGAGAGAAGTATCACTGCATCAAGAATCCATAAGAGGTGGTGCAATTCTCATGACATTCTTGACATAAAGATGGTAACACTCTAGGTGGAACAGAATCAAAAGCTGGATTGGCATTTTGATCTGCGGAATACAACTACTTTGACCCAATCCTAGATATGGATGAGGTACTGGAGCTTGTTTCTCCTAGTCATTCCGGAATAGAATGGCTTGACAAACCACAAGAATAATGGGCATCGACAACGAATGCACGCATACTCTTGAGTATCAAATGATAGACGGGGGTCAGAATACAACTAAAGAGAACAACTCAAGAAACATATAACTTTCTGAGTTGTGGATTCATGGGTTAGTATGTCAAATGAGTTCAACATATTTCTTCCGGATAACCCATGCAGAATGATAGAACTGGCAGAGTCACAATATGAATGGAATACTCCTCAAGAGCACCCTGGTTGTGATCTTTTGGTTCAAAGGAACTTCTGCCATAAGCAGTTCATGGTATTTGGAAGAAGGAAATACCACGGACCTCGAGGACTATCGCAAAGGTTACTAATATCCTAAAGGTACGAGCAACACTATCAACACGAGGTAAGTAGAGTGAATCTTGGGTCAAGAACCCAAGAGTAGAATACCTACTACTAAGTAGCATCACGGGATGCTTTCGAGAATGATGGCCAGAATCTTCACACTGGAATACTAAGCATTGCTAGATTACTGAGTGGTTCTCTAAGACACCTAGGTTCATAAAAATAGCTCCAACATATATACTGAGGCAGCGGAGTACCTCAACAGACCGTTTGGTGTGCTTACTCTGGCACAAAAGGACACCGGAAACAGAAAGAAGGAAGTTGCAAATGCATCAGATTGTTTGGAAACCTGGGATGACTCGGACAGTATAACGGCTGTAAATGCTCAAAAGATTCAAAACATCCTGCAGAATGGTGGCATAACCACTCAGAAGCACAATATCAAGGTTCTTAGACCAACTGTCATCACAAGGAAGTACTAGAAACTGAACTGGGGCTTGAAACCAACAATCCTATAAGTCTACGGATTAGTAACACATGATCCTGATAGATAGACGAGAATCCTAGTTCTTAACCCACGTAGAAAGATAAGAGGATGACTCAGATCAGAGGGCTTAAGGTAAAGGAGTAAAAGAGCCTTACGTTCCATCCCACAATCAATTCTCCTACATATAACTAAAGCATTTCTAGACTCAACTTCGACCGGTTTGGCTTGGTAATCCTACAGGCAGTCAGGCTCTGATACCAAAACTGTCAGGACCCTGACTCAATGGCACACCGATCTAGCATGTGGCACCACATATCACTTTGCGGCCTCAAGCACGGTATTCCCACGGGTGTCGCCTTACCAGGCCCGGGACCATTTGCGCCTTTTGGAACACGTATATGATGGTGTCGCTAGCATCCATATGACAAGGAGCCCGGGCTGACATGGCTAGTCGTGAACCCAAAGTGGCACTAACTTACAGGGACAGGCATACATGACCCAAAGAACGAATGTGTTTGGCCATCACGAAAGTGAATCCGGGCTGTAGCAACCGAAGCTAGCAGACTCCGTAAACCGGCTGTAGGAGGCTAACAGACTCCTAGAGACACCGCGTGACATTTCAAGGGATGTATACAGAACGTAGAAGGACACATGCCTGCTAGCCTAAGTGTTCGAGCAGAGCAAGCTACCAAGGCTCAAGGAAGCACTAGGAGACATTTCCAGAAGAAAGGCTACCAAGGATAAACAACTAGATAGTCAGATCCCACACATACCAAGCATTTCAATAACATACACACAATATGCTCGATATGTGCAAATACAACATGGCATCACAACATGACTCGACAACTCAAGTATTTTATTCAATAGGCTCCGAGGAGCGAGATATTACAAACATGGGTCTCATGACCCAACATACAGAGCATACAAGCAACAACCACAAACGGAAGCTTAACATGTCTGAGTACAGACATCTACAAATGAGAAAGACTGGGAAGCCTGACTGACTACAAGATCCTGCCGAGGGCACAAGATCGTAGCTGAGGTAACAAGCTAAACGTCGAAGTCCACATGGAACTACTAGCGAGACTGAAGTCTCTCTGCAAAAACATAAATTAAGCAAACGTGAGTACAAATGTACCCAGCAAGACTTACATCAGAACTATCTACATATGCATCATTATCAACAAAGGGGGTGGTGGAGTTTAACTGCAGCAAGCCAGCTTTGACTCGGTGGCTATCCTAAGCTACGATTGCAAGTAACTCTTTTGAGGTGGCGCACACGAGTCCACATATACACCATATCAATACACCACTATGGATCCGCTCCCATCTCCCTACGAGAACGCCATCCATAACACTCACGCTTATCTTGCGTATTTTAGAGTATCCACTTTCACTTGTCTATGAACTGTACAGGCAACCCAGAAGTCCTTTATCGCGGACACGGCTATTCGAATAGATAATGTTAACCCTGTAGGGGTGTACTTCTTCACACACGCTCTCGCCACTTACCACCATGTACATGTCGTGTATCTCGGCAACCTTCAAGCGGAAGCCTGGCGAGGGAGTGGGCCAAGACCTGACTAACCACACAAGTCTCTAGTCCAGGTTTATCGCCTATTCGGGTTCCATCCGCAAGGAGATCCGCCGGGTGTCGCCACGGCCCCAAACGATGTGTGCAGGGTTCCCAAGCCCAAAGATCCGGTGCCACTTGGTACACTGGCCATCAGGTTTAGTCTGTCCCAAGCTCACCTGCACTGGTGCCACTTGGTAGACTACTAACACTACCTACAAACACCGAAACTAGTTGCAACTCATGGACAGAGATCGAGTTGATTAATAAGTCGAGAGGGGTCGAGTTACCGGAACCCAATGTGTGGTAGTAACTGTTCATGGATCACAAACACAGAACTCAGTTCCTGAGGACGGTTTCAATGAGGCAACCCACCATGTACTCCTACATGGCCTCTCACCGCTACCTTTACCAAATCGTGTTCACACACTTAGCTCACACACAGTAGGACATGTTCACACACCTCCGATTCGTCCCCGAAGAATCAGACCTGACTCAACTCTAAGAAGTAGCAGGCATGACAACAAGCATGAATGAGTAGGCACATCAGGGCTCAAACAACTCCTACTCATGCTAGTGGGCTTCATCTATTTATCGTGGCAATGACAAGTCAGCAAAGGAAAGGGGTTCAACTACCACAAGATGTAACAATTGAATCGCTGGTATCCTAATGCAGAAAAGAGAGCAGGAGCGTAGAGAGTGGGATTGTATCGGAATGAACAAGGGGGTTTTCCTTGCCTGGCACTTCTGAAGATAGTATAGTTCTTCATCGGTGTCATCGAACTCATCGCCGGAACACGTTTACTGAAGGGGGACAATTACCGGCAACAGAGAGGAACACAATCAATGCAATGCACAATATGATGCATGAATATTACATGGCAATATGTTGTTGATTGAGCTGATGCAACTAACAACAAGTTAAATGAAGTTGGTTTGAACACTAGGTTCCAATTCAAACTCCATATGTAATTTCTTAAATGCCATTTAATTAGATTGTCCTAAACAGCAACTTTAAGTTGTTCCAACATGCGTGAAAATGGTACAGATGGATAGATTGCATTTTTTTGATAATTTTTCATATATAAATTTGTCGGTGTACAAAAAGAGGGGTACACTTTTTGTACCCCTATAACTGTGCACGGGCAGTCTGAGCCGCGGGCACCACCGCAATGAGCAAGTCAAGGGAGGTGACCCAAGGTAAGGCCGAAGCTCGAAAGGAGTAGAACGACGCCAAGGCCAAGACCACAAAGAGCAAAGGGGACGAAGCGGACTCCCCTGGCAAGACCCTTGCCGGGAGGCTATTTTAGCAAACCCGGCAAGACCCTTGCCGTGGCAGCTTGTCCCACACCTACGGAGCGAATCACCCTTGAGTCCACTGCCCCCATGGGGCAAGGATTCGGAGACATCCCTGGTGGCATGCATATCTTTGTGAAGACATTCAAGATCAGATACACACTATAGAAGATGACGACCCTTGGCGGGATCCCAGCCAAGGAGGACCACAAGGCCCCCGGCAAGAGCCTTGCCGGGGATGACAGCGGGCGCCACGGCAAGACCCTTGTCGGGGCCCCGGCAAGACCCTTGCCGGGGCTACGGCGAGGCCCTCGCCAAGAACACCCATAGGGCCACCATCAGGCCCACGCCAATCAAACCTCCACCACCGTTCGCATGCAGCTGCCGACCCAACCAGTTGGGAAGTCACCTGCGTGGCGGCAAGCAGATCTTCGTGGAGAACCACCATTGCGCCACCTTAGCTGCCTGCCTGCCTACATGGCACCGCGGGCACCGCTGGCCAGGGCGCGTGTCGACATGAAAGGGAGCGGCGACAGACGAGACAGGGCTCTCCCCCGTCCCCGATAAAGCAAGGACACCTAAGCAAGACGATTAAAGGCGCTTTGTCATGTAATGCGAGGGATAAACTCAAGATCATCAGACCTTTTCCACCTCCCTGTGCCACTGTATGCACCCTTTCCCTATAAAAGGAGGCCCAAGGCGACCAGGAGGAGGATTCGCTTTTGGAGCTCCTCACGCCCCATTGCTAGTTCAAGAACACAGATAAACAAACCACCAAAGCAGGAGTAGGGTTTTACGATCCTCGCGTCTTAACCTGGATAAAGAAACCGTGTGCTATCTGCTTGATCGGCTCTTTTCACGACCCCGCCGCCATGACCGTAGTAGGGATTTTGTGATCCCATAGGTGTCATTCGCACCGACATCTTTGGGCGCCAGTAGGGGCGCAGCTTGCAGAATCGCTCTAGTATTTAGTTCGACGCTTCTTCATCGCCATGGCGCCCAAGAAGAAGATGACGGTGGCGTTGGTCTGGTCGGAAGACGGACATCCCGCCCCGACGCTGGCGCAGCAAATGGACCGTCGCAGAAAGGGACCCGGGCGCCGTCATAACACCAACACCGCCCCAAAGAGCGAAGTTTGGGAGGCGGCGATGTTCGTGCACTGTAACGGGCCGCACGCCGCCAAATCCAAAGACGGGCCAGCCCTCCGCTGGTGGCACGGGCCTTCCAAGATCGCTGCCCCGCTTCAAGGCGACGCGAGGGCTTCAAGACTCACGCCGGCGCCGACGGGCGCTTCCTCTCAAGCGGGCGCTGATGAACGGGCGAATCATGCCGAGGACCCCGCGCCACCGTGGAAAGAGCCCCGAGCACCACTCCCGAATTTAGAAGACCTGCCCGCCGCCGAGGCATCGTGAAGATGGCATGCGCAGCTGGTCGTGATAGAGCTCCTTCGACATGGTCAAGTCGGCGCCACGATCCGTGCAGGTTTCGCTGCCACCAACGCCAGCAGGTTGGCGGCGCGGTAGCTCCTCGATTTTCCTCCCACTACGGGGAAACTCGACGAATGGAGAGCCACTATCCGAAGCCTTACTGCGGTGGCCAACAAAGACGACCCGAGTCCGGTGGAGCCCCCGGGTCGACGCTCCGACGGAGTCCCACGCACCAGTGGCAGGAGAGCCGGCGGCGCCGCGACCACGGTGCACTTGCCTCCTCCTTGCCCGGTACCGCGGACACCAGCCCGTCGCGACGTTAGGGGTGACGAAATCTCCGTAGCATCGTCCGACCCGCGGGCCCACTGTGACCAGCGCCAAGTTCTTCGGGAACGAGAACATGAAGACGCTCGAACCACTATCGAGCGCCGGCGCGAAGCGCGCCACCAATCAGACAGGCGAGCAGGAACTGCTGTGAGCCACCCGGCACTAGGGAGCCCTGGAGGCCTACCTTACGAGATAGGCTGTCCGGCTTTTACCCATGAGCTGCGGCAGTTCCAGTGGCCCACTCACCGCACTTTCAAACCCGACGTGGCGGGGTACAGCGGCAAGACCCACCCGTCTGAAGTTCTCAAAGATCTACACCATTGCGATGCAAGCTGCCGGAGCCCGCGATTTATAAGGTGCTTATGATTACTTTCCGCTGGCTCTAAACCCAACGCCATGTCATGGTTGATGCACTTGCCGTAGACTCTATTTCTCCTCGGTCGATTTGTGCCATGAGTTCGTGGGCGCCTTTTATCGAGGCCACCAAGCCCATGGCCAAGCAAGCGACCTGCACATCATTCCCCGTAAGGGGCAGAGTCTCCACAAGTATACAGAGGTTCAGCCGGTACAATATAATATCCCTCGATGTTCACCCCGCCGCCATCATCACCGCTCCATCGAACGCGGCGAACCGCAAGATGCGTGAAGAGCTGGCAATGAACAAGGTGAAAGATGTAGCGAATCCTATGTTCTTGCCGACAGATGTGCCCGGCTGAAGAGGGAAGGAAGTACCCGGCGAAGATGCCGGCGTGGAAACCGACTCAGATGAGGATATTGCCGCCCGGTGAAGAAACGTCGTTACCCAACAGAAGCGCAAAGGTAAAGCCGTGCTTGCCATCGAGGGACCTGATGACGCCGACCCACCAAGAAAACCAAGGCGGATGACCCCGCAAGGAAGTTGCCGGATGTCGCCGCCGGCCTTAGCGGCTGCCGAGAAGCCGTGGAACTCCGACAAGCGATACTACAAGATCCATCGCACCAAAGGCCATGCTCTCCAAGATCGCCGACAAGTTGAGCTCCTCGCTGAGAAGCAGAGGGCTGAGTATGAGAGGCGGACAAGGAGAAGGCCCAGACGGCGCCGAGGGTCCAAGAAGAAGCGTGACGGCCAGCGGGCCGTCCGCGCAAGGATAAGCAACAGAGAGGTTCGGCCCGGGCCGTGATGTAAAGTCAAGACGACGATCATGAAGAGGACGCATTTAATCCGCGACCAAGAGTTTCAGAAGCTACAGAGGCCATGTAGCGCCGACGGCGGCACTCGCTGCATACTTCTCACCACCGCTTAAACAAAGGGCGCGAGATTATAGCGGCAGAGCCGCTGCTTGATGCCCAAAGGTCACTGAAGTGGTCCAAGACACCTATCATTTTTGACATCGAGGATCACCCGATCGCACTACTGCAGTCGGGTGCTTTTCACCAACAATACGCAACCTCAAAGTGACGAACATGCTAGTCGATGGAGGGGCCGCTCTGAACTTGATCTCGCCTGCCGTGATTGAGAAACTGCAGATTCCTGATGGAGACCTCGAAGAGACGGGAACGCTTTCAGGGTCAGCCCGGAAGAAGCCAACCTAAAGGAAAGGTCACGCTGCCCGTGACTTTTGGAAGCTTAACTGAACTACGTGATGGAGAGGATCGTGTTTGATGTTGCCAAGATCCCTTGCCCTACAACGGGATCGCTGGCTGCACAGCCGCCAAGTTCATGGCGCGCGCCACACTATGCCTACAACACCTCAAGATGCCGTGACTCGTGACGATCATCACCATCCCTCCGATAAGAAAGATGCGCTGATTTGCGCCGACCAACTATACCAGCAAGCGCTTGCAGCAGCTGCCGCCACTAGGGCACTTGCTCCTCGCCGCCGGGACCCCGTGGAGGGAAGAAGAAGAAGAAGACCGGTGAGACCTCGACACCCACTCCGCAAGCGCACCTCTTCGGGTGTAGCGCTGCCGCCGAGGACGCTGTAGAGCTCCACCGCGTAAACAAGAAGCCCAAGGCCATACCGCCGAACCAAGAAGATTTCGTCATGATGAGGACGCACGGAGGAGCTTTTACCATAAGCTCCACCCTTGACGACAAATAGGAAGACGCTTTCGCCACCTTCCCCGCGCTTAATGTTGATGTGTTTGCATGGCAAGCTCCGACATCCCCGTGTTCCTGTGGAGGTGATTGAGCACCACCTTGCTGTCTGCCCTCATGCGCGCCCGTCAAGCGTAAGGTCGAAGCAAGCTTTGGAACGACAAGAGTTCATCACGAAGAGATCCGAAACCGGAAGCAGCGGGTTTGGTAAGAGGAGGCTCCATCCAACGTGGTTATTAATCCGGTCGTGGTGCGCAAGGCAAATGGAAGTGGAGGCTGTGTATTGATTACACAGATATCAATAAGGCTTTCCCTAAATACCCCTTCCCGCTGCTGCACAAGATCAACCAGATTGTTGACTCCACGGATGGGTGTGATCTGTTGTCATTTCGACGCCTACTCCGCTACCACCAGATCTTCATGACAAGAGAAGACAAAGAGAAAACAGCATTCATCACCCCATGTGGTACGATTGTTTCATGCGGATGCCTTCGGGTTGAAGAGTGCTAGTTCGACATTTGCAGAGGCGATCCGATTGGTTTTTGAACCCCAGCTCCATAGAAATATGGAAGCTTATATGGATGACATAGTGGTCAAAACCAAGGATGTGGCAACCCTCATACCAGATTTGCAAGAAACATTTGCAAACCCCGCAAGATCAATCTCAAGCTGAACCCCGAGAAGTGCGCCTTTGGCGCCCCGTCCGCAAGCTTCTCGTGTTCTTGGTGTCATAGCGTGATAGAGGCCAATCCGACAAAATCAAAGCTATAGAGCAGATTGAAGCACCCAAGTGAATCAAGGATGTGTGTCGGCTTGTCTGGTTGCGCCGCCGCCATGGGCAGGTTCATTTCCAAATCGCTGAAGCGCCTTCCCTTTTTCAAGATCCTGAAAAGGCGGGCCCGATGGAGTGACGCCGTGTCAAGTAGCATTGCAACGTTTGAAGAAGTACCTCCTTCACGCCAATACTTGAAGGCGCCTTTAAGCCACGTGGAGCTATTGCTACTATACCGCAGCAACGGATCAGTGGTCAAGACCGCACTAGTGGCGCAGAGAGGTTGACGACGAGGCAATGGCAGCGGCGGAGCCCGACACCACCAATGCGAGACGACACGCCCAGCTTGAAGTGCCGCCGAAGAAAAATGATGCAGCACCCGTCTAATTTGTTAGTACCTCCTCGCAGGGGCTAGATCAAGGTACTCCGGCGGTAGAAACTGCTTCTTCGCCTTCTTATGGCCTCGAGGAAGCCGCGTCATCATTTCCTGTGCACACGATCACTGTTGTTACTCGCTTCCCTCTCAACATGATATTGCATAATCCGGATGCAACGGAAGAATTGTGGAATGGGCACCGGAGGTGTCCAGCTTTGGCCTCAAGTTTGAGAGTACTTCGACGATTCAGAGCCGAGTCCTAGAGGAGTTCATTGCGTATGGACCGCAACGCCGAAGAAGCCCAAGAGCCTGCTCTCCCGGCAAGGAGGCAAGTTGTGATTGATCATGTACTTTGATGGAGCTTTTCCAGTATGCCGGGCTGGCGATCGCTTGTCGCTTTAACCGGAGAGCACCTCGGCACGTGATCCGTATGCACTTCCCTGTGGAGGTGTCAACAAACAATACGGAGAGTACTTGAAGGGCTGCTTGCCGGTCTTAGGATCGCGGCGGATCTCGAAGCAAGTCAACAAGGATTACCAGAGTCTGCTGATGAAGGCCTCACGCCGATGAAGTGAGAAAGTTGAACAGCATTTCGACAAAGATACAAGCTGAACATGTTCCTCGAGCGAAGAACGATATCGCCGACTACCTGCCAAAACGAAGCTACTCTCAAGCTACCGTGGAACCTGTACCTTTTGTGCTTCAGCCTAACTCAGCCATCCGCTGATCCATCAACAGAGCGTAATGAGAGGAGGAATCAGGGCCCGCAAGTACTTTTCCGCCGAAGCTCCTTGAGCCGCCGCAAGGATGTTGCCGGGATACCGAGCCCGCCACGGGACAATCGCTCCGCGAGCATCGCTTCTTGCCGCCGAGACAGCCGCCCTATGGCAGAGGAAATGCCTTTAGTCTCGCCGCCGAGCCCTGTGCTCCAGCTGCAGGCACAACATACCGCCCGATTCTCCAACAGGGAACTTCCGAGAGCATGGAAGAAGCGAAAAGGTAGCCGTCGCTTCTACTATGTACCAGTTCAACGATGACGATCGCATGTAAAGAGGCCGAACGGTGAAATTGAAGTGTATCCCTCAAGAGGAAGGACTCGAGCTGTTGGCGGAGATACACGGAGGCATATGTGGATCCCACATTGGGTCAAGGGCCCTTGCCGCAAGGCATTTCTAAGGCTTCTTCTCCGCCCACCGCCTCCGGATGCGATGACACTAGTCACCGTGTGAAGCGGTCAGGCCCATTCAAAGAAGCTTCATCAGCCAGCTCAAGCCCTTCAAACCATTCCTCTCCCGCCCTTCTCGGTCCGGGGGCTCGACATCGGGCCCCTCCCCGCTGTTGGGGGCTTTGAGTACTTGTATGCTGTAATCGACAAGTTCACAAAGTGGCCGGAGGTGGAGGGAGGAGGAAGGTCACAGCTCACCGGCCGTTAAGTTCTTCAAGGGACTAGTGTGCTGCTTTACGCACTCCAACAGGTTATCACCGATAACCCACACAGCTCACAAGCCACACCTTCATGCAATATACCCAAGACCTCGGCAGCAAAGTTTGTTTCGCCCGCTGCTCACCCACGGCAATGGTCAAGCTGAGAGGGCAAATGCTGAAGTATCGCGAGGCTTAAGGACCAAGACCTTGACAAGCTGCACAAGAGTGGAAGGCGCTGGATTGATGAGTTGCCTCGGCGGTTCTTGGTCGATCAGACGACGCCAAATCGAGCCACCGCCGTACACCTTTTGCCCTAGTATACGGGCAGAAGCGCCTCCAATCGAACTCATATACGGTCACCCGAAAGTGCTCGCTATGATTTATCTTGGAGCAAGAGCAACCGCGCAAGATGACCCAATGCTCCTTGAGGAAGATCGCTTTCGGCGGGTTGAGAGCAAGCATGTTACAAAGCAAGCCTTGCGCTTCTACCATAGCCGCAAGGTTCATGCCCAAGCCTTGAGGAAGGCGACTTTGTTCTTCGCCGCTCAATCGCCAAAATTCCAACATGTTGACGCCAAAGTGAAGGCCCTTATCAGTAATACGAAGTCACTGTGCCCGCGCAGTCCGCTCGAGACCAAGATGTCGCTCGTGAGTAACTCCGAACATTGAGCATCTTCGCAAGTTTTACTCAGATAGGCGCGCTTGTTGTGCCCCCAGCAAGCCACCTTTTGTACAAGCATTGCCGATGATGCATGTAACCTTTGTACAAAGCCAGCGCACAGACCCGAGCATAATAAATGAAGGCCGGGCGCCTTAAGTTATAGCATGCTTGCTAGGTCGAGTCTCGCCCTGGTTAGGTTGATAGTGCTTAGCTGCTACTAACCCCTAGCTTAGAGGTCGAGTGTGCGCCTTTGCCGTTTCTTTTGTCTTTTTGGTCTCACAGACTCATGATATCCTTGCCGAATCACTTGAGGACGAAAAAGGAAAGAGGGACAGACTGCATCCGGACCTCTGGGCTAAGTTAAGTATTGCCGGGCTGCAGTGCAAAGATTCACCCACTAAGCAAAACCAGAGTTGCCGGGCTCCAGCCAGAGCAAGTTCTTCATCCCTTATCATGCATTCCCTTATGGATCGAGGTATGTGAAACCTCGTTTTTCCCAAAACTACTGCGGTTCCCCTAAAACTCTAGGCCCTAGGCTCTGCTCTCGGGCCAGGTTTGGTCAGAGTCGCTGCAGCAAAAGGATGAAACAAGGAGCTCGAACTCCACCTCATCCGCCGCCTCCACCAAAAGTGTGAGAAAGGTCGAGCTGGCGGGAAGACTGTAGGGCTCGCTGTCGGCAAAGAAATGTTTATCTTAAGGATATCAAGGATTTACCTTTGTC